>JAPDOI010000004.1:5715000-6315000 GCA_029168955.1 Aplectana chamaeleonis | reverse complement strand
CGCCTGAGAATTTGACTTCTGGTTCTGAACTAAGATTTCAATATAAACTTTTTTCGCTTCCTTTTCAGTTTGATTTTGAATTCGATCTCTGAGACTGATTTTTTCGCCAAACTGAACGCTTTTTCGAGTTTGCATAGATTCAGTAGACGGGAACCGCTGACTTATTTATTCGCTACATTGATCCTTCCTGTGTGAGAAAATTTTTCTCTTTTCATGAAAAAGTGTTTCGAATAATCACTTGTGAGAGCTGGTGGTCTTGGATAAGGTTGAGCCCGTTTTGGGAAACTTTTTTTTCTCTTTCTTCAGCGTTTCGACGTTTGATGGTTTGTTAACTGCCAGATAGATATTCATTTTGCACTCAAGCTGCATCATAGACAGCAACGGAGCATATAGTGAAGCACTTTCGAAAAATGAATGAAAAAAAAACACAAGGAAAACATGAAAAGAACAGCATTCTTCCTCTATACGACAGAAAGCAGTAAGATGCCACTACCATTTGTTCTGCCCCTACACGATCGCCAAAAATAAAGTTCTTCGGATACACATGGTAACCTCTAACCTCCCTACGAGGACTATATAGTGTTATTTTTAAGGAGAGTTTGGCAACCAGCGATCCCTTGAAGGCAGTGTTCACGATGAAAATCATCGTCACGTTTCCTATCTTGAAAACGGTCCCATGTCGATTCCAAAGATGTCTCCAAAATCGTACACGAGCTTCTGGGAACGGAGTTATGGTCCCTCATAATTTGAGCTAGAGAAGCATGGTGGATGAGTTGTCCGAGGCTTGAAAGTTTAGTCTTTTGCAGTCGATGTATGCGAGCTGACCTGGTTAAAGAGAGAAGTTGAGAATGAAGGGAGGAACGGGGCTTTTTATCGGAAACCATGGCTCATCTCACGATCTCAAGTCTTCATTTCTTCACGTCGAAGGGCGGGCATTGCGCTTTTGGGGTTTGCGTCGCGCTCAAAGTTACAACTCCGAGCTCTTTTGAGGCTCTTCCTGGCTCGTTTTCATGTGTTTTTTCGACGTCAACGTTACAGTGTGCCCTTCCACTACCCATTTCTGGTGGGAACTGAAACACATTTTTTTATCGTGAACACTGTATTTATAGGCACAGAACATCCAGAAAATTATTTTCCAGTTTTAGTACTGATCTCGGAAAGATCACAGAGGTATCTCCGAAATCGTCCAAGACCCCCTATTAACAGAGGTATGACTCCTTAGAGATGCCTATATTTCGAGAGTGAAAAAAATTGTGGACGAGTTGTCTCAGGCCTGTATTTCTCTTTATTCGCAATCGTTGCGCGAGAGCGAGACAGTGGAGACAGTCCGGTAATGGACTGTCGAACGACGACTTGGTAAGAATTCATCCATCCATCTAGCCGCTATCGAGCTCGGAAATCTGGTAGGGGGTGTGGCCCGTGGTGGTGAGCGAAGGAGGTCGGGCCTGTGGTGGTCGCTTATATCTCGCTAATTTCGAGGAATTGAGATCTCCCACTTGGCACGCATTTTATAGGCCGGGTCTACTACACAATCAAATAAAAATCACTAAATTCATATCTGAGGATGTACTGTGCCTTTAAAGGCACAGTACATCCCCAGACATGAATTTTGTGATTTTCATTCGTGTAGGAGACCCCATCTGTGAAACAGGTTTTTGTTTTCGGGTAAAATTATTTTTACGGTCCTTTCTTAAAGGCACTGTTCACGATAAACATCGTCCTCGAATTTTTCATGACAAACGCTCCTCGCGGCCCTCAGAAGCAGAACAGCGTTGAAGAAACGGGACGAAAAGCTACCCAGGAGCCGCAAAACGGCTTAGAAAAGTGGGCGAACCTCGCCGCTTTAGGCAAGTCCAGCCCCTTTCCGCCCCTCGACGTGAACAATGGAACACTCGAGATCGTGAGATGAGCGAAGGTTTGTTATCAAAAGCCTCGTTCTTCCCTTCATTCTCAACTTCTCTTCTTACTTAGGTGCTCGCATACATTGGCTGCAGAAGACGGAAGTTACAAGCCTGGGACAACTCGTCCACCATGCTTCACTAGCTCAATTTTTGAGAGACCATAACTCCGTTCCCAGAAGGTCTTGTACGATTCCAGAGACATCATTGGAATCAGAATGGGACCGTTCTCAAGATAATAGGCGGAAAACAGAAAAGCGATTTTCATCGTGAACACTGTCTTCAGAAACCTCGCGCGCGGCAAAGTGCTGCGAAACGTCGAGTAGTAATTGTAGAAGTATCAGAGGAGAAATTTTATGTTTTCTTCGTAAAATAGATGAAAGTAGGGCTATCTCGAGATCTGGTCAGATCGAATTTTCTAAATCCTCCGTTCCTCGGTCTGGGGCTTTCGCAACAAAAGTCCGACTTTTCAGTAAGCTCCCGAGGGTGTTTAATGAAGGATTTCGAAAACTCAATCAACTCAGATCTCGAGGTTGCCCAACCTTCGTCTATTTGATCTTCTGTTAACTGTACAGTTACTACTCAAAGTTTCGCGCCCAACGTTTTTGTGAAACGCCCGCAAAAACACTCACTCGGAAACAAAGCGATTTTAGGGAACTTCGGTCTACAATGCACATTAATATGTAGCAATTTGAGCGGTGAATATGATGGCGCTTTTAGAATTCAAAAACGTCTTTGTTCAAAAAAGTTACAAGCATTGGACGTTTTCTTGCCAAGTTTGGCAAATGCTCCCCGTTTTTATAAAACTTAGCGTGAGTATTGTAGCTGAGTTGAACGCAAATCTCAGGGGTGGTAGTAAATGGGGTGTTAACCGCGAATAAACCGCCACCTCCAAGCCGCCAACATACCGCGACATAAACGCAGTAGAGCCGTCAAATTAACGCGAACAAACCGCCACCTCCTGGCCGGCAACGAACCGCGAAATAGGTGCCACGGTTTGTTGCCGGTTCAACGAAAGCTGCCCTCTGCTTACACATACATTATGCGTGACCTTCGTCTGCATAAGTATTTTCTACACTTGGACACGAACGACGTTTACGGTGGAAAGACGAGAGATTGGAAAGATTATACAAGTAATGCTATTTAATTTATTTATTAGGAAGAGCATTCAAAGGAAACTTCGTAATATTTCGCTTGTTCGAAACACGATCAGAAGCAATTTTTCAAATTTTCCTTGGAAATCCTAATTCTCGTAATTTTTTATGAGCTCCGTGAGTTTTCAGGACCACTCTCGAAAAGACATGTTAGGTTAATCATTAGCCTCAATCAATCAAATGCGTGTGATCTGACAAAAGTTTGCATTTGTAGTAACTTTGTTAACTTTTTTTAAAAAAATTTTTCAAACAAAAGTTAAAAAAAAACAAAAAATTTCTCCAAAGAAAATTTCGAGCGAACGAAAATTTGAAAATTTCTGAATGAATTATTTACAAGGTGTTCTTGAAAAGGAAACGCTAGGTGCGAAAAAAACATTCCGAAGCTCGTCGAGTAATGCATAAATTCAAAGAATATCCTGCATTCAACTGAAATGGATAGTAAAAACTTATAAGAATGATGATAAACTAGATAGTCTATTTTCGTTCTTGAAAAAGAATTGAAGTGTTTTTTTTGGAAGTGTGCAACTGAAGTCTGCGGTCCGAGATTGGGGTAGTGGTGTGGTTTCGGTCATTGATGCAGTTGAATTTGTGAAGTGTTTGCCGCCTTCTCAAAATGAAAATAATCCACCGCCCGCAGTTAGTGCTGAAAATATATAGAAACACTGTTACACACTCATATGCGCATTGAGCAAGGAAAAGATTTTGTACACATATTTCAAGGTAAGAATTTGAAACACTTCGAGTGGCTCTACCAATGCACCAAAGCAAGTGCGTCGCGGACACTCAAAAAAAAAAAGGCCACGATGGCACTGATCTGGCAAGGAAAGAGGAGTATTCGAATCTTGCAGAAAAAGGAAAACAAATACAGTTGGTTTTAGAAACAAGTTCGCATTTATTTCCCACGAAACTCGCCCGATGCCCCCCGACTAATGCTGACTAAACATTACTAAAGCATCAAATCACTTGAAAATCAGTGGCTTGGAAAATTTCCACTTTTTTTGCACTGAAAAAGTTGTGGAAACCTTTTCGAAACGCGAGCAAGCAAATAATTTACTACATACTCCTCATAGCCTGTGCTATGCAATGAATTATGAAAATGAAACTAACCTTATAATGACGAAGCGAATGAATTTCGGAAGAAAATAATTAAAAGCGGGAGAAGTGTCGGCGCTCGCCAAAGAATTAACAGCTGATTGGGAGGGTTTGATTAGTGCCACCAAAGAAGACGGCCAACGTGTTTCAGCAATGATCCCTGCTTTGTTTTTGATCCCTCATCGCCCGTTTCCCTGGCGGAAGCCGTTGAAAGACTATCCCTTGAAACACCTTTCAGTTTTAAAGATAGGCTGACGTCCTGAATCGAAATGGCTAACAGTGCTATCAAACTTCCTTAACCCTCTGCATTAATTAAACTTGTACTCGCCCTCAGTATAGATGGTCAAAACTGTTCCTACTGTTTCTTGCTAACCGCATCCAAAAACTCCTCGGGAGGAGTTTTTCGTTAACCGCCAGTTCCTCTCGCATTTCAGCACTATTTCCGTGCTGTCTGCGAGAGTATGTTAAACGCGAACTTACCGCGAGGATGCCACATGTCGGAATTTTAGAGAAAAAACAGACCTGACGTTTTGAAAAGGCTATTTTTTGTAACAAAGGTTACAATGGTCGCTTTTTCGAGACGTTTTCATTGAAAGTGTATAAGAGGCCTACCACTGTGGGATGTTAGGGTGAAACTAGAGCGAGTTCTCTCTTAACTATCAAGAGTTATCATTACAATCTGGTGTGGTTAAACTCGCGTTTAACGCGAATTTAACTCCTGTTAACTCGCGTTTAACACCCCAATTACTACCTCCCCAGATGTCAGGCGGGACTCGAACCTGTATTGCACGCTTTCCGGGCGACAGTGTTACAAGACTTATGTATGTTAAAAGCATGGTTAGTGATAAAGACGGCTGCTGTGCCGTCCTCATGAAAAGTTAGATCTGGCTGTCTCGAAAGCAGTGTTCGCAATAAAAAGCAGTGTTTTAGTTTTCGAACGAATTTGAGTAGGCAAGTTCACGAAGCAGAGTAAAGTTAGGGAAAGTCCTAGCAAAGCTCCTAAATGTCCTAGATGAAAGCAGAAAAAATGTGTTCAAAGTCTTTTTTTAGGAAGTTGTGTAATTACGCTTTTTTTTCGTGTGTTTCGGTAGACTGGAAGCTCTGAACAATCCAGACATCGGAAATGGTTTGGCGATTCAAAATTCTCAGATAGATGATTTTGTTTTCTGTGTATTGTATCGAAAGCTCTTTGAAGTTAAAGTGGCTACACGCACATGCTTGGATGTCAGAATCTTTCGGGATAAAGAGTGTTCAAAATTTGGGCCACTATTCCTTTTGTGAAACAATGGGCGGACAATTGTTATTTGCCATGTGTGGGGTGATTCATTGGATCGGTTGGTCTACGAGTTGTCGTATATTCCATGAATGTTTTTCGTCGTACTTCCGTTTTTACGTTTCTTATAGGGACCAAAAGCTTACGTTTCCGCAAGAAAGAATGGACGACATCTTCAACGTGAACACTGTCTTCGAAAGTGAAAATAAATTGAAAATCTGACGAAAAAACGCGCAGGAAAAAAGTTGGGAGGGCTAACCACAAGTTTCCGCTCGCCTGCAGTTCATAAATACTTCTTTTCTTTCGCCGTCTTTTGGTTTGCTTCTAAAAAAGTTGTTCACTCTTCGGAGGGACTTGTAGCTACTTTAAGAGCAAAATAAAAGACTACAAAACACTCATTTCAAAATCTAGTTGATTGGGTGGGCAAACACCCAGCAACAAGCCATTCTAGCTTGTTCCTGCCCGCTTTTTCTCAAACGTTTCCCTTATTTTCAATTCTGTAATGGCAAGATCCATCCTCTCATGAAGACATCACAAAAAATGTTTTTCTCGCAAACCCTGCCTTCGAAATGTTCGCTCGTTTACGCTCTAG
This sequence comes from Aplectana chamaeleonis, assembly GCA_029168955.1. NCBI lineage: Eukaryota > Metazoa > Nematoda > Chromadorea > Rhabditida > Cosmocercidae > Aplectana > Aplectana chamaeleonis. The sequence continues at coordinate 6,308,991 of JAPDOI010000004.1, read as the reverse complement.
CCTACTCAAGGGTTTCCAGGTCGTCTCTTTTCGGCGAAAAGGTTTGGAACAAACGTGCTCATTCTACCAACACCTTCCTTTCCATAGTTCCCCATGTTCTCGGACATAACATTCATTCCCGAGCTACTCGCAGTCGTATTATCACTATCGTAGATGCGAAGCGGTTGTTTTTCGCAAAAAGCAACTATGAAAATGAAGAAATCATTCTCAAAACCGCACCACTCCTGTGATAGTGATGCCCAACCCTGCGAGTAGCGGGGAAATGGAGGATACTTCCTTTCCATTCGCCCTCACGTTTTTCTCGGAGAATGTTCTGCCGAGCCCTAACATTCGTGCATGAGCCGTGCCTCGTTGTCGACGGGCGGCGCTCGATGGTCACTGGATACCTTATTTCCTCATCGAACTCATTTTCTATTCTCTCATGCGCAACTCTGCAACATGCATCGACCGCGTCGGCAGGAAGAAAGGGGAAGAGGATGACTGGCTGCAGGATGAATCCAATTCTTTCCTCCTCCCCTCTCCTTTCTTCTTCAACTCGAACCCAACAACTGGACAATGTCAAGTGACAGATGTATGTAGATGATGCTTGCATCAAGCTTTTTTCAACATTTGAGAGTCTCGAGTGCAGCCAGAGCGAGCCGATGTGTTTTTAGATCTTCGCCTCATGATGGGGGCATCCAATGGTTGGAAAAACGCGTCGTGGATTCGAAACTGCGCCCATTCTGATGGGAACACTTCTAGGCATTTGAATATGAAATCATATAGACTTTGTGGTAGTTTAGAAGTGGTGGGTTTCAATGCGTCTAGACCACCGAACCGACTCTCCATAGCTAGAGAATGTTGTCTGATTCCAAATAGTGAACCTATCTGCATCGTAAACAATTACCTTAAACTTTTTTCTCGTAACCGCATGGGAAGCTGAAAGCGTGCTAATATTGAAGCGTGGACTACACGTGACCGAATAATTATAGCCGCCTGAAAAGGTCAGGTGTACGGGGAAGACCACACCCTAGTCGGACAAGGTATCCACAATCAATTGAAGCGATTAATTTGCCGCACATTTGTCGCACATGCGCAAGCACTTAGCCCGGAAAACATCACATTATAGGGTGATCACATATAGTACACAGCTGCATTTTTGATGAGCTATGCACATAATTATGGTCACCTTATTCAGCTTAGTGAAGTTGATGAAGTACATCTGCAACAGCTTTTGCGACGGTTGCGACGCCGCGGTCAACAAGCTTTTAACCGCGAATGAGCGTCAGTTAGAACGATTCATCTCAAGCTTTTCGAATAAATGAATAAATTTCAAAAAAACTGCCCTTTTTTCAAATGATATACTTGTAATTAAGTAAATTTTCAAATAACGGATGAATAAATAACGAATGCTGTTGAACAATTTTTTTGGTGGCTAGATAAAAAACTTTTGGAACGTTAACTAAGCTAGCCAAATGTCCGGGAAATCAAGCAATTTGACTTTCTGAATTATTCGAATATTCGAAAAACCAATAAACCTAATTTCCTAAAAAAATCGAATATTCGAAAAATAATATTTGCTGATTCAATTGAGTACAATGCATGTCAAAAAAAAATCCCACGATTCATCTCTAATACGAATATTGGGAATTAGAAATGAGATAATATAAAGTATCAATAGAACAACGAAATATTGATGACAATTTGTGAGAATTCGAGTCAGTTGCAAGCCTAGACACAGACTCTGCATGGGCCAGCGTCGAAGATTTCAGGTAATTGGTTTTTGGCTCACTCAGTCGAAGAATCGAAGTCACGAATATTCGAAAAATTCGAGTAGATATGAAGCGGCGACCTCAAAAAATCTGAATAACTTCAATTGGTAGACTAGAAGAGCTACGAAGTTTCGGATTGATCCAATGACTTACTTTGACTTAATCGGTTGGCTTTTGTCTGACGCGGTCATTCCGCATCTTCACCGAGGTGTGCCATCCTAATTGTCAGCCGTGTCCATTTGTCACGGTCCTCAGCCACAATTTGAACACAATCCATCCATTGGTTGCTATTCCACTTCCTGCGAAGTAAAATATCGCGCCTGAATTGCCCTTCAATGCCCAGTGCTTTCAAATCCTCCTTCCCCACATTTATCCAGAACTTTCGCCTACGTCCAGGCGGCCGTTTCCAGACAGGACTCGGAAGCATCCTTAGAGCGTGTTGAACAAGACGATCTGGCGGTCTTCTTAAAATACGCCCGAAAAAACGAAAACGACCTTCCGTTGCCGTTTGAGATGACGTTGGAGGATGTTGGTACCTCCCCCATGTCAAGCGTTGATACAAGGCGTCGATTTCGTTGTAGAGGTCTTCGTTGTCGCACACCCACGGCCAGAAGTATCCGAGCAAAAGTCTAAACAGCTTCCTCTCCGTGCAATCCGACCTTTCCATCGGCGTCTTCGGTGCTGCCCAAGGACTTGAGATCCGATCCGTACATCATGATAGGGCGAATAGCGAATAACTAGAAGCGCAACTTGACTTCCTTCGCGATGAGGGTAGACCACCAACACTTGGTTAGAGATTTGAATTCGGACGTAGCTTTCTTACATCGTTGTTGAATATCCGCTGCATAACTACCATCGCTCTTCAGCAAACAACCCAAATAGCAGAAATCATCCACCAGTTCGGAGCGTTGCCCGTCCACACAAACTCCCGATGAAGGCCTCTGAAAGACCCACATCTGCTTGCATTTGTCGGGACGAAGACGAAGTCCATAGGCTGCGGCATACTTCGAAAGGAGGTTCACAATCCTTTGCAGTTTTGTGTTGTTTTTAGCGAATAACACGATGTCGTCGGCGTACTCCAGGTCGACAAGGGAGCGCCCTGATGGTGTTAGGATCACGTCCGCAGGAAACTGTTCTGCAACTCTACGCATGATGTCATCAACGGCGGAGTTGAATAGAAAAGGTCCTGCTACAGTTTCTCGCCTTACTTCTGTTTTAACCTCCAAAGCTGACGTAAATCCGACAGGTGTACGAACTGCTGCTGTTGTTCCTTTGTTCATGTCCTCGATTAACCGAACATACTTTTCCGGGACTCCATCTGCTCGCAGAGCATTGAGCAATCGATCACGATGAGGAGAGTCGAACGCGGCTTCTAAGTCTAAAGAAGCAAGCTGTAATGTCTTCGAATACCGCTGCCACGATTCAATTACTCTTCTCACGACGAACACCTGGTTGATGATCGATCTTCCAGGTCGAAAACCTGCTTCCTCGTCTCTGGTCGTTTCTTCACGATGTTTGATGAGTCGCTCGAGAATGATACGTTTCAAAACCTTGAACATGACACGCAGTAGAGAAATCTTCCTATAGTTCTTGGGGTCCGTGACGGATAGCTTCTTGTGAAGAGGTACGATGATCGCATGTCTCCACGAATCGGGTATCCTTTCGCTCATCCATATAGTACGGATGGTGTTGGTCATTTCACAAATCCCAGACGTAGGAAGAGCTTTTAGCTTTTCAGCAGTGACGTTGTCATCTCCACCTGCCTTTCCATTCTTCATTTTTCAGACACAATTCAAAACTTCAGCCTCAGTCGGCGGTTCCTCACTGACATTGTAATGTGCTCCTTGAACATGCGGGAGCTGGGTAGAACCATTTACCGAGTACTTCGGTTTCCTGATCAAGTCCCATCTTCGGGTTTGCGTCGATTCCCACGACAGCAGCATGTTGACAAGGTATCCTGGCTAGCAACGTATTGAGTTCCTCATAAAACGCATCCTTCGAATTGCTTTCGGCGGTTTCAGTGGGCGCATGAGCACTCACTATCCACAGATTGAATCCTCTGTGATCCCGCAGTCGTACGAATGCATTCCGGCACGACGTTGAGCCAAACTCCTTGACCATACCATTGAAATCCTTCCTTACAGCTATTGCACAGCCTCCCACTCTCCTATCGTCAGCGTTACCGCAGTAGATGGTGTACTCTCCGTTGATGACGGGCCTATCCTTGAGGCGGGTTTCCTGCAAAGCAGCAAACGATGCATGGAATTAGCTCAGAAGTCTGGATAGCGCAGTTTTTCGGATATCACTTGACAGCGATCGACAGGTCAGGGTGGCGAAACTGTGGCTTGTGACCAAAGACTCCATGAACCCTCTAGGTAAGGATCCTGAGGTGTTATGGTTTAGAGGCATTAATGTGCCGGACGGCAGCATGTTTATGCTATGCATGGGATACTTTCGCGATATAGTTGTGCACACTATATCGCCCGAACGTTCCCTGTGTACACTCAAACGTCTGCTGGGTTAAGCAGAATCAAGGGCACCAACGAGCAGGTACCAACAGACTTGTATACACACCTCCATTGATCCAGTGAATCTCAGTAAAACGGGTTTGAATAATTCAACTTCCGCCGTATCACAGGTTTGTACACCTAAGTTTTGTATTCAACTCAGCAACCTTGTGATATCTTGTGGTTATGCACGCATCGATCCGACGCACTATTCCGCGTCGACTGTACGTATAACTGTAACCATTAACGGGTTTGAAAGTGACGACAAAGAGCTTTAATATACAATCAGCACTGATCGCACTGATACTTTGCGTTCCCTACTGAAGGTTGACGCAAACTCTGTGCATATATGTTGTAGCATATGGCACCGAGTTCGCGCCAACCGTCAGTAGGGAACGCAAAGTATCAGTGCGATCCGTGCCGACTGTATGTAGAAGTTGATGGAAAGTGCGGCACTCACGAGTCATTCGAAATCAACTGGAAACATGAGATTGCACTTTTCAGAATTCTGAGTTGCGTCAATTTCTAATACGATGACACAGCGAGCTACCGAAATCAATGTGTTCGGCTTTACCCGCTTCGTGCACATGCCATCCTGTTCCTCCTTACGGTGCCATTCTCATGTCTACATACAGCCAAATACCCTTATCCATTCTTCCAATTGCAAAACTTTAAGTTGAGCATGGCTCGCTCCGGTCCTAATCGCTACGAAGCCAATCCTCTTGTGGGCTTTCATCTGCACAACATTTGCAGTTCTTCACTTAGTGAGCTTGAACGAGCGCTGAGCGTGTTCGGTTTTTGCGAAAACTCCTTGCGGCAAGCTCAGAGACGCAAAGAGAATTTAGGATCGAATCGTCATGATGAACGACGAGATGTGAAAAAATATACATTCAAAAAGACTCAATTTATTAGATAATATTCTCAATTCTGTACACACGTTTTTTCGCTCAAAGTATAACCACAGGTCGATGAAGAGGAAAAGTACACGTATTCGATGGGGGATTTCACATGGTGAAGGGGTGGACTCGTGTGTTTCACAGGGAAACACAAACACACAAAAAATACACTAAAAACGTAGTCAGCTAATGCAGAAGTTTCCGAGGATCTTTGTAATCTCTTTGTAAAAAATTGGACATTTAAGGGTAAAAGTGGATCAGTCGCTAAACAGTGAAGTCCTTATCATAGACTATCATCATAGATTCCATTATCCCTGAGTCGTCCTAGATCACGTTCTAAAGGAAGGGGTATGATCTGTGACAGGCGGAAATTGTAACAGTGCTGCTAAGGTCTGCCCGAATGGAACTGTCCGTCCATTCGGTCGGCGTGCGTGTCGAGCGACAGTCACGAAAGTCTCTCATCTAAATCGTCTAACACATCTAAAGCGATTATCAAGAATATGAGACCCATAGGAACATTATCCCGGTCGGCTGTTGGCGATTGTGGGAAGGCTTGTTCGGAAAATGCCTTCGCGACGGCCGCTCGACATGAACGCCGACTGCGTTGGCGTACAGTAGCATACGGACAGACTTGAGCTAGTCTAACTCACCAGTCGCGAACGATTCTCTGGCCCCAGGCACCTGACAGTTCGGTTCGTTTTCCCAATCCACCAGTCCACTGCTGTCGCTGTCAGGCCAACTGGAGAAGCCCGGACTACAACAGCATTGGCCCAGAAGTTTGGAGAATTAGATGAGTTGTCACGCGGTTCCATTTCCTCTTCGTTGCGGCTCGGAAAGAGAATTGGCTGACAAATGAATTGGCTGTGAGTCAAAAGAGACAAAAGAATTGGCTGTGAGTCAAAAATCAGCAAGAAAGCACGGAAACTTCGCATTCGCCCAACAAATGAGGTGAATAATGACACGCTGAACTCGTAGTGATATCCTAATTTCATAAAAAAGTTTCTTTGATGGACTTCCCGAATGTGGACGAGAATAGTGTCATGTGACGTGGGCAGCTATTTGTTGACGACGTCATTGTGTCTTCAGTGTCTGACGGGTCGAATGCTTCGGCTCGTCGACACTCGGCACATGACGTCGACTTGGTGAAGGCTGAGTTGTTGGAGGTATTGAGCAATGTCGTCAGCGACTTCTTCATCACATGATGAGCTGAGTTGAGACGTGGTTGTGGAAGAAGGGGACGATTCTCGTTGTTCGCATCCTCGTCGCTTGCCTCTTCCGTTGTCGCACGCGAGTCACGTATACTTCGTGACGACGGGGTCGACGCCGTTCGACCATTAACACCAATCGGAAGATTCGGCAGCGAGATCTGTAATTCGATGTTTTTATGCATTTTCCCAGACCAGCGCGCAACGTAGTCAGAATCACAAAAAGCCGTTTGTTATGCTAGCATTCGAGAGTGGATAGAATGGGTTCTTGGTAGGTGGACATTTCTCTCGCCTTGATTCGGTTTGCACTAAGAATGCCAACTAATCCAGGTCAAGTGGCCCCATGACAGTTTTCGAGGAGCTGACGCTAGATTTTGCACAACTAGTTTTTTTCACGTTGGAGCAGAGGGGGCATATTGACACAAAAGATGACTACCCTGGCTATTGTAGGATCTGGTCGAAGAAAGGGCTTTAGAAACAAAACTTTGAAAATGGCGGTCTGAACAAAGATCCAAGTTACGACCCAATCAATTTCAGAAACAGTAATACATAGGTATCTTTGAGATGAAACTCATGCAGTTTCTGGAAACGGAGAACACTGGCTCCGTTCTCGAGTACACCAAAAGGGTGGAGATTAGGGCGAGTTGACTGAGACCATTTCATACCGGACTCTCTCGCACATGCACATCTTAGTAATCTGATTGACGTCGTGACCGGTACAGAGTGCACCCGCCAAAGAGTCCCAAATAAGTAGGCCCGGACTCTCGTCTCAGACTCCATCCTCTTTGCGTGTTCGAGCGCGCAGGCGTTAAGACAGGATGGAAGTCTCGGCTAAAATATGCAAAAAGTGATAAGTCTAGAAACAATTAGAGAAAAATAGCCTTCTCCAACGAAAGTGCCTCAAAGGAAGTGTCCACTATTAATTTCGTTAAATTTTTTTTTCGCCGTAACTCGAATGCCTGGGGAATCATTGGAGCAATAACCTCGAAAAAAAAAACTAACAAAAAAGAGCTCGGAAGAGCCCTATGTATGGTATATGGCCACAAAGTCCACTGGCGCTAGTCCTTTTCGCTCGCGGCCGAGATTTTTTACACGAGTTTGGCCAACTTCACAGTTAGCATTAAAGCGGGAGCGCGAACGAATTTTATCATTTGGGCGCGTCCTTGAAGCTTGAAATGTAGAATTTTTCGCATCCATGCATGCTTCCTCATGCTGCCCTGCTTTTTTTGTGTATCAAGCCCTTCCTCATCAGTTCTACTTTCAATCATTTTTCATATTATCGATGAAAGGAATTTTGAATAAAATTTTCCCGAATTGCGTTCGTTATAAAGAGTGAACTTGCTCGAGCAACTCGTCCACCATCACAATCTCACTTTGAAGGAGTGGACCACAATTTGAGCTTTTCTATTGTTTTTTGTGGTTTTTCTTCACTAATGGGTCAAGCAGGACCCAAACCATTCCTTTCCTGTTGAAAACTGGAATACGGTTTTTATCCTGGACACTGCATTTAAAGGCAGTGTTCGCAATAAAAACAGCCTTCGAGTTTTTTTCACCGGGAATCGAACGTACCGGGGGGGGGGGGGTCCATTGCAACAAACATTGCGGAAGAACGGCTAGAAACGAGTCATTGATAGCCCTCTACGGAACTTGGCTGTGCTGTGTATGCCCGCTCCGCCCGCTCCATCAACCGTCAAAAATGAAATGGGCGGGTAAGGACTATCGTGTACACGTTTGAGGGCCGTATAGGGCCATCTATGGCTCGCTTTTGGCCGTTCTTTGACCATTATTGTCGCAACGGATACATTCGATTCCCGGTGAGAACTCGAAGACCGTTTTTATCGAGAATACTGCCTTCAAAGTGTGGCAAACGAAGGGGCGCTGATAATCTCGAAACATGATCTTGTAAAGCATCGCGGGGAGTCCAGTTAGTTGAAATAGAACGGTTAACTATGGAAGCAAATTCGGTCGAAAGCGCCTTTTCCAACAAATTCGTACCAATTACTGCTGTTCTAACGATGTATACGAATCTGTGTTTGCTAAAGACTTCTTTGAACAGCGAGTTTTATTAGATGGGTGACAAGGTAACGGTACACCATCCAGACAATTTTCGGGATATGAAAAAAATTGAGAAAAAATTTCGAAAATTCGAAACTCGTTCCGGGCTTGGCTCAAAACTTTTCCGGTGGTTATTCGGGGTCCTGATATCAAATCTGTGGTATGGCTCTCGGTATTCTGAGGCTTACTGTAGGTTGCGGTAGATATAATAGTACTATTTAGCTAGCGTAATATATCTTGGTATTTCGAAAATCTGTGGACCTCAAATCCGTTTCTCGGGAATTGACAATTGAAGCTGAAATTCGTATTCAGGACCAAGGGTAACCCCAAAAAATTTCGAACCAAATCCGAAACATTTTTCGTGAACACCCCGAAAATTGGCTGAGGGTGTACCTTAGCGACCAACCGAATAACTGGTGCGAATTTCGTTGGAAACGGCGTTTGCGACTAATTATGATTCCTTAGTAAGAAAGGCTAACAGAATTACGATTGTGGATCAGAAATGCTAGACATCCCGTGAGGATATTAGCTATAGAATGAAAATTAGGTGAAAAGCTCGTAAAAATACAACAGTAGTTCAGTTACCGACCTTTTTACTATCGTTCGTGCTGCTGTCTTCCCGTCGATATCGTCCACTATTCTGGCGTACGCTATCATTCGACTCATCACGACAATTCATCGACGCGTTCCGATCTCGGTCATGATTTGAGCTGCAATTTTATCTTCTGTCAATCATGACTCAACAGGTGTGAAGCCGTAGAGGAGCTGTTCATCCTCGTTAGTCTTCTGTTTTTGCTCATTACGCTTATGACAATTACGATTGGATAATAAACTACCCGACTGAGCCTTTTTTTCTCATTCAGCCCACAAGATATGAGCGACGGTTTTCGCATTACGTGAGTGCAGCTGTTCGTGAAACTCTCAGGTATCATATAACGAACGACTTGTGGCCGCCGCGGCGTCATAACTATGAGAGGGAGGCCGAGGAGTGCGCACGAGATGGAACTCAGGATATCAATGTCTTACTCAAGTATGGTGCATTTGCACTGCACAGATGACTAGCGCCAGTTGCATAATCCCCTGCCACTGAGATTGAGATCATTTCAAAAGATAATCTCATAAAAACGAAAACCATTCCCAAGAAATGATTTTCTGCATGATGGAGCATAGTATTAGGCGAAACTTTGGCAGCATTGAGACTTTCTTTAGGATATAACAGCATTCTGCACGAAAAAAATGAATGGTCATCCTAGCATAATTAAAGTATCCGGTATGATATGAACATGTCCGCAGGGTACGGAAAGGGAGAACAAATCTGAAATGAAATTACTACACTTCATAGCAGATTACTTTGGCAGAAAACACGACCGCCCTGGGGACAGGTATGTTTATATACATTTGTACATGAGCTTGTAGATATCTGCCCCCATGAAAAGTCAGTCGACAGCATCAGCGTGTATTTCCATGTACACTTTTTTCTCCCTACACACTGCTGCCTAACCTAGAAGCCATCAGTAGTATACTTTCCCTACGAAACCGATATTAAAGGACTCGCAAAACAAGTAACCGAATAAATCGGATTAGGGGTCGAAAAACAATGGGATAATTCGGATTAAAACCGGATAACGTTGTTTATTCATTGGCAAAGTTGAGACCCTTCACCCAAACAATTGTCACTCGACCAGTACATTTGATATTCGAAATTCAAATCATTGGCTCCTTCCACATTTCCACCGTAGATTACTGCGATAGCAGGTATCGGAAACAAATCGACCTTTGCGCGATCCCGATTGATCATGATTATCATGCTATTGCATTGCAAGGTGATTGTGCTGTGAAGGGGCTAGGCCACATATTCTTCATTTCGGGGCCAAATTTACTTCGTTCATTCGCGTGCGTATGTGGAACGAGTGGAGAAACAGCGAGAAAGTGTGCGGAGAAAGAAACGCTGCATACGCGCGCAAACGCACGCGATCGACGGAACAAAATTTCGCTCCATAAAAAGGATAATTGCATTGGAGCGATGATTCATCATGAAGGGCGCTCGGCAATGGGCATTTATGCAAACATCCGATTTATCCGATTTCTTTCTTACAGGACGATCGGTTTCATTGCGGGCGGTGCACGCCTTAAGATTTTCTGGTCTAACCGGTAATTCGGATTTACGAAAATCTCTTTAGAATGATTGTTAAATTTTGTTGTTTATTAATAAACGCTTTACTATGAAAGCTTTGCCACAACAAAAGTGGGAAAAAATGGGCAAAAATAGAACAATCTTAATACAAATACTCGAGTTCATATTACACGATTAAGGATATTTCAAATTTTACAAATTTTCGATTGGAGCGGATTTCGGTTCATTACTAATTTTTCAGATATAGTCTCAAACACGTGCCCTTACAGAAGAAACGTCTAGATAGAACCTATTTGGTGGGACGGGATGAATGACCCGAAAGCAAACCGAATAACAGGCTGATTCGGATGACACCGAAGCCTTCACTTTTAATTTTTTTAAATTTTTGGTCGATTTAGGAGTGATCTATCTAAGATTTCCCGGACTTCGAGTTATTCAAGTCCTGGAAAATCAGGCCAGTATCCGAAAATGATTTCTTTAGATAACTTGTACTGTGCGTACTGAGTACGTTTCGAAAAAAATTCTTATTGAAAATTAATTGAGTGCTCCCTTTCCGTTCTCTTTGTTCGCACGGAAGTGCTCGCAAAACGCTCGGCTGCTGCTCAAACTGACAATCCGATTTGAGCTAAGTTTACTCAAACTTCTTCCTACAAATTAGGAAAACTGTATCGAACTTCGAAAAATTATCATTCATAAACGCTTCCTATCACTTACTAAACCCAAGTCTGTAGAGGAATTACAAATAATGTAGGAAAGAATTCCTTACCAGTTGAATGTATCCGGCACAATAGTCGTATAATTTCGTGAGTAAAGTGATGATGGTTCACGTAACGCGTGCCAACATTGACAGCGTAGAATCCGTACGAATGCTTGACGAAATCGCTTGTTGAATACAGTGTAGATGATCGGATTCACTGTACTCGAAATATAGCCAAGCCATAGGAAAACGGATCCCAGCCATGGCGGCATCGTACATAGCGCTCCACAGAATCCAACAATGAAATTCGCCACGAAAAACGGCGTCCAACAAATAAAGAAACATATAAAAACCACAGCTAACACTCGAGTCGCTTTATGTTCATTCGCGAGTTCTTGACTGGCTGCCTGAAAGTATGGGTGTTAACAAATGAGAAGTGTTAATGTATATGAGGGGGAAAACCGCCATGCGTTCCAATGCTGCCCTCAGTTAGGGCAGTTATTCAGCTTGCACATGTACAGTCTCATTGTACAACTTAGTCCAATGAATGGACGGGGTTGCGGAAGTGGATCGTCGCACGCAATCGGAACCGCTTGGCCAAACGCCGCACGGCGAGCCGCATAATATCGCCTTGATCTCATTGGGAGAATCTCGTAAATGTCCCCAAAAACTCAGTTAGTCAATTTTGAAGCGGTGCCCAAAAAACGCCTTTTAGTAGTTGGTGAGTATATACTAAATGTTGCTGTTAAAGTCCGTCCGAAAGAGACTGTCCGCCAATGCGGTCGGCGTGCGTGTCGGGCGGCCCTCGCGAAGGCATCCAGAGCCAGCTGCAGGCGTATGCAGCTAGCACGGATATTATTCACTACTCTAATGTTCCCACAAATCGACTCACAAGTCCGAAAAATGTCTTTTCGATGGCCGCTCTACACGCACCGCGTAGGCGGAGAGTCTCACTTGAATGCACTTTATTGCGGTTGACCTTTCGGCGTCACGACCTAAGGCTACTTCTAAATGTCTATGTGAAGCAGACATTTTTCTTAAAAGCAGTGTTCACGACAAAATCACCGCATTCCATCGTTCGGTGTTTTTGTGTGGGTAAGACCTCGACGAAGAGGTTAACAGGGGCAAGTCCCAAAAAACGCTTAAATCCCGGAGAGAAATTGTACAAAGAAGCTTCTGAAATATGTAATTACCCCTGTTCGGGGCACTACGGACAAAGCGTAAAACCTAATGTCAGGAATCGTTTTGCGTTCAAAAGTATCACGTAAGTGATTTTGTTTCCGGCTTCTCGCTCCGAAATTCACTAAAAACAAGATGAGCCAATCCGTATGATTGGACGTTAGAATTTCACACGATAAAAAAAATATTCAAAATCTGGCAACTGTTCCTCTGTTCGGGATGTTAGAACCTTTCGCAATAAACAATATTCAAAATTTCAGTGCCTATTCCGGCGTTGTGATCCAAGGGGTCGGTCGGTGCACAAGAATTTCACCCGTTTCCTAGCCGTTTTTCGTCGTACTTCCGCTCCTAGTCTTCTTAGAGGGACCCAAAGGTTACGTTTTCGCTGAAAAAAAAACGAGCAATTTTTTTTCGTTGTGAACACTGCCTTTTAAGGCACAGTACACCCTCAGATATGAATTTTGTGATTTATGTGTAATTGTGTAGTAGACCCCTTCTGTATAACACGTAACAAGTGCGATATCTCAATTCTTCAAAACAAGTGAGAAATATGCGACCACCACGGGCCTGACCCCCTTCGTTCACCACCACGGGCCACACCCCTTCCTTATTTTCGAACTCAATAGCGGCTGGATGGATGGATGAATTTCAACCGCGTCTCCGAACCTCACTCCTTTGCCGGTCTGTCTCCTCATCCTAGTTCACTATCGCTCAACGACTGCAAATGAAGAGAGATCCAGGCCCGAGGCAACTCGTCCACTAAATTTTCGCCCTCAAAATATAGGCATATTTAAGGAGCCGTAACTCCGTAAGTAAGGGGCCTTGGGCGATTTCAGGGATACCATTGTGATCAGCGTGTGTTCTACTCCAAGATAAGCACAAAACCTGAGAAATAGTTCTTTGGATGTTCTATGCCTTTAAGGACACACTGATTTGATTAGTTATCAGATTTTGAACCACTAGGATTTTGGAGTTCGTGGATACTCCACTCGTTCAAAGAGATCCAAATTACCAACACAGTGAGATCCGATTGATTTGGATAGGGAGTCTGAATGGATAATTGGATTTTGGGATGATCCGGAAACAGCGCGTCGGCGGATTATTGGTGAATTGTGATCGGATTTTCCGATTCGGATCTTCTGCCGGAATTGACGAGCGAACAAGTGGCGTCACCAACAGAAAATTTTATTATATATTATGGGCATAGAAAAAATCATATTATTGTGCAAACCTTATCTATGCCACTGTTCCCAAACATTATTCTAAAATCGGCTTCTCTCTCATAATAAGAATGAATTTTAGGTGGACTGAATTTTGGGTCGTAAAAATTCACAGTTATTAGAATATGCCACTCAGAAATTAATTATCTGTTCGGACAAGAGCGAAAAGACAAAAAAGAGCATCACATTCTTCTCTGTAAATTTACCAACTCTACATTGCTTGGAAATATGTAATGTACATTCACAGCAGGGGCGTTGCAGCGCGCGCCAACCGCTCAATCGGACAAGTGCGATCTTGCCTTTTGAATAATGCAGAAATTCTTTATTGAATTCGGGTCCAATGCAAAGTAATAATTACCCTATTTTTCGTCACCTTTCATGTTCAAAATCAATGGAGAAGGACTCTGCTGAATGGCGACAATTGTGCGCGATTTGTCCAGAAAAAAAAAACATTTCAAAAGTTCATATTCAGGTCGAGCACGGTTTTTTCTTTATTGCATGAGGCTAAGCGATGCGTAATGAAAGTTTCATGAATATAAACGGTCCAGGAGTACGCGGTACAAGACAAACAGTGTAGTCCTCTACCACTAGAACATGAATTTCAATCACTTCCTTACAATCCATAACGGACATCAGTGTGCTCAGAAGTTCTGAACTTAATTCTGGTTTAATAGGTTAAAGCATGACATGAAGTGAACATTTCAATGCTAAGTTCGGCTCATTAAACTCATCTCCTCAAAAGCAGTGCCAGAATTCATGGCTGTTGAAGGAATAAAAACAGTCTTCGAGTTTTCGCCAAAGATCGAAGACGCCGGGGTCCATTGCAACAATAATAGCACCAGAACAGCTAGAAACGAGCCATAGATAGCCCCAAACGACCCACAACCTTGCATTCGCTATGCCCTACCCGCCCACTACATTGTTGACCGTTGAGGGAAAAATGGCGGGAAGGGCATTGCAGAACCAAGCTTGAGGGCCGTATAGATGTGTATGGGCTGTTTTTAGCTGTTCTTTCACCTCTACTCTTGCAATGAGCTACCAATCTGTCGATTTTCGACGAAAAAAGAAGAAAACCTTTTATCGTGGACACTGACTTCAAGCAATATACACCTCGCCTTGAAAAGTCGGGGAGTAATGCTTGAAAATCACAGTTCAACTGGTTGATAAACAGGGCTTAGTTTTCCATCATATTCAAAGAAGCACGTAACAACTGCACTCAAAATGTAGTCCGACATTAGTGAGCGCATACTTGTTATAAATAACACATGAGTATTAAAAGTATGTAAGTGCTCGCAAGCATGCATGAACTAATGCTTAATAGGGATTTATAGCTGCATGTAGATCTTCTTCATTGAATGTGTAATATGGCACGTACGTAGGTGGCAGAGTCAGTTATGAGAAACACAGGCTTCAGTTTACATGAAGCAGAAATAGTGGCTGAAAGCAGCCGGCAATCCCTCGAAGGAGTTTCAACCCGCAAAGGACATTTCTGACGTTGACTTGAAATCTGCATCGCAAACTTGCTAAATGAGCTCTGCAGGCGAAACCTGAGTGATTTCCGTGGGATGCGGAAATCGAATCGGGGCCTCTACAAGCAAAGGCAAAATCCCTGCACCGATTTTTGTATGCAAAACGACACAGAGAGTGAACGCTGAAGTTGGCAGAAAAGGTACATATGCAGTGATTATGGTTTTCTGGAATGAGGTCTTAGGAAATGCAGATTTTCAGTTCGCTCGAGCAAATTGCCCATGACCCTGCCGCGAGCTACTAAAGTACCCAATGCAACTTCATGGCAGTGTTCACGATGAAAGAAAACCATATTCTAGTCTTCGATGTTTTTGAGTAGGTATGTAATTCCAAAAAGTAGGCGACAATAGGGGATAGTCCCCAGAGAACTCTCGAATACTTGTGAAAAACTTTCCAAATAAATCTCTGAAATACTTAATTAACGTCAATCTCTGGATAAGAGAAGCCGTGACACTGCTTGTCGGAAATCTTTATGCGACTCCCTGTAATCTCACAAGCAAATTTTTTCCTTTTCTCATGTTAACTTGTATATACCCTCAAACATCTTGTAGTATGAAGTTATCGGCAAAGCAATTTCCTAGTTTTCTCCATGGATAGCCCTATCTAATGGAAATACAATCTAAAGCACTTCATGAAAACCTCAAACTGTAGGGTGAGAAAAGTCGGATCGTAAAACTTGGAAACTGAAACTGAAGCTCGCAAAATTGCCATGTTAGATATTTGTTTGATAACTGAGGCATGACATTCTATTTTAAGTAAAAGATGACATACAGATGATGTCGTATTTCCAGACAGAGGCTTTTTCAGGACGATTTGACTTTGTAAAGACGCAGCTTTAAGGCTGCGAACTTTGTGTATGATGTCAACAGGGCCCACTTGTGAGACTGAACACAAAAACCGAATGTGATTTCCTGCGCGCGCGATTCCTTTAATGGGAAGCGAGCCAAGATCTTATTCTTCATCGAGGAAAATATGTAGCAACGGTGAATGTTGGAGGTTGAACATTGAAGGAAATTCTGTTGGGCATAAAATAGCGGTAAGATAAAGATCTTTCTCGTGTTAAAACACTGCACTGACCCGGTCTACTGTACGCAAAATACAGATATTATCGGCGAGGTGAAGGATAAAAAGCATTGCTGAATGTTGAGTTCTCGAGCATAATTTGGTCTAGTGAATGAACAGGGCTGCGGTGGTGTTGCGAACGCCGGCCGCAAATGTTGGCGTCTTGTGGATACGCTAGACTAAACTTGCAAAGCAGACCACATGTGGTTCATGGCTGATGTATGGTCGCCTCGAAAGTTTGAGTCTGGCGATATATGATGATTTGCCATCATAACCCCGCTGACCAGCAGTGTTACAGACGCGGCGCAGCTCTTCGCAACTGATCTCATCAATTCGCTACATAGATCAGAAGTCGCTAAAGGGTTAAGGTCTATTCCTTCCTATGGCGAAGGTGAACTCCTTAAAGGCAGCATACGCGCTCAAAAATGATTTCAATTTTATGGAATGAATCGAAGGTCGGAGGCTGTTAATATTCAGAGATAACGAAAAACTGGAAAAAAATCAACTGAAATGAAGATATAACAGTTCGTTCTACATTGGCCCAGAAGTGGACGAGTTTTACCGCATTGGCCGCGACAAATTTGTTGGGATAACGACGCTAATGTAATCGTACGGCCCTTTCTGGAACGCTTACGACCTTAGAAGGGTGAAAAATGAGCCAAAATCACCGTAATCGAGCATTGAACATTGGTATTGAGGGGCGGAGCCCGTATCGGTGGGCGGAGAAAGGATGATATTGTGACTCAATACGGCTCAAATACTGTCATTTTAACTCGTTTTCAACTCTTCCAACTTCGTGAGGGCTCTTCTAGGGCCCGTACAACCCCACTAATGTAGTTATCTCAACAACATTTGCGAGCGTGTATGCTGCCTTTAAAGCCCGCACAAAGAAGTGAGTGAGAGAAAGTAAGTGACAGCCAACTGTTCCCCTTTCTTTGCCAGCTGACCACCTAGGAATGAGAAGTTTTTAATCAGCCTGAGCCTCCCAGTGACGAAATTAGGCCTGTAATTGTCTATATAGATGCAGGCGTCACGGGCACATGAGCTATATCCGGCTTCTGGCAGCATTTTATTGCGGAGAAACTCCAACGTCAAAGGAATGATCAATGAAGCTTCACTTGGAAGTAGGAAAAAAGAGGTTTAGACATGAAGAGGTAATTTTTCTTCTGAAGTGCATCCCCAGTCTAGACCGTGATCGCAGAAGACTCGCTACTGGATGAGCTCATTCGTGAATAGGAAGAAATTCGATTTAATAATTGCTCTCGCCCGCTCAGGAGAAAAATCAGACATTGGATCAAGCAAAATGGATCCGTCCCGAAAACAAGTTTGGAAAATATGAGTCCACTTGATTTCGAATCACATATTCGATTGAAGCACAACTAAAAGAGAGCTTGAAAAATATATGTGTTCTTCACAAGTTATCACAAGGTAGCTGAGATGAACTGTGCAGGCACAACAGCAATCACCCGATAACGGGCATGATCTGGTAAGCACAAATCGGTATTAAATTCAGATAAGCCTAGGCCTTGGAAGATGTAAATTTGAATGATTTTTCAGGATGTTTAATGCCTTTTTTAAGTATTGTCAATTTCTGGATTGTGGTAAGCCGCTTCGCAGCAAGGGGTACCCGCGTCAATCCTACCGATGACTCCGTTGCTGATTAAAACGATTGATATCGCTCATCACTGATTTTCCAGTTGCCAAAAGTCCTTCAAATCTTCCTTCTCAGCTCTCGTTTTGCATACGTTTCCTTCCATAGTCTTTTGTCATTTTATAATCGTCTAGTGACGCACGATGCTGAAAGCGGGAAACTATTCGGTCAAGAAGCATACGATGGAGAGAAGAAATGGGCAAGCGACCAAGTCAATAAGGTAAGTGTATCATCACTTCACGAACAAACAATAGAAAAGAAAGGAAAATGGAAAGGAAGGAGCGAAGAATGAATTTTGGCCAAGCGAAAATCAGGACAGTCATCAATATCGATAGTTTTTATGCACAACGGGGTCACCCCAGACGCTCCACTCGCGCGTTTCTAGCTGCAATGCGGCTTCATACAATCCAGAAATCGACTACTCACGCTTTCTTGAACGAGAAGGTTTGGTATTCAAAGAAAGTAAACATCTTCGAAAAAAAAACGATCCTTTCATTTTCTCGATAGGGTCAATAATCGAAAAAAAAACAAAAATTGAAATCCCTGAGAACTCGAGTATCAGAATTAGTACAAGACAATAACCGTTTAAATTGATAAAGTATACGTAGTATGTAGTTAGATTGAGCCTTTTTTTGTGCAGGACCACTATCATTTGGCGCTTCGCTTTGCGCAGCTATTGGTTGTAACCTCATTATTCGATTCTTCCCAAGGGGAGAAAACGAATTTTCACAAAATGGCGAAGCTGCGCAAATTTAATCAAATCTAACCTGCAGCGAATTCCGTCGTCCGACTCTTAAGGCAATATTCGTTAGATAACTGGATGTTCTTGACTTCCACCGATTAATAGTCGATCGTTTGGCTAGAGATTTATGCAGTAATAAATTATGATTTTCTGCCACACGTGACTTCAGCGGCTGCGGCAGCGTTTGTGTGTGCTGGTGCGATGCGATGGTGTGGTTCGATTCGAACTCTAGCACAGAGTTATGATATCCATTCGAGTAGCTCACCGTACTCGCCTTTGGACCATTCAGACTCGACTTATATGTGCTGCTGGTAAATGTTGCCGCTGTTGACGTGGAATTTGTGCGAACGTGTCCGAGTTTCCTGTGTGGCATCGTGCGCCGCAGTCCATTTCCGTTCAACTTATCATTAGCCTTCTGACTCAGAATTGACGCCTGTTTATTGAGCAGCGTCGTGGTACGTAAATAGGTGACAAACATCACACAAAACGGAATTAGAAATGTCAGCGTTGAACCGTAGATGATATAGTGACGACTGAATATTGTACAGGAATTACTTTGAAGGATATTTGTATGATCGTAGAGAGCCAACACAGCAATTGGACATGAGATGATCAAAGTGATGATCCAGACCAGACAGATCTTGACAATTATCATCGTTTTCGACTTGTTCCGAGTTCGGAGCGGTTGTGAAATTCCCAAATATCGGTCCAGTGAGATCACAGACATATGAACAATACTGGCGCTACACAGGAATACATCCGCATAAACATAGAGCAGACACAATGATACGTTCCATGTCCATACACCTGAAAACAGCACGCATGTTTTTTCTGAACATTCTATTTGATTCTTTTTTTCCTCACATCGGATCCCGAACCCGGAGTTCCCCATCACTATTATCACATAAAAGTTAAATTTTTTAAAATGCAGCAAGAGAGATTCTTCTGAGGAGTCAATTCAAGTGTTGTTTTCCAAATTTCTCATCAATTCTCATGCTTGTTTTTCAAAAATTTCCATTTTCTGCACTTTTTGAAGCTGAAAAGTTTGGAATTCTTCGGTGAACGACTAGAATTTTCCGCAAATTTCTAATGAATTTATGAAACGAAAACTAATTTTCATATCTATTGAACTATAGAAATTTTTATTTGAATATTCGACTAACATTGAGATACAGTTTAGGTATTAATGAATAACCAAATATGTATTCGAATTAGCTATCATATAAATTTGCCAAATGAACAGAAATGGGAATAATCAGATACTTCAAATAATCAACTCTAACTCCGAAACATATTCATAAATACATATGTAGTTAACACCCAAAGAACGTTTAATGTTTAGCAAAAATGTAATTACGAGCGTCTTGATTAAACACATACTGAACTACAAAGAAAGCAAGTTTCTGTAAATGCCACAATCACACTGCAAAAACACAACTAAATACATATGTTCATACAATCACTAAAATTTATTAATAATAATAATGAACAATAAATAATTATATGATAGTACGTGAAGAAAAATTATAGAGGAATTCAAGGTATCATGCGGCTCGTGTGCTTCATTATTGCTGATCAGAGTTAGAAGAAGGGTGAAAAAAAAACTAGAAATTAAGATTTATGATCAACTTTTTACTGAAAGTGGGCAAGGTCAGGAATAAGATGAAATTGTAATAATGTTTACCAGGAGGTGGGCACTCGAATGATAGCATGTCAATGTAACAGTGCAAATATGTATAAATTGGCGAAGTAGGACGGAGTACATAAGGTCTGTCCGAATGAGATTGTCCGCCCGTGGAGTGACCGTCGTGGAGGCATTTTTTTGAACGAGTGATCCCATGGCTGCGAACAGCTAGCTGACTTGGATATTATTCACTACTTGTCTGATATTCCTGCTAATCGATTTACAATGCTGAGAAAAACTTTCCCGACGGCAACTCAAGACGCAAGCCGACCGCGTGGGCGGACAGCCTCATTCGGACGATTTCTACTAGATCAGTGACTCAGAACTGGTTCATCCCAACTGCCAACTGAATTTAATTTTAAATTTCATTATTTTGACGCTTTAGGCTTTAGGCAACGGCTTCTGCACACCGATTTGAGGGTAGCCTGCGCGCACCCTGATCAGGTACATGACAGGGAAAAATGGCGCCAGCGCTTGAGAAAAGCGGATTCCGCAATGGAGCGGGACAAACGCTGAAGAAAAAGGAGAAGATTTTGGCGCTTAAGGGAACAGGAAGGGCAAATTGCGAATCCTTGGATTGTCATTCCTAGACTCACTTTGGTAACAGTTTATACCACTAAGTCAATTATTGCTATTTTTAAGCCACTTATTTCTCACAACTTTAGCAAACCCCCAGACCCCAGAGGAGATAGAAGCAACATTGTCTTCAAATCGACAGTGGGCAGCCACCAGCTTTTCCGTTCTCCCCTATGAAAAATAGCACGGACTTGTACTTGACCATCGTATGGATCACTAGCTGTCTTGAATGAATGAACAAATTCTTTCATCAAGGATCCATTTGTCGTGAACTTATCCTGCAAGTGCTTGCAGTGGTCTAGAACTCTGGCTTAATCATTCATTAGTGAGTCAAATGGCGCGAAACGTTCACTTGAGCACCCATAAACTTAAATTGTCTGTGCTTGACGATCTGGAAGAAATCAGCTCCAACTGCCGAAATCTCATATTTGTCTACCCTTCCCGGTCGAAAATAGGTCAAATGGCACACAGTGTTTACCTTAGGCGTCTAGCCAAGTTTCCGCTACTTCCTCGTCAAAATTGGATTGAATAATGAAGAATTAGGTTTCTCAACGAGTATACTGTTTGTCTAAAGACAGATTGAACTGGTCATATAGCGTGCTCTTTGCTTCACAAAGCTATCTTTCTGCACTT
Organism: Aplectana chamaeleonis; assembly: GCA_029168955.1. Classification (NCBI taxonomy): domain Eukaryota; kingdom Metazoa; phylum Nematoda; class Chromadorea; order Rhabditida; family Cosmocercidae; genus Aplectana; species Aplectana chamaeleonis. Next base: position 6,287,472 of record JAPDOI010000004.1, on the reverse strand, counting down.
TCTGGTTGAGCTTGGGTCACTCTTGTAGTCTACACCACTTGAAGAGTTTTTCTTTTGAATGAGGAGTACCACGCCTGGCAAGCTTTGCCCTTTTTGCAGAAAATAGAGCCAACCGTGGGAATGTCAACTTTGGGAACAGATACATACATACTATGATAATCCCCGCTATCTAGGACACTCTGTCTAATTTTCAGTTTCAGTCAGCATTGTCTTTTTGAGCTTAAGTATTGATGTAAGCTCTAAATCATAAAATATTCCTATAAAGATTGCATAAACTTCCGAAAAAGTTGTTTGTTGAGCGTCGTTATTGGGGTCGTGTGGCTCGTTGTAGAACGCTTACGCCGTTGAAAGCTTTAGAAACGAGTCAAAATTACCACATTTGAGCCATATTGAAGCACCAAGACATGCAGTCTCCGCTCATTTAATTCACAGTTCACGCCCCTTAAAGGCACAGTACACCCACAGACATGAATTTAGTGATTTTTATTTGATTTTGTAGCAGACTCTCCTGTATAACACTTGCCCAATACGAGATCTGAATTCCTTCAAATAAGCGAGATATGTATAAGCGACCACCACAGGCCCGACCTCCTCCGCTCACCAACACAGGCCCGGCCCCTTACCAGACCTACGAACTCGATAGCGGCTAAACGGATAGATTAATTCTCAACAAGTAGTCGTTCCTCAGTCCATTTCCGGATTATCCCCTTACCCTGGCTCGCTCTTGCGCATCGATTACGAATGAAGAGAAATTCAGGCCTGAGACAACTCGTCCACGAAACTTTTGCCCTCAAAATGCAGGCGTTTTGAAGGAGCCATATCTTCGTTTGTAGGGGGTCTTGGACGATTTCAGAGATACCAAAGTGAACAGAAAGTGACTCGAATATTTTGCCGCTAGCTTCGCTATTTCAACCAAGGGGGCGCGCCGTTTCTTCTTAGTTTCCACGGATCCCAGCTCTATGCCTTCGATTCATGTCATGAAATCGGTATGATTTTTGAGAGTGTATGCTGCCTCAAAATCCGTCGCATAAAAAGAGTCGTATTGTGCACGAAGTTAATTCTACTGAAATAATTATGCTGTCTTGTTGTGAAAGCAAAAATATGTAGTTGGTGAGAGGATACTTTTTCCCTCCGGGCAAAAAAGGCCACCTCGAGAAAGATGCCCATTTCAGATAATTCACATGTCCTGTCCTTCCCTGCCGACAGTGAGACAAATCATGAGAACGTCCGTCTTGGGAATAGCATGAATTCGTACTTTTCTTCCCTCTTATCTAACTCTTAATAACTTGCATATTGTTAAGAGTAATGTAATGGCCTCGGAAATGGAAAAACTGGATAATCGAAAACTCGAATCATTCGAAGAAGAAGATCAGGTAATGTAATTAGATTAAATTCCGAAGTAGATAGTAACATAGAATAATCATCAATGGTGCAATGGGATTAACGACCGAAAATGGTATCGATTTCATGACATAAATAGAAGGTTTTGAGCTGCTATTATGGTAAACTAACGACAAATCGACGGAAGCTGCCTGGTAATATGTATAGAGGAATAATGGTTGTTTCTGCTTTCGGGTAAAAGTGGACGAGTTATACCGCACGCGATTGAAACTGTGATTGAAAACTCATTACACCCCTTTTGTTTTTGAGGAATTTTCAATCCAGGAAATAGTGGAAAGCAAAGCCACTTACCCAAAGATTTTGAAGCGCGAAACCATTTCACTGAGGTTTTTTTTCACTCAGGTTCGAAGCGTTGTCTGCATTCTCCGAAACATGCGAACAGGCACAGGCAAGTTTCTCAGGTATTTCCCAGAATGTTTTTTTCCGGTATTTGACTGCTCTGCGCCAATTTTTCTTTTTCTTCTTAGTGGACTTAGCTACCCAAAACATCGAAAACTAAAATACGGTTTTTTATCGTGAACACTGCCTGTTTATCATCCCCTGACAGCTAGATAACTCGCTATCATACCAGGTTGCTCCGCCTGCACTCCCTCATGCATCAGTACCAACTATTCTCATGAAATTTCATGAGCGAGATGAATCTGGTTTTTTTTTCTTTCTGGATAGATTTCCCCTCTTACTCTTCAGAGGAAAAATAAACTACAAGTAAGTGCATTTCCCGTTTTCTGAGCAACGTGTTTTTCGCAAATATCTGTCCAAGATAGGACTTCTTTTGGGAGTTCATAGTCTAAAAATATGCTTTTCGGCACTAACTCAGGTAAAGTAGCAAATGCTGATTAGACTCGGTTTCTTCACTATCGTGAGAAAATACAAATAACAACACTGGAACCTTTTCAATCTCTCTGTCTACCAAAAACAGATCTACTAGGATAAATTTTTCAAAAATAATGAACTGATAAGGCAAGAAATTTTCGCCTTTGTGACTGGCTGTTTTCGCCTTCCCGTCCGCGAACAGGGTCAGTTTGTGAGAAGCACTCCATGCGGGAGGTGCATGTCGTATTTTCCGCCTTACTTTGTCTGAAACAAGAGAAGTCGGGCAAGTAATTTGTTTCAGGCAACAGATGTTTTCCGTATTCACTTGACAAAAATAGCTAGAAATGTGCATTTGAGTGACGACAAACTTCTCTGCGTTGAAATCGATAACAAGAGGAAGATCTCTCAAAAAAACGGTTCTTTCGTATGCCTAACCAGATTTCAGTGCACATTTCTTCATTCAAGGCTGTTCGAAACAACCAGAATTTGGAAAGAAATCTGGTCTTTCTGAACCTTTCATTTGATAGTTGACAAAATAACAGATTTTCAGAATATATGCAAGTAGCTAGAGCCACGGCTTTGTAAGACGAGTGTACTGAAACAATGATTATGCATTCAAAATTGACTCAAACAACACTTGATCAAAGCTCAGTTCAGACGCTGAAAATTGAAAAATGGATTTCCCCTATCTGGAAGGGCCATTCAGAGCGGAGCCTTTCACGGAGAGAAAGTGATTAACTTCCTTCCACGAAGCAGCGATTTTTCAAAATAATTGCTTCCCAAGACCGAATTGAAAAACGATCCAGTGCTGATTCACTTCCTTAATAAATGCCAATTTGAACAAGGCTAAATTGAAATCCCCAATGGGACGAAACTTTCGAAAATGAGGATAAACATAATACCAGGTTGTTCAATAAGTTTTGTCGCTCGATAAGGAAAACACAATTTTATTCTTCAAAATACACTTTATTACTGGCAAGTGTATCAATCTCCCTGAAGATTAATACACTTGCCACAATGATCCCCTAATCTGTGGATCCCATCCCTGAAGTGAGAATCCGGAAGGTCTGCAAAATCCGCTTCAACAGTGGTTATGACCTCTTCTTTGGATGAAAAACGCTTAGGCGCTATTCATACTACTCAACGCCAGCGCGGCACGCGCGTGCCGCGCTGGCGTGGCGTTCGAGTATGAATACTTTCTGGGCGCGTGACGCGCGTGCCGCGCTTGCGGAGACTATGAATACTCCAGCGGCGACGCCATAGCGGAGCGGTGAAGCTGGAATGAATGAGACGATCGATAATTAATATCACTGGATGAAAACGCCAAGGCGTTCCGTGTGGCAGTATGAATACTGCAGCGGCGACGCCATGGCGGAGCGGGTGGAACGTGACGCGCGTGCCGCGCGGGCGGGGCGTCAAGCCATTCATACACAAATGCCACGCCAGCGCGGCACGCGCGTGCCGCGCTGGCGTTGAGTAGTATGAATAGCGCCTTACAACGCATGAATTTTTTGAGTTCTGGGAACAAATGGAAGTCGCTGGGGCCAAATCTGGTGAATACGGTGGATGCTCCAACAATTCAAACTTTAATTCATGAATTTTAGCCATTGTCAAAATGCTCTTGTGACACGGTGCATTGTCCTGATGAAAAAGGATTTTTTTCCTCTACAAACCGGGTCTTTTTTTCACGAATTTTTTCTTTCAACTGGTCCAAAAGCTTGCAATAATATTCAGAAATAATTGTTTTACCAGTTTGCAAGTAATCCACAAACATAATTCCTTTCGCATCCCAAAAAACTGATGCCATAACCTCCTTGGCCGCTTTCCGGACACGAACTCGTTTCAAAGCCGAACGACCAGGTTCACACCACTCTTTAGCCTCTTGTTTTCATTCAGGATCATGGTGATAGACCCAAGTCTCATCCATTGTGATGAATCGACGCACAAAATCAACTTTATCCTTTTTAAGACGCTCCCAATGTTGCTGAGAAAGTCGCATTCGAATGTGTACTTGTTCCATTGTTAGCGAATGCGGCACCCATTGTACACACAGATTTTTAAAACCCAAACACTTTCACTTAAATTTTGGCTCATACTGCTTAATGAGATGCGTAGAGCCTCTATTAAATTCCTCTTAGTCAATTGAAGATCTTCCAAAACCATATCCTGTATTTTGGCTATGTTTTCTGGTGTTGATGCGCTTTTTGGACATCCTTCACGTGGATCGTCTTCAAGGGTTGTACGACCACGTTTAAATTCAGCAACCCATCTTTCTACTGTCCTAACTGCAGGTGAACAATCATTGAACACTTTTAACATTCGTTCGTGAATTTCTTCTGTTGCTACACCTTCCAGAAATTAGAATTATATCACTGTACAATATTCAATTTTTTCCATTGTTGTGAAACGGCGACACTAAATGACTTGTTCATATGAAGAGTGCACCAACAAAACAAAAAAATTTTGGGCTAGTAGCAACGCCCTCTCTTATCGAATGACAAAACTTATTGAACAACCTGAGATAGTATGCGCATTTAGTAGGGAACATCAACATCTAGGAGCCAACTTAGCATTATAAATGTATATTTTACTTTAGAAAAGAAGACTGTCAAAAATAACAAGTGGTTCCTGAAAACTATTTCAGAAGATTTTCAGAGTATTCACACAGGACTGTCCGAATAAGACTGGTCGCCCACGCAGTCGGCGTGGGTGTCGGGCAATCATCGCAAAGGCCCTTTTCGGACCTGTAAATTGATTAGTAGGAATGCAAGAGGGATAGTGAGTAATGTCCCAGTCGCCCGATTCGAGTCGCGGTGCGGCTCGTCAAAAAATGCATTCGCAGCGGCCACTCGACACGCACGCTAACCGCGTGGGCGCACGGTCTCATACGTACGGACTTTACTCTCATGCATACTCCTTTGAATAAAGGCGCACGAATCTAGTTGGAGTAAATGAACACGTGATAATGAAGCAATTCTTGCATCAAAGGCAGTGTTCACGATAATCTTCAGTTTTGAGATTATTCGCAATATCGAATAATTGGACCCAGGGTAGAACAAAAATGACGTGGAGATTGAGAAAAACGCACCAGAAGTACATGAAGTCCTTTACTCTCATCCCGCCTTTTACTCCATCTTTCGCCTATTCTCTACTTTCTGTTGTTCCTTTCTCCCCTTCAGGCTCTAACTAATACTGTTTTGCATAAAATATATCTCTATTCTTGATTGACCCCATTTTTTACCGGTGACAACCACCGTGAACATGTTCATTCAACCGGACAACTAGTCCAGGTCAGAGAATAATGTAACTGAATTAAGACTTTCACTGTGTTTTTCACCGCTTTTAATTTTGGTAACACTCGGTGGTCAACGCATTGTTTTAAGTGGAAAACTCGGGGACGAAAACCATCGTGAACACTGCCTTTAATGGCAGTGTCCACGATAAATTTCGTCCTTGGTTCTTGGTCAAAAATCCGTTCAGGATCTCATTGGAGCACTGGGGTCTAAAGAACGAACGAAAACGAGCCCGAAAGAGCTCTATACGGCTCCGAAATCCGCTCGCGCTATCCCTTCCGCTCGCGGTCGAGTTTTCCGATGAACAGTTTAGTCCGCTTGTACATTAGCATTGGAGCGCGAGCGCGGCTGAGTTTTAGCATTGGGGCGCATTTGCACACGCTGTCTACCTCAGGCCCATGCCCGCGCAACTGATCTATCCTTGAAATGTGGCTTTCAAGAAGAAGAGATAAATTTGGATGTTTCGCAGCTTTTTTTCATGATTCTTTCTTCACTGATGAAACAGTCAGACTCTAAACCTTCGTTTTCTGGTGGAAACTCGAAAACGATTTTTATCGTAGACACTGCCTTTAAGGGCATGGTCCACGAGGAAATATGGTTGTCGAGTTTTCCGTTGAACATGGGAGGTCAAAGGCCTACTGAGACATTCGTGCCAAAAAGAGCAGCGAAAAATGCCTGGAAACCGCTTTTCTCTACCAAAACAGGATCGCTTTTGTGACGTTTCATTTCTGGCTTTAGAAGAATTGACCGGTTCGGAGGAGTGAACTGTTCAATGTAATAAACGTGATAAACGTGATAAATTCTTTTGATAACCGGTTACTTTCCTTTCTTCCTTGTAACAAGGAATCGACCCCCCTGCTAATGAATTTACAGGCCCGCGAAAATTCCTTCGCGACACGTACGCCGACCGCGTAGGCAGGCAGTCTCGTTCAGACAAACTTTACGTGGTTCAGACTGTAGTTTGACGAAAGGCTACTGGAACACTTATAATGTAGTGCGAGAGTTCAGGACCAGTTCAAAAAAGAAAAGATTTCCGAGAAAAAAAATAGAAATGATATTCACCATGCTTAACCTCGACGATAATACTTAAGGGCATAACCAGTAGACAAACGAGCAGATCGGCAAGTGCAAGAGAAAATAGAAAATAGTTGGTGACATTATGTAGACGCCGATCGGTGGCGATAGCAATACAGACCATTGCATTTCCAATCAGTCCAACTAGGCAGAGAATCGGCAGCAACAGTAGTGCTAGCACATTAGGAGTATGAGCTGAGGTGGCAACAATAGTTGCAGCTCCTGTTCCGTCGACACCGCCAACGCCAGCTCCACGACCGCCGGCGGTCAGATGTACTCGAACTGCGGAGAATGTCCATTGCGACATGTGAGGACTATGTCATCAGTAAATGCGTTGGGGGGTTCTGGGGATCGCGAACGTGATCACGTGCGCCAGGGTTGAATCTCAGAGTACCAGTACCAGCTAGAGCAGTAGCAGCTCGACCAGGAAGAGCAACTACAGCAGAAGCAGCAGCAGGCAGCAGTCTGGGCCGTCCCCGGTTGTTCCGTCTGTTCGCGCACTGCAGAGGCCACGCCTCCTCAACCTCTGAACGCCCCGCCCCCTTTCCGCTTATATTCGTCGCCTCTCGCGTATTTTTCGAGTAAATTTCACTGAATGATTGGGGTTAAACAATTACAGAGATTGCTCCAATCTGCAAATACTTCTCCCTTGTGTGTATGGACTTTTCAATGAAGAAGTGGGGGTTGAAACTTACGCTCCTCTCAGTTTTTGCACCCAGAGCAGCGCTGGGGGTACTCAATCGGATTGTGGCAATATGAGATTGTAGTAACGAGTCGTTTCATTTGAGCTGATTAGGTCACCTATGTACCTGTAGTTCTCATAATGATGCTGCGAAAAAGTGCAAACAGGCTGAAATTTCATTTATCTGCAGTGCTGTTCATATACAGCACTTCAATAATTATTCTATTGGGGGTGGAGGAATTCGACTGACGAGAACAAAGGGTTTCGAATAGATGAACTTCTGCTGAAAACTCCTCTCAATTATTCGGAATCGGAATGATTGTCCGAATTATAAGTACGATTTTGAGCGTGTTTTATAAAACGTTTTCCAATGCCCTCACTTGCTGATTTCCAGACATTCGAAAAAACTGAATATAATGGTATTTTATTGTTGTGAATACCAAAAAATTGAACTCTCACAAGTTAACCTGAAGATTATTAAGAGAGTTGTTCAGCTAAGGAAACAATTAAATTTATTAATAAGTATTTGAGTGTGACTGGGGATTCTGGGGATTCTATTTGACATGAGCTGCGAATACAAAAATACCTTGATTCTATGAATGTATCCAATATATGGTGAAAAGCAAAAATTGGAGTTTAAACATAAACGAAATGATCGCAAGGGCAAAAACCTTATATTTTTACTGAATCGAGTGAACGAAAAGCTAGATAATTTCAATCTTCAAAAGAATCCAACATTCGAACAAATTAATATCAGAAAGGTCGAAATCAGACGGATAATTATTTAAAATGATCTCAAGCTTATTGTGCATCATAGTATTCTGTTAGGACGAAGTGTCTAATTTATTAAAGTCTCATTGAAATAGGTTTTCAAAATGGTAATGGAGTGTAATCATGGAGCGAAGAATTTGTAGAACACGACTTCAAAAAATGAAAAATCCGTTGCTAATTACTCCTTTTTTTGTGAATTCCGTATTCAAATAAATTCGAGAAATGTCACGCATTCGGTTAGAATGAGTATTCAAACCAGTTATTGAAAAGATGGAACATTTTGACTTCACAATTAAAGAGTGCTCGAAAAAACGAATACTTCATCTCTTTGAATATTACTTCCAGGTTTCAATCCTTAATTGATAGTAATTTTTACTTTCCATTCACACTTTTGTGCCTCATCATTTTCCAAGGGTCGAAAATATTTAACCCGAGGATTTGGTTTTCTTTATGCGACGTTTCTATCCGGCTTGCAGAAGCAAGGCAGTTGACAAAATCGAAGTCTCGGGCTCCTTTACTGTTTATGGAAACAATCATATAGTTGAGAGAACGGGCCAAGGAATCTTTTTACTGTCCAGTTGCGGACAAGTGTTGCTGCAGAACGCAGCCAGATGGCAATCGTAGAGGGAACACGTGGTCCCGTCACGATTATCTTCGTGCTGCTTGCTCTTTTAACATACATTCAAGCACCGATGATCACTGTAACCTGATCGGATTAAGAAATTGGTAGCTAGGAAACCCGCGAATTTGAAACAGACAGACAGTCTGCTTGCATCTATTCAGCATTGTCGGCGCTGACAGCAAATCTGAAAACAGTTATTCAAGAAGTTTATTCTACAGAGGCCACCTCGAAAGAACGAAAAAGGCCGAACAAGTGGCGGTTCTCTAGTGTCTGAAGCAGTGAACTTTTTGTCACTGCAAGATTTTGCTTTAATTATTGATAATGATTTACGATAATCGTCTGATGGCGCAATTTAGGTAATTAATCTTCATCAAGTTTGTCGTTGATAGGCAAGAACAGTAGAAGATTTGGATTGAAGTGCTGCAAATGTATGTACCTAGGTATGAGGCAGATTTCAAATCATTTAGTTTTCACAAAGTTTTAGGAGACCATTGGGGTAAGCTAGACCTATCGGATGAAGTTTTTGTCTCAGCGATAAACTTTATTATATTGCACACTCAGACAGGAGTATTGCTTTTTTCTCATAATTATAAAATGGAATATACGAGTTTTTCGGCAAAATGATCTGCAGGGATCTCCAGTGGTCCCAACTGCTCAGCGTTCGGCCCGGGAAGGAATATAACTGATGATATGTAGGTTCGACGAAAAAAAAATCTCACCACTGGTGCTATGTTATCGAAATCGGAAGCGTTTTCGGAATGTCCCAGACTCTAACTGTGTCCTCAGTTCAAGTAACGGAAAAATTTCACGCGATTCACTACGTGTATCTGAACAATATTTTGCTTCAAATAATCGGTTAAACAAGTCACTTCCAGAGTCACGTTTAGTAGTTGCGTGGAAGCACAAAATGACTTGGTCAAAAGTACCTTAGTGAATGCCTTTAATGAAGGCAGTGTTCACAATGAATATCATACTCGAGCCCGGCCCAAAAATGAAGTTGTTTGAGTGTGATTTTACGAATTGTCAAAAGACAGCAAGAAAAGGTGCTCAGAATAGGCTGAAATAGCGGTTCCTAACTTACTACTTACAGGTTCAGGGCGCGAACGAGCTCACATGCCCTGCTAGTTCCTGCAAGCGTGCGCTAATGGCGAAATGTGAGCGAAAGTTGCTTGGCGGTTGGCCATCGAAAACACCCGCACAAGCTCGTCAGAACGGGGGGCGGAGTGGATTAAGTAGGCGTACTGGGCTACCGAAATGTTCACTTCGCGGCCATTTTTATCTATTTCTGACCCGTTTTCGCTACTTTCTTTGACTCTATCCCCTCTAGCATCTGCCAGCGTAGTGTTTCACAAAGAAAACTTGAAGACGATATTTATCGTCAACACTGCCTTTAAGATCGGAATTCCTTCATTTGGCCAAGATTCACGAGATAACCTGTGACCACGCCCACCTGAACGGAATCCACCCTCGTTGTCCAACACTAACTGTTCACATGTACACTACCGCTCGTGAGATTTGGTCCGAAGGCGCGCGAGGACGCGCTTTCGCGTCTTTAGCGTCCTTTTTTCCCACCTTGCCTCGAGGTCAACTCTTTTTCAGATCTGAAAAGTATATCAGATTCAGGTGAGAGGGGACTAGCCAAAAATATAATGCTTGCAAGGGTATAGTTTAAACGAGAGTGTTCAAATGTGATTTTCAGATCGTTACCCAATGCACATACGTAGCTGTTTTGCTGCAATGAACGGTTGATGTTTTTTCTGATCGTATTAAACGACAAGAATAAAATAGACTGGAGATGCAAATCTCAAATTTTCCGAAGCCTTGCTGTTTTAAGTTTTCCGTAATATGCAAACTTAATGGTTCTCAGGCGATTCTCGGCCCCGAGCTGCCTGAAGCTTCGGCTCGTGTTCCCAATCTAAGAGTCGGCTTCTGTTGCTGTCCGGGCCACTGCTGTTGTGTCCGGGCTGCTGCGGTTTGCACGAACAGCAACAGCAGTGACCTGGAGATTCGGAGAACGAGCCGAACTGTCAGGCGGCTCCGATTCGTGCTCGGTGCGGCTCGGGGCCGAGAATCGCCTGACTTTCTCCAAAATGGTAAATCCCGTTGGGTAAGGGGTCGCCGCCACCTCATTTTGATTTGTTTGTTCTTGTCGAATTCTGAAAAAAGCAGTTAGGAAAAGTTTCGATCCAATCTGCAAGAAAAATTATGCAGATTCTTTTATTCACTTACTTAGGCGACTTTTCCCAGACACAAACACCCTCCTAATTACAACTTTCAGTTTCATCTGGATGGAGTTTAAAGGCGGTGGTCGCGCTCAAATATGCTCGTCTTCTTTTCCTCTTTGAACCCTTTTTTGGGTATAGAGTAGTTGAACCTATAAGAAAAAATCGCGAAAAAAACAGTAGTTCTGGGCCAAATTCGAAGCCTGAACTTTCTTGTCTTTTGATGGTGGACGAGTCCACCCCACATCATCGGCATCGATGATCTCTAATATCAAGAACTTCAGTTGGCTTGAAATTGAATTTCAATTAATGAACTTTCGAATTTATGTACACATCTAGTCAAAAACATTGGTTGAAGTGCTTGCTTTCATTGTTCAAGTGTTTTATTAGATAAACTTGCATTTATTTCTTCCTCTGAGTGTCGATAATTTTTGAATGCTCGACATGAGACTGTGATTTTTCTGTGCATGTGTGCACGAACTGGAAATTTAGGGTCTTGATAACTCTAGTTCTAGCCCGTTTTTCACCGCGCTACTTTCATAGTTTTTGAGCTGTTTTATATCTAAGCTGATTTTTGTAGTATTTTCGATAACGATTTTCATCGTGACCACTGCCTTTAAGGGCATGACATTAACCTGATTGGATAATTCTAAAGCGTGCTTACGTTTATCGAGTTCAAACAAACATACATGTTTTAGTGCATGAGATCATATGCAACAATAATATTCGATTTTCGATACGAGGTCGTAAAACTTTTAGCGCTCAATCAGACTTATCCGGACTTCACTGACAAAATTCACATGTCCCACTCCATCCAATTACTCAGTAGAGGTACATAATTCAATGCCCAGAACGAAAAAGAATCGAAACATATGCATGTATGTAAAATATGACCGTTCGATGTTCTGTCGCACGACATTTTGAAATCGGATATTCGCCCTTGCAGGAATCTGGAGAAACTACATACATATGTGGCTGAGATTACGCTCAGCCTCGAGAGACACTCGATGGTTTTTCCTTGCAAATGCAGCAGAAGAGATCACCAGATGAAGCTTGTTTTCCCAGTTATCTCGCAAGCTCCTTTCTCCTGTAGAAGAATAGGATAATAAATATGAAAACGTCTCAAGTCTTCTAATTACAACCTTGAATAGAAAGATGAATGCGTCAAAATGCAGCCCATTCTGTTTTTGAATGTTGCTCTGATCATCGCCGAAGAACGCTTAGCATTTCTGACGAGGGATTTCACAGTTTTTGGATGAGTTCCCTAAAGATTGAGGAACATACCATAGCAACTATTGAATGCTCTTTATCGCGCTATAATACGATGGAATATCACAGGGACTACCCGAGGATGTACTGATATCACAAGGAAGCTGAGGTGTGCGAAATCTACCTTGAAGCTCATAGTCTATCCGCGGGTAGTCAGGAATAATCCATGGCGGCATACATGTACGCTAACAAAGAGTTTCAGGAAGCCGTTGCCGTTATTCGTGCGGAGCGTCCAGCCAGCGGCGATCTCCCGATCAAATATCGTGCCTACTCAGAAATTTGTGGGGAAGTTCTCGAGGACAGTAGACCTGATTTGGTCGTTATCACTCGGTCTAGGGGAGAGAAGCGACGTCTCGTTCCTTTCCTCTTGAATTATACACAACGATAAGGCGTTCGAAACGGTAAACACGGGGGGAGAACAAGGGAAGTTCGCTTCACGGTTGTTCCCATGGCTTCCCCCCGAACATGATGAACGCGAAAACAAAGCCGCAGCGTATACGGTGATGCAGACGGGCTAGTCGCGAGGTGGTCTCGCACTTCGCAAGTTGAGGGGGTAGATCTGCCACTGGAGGACTCCGTAAGGCATCTCTGTCTGGTTTTCAGAGGAGCTAATGAGCTTTTCTATAACCTTTAGTCAGAGGTGAATATTTTTGGACCGATCGCAGTTTTTCAGGAACAGGAGACTGTCGAAAACAGCGAGTTCTAGCAAGCTGATTTTTGATCAATCATTGAACAATGGGAAGATCAGCAGTCGGAAGGTCGCGGGAAGACCTGCAGTCGGGAGAACAAGAGAACTTCTGTTGTGGGAACTTCCCCTATTACTCCGCTGTCGAGGCGTCCCCTTCGCCTCCCCCCAATTAGGGGGAAGTTCCCCAGTTGTTTCGAGGGAAGTTCTACTGTCGTTCTCGGGAACTACCCCACGAATATCTGAGTATTGCGCACTGGGCGCAAATGCACAGCCTACCGTCAGCCCCCTGCATGGCTGCATTTTTCGATAATAGTACTGTTTTTTATGCGAACTCTGCCTTCTGAAATAACGGGGCTTTCAAAGTGGCAGCTTATTCGGGTAACCTTCTCCCATGCCTGAACCCGCTAATTTTTCTGTAAGCTGTTACAACAGTGAAGCCCATAACATTTGCTAGGTTTCATAAACAGAGAAGAGGTTTAGGAGTCAAAGTGGAATCAAAATGCGGCCCAGAGGAAGGTTACGGTGATTTGTCGCTTTTCATCTGAATGCGCACTGGGCGCGGTTCTCGTTTCGGGGTCGAAGCTCCGCGCATATGACGCAGACGGCTTCTTAGCTCTCTTTGTGAGCATTAATCTCTGCCGCCCGTGGTATGTAATGGTTTCCTGCCACATAGTGGGCTTACGGACAGGTTTGTGGCTGCCTGCTGATGTGACGTGGGAGGAAATGATCATCACCTTAGGCCTGTTTTAGAGTGCCATCGCAGTGCGACGCATTCATGTGCACAGTTAGCATCGTGCCCGAATTGTGCGATTCCAGCCTTTTTTTAGACGTTTGCGTCTCAACGATTTGCAACCTGATAGTGCGACGCGAAAATCGCGTCGAGTAGGAATTAAGGTGTGAAGGCTGTGCGAACGGTGGGCGAATACGAGCTATTGCGTACGCATGCGATTTCTCGTAAACAAGCGACAGCAATTTTTAACTAAAATTAGCAACAGTTCTTTCGTATTTGTTCAAGTGCAAGTGCTCTTAAACATGCTCATTTTATTGTTTTCCCTGTGAGATTTGGATATGTTAAAGGCAGTGGTCGCGATCAAATATGCTTGTCTTCTTTAGCTCTCTAAATCCTTTTCTATGTTTAGAGTAGTAGGACCTGTAAGAAAAAATTTCGAAAAGAACCGCTGTTTTGGACCGAATTTGAAGCCTGAACTTTCATGTCTTTTGATGGTGGACGAGCGCACTCCATATCATCGGCATCGATGACCTCTAATATCAAGAATTTCAGCTGGTTTAAAATTGAATTTCAATTGATGAACATTACCCTTCGGACTGACCTGCTCGAATATTTCTGTACTCATCTAGTCCAAGACATTGACTGAAGTGCTTGCTCTCATTGTTCAATTGTTTTCATTTGGTAAATTTGCATTTATTTCTTCCTCTGAATGTCAATGATTTTTGACTGCTCGGCATGAGACTGCGATCTTTTTTGGCGGCGCTGTTGCACAAACTGGCATCTTTGGGCCCTAGAAACTCCGATTCTGGCCCATGTTTCACCGCGCTACCTTAAAGGCAGAGTTCGCGATAAAAAGGACTTCTGAGCTCTCTTCATAATAATGTAGATTAGGTCATCACAAATGTGAAAGTAAGTGAAAAAACCCGGAAATTTGCGGGAAAAACGCTCAAAAACAAAGTATAACGGCTAATTACCGGTGTCGGCCGGCCCCCTAATTAACGCGATTTCCATTAATGCTTGCTTATTCGACATTTATTTTGCTGTTAAAGTAATCAGTAGTCTCCAGTATTGTTCAGAAATTACTTTGGAAGCAAAATAAAAAGTGACAAAACAGGCTTTTCCCCAAATCTCGATAATTGGGGGCGGGAGGACACCAAGCCATAACTTTCTTCTCAGCGTTTTCTCTCCAATTTTTTACTTATTTTCACTTTTGTGATGGCTAGATCTACCATTCTACGGTGATAGCACAACAACCGATTTTATCGAGAACCCTGCCTTTAATAGTTTCTCAGCTGTTTTCGATCTAAGCTGCTTTTTGTAGTATTTTCAATAACGTTTTTCATCTTGACCACTGCCGTTGATGAAAAAGCCCTGAAGAAAACCAGCAACGAGCTTGCCTTCGCGCGACGACCATCGCGTAACGTTGCAATGCAAGGCGACGCGATCGACGCCGGGCGACCATCATTTGCTCGTCAAATTCCAAGCATCGCGCCACATCACTGTGAGCACCCAGCGACAGCATGACGCGAAGTCTATTAATCGATACGCAGGCTCATTATAACGTCGCGTCGCGCCGCCAATGAACTCTGAACGCCGCTTTAGAGGCTTCTGTTCGATCGCGTCACAGTGCGATCGCACAGTGAAAGAGGGCCAAAGCGAAATCTTTTTCTCCGCCGTGCGATTGAGGTTGGGGAAGATTTACTCCCCTCTAAAAAAAGCGGGTCACCCTCTATCTCAGCGTTGCGGCTCTGCATCTCTGCCTCCGCCCTTTGAGGAGGCGGGAACGACCGCTACAATCGAATTTTCTCCCGGGGTGCACAATATTAGTAGCCTCACATTGCGATGGTACTTTCCCGCTGTCAGAGTTCCATTAATAAGCTTAAAGAGGCCGAACCAGCATCGTTTGGTTTTCGGGCGGGCATTATAACTGAGAAGGGCGTCGTTTATTCTTCGCAGCCGAGCGGCGCAACGCAGCGCATTTCTGTAGGACGTCGTTTACACTTTGCCGATGGTTGGTGCGGCGACTTGCAAACCTATTATACAGATTGTACCGCACTGATTGATCAATATCGCAGAAATGCGCCTTGCCGCGCCTCTCTGGGGTGGGAACATCAACAATCCCCAAAATTGATGACGAGGCGCGGCACGATCGATATAATAGGACTGCAGTTCGCCGCGTCGTTCGGCCGTGGAAGTATAAACGCCTGAGCCACAAAACCGTTTCATTCTTCTCTGCTGAATTAGAAAGACACATACCTTAGAGGACTGTGGGAAACATGGTGCTGAAACAAGAATTCTTCCCCACAAACGAAGCCTGTAGTTCTCCTAGAGTGGAGGGGTCGAGCACTCACAAGTTGTTTCCTTGAGGTAGTGGATGCTCCTTTTGAGGAGGTTATGGGTTGAATAAGCTCACTTCCCCATCGCTACTTTTGTCATAGTTTCCCTCCTCCAGGAGAGACTGTAAGCGTCCTGAGTACACCCGGCGTAGCCCTCTTACTAACTAGGAAGCATATTAAAAATAGCAAACATGTAACCCTAAATTATTGAACGTTCGTCTGTTAGTCCTGCAATGCATGAAAGTCTGATTGTTCCCCACTCGTCTCACCCCACATATGTACCCTTTATATTGTTCACGGAAAGTTCCTCAGTATTGTCCTCGAAATAGCATGCTGTCCTAGAAATATTGCACTCTTATCGTGTCCCACGCCTTTTATAGTGTCAGGGGCATGTCTCGGGGGTTTTCTTGTTTTTGCCAAAGTCCACCTAAGATTACTACTCCTAGCTGTATCAAACATCTCAATAGGCTGTCATAAAGTTCATGGTTGCCTACCTCAAAGTGCCCGTAGACTTTGGAGGAATTCTTCCAAGACTTCTCAGAGTTTGATAACGGAGTTCTCAGGGTGGGATATGAAATGAATGATGAAAGTTTTGAGCATCAAAGTTCGAGCATCAGCATTTTTCATCCTATTCTGAAAAAAATATGTATAGGCTGCACCAGAAAAAACCGAAGATTTACTCGGAGCAATGCATACACTTAGGAACTCCGACAAGATATCATGTACAGGTCATTCGCCCAATCTAGTCTGGCGAATGGAACAGGATGCATGGATATATGGCCCAGTACAGGATGTATGTATGAGTAGGTGATTGGACTATTGGATGCAAATACAATACCGCCGCTATCCAAGGGAGAAATGGGCGATATGGGTAAAGTGGGCAACTAAAGCGTCTTTCGGCCACAATTCGCCTCAAAGTCCTGACGTTTTCAATTTTGAAAACGCCCAAATGTACAGCATGTCGTGATCTAGTCAATCGTGCGAAAACGTTTCGCGAAATTTAGGAGCAACATTATTTTTTAAGACGAACTACATTTCAATTTTGACCGTGCTAGAGATCGCGTACGGTTGTTTTTGATCAAATGGGCTCGTTATCTTGTGATAAGATTATCTAATTCATAACTAACTGCATCTTAAAACAGCGTTCCCATAGAAAATTTCCGATTTTATCTCATATAGTTAGATAGATTGTGGCACAGTGGACATTTTGGTCCTTTGGAAATTGAAAACGGAGCGCTTTGAGGCGAGCTGTGGTCGAAAGACGCTTTAGTTGCCCATTTCGCCCATTTTTCCCTTGGATAGCGGCGGTATTGTACATGAGTGCTTATCATTGGTCCAAATAAGAACGTAAAGGCCAACCGAACATCGGTGGACACAACGCGGTCGCGTCACGGCTCTATAATTTTCTAAGTTTTTTTTTCCGATTTTGTTAAATCTTGACCACCGGTGGTGCTATTTTTCGAATTTCTAGTCCAGGCAGATCCTCAACTGCTGACCCCTGGAGAAGGACGGTATGTGAATGAAGACACAATGCTCTCCTTTTATTTTATACCCTACCCTTTACCAATTGATTATCGTCAATTTTGTTTACGAGAGCCGTGACGTGACCGCGTCGTGTCGAGCAATGTTCGCTTGGCCTTTACGTTCTTATTTGGTTCAAGGGGGTAAATTATGCTTTCGAGCGCGCACTGTTCATGGAGCGATGATGATCACTACATAGTCGATCGATACACACGGACTATACTCAGGCGCCCAAGCTCTTTAGTCGTGGAAGTCATTGAGGGGATCGTCTCTAAGAGAAATGCCTTTTATGAACTTAGGCCAAATCACAGAATTTTCAAGAATCATTTCCGATTGTTGCCATAGTAAAATACGGTAATGCTAATTTTTGTGAGAAACCTTTCCACGCATGATAAAAACAAATGAGGGATAAATAAATTATAAAAAAATAAGGAAATAAATAAATAATAAACAAATAAATAAAGAAATAAATAAGCAGCTAAATAAAAAGTAACTCGATACACAGATAACTTTCAAGCTAACTGAATAAGAGGATGAATAGAATAATAATTAAATCACTATGTAGAATTTAATAAATAAGTATACAAACAATTGGGTAAACAAACAAATGAAAAAATTAATAGAAGAATAAATGAGTAAATAAATATAAATTAAATAAATAAACAAATAAATAAGCACAATAAGTACAATAAGTGCAACAAGTTCGTATTTCTATAGTAAATAGAAATACGAATAACTATATAAACAATTAAATCAAAAAAGTCCCGCGAGTCTCAACTTAAATGGATGGAGCGAGTTTCCGTCGCTGTCCTCTCTGTTGTCTCGAGATTTCTATGACCTACGAGTTCTTTCTCTATGTTTATTCACTGTGATTAAGCCTGTGGTGGGAGCTTTGAGGTTGACACCAAAATATTAGACAAGTTAAGCCACCGCAATGTTGTCGATGGTGGTTTCCAATTCCAAATTCGTAGTCGGAGTGAGTAAATAACAAATCGTGTATGCCCTATTCGGGGGAAACTTCTTCCTGTTCTCATAAGCATCAACCCAACCATGAAATCCCGTCTTGGCTATGTGAGAACTTTAAAATATATAGGAAAGACATGAGATCGAGTCCAATATTTGCCGTTCCACTTGGCGGCGAAGCATAAACAGATGTTCTTTTTGTGAACCCGTTGGGAGCGGACGGATGGGTTTGAGGGGGAAAAATGTGAGGTCGATGAGGAGATGATGGAGGTCCTCTATTGACTCTTCGGTGAGATTGCTTCCGTCACAGGCTCAGCCTCAAGCCGATAACTCTCAACCTCTGAAAGTCCTAGAAGATGCGACTGGGATCTGAAGGGGTCAAGCCACGAACAGCTTCATTGCTGGAACATAAAACTGCTTGAAGCAACCCAGCCACCTATCTGCTTGGTGATGAATAGATTGCATTGCGTGTCTTCAGGACGCATATCTTTTCTCGGTTGTTTTTTGTTTACAACTCACGATATGGTGATTCGAAACGACGAAGAAGACAACGAACGAAAGAAGGCCTGCCTGCCTGCTTGGCTATAGCCGACGAGAGACGCGCGGATTATGAGTTTTGTCCAATTCCGGATTGCATATCCGAGGCTTCTCGCCCACAAGTTCACAGGCGGTCTGATGGCAAGGGAGCCTATGATAGTTCAACACGTCTCGTGAGCTAGAAGAGTCTTTTTTCTTACTGTTTCTTTTTCATCCTCTTTTTTCATCCTTAGCGTGGCACAACGAGAAGAAGAGATCTGTGATGCTTTCCAAGTGAATTTGAAGGAGGTTGAAGGAGGTCGGGGTCTGTTCGCTTGCACTCTGGGAATGTGTCACTCCAGATAGTAAGCGAATGTTTAGAGAACATCTTTTTTTCATACAATTTGTGTTGAAACAATGTATTTCATAGTGGAGAGGCAGAAATCTGTTTTTGGGGTCGCACATAGGGAGGGAGTACAGCCTGAAACTAGAGCCGGGAAGAACCAGGGGCCGGATTCATCAACTGCAAACCCACGGTTGAAGGGTGAAACTAACCCCTAATTTGCCGCATTTTCAGCACCTATCGAAAGAATGAATGACTCGAAAAACGAGTTCTTGGAGTTCGGAGTGATTGTTTTTTGAGAAGATCACTTCTTTTCAAAAACGCGGAACAAAAAAGGCTTTTCAAGATTACCGAAGAATCTCCGGATCATAATGAAGCAGAATAAAAATAAGTTTTAGAAATCGGATTCCAAGTTCTGGCGTCGAATTTTTTTCTCGGGTTCCGGAAATTAGGTGTGATACCCTACAAAATGCGCACGAATGTGGTTTTCGGAACACGAAAAGCGGAAAGATTCGAAAGTATTGATTGGCAAGCTGTTTCTGTGCCAATACACCACCTATACTTCCGCGTTCCGCAGCTCTTTTTTGCGTTTTACGGAGTAAGGAACACGGAACGAGGAAAACACGCGCGAAACTGCGGATTTCTGTTGAGGGAACTAAGAATTCCGCTCAATCCTGCTCCGATTGAATATATTTAGTCGGTTGAGGCCTCCTGGGAGTTCCGAATAAACGAACTGCCTTCGAACTTCTAAACGAGTGGATTACTCCATTTTTTAAAAACAACTGCTTACTGCTCTATTTTGATGAGAACTCTGGTATTTACATGCTAATTCGAAAAATTTGTAAATTTTCCAAAACAAGTATCCGGACTTTCGGATAGTCTTCGAATAGTGCTCGGAAACGACTTGTCGGAAACGACATGCAAAAAATGTCACCTAAAATCATTCAAATATTTATAAAAATGGGATATTTCATCTCCACGGGGAAACCTTTCAATAAAGGGAATATGAAAAATCTCGAGTAAATCCAATATTTCAACGCTTGAATATTTTTTTCAAAGAGATTCCACAAAATAAAAAAAAATCTGAAAGAATTGAGCACCTAAATAAATGAATATGTTGAATTCCAAGCTCCATTATACACTTATCCGGGCCGTTGATGTAATTGGGGGAAGGTTAGTATGCACTTAATTGAAAGCAAAATCAATAGGTTTTACAAACGTTTGGCTAAAGAGAACTGATTGCTTATTAATAAACGACCAGCGTATCAATCGCAGGTTGACTTAAACCAGGTAAACGTGCATTTTCAGAGCTGTTTGTAACTATCACACCTGCGCTAATTCGATCAAAAATGAATGAGGCGCTGGGCAGACACTATACTTAGTATCCGAATCACTCCATTTCGGATATCCGACCGGATATCCGAGATTCGGATAATCCGATATCCGGAAATTTCAAAACACGCATTATCTGAATCGAACCAATATCCGGGAAATTAAAAATCGGCATTATCTGAATCGAACCATTATCCGAAGGGTCAAAAGTTTGGATAAAATCGGATAAAAACGGATAAAACGGGTAAAAATCGGATAAAAATCGGATAAAACGGATAAAATTTGCGTAAAATCGGATAAAACCGGATAAAAACGGATAAAACGGATAAAAATCGGTCAATTTTAGGTTAAATGTCGGAAAGTGTGTGTGTGTGTGTGTGTGTGTGTGTGTGTGTGTGTGTGTGTGTGTGTGTGTGTGTGTGTGTGTGTGTGTGTGTGTGTGTGTGTGTTTGTGTGTGTGTGTTTGTGTGTGTGTGTTTGTGTGTGTGTGTGTGTGTGTGTGTGTGTGTGTGTGTGTGTGTGTGTGTGTATGTGTGTATGTGTTGCCTGAGGTTTGTTCCGATAATATCCGAAATTTATCCGAAATTATCCGACGGATATCCGTATCCGAATCATTAGAAAAATGGCATTATATGAATCGATCCAATATCCGAAAATTTGAAAAAACGCATTATCTGAATCGAACCAATATCCGGTAAATTTAAAATGGCATTATCCGAATCGATCCATTATCCGAGGAATTACCTTCGGATAACAAGTATAGCAGACACCATTCCTTATGATTAAGAAATTGTTACGCTAGCATTTCATAGATTGCAAAAGTCAAAGATCACAAGGAAAACAACGATATCAGAAAGAGAATATGTTGTCAGAACTCTAGCTCACCCGTCGTATGATCTATGAACTTGCAATACGAGCGGTCACTTCTAATTCCGCTCATGTGTCCACCCACAGCATTGCCGCCGCTGCCGCCACACTGAGCCGCAGCAACAGGCCAGGCCAGGCTCTAGGACAGCGAGATGAGTGTTCTCGAGAAATCGGATTCAGTGACGGCTAGTTGAATTCTTCGAGCGGTGTTTTTCTTCAGGAATGGGAGGGGAGGGCATATGCATTACTTCTACTCTCAAGCGGATTTCTCGTCTCCTACCTTGCCCACTCTACACTAAAAATTACTTTTTTTGGACCAAATCACTATTTGAATCTCGATATTTTTAGTTAACTTTGTCATAGCACTAAATAAGAAGCGGAGGGTTAGAAGTGAGCTCGTTTCCCGTTTTTTTTAATCTCAAGATTCTAAAGCTCTAGAGTTCTGCGTACTTGAAGTAACGAGACTCCTTTCTAGAGTAAAGAGACATAATCAGTACTCAGTAAAAGGTTATGTTGTATGAGACTGCCTACGGGTTAGAGGTTAGAAAGAGATTAAAAATTGAAAATCGTTGATATAAAAAAGCGTGGCAAAATTCGTGATGCTTCTTCACACTTTCCGTCGTCGCAATCAGTTCACTCCGGTTACGCATGTGAAGAGGAAGAAAAAGATATCAAAAGACTACAATGAGGCGAATCTAACATGTTACCTCCGATGATGGCTGTTGTGCAAACTGGGACTTGTGCGCTTGCGCAGTCAACTTCAGGACCGTCGTATAGGGCCAAATGGGGATCGCTCGGAACCGTTTTTTCAACATGGTTTCTGCACTGCGCCGCAGTCCTTTCGATTCCCTATGGAACATTTGAGATAGTTTTATATCGTGGACACTGCCTTCGAGAGACCTGCAGAGTCCAAGTCGCGGCGTTGCTCGCAGCGATGAACATCGCTTGATTATGCCATATTGATCGCATTCGGCCGCGGAAATGACCTTCACAGCGTGAAGGGCGACAAGGGGTCACCACAGAGTGTTTTGATGGGTCTACAGAGTTGCACCGACTGGCGAATGGTTGCTGATCGTCAGCCTTGACAAAATGTTGCTGAACCTTATCGTCGCCGCGTTGGTCTCGGCTCGCTGGCAGTCACGCAGGGCCATCGCAGCGACTCTGCGGTGACCTTCGTCGTCCCTCACGCCGCGTTGGTCGCCCCCATCGTTAGGGCCTATTCATACTTCCAACCTCTCGCTCTGCCAGAGCGGCCCGCTCGGCAAAAGAGGTGAGTATGAATGAAAACACGACCTCCCGCCCCTCCCTCTACGCCACTGAAGTATGAATGCTCCAGAGAGATCGCTATGGCAGAGCGGGAGGGGCGGGAAATCGGTGGGTTTGTTTTTAGAAATGAAGAGATCCGGGTGGTCGTTGATAGTTTTGATAAGACATGTTGATTTTGTTGTATATAAAGGCTATCCAGGGGTGGATTCTACAGAATTTCTAGATAGACAATGACTGATAACGCTATCGGGAAACCCATATCAGAGGCAACCTCCATTTTTAGGATTGAAACTTGGGAAGCCCCCTTCAACTAGATTTGAGCCAAGATTCATAATCACACGACAACCTCGTCGGTTTCTTGCGTACCTTCCGCGTGGAGGCGTGCATTTTGATCCTTGTATTGCAAATTCAAACCTAACTGCATTTCTTCCCGAACATCGGCAAACGCGCACTCCCATTTTAATTCTGTATACTTTCTACGACGTTCTGCGCTTTCCCACTGAGGGCCCGCACATTTTCTACGGCGTTCTGAGCACACCCTCTTGGGTCCCGCACACTTTCTCCGGCGTTCGGCGCACTCCCGTATGGGTTCCACACACTTTCTACGGCGTCCAGCACACTCCCATATGGGTCCCACACACTTTCTACGGCGTCCAGCGCACTCCCATATGGGTTCCGCACACATTCAATGGCGTATCGCGTGCTTCCTCTGAGACCCCGCTACACTTATATGACGTAATTTAACGCAACAAGTAATGCTACCAACAAATGCCGCGGCGGTGCGAGAGGGGAGTATGAATGCTCCAGAGACACCACTGTGGCGGGGCAGGAGGCGCGGGAGAGGCGGGAGGCGCAGAAGGTCGTGTTTTTGTTCATACTCACCACTTTTCCGTGCGGGCCGCTCTGGCAGATCGAGAGGTTGGAAGTATGAATAGGCCCTTAGATGTGGTCGATATTGTGTCACAAAGCGCTGTTCGTCGCTGAAAGCAACATCGCGACTTGAACCCTGCAGACTTCTTATCATCAATGTCGATCAAAAATTGATATGCGTAAATTGTCGCTGCCGTAGAATACAAACTTGCCGAAACACATGGTGTTTCGACGCCGCGACGGCCTTGCTTAAGATCACTGCGGCGCCAGCAGGACCGCGACATTAATGATCTGAAAAATGTTTGTCATCGGTCGCCGCTTGATGTCTTTCGCGGGCCGGTGCAACTCTACACATCACCTCTGGTTAATGTGCACTGTCGTCCCAGTAATTGGGCCACAGGCATAAGAAACGTATAACGACATGTTCATATTGTGGTTTGGCATATTTAGTTTCGTGAATTCACACGAATATTGCGGCAGGCCATGCGGATTTCGCGAACCACTGACCAACGGAATTTCGATCGCGCCGGATAATCTACCTTCGTCCTTCGCAAACCCGTCCGTTCAGTAGACTAAATTGTACAAGACGACTTTGTCATTTCCTTCCTCGAGACTTTATCGCCGTCGTTGAGCACAGCAACACGTATGGTCCCTTCTTCAGATTTAGACTGATGGTTTAACCAGGTGCTTTGCCGCTGGACGTGCCGGTGTTGGTGACCAAACCTCTCAACGGGGTTTCGATCGTGCGTGACGATCTACCTCCCGCAGCCCCGTTTACTCACTAGATGAAATTCTACAATGAAGCTCTATGTGGGACCCTTTCAAATAGCAAGACTGAAGCAACTCCTCCTGTGATCACCACAACTCAAGCTGTCGCACATTAGTGTATTCTGAATAGGGGCGAGAGACAGCGCTCGGTGCCTATTGTCATCTTGTTGCAACAGTGGAAGTCCGCAAATGCGGACCGGAATTTCGCTCCGATATATTACTTCGCTATAACACTAAACGTCGGAGGAACTACTATCAACACATCAATTGTGATTAGTTCATGCTTCCCAATTGTCACCTACACCTAGCATGACTCTCAGGTGAGAATGTGGTCTACAATGCGCTGATCTCTGAGAGTGCCCCGTCCTCGCTAATGAGTGAAGACGTAATGTAGCGAGGTGTTTCAGCCGACATACGTCGATCGACGCTATTCCTTCTCTAATAGTCTCCGATGGACTGCCGGCTGGCCACGTGTGTATCTACGTGTGTATGTTTGCCTTACCCACAACCACATCCTCGGGGCAATTCGGACACACATTTATGCACTCGCTGATTTGATTTCACTTTGTTACATAGGTTTGCCTCGGCAATGTGGCCTGCCCAAACGCTCGCAGACACACGTGTTCAATTGGGGCCGTTGAGTACAGAGGGAACTTGCGCAGGCAACATTCTGTTTCACACGTATTCACCTCAGGGGGGTTGTAAAAGTACACATGCAATTTGAGGTGATCCCCCCCCCCCGACGATCTTTGTTTTTCTGGGGGATTCTCATCAGATAAATCTTGCGTGCGTAGGGATAAACACTTACTGGGTGAATTTCCCTTTCTATGCCAGTAAAGGATGTAGATAAATCTGCCAGCGTTGACCTTTGATGAGTACGCTCGATCAGACTCATTTTCTGAGATTCTGGTAACCCGCATATATGTACCAGCACTGCAAATTCGAAGACCTGTAATACTCGCAATGTCTGGGTGAATACACTATGATAGTTTTCTAAAATGAGCCCATTCAGAGATCGCGATCGCTGAATACTTTAATCAGCAGCCTCCCGACATGAATAGTAAAGTGCACAAGATATTAAGGTGTGCGGTTTTATTCTTAGCTTTTAATCGAATGTACTCCCAAATGAAATGTTTCATTTAATATTGTCTACTACGCTACTTACATTTCATTAGCAGGTGGTTCGCATCAATCACAGAAAGTCGCGATAAGCCAGAGATTTAGTGAGGTCTGGGGCACTTTTCAAGGCACAGCCCAAACTCGTGGATTGAATTTGATATTATGGTCCGGCTGCTGTGCATAGCAACCGTGTCAAACGCAGAATCTCAACTACTCAGAACAAGCGAAAAAAATCAAGCATCCCTTCTCTCCGCCCCCAAATCAGCACCCATTCCTCCGCCCACTCCAGGGTTTTCGGTCTCAACAGGGACGAGACGCGCCGTCGATTCTGACCAAAATCTACGTCCTTCCATTTGTTTTCGTTATTGCTTTATAGTGAGGTCTGCCCCGGTGCCATGGCTGCGGACGACGAGTAAAACCAGGCCCGAGACAACTCGTCTACGAATTTCTCACCGTGTGATTTCACATGGGTTCTGAGCGATTCTGGAGACTGAAATTGGACGGTGCCATCTAAGTGCTCTCAATTCTCATAACCGGCAGAAACGATGGATTTTGGTCTGTACGTCTTTATCACCACTTCTAATCCACAGTGACCCACCTATTTCTGAGAAGCGAAATCAGGAGCTCTCCAAAAAGGTCTTAGAGATTACCTACGACGAGAATAAAATAGAATACAAAAATATTCAAATATACAGAGAAGAAAATTTTTCAGAATGATTAGGAACGTGATAAGTGAAATATTTGATATGTAGATTACTCAGAAGACCACTAGGTTTGTCATTCTTCTCGGGGTGCTGCTTTAGATGGGCTATTCATGATTCTTATCGCCAGCGGGTTGTGCGCGTGAAGCGCCACCGTTTAGAAGTATCATGGAGTGTCATGCTTGTGCGAATTTTCTCGCCTCAACTCCGCTGACTAATGGAAAATAGCCTTCTGAAGGTTTGGACCGCGTCGGCTAGTGGGCGGAAGTGGAATTGTTGACCATTGCCCTGAGAGAGGCCTTCACGTGTTCAAATCGTTTGAACCGCCATGGTTATCACCAATTATCAACATGATTGCCCATGTAATATGTTCCTACCCCCACGTCTGACTTCATCATTTCACTTTTTAGGAAGGCAGCTTCTCCATTATTCGGCCGGTTTGAGAATCAAGACTTCGATCAGCTGAACCATCACGTTCATGCCAAAAAACGCCAGGCGAAGCGTTGGCGGGCGAAGCTTTAAGTCAAACTTTTGTCTGCAACATCCATACATGTACATGAAATAAGCTACGGAAAGAGTACCCCGGATTGCTCACCTTTTTAGGGGCCGAATAGACTCACGCGGCTGAAAGGCGCGGCAGCATGCAATGGAGGAGTATAGATCATGCTGCGCTGCACGATCGATTTCCCTTCATTGCAATCTGCTGCGCCTTTCTGCGGCGGGAGTCTATTCCACCCCTTAGGGGTCGCTCATACTTCCGCTGCGGCGCGACGCACAATATGCAATACAGCCATATCAATCAAGCAGCGCCGCCTCGCGGCGCCGCGAGGCGTTTGGAGTTTTTCTGCTCAAAATTTTCCAACGGCGCCGCACGCGGCCGCCGCCTGGGTGCCGCCGCCCGGGGAGAGCAGGCGGCGCGGCGGCCGCGTGCGATTTGCATTAACAACATAATCCTTTTTTGCTGTTTTTCGCGCACATTCACAAATTTGTTTCTCCGATTTATCACTAGAAGTTCTTCCGAGGTCCTGGGCGTTGTTCAAAGTAGGCTGGGTTTTGAAAGTTCTTTTTTTGCTTTTAAAATCATTTTTTTTTGGAGAAGTTTTTTTCGAAGGCTCTATGTGCTTTCGCGTGCGGTGTTATGATACAAAGGGTCTACGTGTTTTTTTTTGCAGAACAAATCACACATTACTTTCAGCCTGGTGTTATGTCAGGGCCACTCCAGGCTGTGTTTGACCTCCCTCTGCGAAGTTGCCGCGTCACTTCGACGCGGCCCGATTATGCATTCTAGTGAAGCGATTTTTCAAGCGGCGCGCCGCACCGCCTCTCTTTTTTTGCCGCTCCGCTCAGCGGCGGAAGTATGAACGACCCCTTAGGGGTTCACTCGATGCGTGACGCAACCCAACCGCTGGCACATTCCATAGGTACGCGCCCATCCTGCACGACAGACATTATACCTACGCTTGTTTATTGCAGTAAAATAGCTTTGTACTCTGTTGGGACAAGGTATGGATCTGTCATAAGACAATTTTATTTTCTTTAAAGTTATACTCTGTTTACATCTATTGGGTCACCCTAGAGCACAGAGAACCCATACACAGTCAGAAACAAGACGGAAAAAGCGGGAGGCAGAGACGCGGAGTGATCGACACGGACACAGGTGAGTTCACCGCCAAGATGGAGAGGGCGGTTGTCGCGAAAGCGCGGTGCTATAGCTTCTCGAGGAGGCCTGGGCGCGGTCGATCTCGCAGCGGAAGCTGAAAGACTGTCAATCCGCTGGTGTCGGACTGGTTCGTGCGACGCAGTCAGAGTCATCAGTCATCGCCCCTGCAGCGACCGTGAGTGGTCGTTCATGCAGTGGTTCTGTATTAATTCTCTCCTTTCGACGTGCCTGCTTTGTTTTAGCCTTTGGAACACTTCTGCATCAACTGTAGAACGGTCAGCTCACGCAGAAGATCTTCAATTAACAGGTCACTAGCCATGACCCCGATTCTTGATCGTGGTATGTATTGTATTTCAGTGGTGCTTCATTTCTTCGTAGTATTTATTCCATGTTTCTCTTCTTTTTGCTCCAAGCTCTCTCCATATAGTTGTAGCAGTTGTAGCTCGTGTTATGTCGTGTAAGCAAGAGGGTCTCATGTATTACGCAATGGCTATATGGTTTCCATTTTCACTTTAGTCTGACGCATGGACCAGGCGGCTGGCCGTGCGGGGTTGGCGGCGCCACCAGAGAATGGGGTTTTGATTCGCGCTGAGTGATCTACCGTCGCAGCCCCGTCCATTCATCAGACTAAAATGATTGTGCGAACTCTACAAAAGTCGGGACGTATATTGATTAGTCCAGGAAAAAGCAAGTTGGTGGCCCTGGGTTGTCTGTCTGCGGTTGGGTTATTATCGCCATTATATCTTTATTACAGTACGCAGCTTACTGTGGTAATTACTACAGTCGGTTTTGTTTCCTTAAGGGAGTTGTACGGCTTGATCCCTCGGGATTGTCGTTCTAGTCGGATTCGGGGAAATAACCACCGATTCGTCACAACGGCGATTCCACCCTCTGGTTACGAAACCGACACTGCGTGCATTATGATTGCGTACGGCGGCGATGCAGACTGAGAGTGTCGGCTCTCTACGCTCTAAGGCGCCATTCATACTACTCAACGCCAGCGCGGCACGCGCGTGCCGCGCTGGCGTGGCGCTTGTGTATGAATGGCTTGACGCCCCGCCCGCGCGGCACGCGCGTGACGCTCCGCCCGCTCCGCCATGGCGTCGCCGCTGCAGTATTCATACTGCCACCCGAAACGCCTTGGCGTTTTCATTCACTGATACTATTTATCGATCATCTCATTCATTCCAGCTTCACCGCTCCGCCATGGCGTCGCCGCTGGAGTACTCATAGTCTCCGCAAGCGCGGCACGCGCATCACGCGCGTAGAAAGAATTCATACACAAACGCCACGCCAGCGCGGTACGCGGGTGCAGCGCTGGCGTTGAGTAGTATGGATAGCGCCTAAGATGGCCCACTCGATGGAAACGGTGTAGGAACAAGGATCCTTTTTTCTGATTGTGTTCTTGCTTACTGCAAGTGGGATGCCAGCTGTGCTTGTCGTTGGAAAGAAATATAATTCTGGAGAATGATAACTTCCTCTTTTTAATTCTTAAGGCAAAGAAGATAGTGTCATTTGTTTTTTACTAATCGCGCGAGCATTACATGCTGCGTTGACGACTGTAGCAATCCTCGTTTTTTTTTTAAGTGATCGTTATGTAGACGCCATTGTATTTACTCCGCCAACGCGTAGCTAGATGACTCACACTGAAACCAGAGATGCCCAGGGTTTCGGAGGCATCTGGTCTAATTTTGACACGAGAATTAACGTAAATTACGGAAAGTTTAGCCTCAGTTGGTGAAAATTTAGCTACAGCACCCGCATATTCTACTCAAATTCTCGCTACAGCACCCACATATTCTACGCTCATTCTCGTTGCAGCACTCGGTCGATCGACCCTCCCCTCTTGATCAGTACTAGGAAGAGGATCCCCACTGCGATCGAGCGCATTTCTTCCCCACGGCCTGCAGCATACCAGCGGCAAAAATTTTTCCTTGCAAGGTCTTCCAGAGAGCGACACGAGGTCACCCTCCACGACCACCCACAGAGTGTCAAGTTATCCGTGGATTGATCAGCCCAACACTGTTCGAACGGTATCCCTGCGTTCCGCGTAGCCAGCGCGGGTTTGAGATTGCATTTCAACACAGGCTCCCTCTAAATCCGTAGATTCTCGCTACAGGATGGTAGCGAGAATATACGGGTTTAGCGTCAGACGTAGAATAGAATTCGCACCCTTATAGTCTCGACACAAGAATATGCGGCTTTTAGCTATCGTAGCTAAAACTCGTAAGTTCCCGCTACGTGGAATGGGGCGGCGTTTCAGGCCGCGCCCTCGGAGGCATCTAGCTACGCGTTGGCAGAGTAGTTCTCGAGCTGATGTTAGGCACATTTCTAGCTGCGTATGTCGTAGCAGCGAAGTATAAACCTGATATTAGAGAGTCTAATTGTTTTGGATATTCGGCTTTTGTTGTCCGTGTGCTTACTTGTCACGGTGCATTTTTTCAAAGAATTAAACAGGGATCTTTTGGCCGTTCGCATACCAATTCAGAAGACATGGAAAGTAAGCTGTGTTGACGGTTGCGAAGAAATATTACTTCGAATCAAAAAACCTATTTAGCTAGACGATCTGAGAAGTTGGAGCATATGACCAGAGGGAAGACTACGAATTAGGAAAAAAATACTTGAGATTGAATATGCACTAATATTCCAATACCCGTCAAAGGATTTGCGGATTTTCTCGCGACGATCTTCGACTTGTTGCAGCACAAATCCCGTCCAGGTTCGCACGCTGTATAGGCTCATAAGTGTCAAACAGCGTAGCATATTCCCACTGCACGGCCACTTTTCAGCGGAATTCTGAGCTTGGAAATTCACAGATGGGTAAGAGAGGTGCTTAGGAATGATTTTTGATCTTTTGTTCTTGCCGTAATTGAACATAGTCGTGTTTGCTTGCCTTCTTAAATGTATGTGCAATCTCACTTCAATCTACGTGGCAGCCGTAGTGGCCACGATTTTTATGGCGCGGAATCATCGATATTACGCGAAAAATGGCTTAGTTATAGTGCGCGACTAGAAAACAATGTGTGTATATAGACGTGTTCATCGCTCTGTCCTCAGTCAATACACAAGTGACTTCAGGTAGATGTAAATCAGCTCTAATTCGCTGAAATCCTAATAGATGTGTGCCTGAGAACATTTTCGGGAATTACTAGATTTTTTTGAGGGATTTAGTCTTTTTCTGTCGAAAAGAATACTTGTTAATGGAAGATTTGCTATAATAATGACATTGCAGTTCGAAATTTGACACGATCTCAGAAACTGTTCTCCATAACGCATAAATTATCGAAAATCGGGAATGCCGGAAAGGGGGAGTATTTTTATCACTACAGGCATGCACAATTTTCTTCAACATTTGTGTATATCTCGGAAATCCACTGGTAAAAATCCCGAAAATGGGCAAGTCGGAAATCCGAGATCGGAATTTAGCCAATCGTTCTGTTGTGGGGTTAACCCGATTTCGATCGTCACCTCAAATTCTTCAAAAACTCTGAGTCTGCCAAAATGAAAGGCAGAGTCTCCATCTATTGGTATTGGCCTCCTGAAAATCAGTCACATGTGGAACCGTGGTGTTCCAGTGTATAAAAATCAGTATTCCTTTGGTCCGGTTCAGGGGATGTTTATGAGGTTCATTTAGCCTTCTTAGCCTGTAACTTTGTCACAAAAATAAACAAAACTGCTGGATTTTTATCCTGTCTCATGAGAATGTGGGCGGACTTCACTATGCGTATAGGACTGAGTGAATTTGCAAGTATTCGGGAGTCTGTCATCTCCCTGAAGACCTTCAAAACTAACCCTAACAGCAACAGCATGCAGCGAATCACAGCTTTACTGCTGGATATTGATGATTTTGGCAAACTCATGCGTATCCATAAGTAAACACGGTTTTCTATCAAAACATCGCGCGTCTTGTTTTCTTTTTTTGGCATCTTCTGCGGCGGCCCGTCTGCCTTGAATCACTCTGGTTGGCAGTATAAACAAGTTCGGACTCTGTTCGCGCCTCTGCTCTCAGCACGGGTTTCATTGCCGAAATTTTTATGCTTTCAGAGCTCATTGCCGAAGCGCCTCATGGGACGGAAAACACCTATAGGTATTTCTCTAAAAGGGTTTCTATGGCTGTTTTTTTGCGGCTTGATTGAGTGCCGATTCGCAAGAATTCGAATCCAGCGCACTTCGTTGCATTATGTGAGAAAAACGGGAGGAGGGCGAGTTCCGGAACATAGGGCTGACGAATACGCGCTGATGGAGAAGCCCAGTGACGACAAAACGACAATAGGGAAGCTTGTAAATACGCCTGAAGCTGATCATTACTCGGGATTTTCACACCAAAAAGGAAGTATGCACCTACGCCCCTCTCATGACTCTGATACTCTGGAGTGTAATCACTGTCAAGACGGGTAACGTTATTCGTGTTTCTCTCTACACATAGTCTGCAAGCGAAAGGCTTTTGAAGGAGAACGAAAGCCTGAAATTGATGGCAAGATATGCTTATCTTCTTCTCGAGGTTGTTTTTCAATTGCAATGTTACGTGTAAAGGGCCTTTTCGACTCTGGTATCCTGTGGAAAAATGTGTGAATCTATTATTTCGTAACACTGTCATATGGGACTCAATGAAAGCAATTCTGAAATTACTTCGAATTTGGAATCGGACTATTTTGAAGTGAGTCATGGCCACGCGGCGCTTTGTGAGCGCGAAAAATGCCGCAAATCGCTTTTTCTGCAAAAAAAAATGCGCGCTACTGGATGAGGCCAAGGCTGTTGAGCACAGCGAGGCACGGCTCTGCAATTTAAATATTCCATGGATCCTAAAGCACGCCCACAAGTACGCCGCGAAGCGGCGTGGGTGCGCACCTTGTTATTCTATAACACGGACTAGTTTCCCGGTTGGATGAACATGTTCAAGGTGGTTGTTCCCGGTGGAAAATTGGGTCAATCGAAATAGAAATAGAAGATTATTTTATGCAAAGCAGGATTAGTTAGGATTCTAAGAAAAGAACGGAGCAAAAGAGGGTAGAGAATTGCAGAGGACAGGTCTACAAAATGTTTCATTGTTACAACAAACAGTTCCTGTGATACTTATAAGGCGGGCTGATACTTAAAGGCATCGTACGCGCTGAAAACCACTCACCGTTTTTTTCGGTTCAAATGATTTTCTGGGCCCACCTAAGAACTTAGGGAGAGTTTTTTCGGTTAAAAATGCCTTATTGTGAAGATAAATGGGGTCGAATGTCTCAAATTCCGTCAAAAGAGGCCGGCCGTCCGTCAGTCATCTGGCACAATTTGCTGTCAGCCATCATACAAGTAAATTATCAACAATTGATAAGGTATAGCTGATGGGAAATTGATGGAATCTACCATACGATAACGTGAAAAATGACTTTTCTACACGCATCGATTACCCTTTACTTCTCCACAAATCACTTTAAAGAAGGATAAATTTCATTTGATCGTGAGATTGTTGGTCAAAACACCGATCTCTAACGATCGACTCTTCCTTCTATCGAGATATTTTCCGTCTGCAAAAGGGGTTTTCGGCGATTTTTTTGCGATTTTTTCAACGTTGCTGTTATATAGGGTACTAGATCTATCATTATGAATGGAAAACTCAAAAACGAAATCCATCGGGAACGATGCCTTTAAGGTTTTCGGGTACTTCTAGTGCGTTTTTCTGAATTTCTGCGTCATTTTGGTTCTACCCGGAGGTCACTTAATCAATATAGTGAATAATCTCAAAATTAAAGATTGCTGTTGACGCTGCCTCTAACGAGGATGAAGCTGCAGTACTGCTCTTGTCTGAGAGGGCAAATCACGTCTGGCCGGCCGCGATTCTTACGCAACCCTTTTACTTCTACTCGCAATTGACAGGTTCCCTAATGTGGATAATCTTCTTAGTTATGAAAAACTCGGCTTCTATTTTTATATGTATACGCGTAGCCTAACAGATATTATTTTTGTGTGATATTTACGGTTGTCGTTCAAGTGTTGCAAATCGAGAGAGGAGTCCTCCGTGAAGATATACAGTGCGTAGATTGTTTGACGGACAAGGGCGAGATCGCATTCAAGAATGATCCGGCTGGTCCAAGATGGCTGGGTGCAACTGGATGTCACTTGTATTAAATTGCAGGTTTGAAGTGATGTCAGTGGTACAACTACAGTTGAACGCAATGTTAAAAGGACATGGTGCGGTTGCGGTCACACACTAAAACTACGGTGGAAGACCCCTAATTTCATTATCGATCGGCAGCACAGCTGATTCTCTCTGTAAGTTACGCTTTTTCTTTTTTGTTTCGGCGTTAATTTTGTTTCCAACTGTTTATCTACTGAGAAGGGGTGCTACTCTTAGAGCCTGAGAGAAATTAGCCGTTTGTTCGGGCTTAGAAGTTTTTTTTTACAAATTCTGTTTTGAAATCGAAAAAAAAACGGCAAATTTCTTTCGCACACCAAGAAAAGCCCCTATTCGTAATTTTATAAGGGTCAGAAACAAAAGTATTCCCGAAGTGAACAAGAAAAAAAGAAAAACGGTAAGTCACCCCAAAAATCAACTGTGCTGTCGATCGATAATGAAATTAGGCGTCTTCCACCGTAGTTTTAGTGTGTGACCGCAACCGCACCATGTCCCTTTAACATTGCGGTGAACTGTAATTCTCAGGAAACTTCCCAGCACTGATGCTCTTCGGCCCTCACCCACTCATTTTTGACGTTGAATAATTCCATTTTTATTTTAAAAAAATGTAAGCGAGGTTGCTTTTGAACACTGAAGGATCTCCGCTTGATCAGCTGTTTATGAAGCCTTCTCGTTGCGAATCGTGCTTAGGATTATGCCCTCTTTGGTCTTGACTCTAGCATTAATGACCCTAGCAGGAAGCGCATGTGCCTGACTCCGCTGAAGGGTGCAACAAGCTTTTGTCATCAAAAAATGCCTCAGCTTCTAATCTAGATAGTGCCTGTCACTTTGCACGCCGTCCAGTTCACATCAAATAACGTCGCGAGACGTCAAAGCAGAAAAAGCATGGAAACTTCTTTAGGAAAAGCAAACTCGGGCATCTTGAATATCCAAACTTAAAGATATATCTAAGTCAATACACACACTAATAAAACTAGTATAAACTTTTGCACGGCCGTTCGTCATCTTGAGTTGGCGTCGATTCAGAATTCCCACGTCGCCCACGCTCATCCGTCCGTAATTAGCTGCACGTGCGCTCGATTTAGACCTCATTGCTCTCCATATCATGATTTATTCCTAAACCGGTGTGCGTGTGAATAGCCGCCCTCACTGGACACCGTTGGAACGAAAGCTTATCCAGACGAAAGGGGGAGATAGGATGTCACATGTAATACCCTCCGAAATCTTTGCACACTTTCTATTCTCACCAAAGCTTTGTTGCAATCCCAACTATTTTTGCTGAAAGTTTTTGAGGTAACGGTCGGAAAGAAAGGCGGGGAAAAATCGATTATGCATTCTTGTACTTGAATCATGTATCAGGAATCCATTGAAATAGAAAGAGGCCGGTATTCTCGCAGCTATTTTGAAGAACTGTCAACTTGATTTCATAACCCGTCGGTGCAGCAAAACTGCTTGAGTAATCTCCAACCCTTGCATTGTCTTTACGCGTTTGTGTCGTCGCTCCTCAACACTCTTAGCCTTCGGCTGCTTACCTGGGATCCTTGTGTTTGGCTTTTTAAAACCTCGTTTCCCAGAGTATAGCAGAAATTCTGAAAGACGATAAACAGAAGTTCCTTCGATATATTAGGTCTCGACGGGCCTACACAATTAGTCACACACCTCCAACTTGGGGGGATTAAACCACTTCATTGATAAAACTAGCAAAAAAAATCGAACATAGAAAATCAAAGAATGCTTCACGTTGAAACAATAATTTTTTGATCCTAAAAACTGTAAAACGAGAAGCCAACGCGATCTCAAAATAATTTTCCGAAACGACCTTGCTTCAGCCGGGATAAAACAAGGTAGAAAGCTAAAGCCTTCCAGAAAGGGTAAAACAAACCAGAAAACTTTTAGTCGAGACCACAATCTTTAGATAAATGGTCCTTCGGCTAGTATAACATTCAATAGTAGCCTTTCGGATGGGTAGGATAGGAAGAAGTGGCTTTTCTCTGAAAGAGCCTTCCGCGATCATTCACGGATAGAATCCCCTCGGTTTCTGGTAGGAGCCGAGAGAATACTAGCATGAGGCTATGGCGGAACGATCCCGAGACTCTGCCAGCCTCCACCCCTAATCGTGCCGCGCCCTATATCTATGCTTTCTCGGTGTTTCACCCGAACAGGTGTTGGCTATCGGGCCAACACGAAGCTACAAGGTATTTGAGTGCGCCGTATTTCGCGCTGCTTAACAAATTTTTACGGCATGAGAACGCGGGACCGCGGGAAACGTTCACGGTACCATCGCGGATCGCGAGTGCACCATGGTAGTAGCGCGGTAAACTTGGTAAAGATCGCGGCGCCATCACGATACGAGCAGGAGAATGTCAACGGATGGGTCGATTGGATACCCATCGCGGAACGGACGCGGATCGCGGGACGAGGGGAGACGAATACGGTAACATCGCGGATCGCGGGAGCATCACGGTACTAGCGCGAAAGATTCTCTCAGAGTTCGACCCGACAACAATGAAACAATGGCATGTCGGCCAGGATAATGAAAAATATGGCCTTTCGGCCGTACAACAACGAAAATTGGCAACTAGGACAGGATACAATGAGAAATAAAGGTCAGGTGTGTGTCTGTGTCGATGTGTGGTTTTTGACGGAGAGAACATTGGTTTTTTCATTGAATCAAGGCAGTCCGTGTATTCATCCGCATCTACCCATCATCATCCGAGTGCGTATTGGTCCTGGTGCTAGAAAAATTTTTGCTCATGAGTTTTCGATGGAAAGAAATTGCGGTATCCCTCGGGAGCAGGGCAGCGTCGAAAGATCGGGAGCAGGCGCCCTCTCTGAAGCAAAAAAACGGCTTCAAAGAAAGTTCCAGTGGGTTGAAAACTTGTACAGGGTGTTTCAAAATTATGGGCGCGCTGCTTCACTTCACCTCCACTGGAGTTAACAGCAATGTTAAAAGGCTATGGTGAGGTTGCGTTGGACACACTAAAACTACGGTGGAAAACCTTGTACCACGTCAGATTTCGTCATCGATCGGCAGCACAGCTGATTTTCTGGGTGTTGCGATTTCTCTTTTTTTCCCACGCTTGTTTCTGTTTTATTTTTCTTTCTGACTCTTTTAATACTGCGAATAGGTGATTTTCTTAGTGAGTGGCGCGGGTTTGATCAATCGTTCAACGTGTGTGGTCCCGGTCAACTACCGGAGCTGTTTTGCAGTTTAGGTGACCCAATCGAAGCGATGCGACACGATGTCCTGTGGGAGACCGCTTCTCTCTAGTTAGGTCATCCACAGTGCAAAACAGCCCCTGTAAGTGACCTAGATCGTCGTTTTCTCCCGTGGGAGACCGCTGCCAGTGTCGGAGTTTTTTGCCCTGTGTGTGGCAGTGATAACAATGCCTTGCTCGGTATCGATCAAAAACCAACAGAAAACACATGGCATCCCTCAGCCTTCCGCTGACAACTTTAAGGTGAGAGGCGTCTTTATTTCAATTTTCTTTCCTATATTTGTATAGGTAAATGTTCTAACGTCTACTTCCATAAATGTTTTGATCATTGCAGTTTTTTACGTGTGTTTAGGACATTTTGATGACGATTGAACTTTTTTAATGTTGTTGTCGAATTCCATTCTACCATATTACTTTTCATTGGACAACTTTTGTTTTTTTAGTTTGTTTTCAACTTAATTGATTTTTTGTAAGACTTTGTGGACGTTTTTCCAGTTTCACAATTTGGAATGGCGGAAAACAGCTGACTGCTGCTATATTCCTACGCTAAATCCATCTATCGTTACTTTTTGAAATAACTAATGAGGTTGTTTTTTCAATGAAAAAAATGTTTTGAATACTCATTTGTAAATTTGGTAAACGTGTATGAGGTTATGTCCATTTTGAAAGTGAGACGTTTTGTTGATTCATTTTTTTGTTTGCATAATTTTGCTTTCCTGGTTTTAACTTCTCGTAAATTTACCCATCCGGCAGTTACCAAACATAGAAACTTCGAAACGATAATGAAAGAGAAAAAAGCTTTTCAAAAACGGGTTGAACCCGATTCATAGCTACCAACTCTCACAAGTGATTATTAAAAATATTTTTCTCTTGAAAAGAGAAATATTTTCCTAAGCAAAAAGGGGATAATATAGATGAATGTAGCGAATAAATACAGCTAGAGTCAGCGGTTTCCATTTATCGAAACTATCAAATTGAACAGCGCTTCCAAAGCTCTGTGAAAAAATCAATCCCCGAAAATGAACTCATAATCAAACTGAAAAAAAGGGAATGAATTTAAAAAAATGCATATTGAAGACAAAATTTCGAAACTAGAAGTCAAATTTTCACGCGACATCAAAATGTTAATAATCCACATGAGTTTACTGAAATGATTGAAATCAAAATAAGTGATGGAATTAGAATATTCACCAATGTGAATATAGAAAAGACAATCAAAATAAACAAGCCACTCGGAGAAGTAGAAGAGCGATTCGATAGAGATAAAAAGGCTGCAGAAATGCGTTCATGCTACTCTGAGAGTTTTAGCATAGAAATATCCGGGAAATAGCCAAGAGATAATGCTTTTCAGGTAAGTATACGACGCATTACAGAGGAATGATTCAGATCTCAACATCTCCGTCGGTTCAATTACCCTAGGTTGAGGTACTTGGACCTCGCTTAGCCTCTGGAGACACGACCCAACTGCTGGCGGCCCCGGATGGCTGCTCGGCGAGCCGTCGACGGCTGCGTCTTGGGTACTTTTGGTTACTTCTTGTTATTTCCCGGCTATTTTTGTCCTTTCCCTTAAAAACCGAGAAATAGCCTCAAAATAGCCGAAAAGTAGTCAACCTGGAGCCGCTGCGGGGTCTGGTGGGCTATTTCGCGGCAGCTTTTCGGCCAAATCTCTCAAAGTAATGTACAAAACCAACGAAATCTTGAGTGGTACAGTAACAGGAAAATTCCTAAAACGGTGCACCGAAAAGATAATAGTGGGAAGTGCTCCAAATGTTGATTCCACCACTTTATGAACCGATCAGTGGTCTCCAATCATTGCGATTAGTGGTGGGTACAATGCAGTGATCAGTATGGCGAGCCATCATATCACTCGATTATGTGAGGGACACAACGAACGATTGGGGCAGTTGGTGTGCGCGCCGCTACTGGACGTGCGTCTCGGGTTCAGTTCGCGCGTATGTCTGATGTTTTTGCATTCATCTGCGCGTGTTTCCTCACTTCATAGGGTTTAGTGCTGACATTGACACTTACAAAATAGAGTAGTTGGCGTGCGCGCCGTGATGAGATGAACGTTACAGGTTCATTTCCCATTTAGCGCTGTGGTTTTTGCGTTGGAGTGTGTGTTTCCTCGTGACAAACTCATCACTAACATATGACATTAGCATTCGTTGTCATGTCTTGTTACGAAAGTTTCTCATATTGTTGTGACAACACGAGGGGGTTTACTACCAGCCCAGCTTCCTGACTTTGTCGCGCACGAAGATTGGCCACTGTTCTCACCGGACCTGAATCTTCTCGACTTCTTAATGTGATCTGTGATCGAGTCAAAGGTTTGTAATTTTTGTGCCACAAACTTGTACTCTCTGGAAGCTGAAGTTCGAAAATTCTGGTATGAAATGGATGAAGACTATCACCGAGACTGCTGCTATGCCTTCCGAGGCGAACTTGATTCGACCTGTCACTCCACGTTAGTGCGTCAAATTAGTGAATCGCTTAATCCTCCTTATCGCCTGGAACAGTTCTCCTGTTTTTCCTTTTTCATTCAATTTTCTGTATTTCTATGCGTTTTATTTCATTCCCTCTGCTTCACTTATGTTTCTAAGTATTGCATACATTTTGTTCGTTTTGGTTAGTGGTTAGTGACTGGTCTCACAGCCCCGACAATAAGAGACAATAAGAACAAATAGAAAAAAATTACTCTGCATTCCGTCAGTACCAATCAATTTGAACCGAGAAAACCGCTAAAGTAATCTCCAACTTTCAAAATTGATAGAAGTATCCAGAGACTGCAAGAAGTGGGATAACTGCTCGGCTGTGAGTTCGA
Organism: Aplectana chamaeleonis; assembly: GCA_029168955.1. Lineage (NCBI taxonomy): Eukaryota > Metazoa > Nematoda > Chromadorea > Rhabditida > Cosmocercidae > Aplectana > Aplectana chamaeleonis. The sequence continues at coordinate 6,247,485 of JAPDOI010000004.1, read as the reverse complement.
TCTCCAGTAGCTTTGTTACTATGTGTATTAAAGTGTGCCCGACTGAGAATGGCGGCCCACGCGGCCGGCGTGCTTGGCAGGCGGCCGTCGCATGTGCCGCCCTCGGACGAGTTTTGGATTTCAACGACGGCCGTCCCCTCTCCCACCGTCTGCAGAGCTGATTGATCGGCGCAGTGTTTGCTGCCAGCCGGCGCCGGCCCCGTTCGTAGTCGATGGCGGTGGGGACTTTTCGAATGCTCGTCCGAGAGCCGCGAACGCGACGGCCGCCTGCCAAGCACGCCGGCCGCATGGGCCGCCATTCTCATTCGGACGCACCTCACCCACAATTTGGTGCAATATGTCGAGGCTGCCACTCGTGGTGATCACATCCTTGATCTGGTTTTGAGCAATGACCGAGACCTTGTCAGCTCCGTTACAAGTCTCTGACGAGTTGAGTACAACCTTTCCACTGCTTAGAAGTGAACTTCGGTTACCAGAAGCCCGCCCTTATTCTCCTGTCAGAAGTCGTTGGAGCCCCGCTGCAGATGCTGAACCTGAACCTCAAAAGACATACGGAGAATCCCAGCCATGGAACACTTGAATAGATTCAGCGGTGCAAATGAGCGGGAAGATACTCAACCTTCGTCGCCAGCTAGCCGATTGCGATTCCGAGATATGTAGCTCGTCTTAAAGGCAGTGATCACGATGAAAAACGTTATCGAAGAAACTACAAAAATCAGCTTAGATATAAAACAGCTCAAAAACTATGAAGGTAGCGGGAAAACGGGCTAGAATTAGAGTTATTAAGACCCTAAATTTCCTGCTCGTGCACGCGTGCACAGAAAGATCACAGTCTCATGTCAAGCATTCAAAATCATCGACACTCAGAGGAAGAAATAAATGCAAATTTACCTAATAAAACAGTTATAAAACAGTTGAACAATGAAAACAAGCACTTCAAACAATGTTTTCGACTAGATGTGTACATAAGTCCGAATGTTCATTGAATACAATTCAATTTCAAGCCAGCTGATGTTCTCGATATTAGAGATCATCGATGCCAATGATGTGGGGTGGACTGGTCCACCATCAAAAGACAAGAAAGTTCAGGCTTCGAATTTGGGCCAGAACAGCTATTTTTTCGAAATTTTTTCTTAGAGGTTCTTCTACTCCATACCCAGAAAAGGGTTTAGAGAGAAAAAGAAGACGAGCATATTTGAGCGCAACCACTGCCTTTAATCGTATCATCAAGGAACAGGCCGATGCCCTTGAGAATCGGAAGGTTACATCAGCCGAGGCCCTGAGAAGTGTCGCTAAAGAGTGATTTTCCGCGTTCATTCAGCATTAGTTGAGAGACGAATAGTTCTGTTTGTAGTCGAAATATGCTCACATCGATGGGAAATAATTGGAGATTGATTTGCATAGAGTTTTGCTTGTGCCGTTCACACCAATTTGTCGAATTGCTGCCATTTTAGTTCGCAGAATGCGTTGAAATGCTCTTTTCATGGTTGCGAAACAATTGCGATGCCCACAGCCTATCTAGTTGAGTATTGGGGTGAGCGCGAAGCGCTCACCATATTTGGCTTTGATCTCTTACCGCGCGCATGCCCTATACTGAGATCACCTATTCATACTGTCACCAGAAAAGTAAGTTGTACATCATTCGAAGGGTCTAATCAATATACGTACCTGAGCCAAGTTTCATTGCGATCGGTCACCGCTCTCAAAAGATATGGCGCCTCAAATGACGCAAAAATTTTCTCCGCCACCGCCTCCGTCCGTCACATTTCATTTTTTTGGACGGCGTGGACCAAATTGCTTGAAACTTGGTGACCAGAGGTAATCGGGCACGAGGATGCCAAAAATAACCCGCAGAACTCACCATTTTCACTCCTGGACCACTTACAGGCGGTTCAAACTTGGAAACCGGCCTCTCAATAATAGTTCATAAAAATGACGGGTTTTTTCGTTATCGGTTATTGTTTTCTTAGAGACTCCATATAAACATCTCGCTCTCTAGGGTGGTGTACTCTAAACATTCGAATCGGAAGAGGACGGTGGTTTGGGAGGGATGATTCTGAGCTAGGTGCGTGCTCGTACCATGCGCACCATCGATAAGAAGCAGGGTTGGGCAGGCTTGCGACCGGTCGCAACGGGGGGTCGTAAAAATTTCGGTTTTTTTTTCGAAAAAAAAATGAAATTTGTGGGGTTCGTAAAATTTTTGGGAAAATGGGGTCTATATCCAAACCATCCGGAAAGGTAGAGTGAGGCAAGAGTAGCAAGTCGCGTATGAATTCTGAACAGTTCAAATGAAGATTAGCTTCAAGGGGGGGGGGGGTTCGTAGAAATCTTGGTCATGAAAATTTTTGCATCCCAGGGGGGGGAGGTTCGTAAAAATTTTGGTCGCCAGGGGGGGTCGTGAAATTTTGGACACCAGTCGCAACGGCCTGCTCAACCCTGATAAGAAAGCGTCGCAGGGTGTGCAGAAGTGTCGGCTGGCTATGCGAGGGCTCAATAGGAGTATGCAGGACGTCATGGAACTACAGCAGGAGCTCAGTAGGGGTGTGCAGGACGCCGTAAATTCTGTGCAGGACCTCAATAGGAGTGTGCAGGACATCATGGAACGTGTGCAGGACCGCAGTAGGGGTGTGCAAGATGTCATGGAATGGGGACTATCCTAGACGGTGGGGGGGCACCCAAGATTTTCCCATAGAAGTGAATGGAAAACCTGATAAAAGATGCATGATACTGATATCAACCATTGTTGTTATGAAACTCTATAGAAATACTTCGATTGATAGCGTTATAGATCGATGGTTCATTTCATTTCTGACTTGAATCTTGAGTGCCCCCCCCCCGTCTAGAATAGTCAGATGGAATGTGTGCAGGGCCTCAGTAGGAGTGTGCAGGACATCATGGGAGGTGTGCTGGACCGCAGTATATGTGTGCAAGATGTCATGGAATGTGTGCAGGACCCCAGTAGTGGTGTGCAGGACATTATGGGACGTGTGCAGGACCGCAGTAGGAGTGTGCAGGAGATCATGGGACGTGTGCAGGACCGCAGTAGGGGTGCGCAAGATGTCAAGGAATGTGTGCAGGACCTCGGTAGGAGTGTGGAGGGCAACATGGGACGAGTGCAGGACCGCTGTAGGGGTGTGCAGGATGTCATGGAATGTGTGTAGAACCTCAGTAAGTGTGCAGGAGATCACGGGACATGTGCAGGACTTCAGCAGGAGTGTGCAGGACATCATGGGACGTGTGTAGAACCTCAGTAGGAGTGTGCAGGACATCATGGAACCTGTGCAGGCCCCAGTAGGGGCGTGCAGGACATCATCGGACGTGTGCAGGACATCATGGGACGTGTGCAGGACCGCAGTAGGGGTGTGCAAGATGTCATGGAATGGGGACTATCCTAGACGGGGGGGGCACCCAAGATTTTCTCATAGAAGTGAATGGAAAACCTGATGAAAGATGCATGATACTGATATCAATCATTGTTGTTATAAAATTCTATAGGAATACTTCGATTGATAGCGTTATAGATCGATGGTGCATTTCATTTCTGACTTGAATCTTGAGTGCCCCCCCTGTCTAGAATAGTCAGATGGAATGTGAGCAGGGCCTCAGTAGGAGTGTGCAGGGCATCATGAGACATGTGCAGAACCGCAGTAGGGGTATGCAGGACGTCATGGAATGTGTGCCGGACCCCACTAGGGGTGTGCAGGACATGATGGGACGTGTGCAGGGACTCAGTTAAATGTCCAGGACACCGTATGCAAGTTATGCCTCCGAGTCAGACGTCTGGGCCGGCACAGACGAGCGACATCCGCAAGAACCGGTAAAATTTTGCTAGAGCGAATGACCCTGTGCAATTGTGTCATTTTAAAACTGATTTCTTCAGTTTTTCGACATTTAAATTCAAAAAGTATATGCCTTGTATTCTATTTCTAGAAAGCCGCGAAGCAGCTGCGTATTACCTTGCTATCTTAGTAGCAGAGCGGTTCTTTCTCCATTTCTACCACTATGTTTACTCAGAAACACCAACTTGACTTCTATAATAAAGCTATCACAACAGCATCGCGGCTCCTCCCTCCAGAGGTTGACGATATTGTAGAAGGGAAACCCTCGGAAAAAGCTGTGAAATTTCTGAAAGTTGGGCTTCGCAAAAAAAGGTTAGGGATTTGGCATTGTTCTTAAATGTCTTGAATTTGTTTTATTTGATTTGGCTCTCAACTTGATTTCTGAAACGTAGTGAAATTATTTATTGACTTGATTTGGCAGACGGTGGTATTTGTAGACATCGTAATTATTAAAATATAGTGAGATTGCTGCTAATGGATTTGGCACTCGCTCGATCAATTATCAGAGTCAAATCACGTGTCAGAAGTATTTCTCCTGATAGTCTTCGTGTCCTCAACGCTTTCACGGTTCACATTGTATGGGAACGTTTTTGTTGCTAGACTTATTCTTTTTCTGATTTGATCCAGATCACGCTCGACTCAAAACTCCTTCTGACGCGTGATTTGACTCTGATAATTGATAGGACGCGTGCCAAATCTATTAGCAGCAATCTCACTATATTTTAATGATTACGATGTCTACAAATACCATCATCAGCCAAATGAAGTCAATAATTTCACTAATTTAAAAAATCAAGTTGAGAGCCAAATCCAATAAAACAATTTCAAGACATTAAAGAACAATGCCAAATCTCTAACCTTTTTTGCAAAGCCCAACTTTCAGAAATTGTACTATAAGTTTTGCTAGTTTTAATGGAAGTGAACAGTCGGCACGGATCGCACTGGCCGTTTTGATTCACACTAGACCTCAGAAATTTGTGGGGAAGTTCCCGAGGACAATAGACCTGATTTGGTCGTTACCACTCGGTCGAGGGGAGAGGAGCGAGACGTCCCCCTGGAGGGAGACGTCTCGCCCCTCTCCTCTCGAATTACACACAACGATAAGGCGTTCGAAACAGTCGACTCGGGGGGAGAACAAGGGAAGTCCGCTTCTCGGTTGTTCCCATGGCCTCCCCCCGAACATGATGAACGCGAAATTAAAACCGCACCGTATACGGTGATGCAGACGGGTTAGTCGCGAGGTGGTCTCGCACTTCGCAACTTGAGGAGGTAGATCTGCCACTCAAGGACTACCTAAGGCATCTCTGTCTGGATTTCAGAGGAGCTAATTAGCTTCTCTATAATCTTTAGTCAGAGGTGAATATTTTTGGACCGATCGCAGTTTATCAGGAGCAGGAGACTGTCAAAAACAGCTAGTTCTAGCAAGCTGATTTTTGATCAATCATTGAACAATGGGAAGATCAGCAGTCGGAAGGTCGCGGGAAGACCTGCAGTCGGGAGAACAAGAGAACTCCTGCTGTGGGAACTTCCCCCATTTCTCTGCTGTCGAGACGTCCCCTTCGCCTCCCCCCCACTTCGGGGGAAGTTCCGCAGTTGTTTCGAGGAAAGTTCTGCTGTCGTTCTCGGGAACTTCCCCACGAATATCTGAGGACGGTGAGGTTTGCGTTGGCGGAAACCAGGTGCAAATACATACAGTTAACCGCAATGTTAAAAGGACATGATGCGGTTGCGGTCATACACCAAAACTACGGTGGAAGACACCTAATTTCATTATCGACAGCGCAGCAGATTTTCAGAGTGTGTTACGGTTCTTCTTTTAATTTCTTGTTTGCTTGTGCATTATTTTTGTTTGTGACTCTTCTAATATTACGAATAGGGACTTTTCTTAGTGTGCGAGAGGAATTCGCGGTTTTTTTCGATTTCAGAAAGGATTCTCGAAAAAAAAACACTTTGAATCCCCAATAGACGGCTAATTTCCCTAGCACACTAAGGATAACATCTGTTCGCAATATGTTAGCAGTTACAAACAAAAATAATGCCAAAACAAACAAGAAAAACCGTAACTTACCCAGAAAATCGGCTGTGCTCTCGATCAATATAGGAATTAGGCGTTTTGCACCGTAGTTTTAGTATGTGACCGTAACCACACCATGTCCTTTTAACATTGCGGTAAACTGTATGTTAAAACATGACGTTGGCATGGATCGTGAAGAGACTTCGCATTCACTGTTGAAGGTTGGCGCAAAGTCGGTGCCATATGCTATGACATAGGTGCACCGAGTTTGCGCCAACCTTCAACAGTGAGCGCGAAGTCTCTTTACGATCCATGCCGATGCTACGTGCACCAAGTTTGTGCCAATGCAGACTACACCGTGAGGAGGAAGCTTAGACGGTCAGTGCCATCCGTACCGACTGAATGTTATTTTGTTCTCCTGTTTGGTGTCTTCATCCAGTGATACTACGGTTTAATATAAGAAAATTCATGATCTTGCTATATTCAATATTTGGGTGCAAAATTTTTTTCCGACTTTGTACTTGGAGATGACGGGTATCTCGGGATCTGGTAATTGCATTGTGTTCAAAACACTATGTATAAACTTATGGATGCTTGTTACAGTCGAAATCCAATTTGGTATTAGAAAAACGCGTAAATATCTGCGGGCTCATAATTATGGAACATCCTGTAGTATGCAAAACCGATAAATGCATCATATCCTCTGGATCAAATCGTGACCGTTCTTGGCGTGGAAGACTTAGTTTTTCCTGTCACGGTGTCCATCCCTATGTAACAAAGTGAGCGCATTCCCGCACCTCAAGCGATACGTCCAGGTAAAAGTCAACGGAAACAACTTTCTTGAAGAACGCGTCCGATGACTCAAAATGGCATCGGTGGGCCTCTCAGTAGAATGTCGCTCCTACCCACAAAAAGCGAATTACTCAGGATCCGTATTACTTGAACATCCCCAATCGTATTACCTTCAGACAAAGAACGCTCCATTCTCCGGACTTGGCCCCGATGAACTGCACTATGTATTTTGCCATTTCTCAGAACGGAAGCTGAACAAACCCAAGTCTGAGGTACAGTTCGACGCTGCGGATAATAGAGCGTCGGCCGATACCTGAGCAACATTATAATTTATTGTGGGAATTTACGTCTACTCTTGATAAATTGGCAGGGGCTATTGTTGCAATGAATGGAAATTTCGGAGAGTCGATACAAAGTAAGCGTAAGTCTAGCGCTCGCAGCGGCCACCGCACTTCGCTATTTATTTGCGCTGTTTGTTATCAGAATCATAGACTTGCAAAAATGCTACATTGAAGTGAATTGTATGCATCATTAGTTTTACCGCTTTTTGTTGTGCTCCCAACTCGCGCGTATCCTTCCATATGAAAATGTAGAAGAAGAATGAAGTTCTGAGCAATAAGGTGGGTACAGCCACCAGAAAAGTGGGTCTACCTGTGTGAGCGGATTTCCGATTGTCCGTTTCCAGATTTTCCGCTTTGCGGTTGTTTTGGCGTTCCGATTTCCGAAACTTCGAGGAAAATCTTTGCTTTTGTTTGCCAGTTAAAATTCAAGAACATTTTCGTTAACAGCGCTTTCAAGAGACACTCCGGAAAGAGGCTCGTTTCGAGATCGACTAGCGTGTCAGCGTCGACCGCTCCCTAGAAGTCTGAAGCCTCACCTATCACCGATGCGTGAAATTTCCTCCTTTGATATTGTTCGGTGTGTACAAACCTGTGAGGATTCTCATTCCATGATTGCCCCTTCCCCCATGTTTCTGCCTCTCGATCCGGATTCCACCGTCCGTTCAGCGAGTGGCCGCCAGTGTGGTGCAACCTCTCAGAGCCACTCATGCTTTCCAAGCTGGCGAAAATGAGCCAAGCGACTAGCGATTTCTTTATAACTCGTCTTTAGCTGGCAAGTGGCAACTGTGAGTCCAACAGTTAACCGACCCCGTCACATAATAAAGAGCATGTTGACTAACCATGTCAAAACGCAGTTAGGGGGAGCGGTTAGCACATGACTGGCGTCGAGTTGTCATGTTGTTCGCGATGACAGCTGCAGAGTCGAAAAATGATGTAATGGAGTATGAGAAGACCTGATGGGTTTGTCCGCTGACAGTACGTCGTTGAGTGTTGCTAGTAAAATGTCGAGAATCTTTCGAGACTCTGCAGTGTGGAAATTGGAAACACTACAAAAACAGCGTTGTGCCCAGATAGCACATAAAAACTCAACGGTACTATGGCGGTGAAAAACCTGCGTTGAAGCCTTTCTTCTTCTTTTTGAGCCAGTCGGAGTGGAGCTCATCGGGCTTATCATAACAAAATCTCTTTACCTCTGTCATATTTTGACACGACCAACCTGCTGCTTGCCTCGCCCGGACTCTTATGAGCGGGGCAGGCTTTGAATTGGGATCTTTCCTAGCCTCTCCATTGAAGCGTTATCTCGCATCTGATATGTCTGTATATTCAATTATTCCGAGTCAGTTATACTGTCACAGTGGTGCTGGAATAGCTCATTCTGAATGGCGTGGGACAAGGGAGGGAGGGAGGATGGTTCAGGGCGTCGAAAAATAGATGACGTTATTGTGTCTCCAGCCTTATTGGGTTGGGTGAGATTACGGCTTAATTTATTGGTAGCCCATTACTATTGCCAAATGTGAATCTGCATGAGGTGTCTGAGGCCATTAGGACGCCAGTGACGCGCCCACGGCTTTCGACGCGGCTTTTTTGTAGGGATAGAGATTTTCCTTGATTTAGCGGCTGGAAAATGTGCACTTTGCTTAACTGTGAGATATTCTACTGGCACCGTGGGCTAAAACTGAAGTGATTAGAGTGTGACTTAGTGTGAACTTGGCCTTATGAGGACCTGTTGGCGACTCTCTTAAGATGGCTTCACAGCATGGGCGAAGCCTAGGATTCTCAATCGGTGTAAAGATAGATTGCTGATACGGACCTTCCATCTGCAGTTCGCGACTAACCATGTCTGCCACAGCATCGATTGGTGCTTGTCGCAAACTTTGGAACAATCTCTTTCATTAGTTTTATTGAAGGATGCTACATCTGTTAATTCCCTGTAAACATAGGTTACTACTCACTGCACTGCTTTGATATTAACCTTCGTGCGAATCGTAACCAGTTGAGAGTAATGGGACTGGAATGGAGAGTTTTATTCGATAATTAACTTTTTTCAGACTCTGAACGGAAACAAAACTATCCTAAACATTCACAAACATTTTGTCACCTTGTCCATTTCATACGTTCAGAAACATGGTTAATGATTACCTTGATACGTCTTGATCTTCACTTTTTATTGTTTCCAGTAGGTCAAGATCTCTTTCTATATGTACATAGCTTTTTATGGATTCCAGAGATATTCTGGTTGCTTGTTAACCGTTCTAGTTTTGTTGTTCCCTTTTTTTACACATGAGTATTCCTCATTAATAAATCAAATTGAATCAAATCAAATTTAGGAGGCTAGAAATCTCGATTATCGCTCATCGATATCATTAAACATGAATCTAAAGTAATGAGTAGATTCACCGGGACACGATTAGAAAATATTGATAATGATACTTTTTCCACAATGGAGTCCAAGCAAAACTAATAAGAGTTACGGATTTTCACTCCTCCAAATTGAAAAATCTAATAATTAAATAATCTTCAGAAAAAGTGCTTCATCCTTTTGTTTCCGTCACAATTGAGCGATCAAATTCAATTAACAATCTAGGGCGACGCAAAAATAAAGTTTAATGTTCTCGTACTTTGGGTGCAAGGCACGAAAGGACAATGAATGTTCTCCTACAACTTGATATATGCTTTTCACCCACAGACATCGCTCACACGTATATTTGCGAAAATGGCAAAAAATCTGGATGTTCACAAAAAGAGATAGTGTATTCTACTTGTCGTAGGATTTGGTCAGGGGACGCGGGCGGACGCGTTTCCGCGTCCTTAGCGCCCTTTTTGATTTACTTCCTTCAAAATCATTTTTTTCGAACACAACAATTCAGCCATAATTTTTTGTTCATATTTGCGCTCTAACGATCATTGAACCGTTGAGTAGCCCTTCTCACCGGGACCTCCGGGTCGCAAAACCTTAACCTGAAGAGGGGTATCGAAAAAGGACGTGAAAACACGTCTTCGCACGCCTTCTGGCCAATCCTACGAGCGACATTAAACATATCTTCCACGAGCGTACATGTAGGCCGAAAGTAAACCATGGAGTCAAACTACGTTTAATGAACGATAATCCCAGTTTTACTTGCATAGCTGATCACCGCTTTAAAGGCATCGTACGCGCTAAAATCCACTTTCCATTTTTTACGCTCAATCCCTTCCTCTGGCCCCTGTGAGAGCGTACAACGAGCTTGGCTGCTCAAAAACGTACCATTGTGAGCATAGAGGAAACGTAAAGTAAGGGATTCCGTCAAAAGGGGCCGGCCCTCCCGTCAGTCATTTGGCACTTTCGCAATATTTGAGCAGAACGTCGTGTCGCTAAGTACAGGGCATGCCACTGTACGCTGACGCACCGTCGGACGAAAGTGGCATTATCGACTGGAAATTTCTCGTCACACAACGAGCGATTGCTTCTAACGCTGCGCCAATGGACGAATTGTAGAACTGTTCCTTGCGCCCTCCGCGTAACTATCCCGAGTCGATGCCGGCGCGAATTTCAAATGATTTTCAGAAGTTTTTTTCAACGTTTTTTCTTGAAAAGTTAACGTTTTTGAGCGGGCTTTTCGCTACCTTTAGTCACTATAGGAGGCTAACAACTCAAAAACGCTTAAAAACGAAATATGGTTTTCAGCGCGTACGATGCCTTTAACATGCTTAAATACTTATCGATGTACCTCACTACCTCGATCAATACTCATCGTTTTCAAGCACTGCCTCACTCGGCGATGGTTCTCTGAAAAAAACCTAAGAGATCAGAACTTCTTATTTGTAGGGATATAAATTTTCCTTGATTTAGCGGTGCGATTTCCTGATTTCTTTTTGTATTTACAGAAGTAAGATTCTATGCTGCCCGCCAAATTGAAAAAAAGTGTTTCTAATAAATTCAAGGTTTGCTATTTTTCAAGTAGGATATTCGTGAGCCATAGTTTGAATATCTAATTTTTCCCTCCAGTATGCATGATCATTTCGGCAGCCAGTGCTATCTGGGCATTCCGATACCATTACATTGAATTCTACCAATACCCAAAGAATGCCTCAGCAACAGTTTTAATGGTTGAATTTCAAAGCAAGCCTATGTCAGAGCCATTTTCAACAGTGTTGTGCTTCTGGGCGATGAATTAGGTTATCGTTCATGTTCTCGTGTCACGTAAATCCGCGGTGACCATTTTTGACCAGTGTGCTAGCTTATACTGTAGGCATCCCCTAGTCAGTGCCATGAGTTCGTATTTAGATCAAAGAGGTGCTCCTTCATCTGCTCGTGAATGGCCTCCTACCAGTTGCGCTGGATCTCGGTAAGGTTATCCTACAGACGGCTGCTCAATGGTTACAATCTGGTCGAATCCTCTCTTTTGGCGGAAGTGATGTTAACGAGGGCGGCCAACGAGAGCTCTCATTCATGCTGTTTGAAGAGCAACATGAAAATAATTTTCGATTGCCCTATTTGTTTCTATTTATTTTCTCAATTAGCCATCCTTTCTTGAACCCCCACAAACTGTCGGCTGCTACGGATCTGACCCAAAACATTTTTTTCTGAGTGAGTGGCCACAAATTTTCGAAGATCTTATAATCAAAACGTCAGATCTTTCAAATAGAGGCACTGTTTACGCAGGCGAGAACCTTAGTTTGCTTTAGGGTACTTTTTTCAGTCAATCTGAAGTATGTATATTAATTCTCTCATGTTTCTGTTCATCGTTTATGATTGACAAATAAATAATTATAATATCCTGCACAGCGCCTTACTTTTAATCATTCTGATAGATGCGCATTCAGCGGAGTCACAAGAAGAAACTGTGTTTGCGTTACAAGGAAGTGTTTGCGAGATATGTTCATACGCTGGAGAATTCTAAAAAATTCTGTATGCAACCCGAACCTATTCGAATTGAGGAAATATCAGTTGACCAAAAGTAACGTCTACAGAATGCAACGTACGAACTATTCTGGATCCGTCCTCTTGAAAGTAATATACAGTTAGGTCCGTAGCTCGTTCCCTTAAGAAGGAACATTAAAATTTCACCCGCGGTTGGCACGGGCGGTTTGAATCTCACCGGCGGCTGGCGGTATGGTTAGAGATACGCTGCGCTCTTCTTTCGGCCTGAATCGATTAACGGATCGGCGCACGCGACCGCCGCGCCAGCCGGGGGTGGGATTTAAATGTTTTTCCTTAATGAAACAAGCCACGGACCTAACTATACATTGATATTGTGCGACTTGAGACGCCAACGTCGAATACTTGGAACTCTGTTTTTCTAAACAAGTTTCCGAGGGCTCTTTCGCCATTTTCATCAAATGTGGGGAAGTCTCACAGAACATGAAAAAGGTATTCGAGAGTTACACTATTAATCGATTAACGCCGAGCATTTACAATCTGGAAGGCCGAGTACATTTAGCCTGCTTGAACTCATTAGCGAATTCGCAATTTAGTACAAGCTTACAGACAACTCCCAGCACATTCGTTGGTAGTACTTTGCTCTGCCATTCGAAACGTTTGCTAAACTGACGAAAGCAAAAGTATAGAGAACTTTTTCAGAGAATATTATATTATTCAATTTGTCAATTTCGAGATAGGTAAAGCAGGTGCTAACTTCTTTCGCTTCTGCATGGAGGCTTGCGTGTGAAGAGTAACATCATGTACAAAGAGAGACCCGTGCCAAAAAGAGGAATGCGTAGAAACCACAGGTAAATTAAATCTGTTTTCAATCTTATTGGAAGAATTGAACGATGGCGAGGACCCGTATAACATGAGATTGTTGTACAGATTTTGATCCAGTGTATTGTTTGTTGTTAAGCGCCCAACTTGGACGCTCCATTACACTATGTAACACGATTTTTATTTCTGGCTTCTAAGTGTTATATTTCAATTGCTTATGTCTAAAGTGTGTGGAAAAATGACTTCATTGAGAACAGACTTCGCTCACACTACAACACGAAGAGATCTCGTTTTTTTGTGAAAATAGAGAGATTTTTAATCATTTTCGGTATTATGAACAGGTAAAAACAAAAAAATGCACAAGGAGTAGACAAACACAGACGGAAAGCACTCAACAAGATTAAGAAACGGTAGGATTTCTAGATTTACGATTGTACTGGGAATCACTCTCTCTAAGTTGCACGCAAGTGTAGTCCCATATCATGTTTCGTTAGACTGTCGTGGGTAACGACTCTGTCCGAGGCTAAGGCCAGGGCAGGTATATTCGTCGGACCACAGATCAAGAGGATCATAAAGTGTGAGGATTTCGCAAAGCTGTTGAACAGGAGGGAGAGGACGTATTGGAGCAATTTCTTTGCCGTTGTTCACGGCTTCCTAGTTGATCACAAAGCTGAAAGCTACGTGGAGTTGGTGCACTCTCATAAAGAATTACGCCTAAATGGGATGCAGAATGTCTCTGAAAGTAAATATTCTTGATCCGCATCTTGACAAATCCAACGAGCAAGGCGAGCGTTTTCATCAAGGTATATTGGACTTTGAACATCGTTACCAAGGACAGTATAATTAAATCTTGGTGGGGGACTACATTTTGGTGCAACTTCGAGGGAGTGGTTCACAGTACGATCGTAAATCTAGATAATCTACCCATTTCTGAACATTGTTGAGTGGCTTCCGATTGTGTTTGTCTATTCCTTGTGCACTTTTTGTTATTACCTGATCATGGTGCCGAAAATGGATAAAGATCCTTATATCTTCACAAAAAAAGTTTTCTTAGTGCGGTCGTCGTGTAAGCAAAGTTTGTGCTTAAAGAAGTCATTTTTCACATACATTTGATATAAACAACTGAAATATAAAACTTAGAAGCCAGGAACCAGAATTGTCTTTCATAAACACGCGATTTTCCAAGTTTCATTGTCCTAGTTACAAAAGCGAAGTTCTCCTGGGACACAGCGATTTCCTGTCTGTTCCAGACCTAGTGGGTTAAGAAAACACAGTTTCAACCCAGGAACAGACAAAAAGTTAAAAATTGTTACATAGTGTTATCAATAGTAACGATTGATAGGAAAAGAAAACCCGTGAGCATCAACAAGAAAAAAATCAAACAACGAAAAGGAAATCAAACACAAAATCCCTAGAGCAACCGGTTATTTAACTCGTACCCAGATAGTGTAAGCAACTAGCGGTAAGTATTAGGCAAAGCGCGAAATATTTGGAAAAATACGAGATGTGTACAACGCATTTTATTTATAGGGAACAGTAGTGATTTCTTTCTCGGAAGCGGGGTGGGGAAATTGTAGGTGCACCCACATCATAATTATCGTCCGTGTCTCAGATATGTAGCAAACCGCGCTCAGCGATCGGGCGCGAAATCATTCAATCGAGAAATTTTTCTTTCATTTTTCCGCGCACACATTCCCGCCAAGTAATTTCGCGGCTTCCTATCTAAATAGTTTCGCGCTTCCTACTCAAATTATACAGACCATATTTGAAGAGATGTTCAAATTAATGAGACCGATGAAGCGAGAAAGCTCGTAGCACCAAATCCGAAAAAAAAGAAACGAGAGCAAGAGCAGAAAAACACATTCAGTACGAACTGGCTCAATCAAAGCAGGAATGCAACTAATTCTCTGTACCCAAGTAGAATTTATCTCCGTTCATCGCGTGCGTCTGCGCGCGTACGCTGCGTCTCTTTCTCTCCAGACTTTCTCGCTCTCTGTACCCTCGCTCCGCAAAAGCGCGCGAGGGAACAGAGTAAATTTGGCTCCCAACCGGAGGATGTACATTCTCAAAGATACATGAGATTAACCCTAGGGTGAGCGGATGAAATTAAGAGGTAAAACATCGTAGCATTCCATTTCACGTCATGCTGACCAGAGTCATTCGATCGATATCCATTTCCTTCCGTATTCCGCGCGAAAATTTTCCCATTTTACCACCAAGTGGTTTCGCGGCTTCCTACATAGATTACGCAGACCAAATTTGAAAACATGTTCGAAATAATAAGATCTGTGAAGGAGGTATAATCAATCACTGGTTGGGAGGAAGCTGCGACGCTACTGGACGGGAAAATTGCGCACAGGAAAATGAAGGTATAGTTCAGGTGACCAGAAAACGGTTAGCTGCTGTCACCTCAGCAGACTGCGCTGCGTCGTGTGCGCCCATGGGAAATGTGGTGATCGATCAGCGCACGCGACAGGCGCGCGGCCTGCTGAGTGGTCCGCAGCTATCCCTTTCTCGGATACAGCCACCATAGGATGGCTATCATACCTGAGCCATTCGAATAGATTCGAATCGATATATTCGAATAATTGCCATTCGAATACGTATGCATTATCGGAATTTCTAGAATCGCACTATTCGAATACTATTCAATAATCGAAGCGTACTGTTTGAATGTTCATTCGAATAGTTAAAATTTCGGATGGTGCCGAACAAATTTGCCCGTCGCCGTTATTTATGGTGTACGGTAGATGACCGTGTGTTCCATTGGCAGGAATGACCACGTCGAAGCTCAGACATTTCAGTTCAGCTGGCCTGTAACCCGCCAGACAGCAGGCTGGCACCCCGGCCGCGCCAGCCGCCAGTGATGCGCCAGCCTGCCACTTCCGTGCTATAGCGGGCAGGCCGGGGCACACTCACAGCACGCCGAGAAATTTTCTCATCACCTTCGATTTTACTACTGAATTCTCCCATTACAATGTCCGTGATCCTCTCCCACACCACGGGTGCCCCATCACCTTTTAAATAATTACTGCTAGGACAATCCATTCGGATGTCGCCTCCCAGTCTACTCAGAAGACGTGGGATCGATCTCAAAAACCACCCGTACGCAGTGCGCGATGGTAGTTTAACTTGGCTACACATGTTAGCCGCGAAGTCGCCATAGAATCGCTTATCGTATGTAGCGCGGGTTTAGATCTGACGTTCAACGTGTCATGCAATTTGTCGAAGCTGCCATATTTTTCCTTCCAGAGCGGCGCGTATATGCGCAGCGGCCGAACTGCCCCGGCCTGCTCGCTCAACTTTCCCGGCCTGCCGATTGCGAGTCTACGCGCTTTTCTACGCTCCCGGCCTGCTGTTTACCACGGAGATTCCCCCGGTCTGCCGATGCCGAGTGTCCGAGAGGATTTCGAAATCACTTGGCGCCTCGCTGCGTGCGCCGCATTTCAAAATTGGGCGTCTTCATCGTATCGTCCATTACTGCTTAAGGGATCGCCGCGACGCTGCTTGGCGGGAAAAATTGAGCGCGGGAAAAGGAAGGGAGAGTGGCCATTGATCGCGCAATTTTTCCCGCCAAGCAGCGTCGCGGCGATCCCTCATCCAGTGATGGACGATAGCGCGGCGGCTCGATTTCGAAACATTTCCTCATCTCTGCTCACACACTCGCGGGGGTCGGTTGAGAGGAGTTTAACAGGTAACGTGCTGCCGCTCGAAACGAAAAAAGAGGCGGGCGAGGCCCGAAAACTCCCCCATTCATGCCGAAAACTCCGCGTGTCAACCTCCCACCGACCCTACAATGCCATGTCACAGTTGACTCGTTCACACCGAAAGTTCTGCCCAATCACCTCCCACCGACCACTCAGTGTGACGTCACACCCACGTGTTTACACCAAAATTTCGCCTGATCGCCTCCCACTGACCACCACCTACCACTCCTCCAGTCGCGGGCGTCGGTGGCAGGTTGAGAGGCAGAAATGGCGATTCAACCTGCCACCGACGCCCGCCAGAGCGTCGATATTCCATACAATGTCAACCATGACAAGCACAAACACCTCACATCCGAGTGCAGCGTACACATTGTGGGCTGCCACTTGCGCGCTCTATATGAGGGAGTGTTAGAGAAAAACAGTGCGGACACTGCAACACGTTGCCCGACAACTCCGCCACATATGAGACATCACCACGAAACCTTCGGCAGTTATGATTCATGCCGAAACCTCCGCCGATCAGCCAGACTCGATCAGTTTCATTGGGAAAGGGGCGTTTTAACCGGCCACCGACGCCCGCGATTGCCTGAGTGTTTAAGATTTTGATCCGTTTGGTGTCGCTCGGATTTTCTCATGTGGTCATCCTCTGTTTCGAAGGCAAATCATGTTCTCTCCGTGTTTGTGCGGAGCGAAGATAGAGACAACGGGAAAGTGTGAGGGAAGAGGACGCAGCACACACGCACGCACGATCAGTGGCAGTAAGTTTCACTTCGAACTAGAGGATCCACCGACAACTCACCTGGCCTGTTTTCAGCCTGTCGCTTTAAACTATCGAAAAATTATTAGAATATATTCGAATCGAATTTATTTGAATCTATTAGAAATTCGGACCTCAAAAAAGAGGCCATTCGAATATACTCATAAAGAGGGGTTATTCGAATCTATTCAAAAATCGGTCGCTAAAAAAGGGGGTCATCCGAACCTATTTGATATTCGGTCTTTTCGCCCGGGGCACAACTATAATGCATATTGATCGAAAGGTTTCGCGCCCGATTGCTGATCGCGACTTCCTTCTGTGAGACTTTGACCATAAGCTCATAACACTAAATCCGCAAATATCTATCTAGACTATTACAGAACTGATATGGGGAGACGGACTGCGACTGGAACTACACACAGCCAGGAACAACAAATCCTTGACTTCAGGTGATGAAACGAGCACAGGAGCAGAAAAAAAGCTTTAAAGACGAATTGGCTTGATGGAAGCAGGCATGAACCTTATACATTCTCAAAAATACTCGAGATCAACCCTAGGGTGAGCGGATCAAAGTAAGAGGTGAAACATCGCAGCAATCCATTCCATTCCATGCTGACCAGAGTCATTCGATCGATTACCATCTTCCTTTCGTTTTTCGCGCCAACTTTCATGCCAAGTTGTTTCGCAGCTTCCTAATTGAATTACACAGACCATATATGGAGAAATGCTCGGAATAATAAAATCGGTGCAGGAGGTATCATCAATCACTGGATGGGAGGAAGCTGCGACGCTGCTTGGCGGGGAATTCGCGCGCAGGAAAAGGAAGGGAGAATGACTATTGATCGCCTGGTTTCGCTCCCGATTGCTGAGCGCGGCTTCCTGCTGGAGAGACACTGAAAATACGCTCATAGCACTAATTCTGCAAATATGTATGTATCTAGACTATCACAGCACTGATATGGGTAGAGGGGCTGCGACTAGCACTACACACAGCCAGGAACAACAAATCCTGGACTAGAGGTGACGAAACGAGCACAGGAGCAGAAAAAAAGCATTAAAGACGAATTGGCTTGATGGAAGCAGGCATGAACCTTATACATTCTCAAAAATACTCGAGATCAACCCTAGGGTGAGCGGATCAAAGTAAGAGGTGAAACATCGCAGCAATCCATTCCATTTCATGCTGACCACAGTCATTCGATCGATTACCATCTTCCTTTCGTTTTTCGCGCCAACTTTCATGCCAAGTAGTTTCGCAGCTTCCTAATTGAATTACACAGACCATATATCGAGAAATGCTCGGAATAATAAAATCGGTGCAGGAGGTATCATCAATCACTGGATGGGAGGAAGCTGCGAAGCTGCTTGGCGGGGAATTCGCGCGCAGGAAAAGGAAGGGAGAATGGCTATTGATCGCCTGGTTTCGCTCCCGATTGCTGAGCGCGGCTTCCTGCTGGAGAGACACTGAAAATACGCTCATAGCACTAATTCTGCAAATATGTATGTATCTAGACTATCACAGCACTGATATGGGTAGACGGGCTGCGACTGGCACTATACACAGCCAGGAACAACAAATCCTGGACTAGAGGTGACGAAACGAGCACAGGGGCAGAGACAAACATTTGAGACGATTTCGCTAGATCAATGCAGAAATGTGATTGACTAATTTTTAAAAGTACGCAATATTAACCCTATAAAGAGAGGATAAAAGTAGCAGGTAATACATACCAGCATTCCATTTTATTCCATGCTGCCCAGAGTGATGATGACTGGCAATTCGCCAGCACGAAGCATCGCAATATAGGAAGAACTACTGAGGCCTTGAAGGCACAGTACACCCTCAGATATGAATTTCAAGATTTTTAAGTAATTGTGTAGAAGACCCCTCCTGTATAACACGTGCCAAATGCGAGACATCAATTCCTCCAAACAAGCGAGATATAAGCGGCCACCACAGGCGCGACCCCCTTCGCCCACCACCACAGGCCCGACCCCTAACATATTTTCGAACTCGATAGCGGCTCGATGGGTGTATGAATTCCAGCAAGTCCCCGTTCTTCAGTCCATTGCAGGACTGTCTCCTTATCCTGGCTCGCTCTCGCGCAACGATTGCGTATGAAGAGAAATACAGACCTGAGACAACTCGTCCACCAATTTTTCACCCTCAAAATCTTGGCTTCTTTGAAGAGCCATAACTCTGTTCACAGGGGGTCTTGGGCGATTTCAGAGATACCACTGTGATCAGCGTGTGACTCTCTCCAAGATAATCATGAAATCTGAAAATTAGTTTTTTGGGTGTCCTGTGCCTTTAAGGCAGGTGAACTGAGCATAGACTGTAATAATAGGATAATAGAATACTCGAATCGAAAACTGCTTAGAAAAGAAGGGAAAGAAATATGAGTTGGTCAGACATCTTCTATTCTGAAAACTTTAGGCACGCCTAATTTTCGAAACTTTTTCTTTTCCGAAACCTTCCGACTTTTCGCATCATGTAAAATCAGTTGGTAACATATTATTCCATTTTTCTCTGCAAAGTAAGGATCAGCTGTAAACCAAGCTTTAGGATTACCTAAACAGTTAGGGATGTTGGGGGAGGGGAATCCACCTGTTCTGCCACGGCAAATTCTAAAAACCCAACAATTACTAGCCTTTAGCCAGTAGACCTCAACGTTACTTCCATACGAAGGATATTTGATCCAAATCATCCCATTCACACGTTACAAGCCACTTCATCTGCAAGTGTACGTCTTATTTATCTGAGTGACATTGTGTCATCATGAAAAGACGCTGTATGGGAAATGACTACGGAAGTTCTTTAGTATGCACGGATACCTCATGGAATGCTGCTCCGATGGATTTGTTATGCAGTCGGGATCTCTCAACGTTGCTCCAACGTCGACTTTATTTTGCAGGATCGTGAAACCACAGCAAGGAAGGCTACGCTTGTACATTACTTCATGTTAAATATATCTCGCAACTGGGAAAACTTACAGGGTTGAAATGCGCCAAAATCGCTGTAACTGAGGGAATTTGACCTCACAGACAGGGTTCAGTGCGGGTGTGGGCCCCACAGGGGGATCTGAGCTTCGGAGGAGTGGAAGCGGGGGGGGGGTCTTATCTTTGGACGAATACCATTGAAAAAAAAAACCGTCAGGAGCAGTTGTTTTCACGTAGATTTCAAATTTAGATTGCGATTAATCTAAAAGACTGATTTAACTGATTTACGAATCGCGGAGTTCAATTAGGAAGTTAGAGGCAGTGGTGACGCTATCGAAAAAAACTACAGAAATCAGCTTAGATCAAAAACAGTTCAAAAACTATGAAGGTAGCGCGGTGAAAATCGGGTTAGAACTAGAGTTTTTAGGGCCCAAAGAAGCCTGTTCGTGCACACGTGCACAGCGATGACGAAAGAGATCGCAGTCTCATGCCAAGCAGTCAAAAATCATCGACATTCAGAGGACGAAATAAATGCAAATTTAACGAATAAAAACAGTTGAACAATGAAAGTATCACTTCAGTCAATGTTTTTGTTTAGATATGTACATAAATTTGAAGGTTCATTGATTGAAATTCAATTTCAAGCCAGCTGATGTTCTTGGGGAGCTAGTCCACCATCAAAAGACAACTGGGGCTCGCCCCCCATCAAAAGACAACAAAGTTCAGGTTTCAAATTTGGCCCAAAACAGTGGTTTTTTCGCGATTTTTTCTTATAGGTCCTACTACTCGAGACGCAGAAAAGAATTTGGAGAGAAAAAGTCAACACGCATATTTCATCGCGAGCACTGCCTTTAAAGGCACGGGACACCCAAAAAATAAATTTTCAGATTCCATGCTTATCTAGGAGGCAGACACGCGCTGATCACAATGGTATCCCTGAAATCATCCAAAACCCCCTTTGAACAGAGTTATGGCTCTTCGAAGATGCCTAGATTTTGAGGGGGAAAAATTGGTGGACGAGTTGTCTCAGGCCTGTATTTCTCTTCATTCGTAATCCTTGGGTGAGAAAAAGCCAGGATAAGGAGACAGTCCGGTAATGGACTGAAGAACGACGTCTTGTTGGAATTCATCAATCCATCGAGCCGCTATCGAGTTCGTAAATCTGGGAGGGGGCCGGGCCTGTGGTGGTGAGCGAAGGGGGTCGGGCCTGTGGTGGTCGCTTATATCTCGCTTATTTGAAGGAAATGAGATCTGGCATTTGGCACGTGTTATACATTAGGGTTCTTCTACACAATTACAAGAAAATCTCAAATTTCATATCTGAGGGTGTCCTGTGCCTTTAAGAGAGAAGTGAGGGTCTTTTCAGAATAATATTCGAAACATATGAATCCTCATTTTTTTTCTCAAGGTGTTGTCTCGCCGGAAGTCGTCAGTTTTGAGAACTAGGAGGCATGAGAGTAGGATATTTGAGTCCAGCGTGGTCGATTTACTCTGGAAGCAATTTTTCACCATCTCAGGTGAAAAATGAAGACGGCTACAGTACGCGGGACCTTTCTCAGGGGTGGTATCGCCGGAAGTCGGCAATTTTGAAAAAAAAAGAGTCATGAGAGAAGGGTATCTGAAGCGATTGGTCGATTTACTCTGGTTACGATTTTTCATCATCTCAGAATGAAGTCGAAGACTGCTAAATAGAGAACGGGAGACGGTGAAAAAACGGCCAAGTCAACGAATATAAATTTGGGTTTTAAAACTGCAGCAACTTAAGTTCCAAATAAGGTACCCGAAAAAAACCTAGTAACAATAAACTACGCTCTAAACCCCTACTGTTTCAGACTAACCGCATAATCGGAGAAGGCTTTTGAAAACAATTTTCCTGATGTGGGTTCTGGAACATTTTTTGCGTTTTTTAAGTACTTAACATCGGCATGGATCCGGAGGAGACTTTGCGTTCACTGTTGCAGGTTGGCGCAAACTCGGTGCCCTATGCTATAATATAGGTGTACCGAGCTTGCGTCAACCTCCATTTAGGAACGCAAAGTCTCTCCAGGATCCGCGCCGATGTTAGGTGTGGGCCCAGCTGTGGGCCCTCAGTGCAATTTTAAGAAGAACCCACAACTAGCAATTTTTTACAAAGGCTTTCTCCAGAGGCGCGGAAGGTTTCAAACGATAGAGTATGAAGTTTAGTTTCTTAAGGCAAGGATTTTTCCATATAACTCATTCAGCACTCAACTTATTACATTACAAAAAACCTGCTCTTTTAAGGACAGCAGATTTTTTTTCATCGTATCCCGCTATCTATTATAGTGGTGCCATTCGAATAGATTCGAATCGATATATTCGAATAGTTGCTATTCGAGTACGTATTCATTACCGGAATCACTGAAATCGCACTATTCGATTCAAATATCGGACCTCAAAAAAGGGGGTATTCGAATCTATTCAATAATCGGACCCCTAAAAAAAGGGGGTATTTGAATCTATTCAATTATCGAAGCCTACTATTCGAATATTCATTCGAATAGTTATAATTTGGAAAGGTTTCGAATAGTTTGGAAAGGTTTCGAATAGATTTGCCCCGCTGCCACTAATTATGGTGTACGGTAGACGACCGTGTGCTCCATTGGCAAGTAGACCACGTCAAAGGATTTAGAAATCACTTGGCGCCTTGCTGCGTGCACCACAATTCAAAAATTGGCGTCTTCATCGTAGCGTGGCGGCTCGATTTCGAAGCCTTTCGGCGTCTACTTTAGCGGCGAGCGGTGAGTTCCTTCCCAATAATTTCACTTAGGGTATTGGTATACTTCAGCGACGGACACGGCGACGGAATTGTCGCCACTACGTGAATTTCAACGCGCTTTTGCGTACCTGCATTTCTGCATAATCGCATTAGCAGACCAATAAATGGATACCGATTTTGTTCCTCATAATGTTTTCCTGAGTGGAATTGCATGAGGGGCACTTTTTTTTCATGAAAAAATATCACAATGAAGTGTATCAAGCACATATCTGCATTAGATATTCAGTCCAGATTTAGAGAAAAAGGTTCCGATTTGACATGGTACTCCGATATAATTCTTCATTACATAAATGTCAAAAAGATTCAAACAAGACGGAAAAATGTGCCCAAGTGAGAAAAAATTATGCAACGAGAACTGTAAAACCTGCAAATTTGCCTAGAAATGGTAGAAGTGGTGTATGAAATGCTGATTAAGTGACTACTGGCATGATTGATCATTTATTTACGCTAATTCTTTAGCAATGTTGAAAAAGTCCGAGAAGAAACAAAAAATAGACTTCTCAGGGAAATAATGAGGGCCCAGCGACATCACGTCGCTGTGCTGCGCACAGCGACGGGCTGTCGCCACGGCCACGGAGTATACCGTGGCTACGCCACTCAAAACTATAAGGCCGGGATCATGACTTACTTTGACTTAAACGGTAGGCTTTCGCCTGACACGGTCATTCCGCATCTTCACCGAGGTGTGCCGTCCTAGTAGTCAGCCGTGTTCATTTGTCACGGTCCTCAGCCACAATTTGAACACAATCCATCCAGTGTTCGCTATTCCACTTCCCGCAAAGTAAAACATCGCGCCTGAATTGCCTTCCAAAATGCCGAGTGATTTCAAATCCTCCTTCACCACATTCGTCCGAAACTTTCGCCTACGTCCAGGCGGCCGTTTCCAGACAGGACTTGGAAGCATTCTTAGAGCGTGTTGAACAAGACGATCTGGTGGTCTTCTTAAAATATGGATGAACAGACAAAGACGATCTACCGTTGCCGCTTGAGATGGCATTGGGAGATGTTGGCATCTCCCTCCTTTCAAACGTCGATGCAGGGCGTCAATCTCGTTGTAGAGATCTTCGTTGTGGCACATCCGCGGCCAGAAATATCCGAGCAAACGCCTAAAAAGCTTCCTCTCCGTGCAATCCAACCTTTCCATCTGCGTGTTCGGTGCTGCCCACGTCTCCGATCCGTACATCATAATAGGGCGAATAGCGGATAAGTAGACGCGCAACATAACTTCCTTAGCTATAGGGGTAGAACACAAACACTTGATTAGAGAATTGAATGCAGACGCAGCTTCATCGTTGTTGAATATCCGCTGCATAACTACCATTGTTCTTCAGCAAACAGCCCAAATAACAGTAATCGTCCACCAGTTCGATACGT
The DNA here is from genome assembly GCA_029168955.1 of Aplectana chamaeleonis. Classification (NCBI taxonomy): domain Eukaryota; kingdom Metazoa; phylum Nematoda; class Chromadorea; order Rhabditida; family Cosmocercidae; genus Aplectana; species Aplectana chamaeleonis. Next base: position 6,223,244 of record JAPDOI010000004.1, on the reverse strand, counting down.
TGTCCGTTCACACAAACTCCCATTGAAGGCCTTTTAGAACCCCACATCTGCTTGCATTTGTCGGGATGAAGACGAAGTTCATAGGCTGCGGCACACTTCGAAACGAAGTTCACAATCCTTTGCAGTTTTGCGTTGTTTTCACCGAATAACACAATGTCGTCGGCGTACTCCAGGTCGACAAGGGAGCGTCCTGATGGTGTTAGGATCACATCCTCAGGTAACTGTTCTGCAACATCACGCATGATGTCATCAACGGCGAAGTTGAATAGAAAAGGTCCTGTTATAGCTCCTTGCCTTACTCATGTTCTCACCTCAAAAGCTGACGTAAACCCGACAGGCGTACAAACGGCTGCTGTTGTTCCTTTGTTCATGTCCTCGATTAGTTGAACATACTTTTCCGGGACTCCATCGGCTCGCAGAGCGTTGAGCAATCGACCACGACGAGGAGAGCCGAATGCTGCTTCAAAGTCCAGAAAACCAAGCTGTAATGGCTTCGAATACCGCTGCCACGATTCATATACTCTTCTCACGACAAACACTTGGTCGATGGTCGATCTTCCAGGTCGAAAACCGGCTTGCTCCTCCCTGGTCGTTTCCTCACGATGTTTGATGAGTCGCTCGAGGATGATACGTTCTAAAACCTTGTACATGACATGCAGTAGAGATATTCCCCTGTAGTTCTTAGGCTCCGTGACGGATAACTTCTTGGGAAGAGGTACGATGATCGCATGTTTCCACAAATCGGGCATCCTTTCGCTCATCCATATGGCACGAATGGTGTTGGTCATTTTACGAATCCCAGACGGAGGGAGAGCTTTTAGCATTTCAGCAGTGACGTTGTCATCTCCACCTGCCTTTCCATTCTTCATTTTCCGGACAATTCAAAACTTCAGCCTCAAACGGCGGTTCCTCACTGACATTGTAATGTGCTCTCTGAACATGCGGGAGCTCAGGTACTGATGGCGCTGGACGATTCAGTAGTGAACTGAAGTAATCCTTCCATGTTGGCAGCGTCGCATCACCAACTGCAACTCCATTGGTAGTGTTCAAGACAGGAGAACATCTCTTCATCTTCCCGCTACACTGTCGTAGCAACGTGTAGGGTTTCCTCGGATTCTTCTCCTCCCAAGCCTTCTCGAACTCCTTAGCTCTACACGTCCATTCTCGTTCGCGGTCACTTTGAAGCTGCCGACGCAACTTCCTCCTCAGACGCTTCTCCTCCACGAAATTTTCTGCAGTTCGGAGAGATGTGAATAGAAACGCGTTCTCGAAAATTCCTTCTGCACTCTTCATCTCTGAGACTTGTCATGTCAATCCTCTGGAGAGGCTGAGCCCCTCGCTTCCCCTTATGAATCCTCGCAGTGAAGTTCAGCAGAACAGGACGGTGATCCGAATCGAATGCGACACTCCACACAGCTCTAGATCTTCGAATGTCCGATAGTGGAATATTCCTCGTCAGAACATAGTTGAGCTGTAGTTTCAAAGTTGTCATCTTCCGCTTCCGCTGCTCTTCCAGAGATAGCTGGGTTGGTCCCTGCCACGTAAGCTGATGGCGGCGATGATTCCTCTTGATTGTCGATGCAATAATCAGACCACTGCATTCACAAAAGTCGACAAGGCGGTAGCCATTGTCCGATGTTTGCTCCACTGGGTAGAACCATTTACCGAGTACTTCGGATTCCTGATCAAGTCCCATCTTCGCATTTGCGTCAATCCCCACGGCAACAGCATGTTGACAAGGTATCCTGGCCAGCATCGTATTGAGTTCTTTATAAAACGCATCCTCCGAATTGTCCTGGGCGGTTTTAGTGGGCGCATGAGCACTCACTATCCACAGATTGAGTCCTCTGTGATCCCGCAGTCGCACGAATGCATTCCTACAAGACGTTGAACCGAATTCCTCGATCATACCATTGTAGTCCTTCCTTACAGCTATCGCACAGCCTCCCACTCTCCTAGCATCAGCGTCACCGCAGTAGATGGCGTACTCTCCGACGTTGATGACGGGTCTATCCTTGAGGCGAGTTTCCTGCAAAGCAGCAAACGGTGCATGGAAATAGCTCAGAAGATTGGACAGCGCAGATTGTTGGATATCACTCGACAATGACCGATAATTCAGGGGGCGAAATTGTGGCTTGTGGCCGAATACTCCATGAACTCCCTAGATACGGATCCTTAGGTGTTATAAACCAGAGGCCTAAGTGTGCCGGACGGCGACCCCTTTATGCAATGTGCGGGATACTTTCGCGATATAGTTGTGCACGCTATATCGCTCGAACGTTCCCTGTGTATACTCAAAGGTCTGCTGGGTTCAGTAGAAGCTGGGGCACCAAGCACAAAAGACTTGTATACACCCCCCCCGGGATCATACTTCCCGCGTACAGAGACAGCGACCGTGCATCTAAGGCATGTCGATTTTTGGTCGATATTAATGGTAAGCATTGCGTCGCGTCGCTCGTCGTCAGAAGTATGATCCCGGCGTAACACCCTCAGCGACCCGTCGCAGTGACGGGCGCGTACAGACTGTTCTCACGGCCGACCCTGCCATAGTGCCGGTGCTGGTCCTGACACAATGAGGGGTAGTTGGCGAAACCTTTCGCTGCAGCGACAAGGAAGTATATTAATGCCCTTAACATCCTGCCTTCTAAGAATATCGAAGGAACTAGGCACCAGTAGCCTTTTCCTTAAGCACAGATACTCTAATCCCTTTGGATTGTGAAAAAATTACGCCTTATTATCCGAGTGCGATGCCGAGGGAAGCTGAGTTTGAACACCTGTCCTCTATCTAGTGTTAGAACGTCTTAAGGTGAAGAATTCAGATAGTTTAGGTTCCCTTAAACCGTTCATCATAAATCAAAAATTGAATCATTTCTTCTCCTACGGAGAGAAAGTGCGTCCAGTTGTAGTCTTTTATTTCTGAGAAAACTAGGAATGTTCGCATACGTGAATCCAAGTGCCCGAATAGAGACTTTCCGCGTGAAACTATTTTGCACCCTTTCCAAAATATCTACAATCTGCCGTTTGCAGGGCGCAAAAACGCAGGTACCGTACCCCAAAATTGAGCGAACGTAAATTTTATAGGCCTTGATCAGCAACTGTGGGCTTTTTGATCTTAGAGGCAGGGTCCAGGCAGAATTTTGGTTTCAAGGTTTCACGCTGAAACGGAGCGTATGGTACAGGAGGAGCGGGCATTGCTCACCCATGCGTTCTACGTCGCGGTGTGTGAGCGTCGCGCACGACGGATAGGGCGGCGACGCGACATTTCAGCTTTTATGTAAGCTGGCATGTTCTGAAGCATTATTTACTTTGCTGCATTCATTTTATGTCACTAACGATGACCGTTTCGCGGTATATGGTGCTGATAACTCTTCTAAATGATGGCGGCTTTTCCACATTCGCCGTGTGCGCGACACTCACCGGATCGGACCGTTACGCGTGCGCACGCAGTTTACTTCAAAATATAAGATCCGGTGACAGCTCATCTGGACTGTGTTCAGTTTGTCGCTTTGAAATTATTCGAAAACATTCGGATCGATTACATATGAATCAATTCGAAATTCGGACCTCGAAAAAAGAGGGTCATTCGAATATATTCAAAAATCGAACCTCAATAGTATAGTCGATGTATTACGCATACGTGTTTGCTCATCAGGGAAAGAAGGGATAGATCTGAAGAAGAGAGATTAATGTCCCCAGCTATTCTGAAAAGCGTAGCCCGCGGTGGCTACTGGTGCGAATCGGGTCTTCCGCGGCACATTCGGGTCTCCAGCAACACCATAGAAAACGGAGGTCGCGCGTCATCTTGATCGGAGGTCCCGCTTTGTTGTGCGGCGGGCATACCGCTTTAAGCACCGCGGAATAGGCCGATAATTCGTCTGAGAAGAGGTGAGCTCGCAGCTTAACATCCTGAAACCGATCCGGAATCGGATATGAACTCCCACGACGCCCGGAGATGTCTCTACTGAGGACGGACGAGGAACAGGACGGGGCGTCACTGAAAAACCCCACACCCAACACGGACAATGTCTATGCATCTGCACGTACAACTGTCGAGTAGCCGCATCGGACGCAGACACCAGATCTCTCCTACATCAGGCTAGAAGAGTTAAGTTCTACAATACCGCTGCTATCAAAGGAAAAAATGGGCGAAATGGGCAGAGTGGGCAATTAAAGCGTCTTTCGACCACAATTCGCCTCGGAGTGTTCTGTTTTCAATTTCGAAAGGGCCAAAATGTTCATCGTGCCAGAATCTATCTAACTATATGAGACAAAATTAGAATTCAATTAAGAGAACGCTTTTTTAAGATGGAGTTAATTTTGAATTTGATAATGTTAGGTAACGAGCCCGTTCGGTCGAAAAAAACCGTAAGCGATTTTTAGCATTGTCAAAATGAAAACATGTTTCACCTTGAAATTAGAAGTTTGTACCGTGAAATTTTCCAGAAAATTCTCACATGTTTGACTAGATCACGACATGCTGTACATTTATGCGTTTTCGAATTTGAAAACGGAGCACTGTGAGGCGAGTTGTGGTCAAAAGACGCTTTAGTTGCCTACTTTGCCCATTTTTCCCTTGGATAGCAACGGCTTTGTACGTTATTTACTTGCAGGAAACGAAAGTGAAAGAAGCGTACACGAGGAAGACGGCTCAAGGAGAACTGATCGTAATGGGACAGAAGGTTGCTGCTACGAATATTGGAGGAGTCGGCTCCCTTGTTCATCCTGGACTTCAGCCCGTTGTCCACTCGCGCGAAATTCTGGCTCCCCGTTTAGCTGTGTTACGATTGAGTACTGAGCAGAAGACCCTTATCTCCGTCGTGAACTGAGAAGATCAGGAGAAGGATAGTTTCTACTGTGTTCATTTGTAAAAACTTCAATGCAACCCTGGGCAAACGCAAATGACGACAGTTTGAAGCTTGGACAACACGGAAACGGTGCATGCTGGATATATTGTCATCTTGCAACCTGTTCCACGGCAATTCCTTTTTTTGAGTAGAAACAAAACAGGAGATGGACGTGGGAGAGCCCCGAGGGACAGACACACTCCGAGCTGGAGCATGTGCTGACAAATCGAAGGTGGAGTCTAATCGATACTGGAATAGTGCCGTCTTTTGACTGTGGATCCGATCTTCGACTGCTCCGAGAAAAGATTCGTCTAAATAAATGAATCTCAAAAGGGATACAAATCGACGCGCCCCTATACGTTTTCCCCGTTACAACGACGCTGCAATGAAAGCAGCGATTAACGGCTATTCTTGGAGGTTGGCGGATGAACCCACAACAGATTTTGACAAGCTTATTAGAGGTCTACTTCGAAGTGGGAAGGTGTCAGTGGAATGTCCGCAGTCCGGAGAGGAGAGGTTGAATCCTACGATTCTGAAACATCTCAAACGCCGCGGTAAAATGAGAAGAGAGCCATCTATATCACACGTGGAAAAGACTGTAGGTAATAAGGCTTCTAGCTCAGAAGTAAAGGAGTCCATCAGGCAGCACTATACTTATTTCAAATGAAATTCATTTCGAATATCCGACTTTTCGGCTATAGTCGGGTATCGCACTTTTTCGAATATTCGACTTTTCGACTATAGTCGGATATCGCATTTTTTCGAATATTCGACCTCTCGACTATAGTCGGATATCGCACTTTTTCGAATATTCGACTTTTCGACTATAGTCGGATATCGCACTATTTCGAATATTAATAAGTCGACTTCTTTATCCGACTATGAAAAAAATAGAAGTGCAAGTAACTGTTTTTTTTTTCACGAAAACACATCGATTTCTCACTCATCCACTCGCGGGCGTTTTGACAGATGAAAGCATCACTTTTTAAACCAAAATCAGACCGATAAGGCTGCTAGGCGGATGTTTAGGCGTGCCTTATAGTGTTTGCCACAGGTTTCGTGGCAAGAGCTTATATCTGGCGGAGTTTCCGTAGCAATATGGTGCTAGCGTGATATATTCTTCAATTTAGATGTGAATAAGACAGTCCGCAAAGAATTCGTTCGCCGATCAGTTAGAGCTGTCCGATTTTCTTGTTAAGAAATTAGGTTGATTCTATATGTAACCTTGTTTTTGAAGTTAAATATTGCGGTAGAGAGCCTATTATATTTTGATTCGCTGTGAATTGTCACATGTTCAGAGTTCTACTACCGTTAAGACAAGTGCCACTACAGCTTGGGAACAACGTAAAAACATAGAAGTTCCAAAAAATCCTAGAAATAAATTTTCCTGGGAGAATCTGCTCTCTGCCGACAGATCGCGAAATGCCTCACACGAAAACATGAGATTCCCAGGGTTTTGGAGGTATCTAGTCTAATTTTATCGCGAGAATTTACGTAAACTACGGACATGTTAGCCCCAGTTGGTGGAATTTTTAGCAACGTCACCTTCACGAACTACGGAAACGGACTGCGGCGTCCCCGCGGTCGAAAGTATTGTTGGCACGGTCTTCCAGAGAGCGGTTCGGGGTCACCCTCCACGATCAGCCACAGAGTATCGAGTATTCGATTGGTGAGATGACTAGACCAGCACTACGAACGGCATCCATGCGTTCAGCGTAGCCAACGCGAGATGAAATCGCTGTTCAACAAAGGCTGTTGCTAAGCCCTGAGCATGGTTGAGCAGGCCGTTGCGACCGGTGATCGAAATTTTACGACCCCTCTGTGGACCAAAATTTTTACAAACTCCCCCCCCCCCCACCCTTGGGATGAAAAAAAAAATCCACGATCAAATTCGTGGCCCCTATATTTAGTACTTAATCTCTTTAACTTGACATCTTGAAGTCCACATAACTCGCTACCTTCGCAGAGTTATTCCTTTTCAAAGTCAATCCTCGTTGGGACCGGCGTTGAGCCACAGTTACAACCCGGAGGTACCGACGCAACGGTTATTTTTCATGGATAGGCTTATGAAGAAATTTGAAAAAAAAATGAATTTAGTCACCAGTTACTTACTACTCGACTTACTACTCCTACCTCATTCTACCTTTCCAAGTGGTTGGAAGATAAACGCCATTTTCCCAAAATTTTTACGAGCCCACCCTTCCCCCCTCAAATTTTCATTTTTGTTCAAAAATTACCGGATGTCGCAAGCCTGCCCAACCCTGGCCCATCAATTCTCGCAACAATTAAGGCGAGAATCCACAGGCTTAGCGATAGCGAGATCGAAATAGAGAATTTTGCTTTTGTTTTTGCGTGGAGTATGCTTGGAGCTTGCACCCTTACACCTTTGGTGCACTATGAACGGGTTTTAGCGAGCGTCGCGAGGACCCGAAAATTCCTGCACTACGGAATTAGAGGGCGTAACAGGCCGCTCCCTTGAAGGCACTTTGCTACCCATGAGCAGAGTTATGAGCTGTTGAATACGAAAGGAAGACTCGGCAGATGCACAGAAGGGTGCCCACAGCGATCCATCGGTCGCACGAAAATATGGTGCCTCTATAGTTTGAACACGCACCGTAGTCGTCCAACAAATAGCAGAAGTCTGTCTGCAACATCAATAAGGTTTCTTTAAAAAATCGCTCCTATCTGACCTACACCCACAAAGTTTCTTCCAAAGGCAAATATAAATAAAAATCGTGTTTAAATTAATAACTAAAATCAAATACAGATTCCCGGATGAGCGTAATTATTTTCGAGGAGTGTGATTGACAAGCAGTTTTTTTGTAGTCAAGTTGTAAGATCCGACTTTGCGACAATATTCGGATTTTGAACTATTCGAATATCCGAAGTTTCGACTGCAGTCGGATATAACCCTTTCGAATATTCGATTTTTCGACTGTAGTCGGATATCGGACTTTTTCGAATATTCGACTTTTCGACTGTGGTCGGATATCGGACTTTTTCGAATATTCGAATTTTCGACTATAATCGGATATCGCACTTTTCCAAATATCCGACTTTTCGAATAAAAAGTCGACTTTTTTATCCGACTGAAACAGTCGGATACTCATCCGATTATTTGATTCGGGACAAGTATAGGCAGCACCGTATAAGTAAGCTGCTTTCGGCCACAGCTCAAGGACGGGTTCTAAAACGTTTTCGGCACGAGTGACTCCGTAGCGACTTGTTTGAAGGAAAAGCATGGAAGATCTAGGAAGAGTGGATATGGAGCGCGTAGTTACGGATTTCAAAACGGATCTTTGTAGTTCAACAACTGTGGTTCCACGATGTTATTCTCCTACGGCAGATTCAGTACCTCCTTTTCTCATCTGAAGACGAAAATCTTCTGCGGTTGCTCGATGGCAGTGGTCGCGATCGAATATGCTTGTCTTCTTTACCTCTCTGAACCCTTTTCTGGGTTTGGAGTAGTAGGACCTAGTACGAGAAAAAATCGCCAAAAACCGTTTTTTTTTGTCAAATTTTAAGCCTGAACTTTCTTACCTTTTGATGATGGACGAGCCCACGCCACATCATTGGCATCAATGATCCCTAATATTAAGAATATTAGCTGGCTTGAAATTGAATTTCAACCAATGAACATTAACCTTCGGACTGTCCTGCTCGACTATTTATGTACTCATCCAGTCAAACCCATTGGATGAACTGCTTGCTTTCATTGTTCAACTGTTTTTATTAGGCAAATTTGTACTTATTTCTTCCTCTGAATGTCGATAATTTTTGACTGCTCGGCATGAGACTGCTATCTTTTTTGGGGAGGCTGTACTCTTGTGCACGAACTGGCGTTTTTGTGCCCTAGAATCTCTAATTCTAGCCCGTTTTTTACCGCGCTACCTTCAAACTTTTTTCAGCTGTTTTCGATCTTAACCGAGTTTTGCCGTTTTTTCGATAATATTTCTCTTCGTGACCACTGCCTTTAAGAAAGGAACAGCCACTGGTCCTGATGGCATTAATGCGGACATGCTGAGAACAGGGAGCGAAGCCACGTGCAAATTACTTGCTGAACACTTCAACTCTATCTCAAAGCGCAGTCCATACCAGTCCATTGAAATTGCTCCAGAACAGTGTTCAATTTCGAAAAGGGAGACAAAGAGGATATTGGAAGCTATCGTCCCATCGCTCTACTGTCGATTCCATACGAGGCCTTTGCCAAGATTATACTTAATCAATTGGAGGTCACAATGGAGGCATACCAAGCACTAGAACAAGCCGGATGTAGTAGAAAGGTTTTTGTTGTATGGATCACAACCACGATCCAGCGATTGATCCAGCGATTTCGGGAATACAAAATGACTTTCTGCCTTACCTTTGTCGATTACAAGAAAGCATTCGATTCGGTGGAGACAAATGCAGTACTCAACGCTTTCTTACACGCCGGAGTAGAGCCTTCTTATGTAAATATACTGGAGCATGTGACTCAGGAACATCCATAACTATTCAGTTGTTCAAGCGCAAGCTGCAAATACCAATTCAGAAAGGTGTCCGGCAAAGTGACGCATTTTCACCAAAGCTCTTCACACCTGTCCTCCAATATGTAATGTGTCGACTCGACTGAGACGACAAAGGCTCATTTATTGATGGAGACAAGCTCTCGAATTTGCGGTTCGCTGACGACATTGTGCTGGTCAGCGAAAGCACGACGGAGATGACTGAAATGCTGAGGGAGTTAGATGGCGTAAGCGAAACGATTGATCTAGTGATGAACATGAAAAAAAAAACTCAGGCGATGGCGAACCAGTGGTGCGATGATGGGCTACTTTAGCTCGGTCGAGAAGTCAACATGGCAAACGACTTGACGAACGAAATTGGTCGACGAAGAAGAGCAGCCTGGGCAGCAATGGGCACCATTCGAGAGGTGACCAATGAGATACTTTTCTTGCCGGACTAAAATTTTGCTTCGCAGTTGCGAACACCTGCTGTTGCGGCGCGCAGCACGCTGAAAACCGTGCTAGGATGAGGGGTAATCGTGCCGGAACTCACAGCTCGCGCCACGATTATCAACGTGCTGCGTGCTGTTACAGCGAATGAGTCAACTGCGGAGCGATATTTCGCTCCGAAAAGAAAAACAGGTCTTGGCCATTTCCAAAAAGCCCACATCTGGATGTTGGGCAGCAGCGTGTGGGCTTTTTTTGTCTGGAAATCTTTATTAGCAGTTATATTTCGCGGTGATCGACGCCCGTAAGTGGCCGTCGATCAAATTCGAGAGCTCTTATCATGAGCAGGTGCAAGAAATGGCTTTTTCGAGAGAAATTTGAAGACAAAATTAATCGTGAACACTGCCTCTAATTATAATTGAGCTTTAAAGGCAGTGTCCACGATAAAAATCATGTCTGATTTTTTGTTGGAGATCGGCAGCTGCGGGGCCTAGCGCAACCCTAATGTTGAAAAAACTATGAAAAATGAGCTCGGAACGGTCCCCTACCGCCCCAAAGTTGGACACCCGTCAGTTCGTCACACCCAGATGCAGTTTCCACGCCCACCGACTTGAACAAATGAATGCTCGAGGCCGTGAGATGAGCGATGATTTCCAATCATTAGCCCCGTTCTTCCCTTCATTCTCAACTTTTCTCTTTACTCAGGTAAGCTCGCATAGATCAGCTGCAAAAGACGGAGGTTAGAAGCCTCGGAAAACTCGTCCACCATGTTTCCTTAGCTCAATCTTTGAGGGACCATAACTCCGTTCCCAGAAGGTCTTGTACGATTTCAGAGACATCACTAAAATCAGCATGGGGCCGTTTTTAAGATAGGCAAACAAACAGGAGAACGATTTTCATCGTGAACAGTGCCTTTAAAGGCAGTGTTCACGATGAAAAAAGTTTTCGAAATTCCACTAGGATTGGGTAGTGGAGGGACACTCTGTAACCTTAACGTCGAAAGAACGCATGAAAACGAGCCAGGAAGAGCCCCAAAAGAGCCCGAAGTTGCAACTTCGAGCGCATTGAAAACCCCAAAAGCGCATCACACGCCCACCGACGTGAACAAATGAATGCTCGAGATTGTGAGATGAGCGATGATTTTCAATCATTGGCCCCGTTCTTCCCTTCATTCTCAGCTTCTCACCTTACTCAGGTCAGCTCGCATAGATCGGCTGCAAAAGACGGAAGTTACAAGCCTCGGACAACTCGTCCACCATGTTTCCATAGCTCAATCTTTGAGGGACCATACCTGCGTTCACAGAAGATCTTGTATGATTTCAGAGACACCATTGGAATCAGCATGGGGCCGTTTTCAAGATAGGCGGAAAAGCAGAAAAACGATTTTCATCGTGAACACTGCCTTTAAGACATCATAGTAAATAAACTTGCAATGGAACAACAACGGCTGGTCCATCTATTGCAAAAAGTGTAATAACCTCGGCTACGCCAACGATATCATCTTGATTTATAACAGCACGACTGGAATGAGGACAATGATCAATGAACTCGTTATGGCTGGTGAGTAGATTGGTTGAGAGATGAAAATGTCCAAAACGCAAATGGTGGTTGAATTAGGGGTGCGGCGAGAGGACAGTGAAACTGGAAAAAACCAACTTCAAAAAAAAATTTCCAATTATACTGAAACACCTGAACTGGAGCCGGTGTGGTGTGGTCCGAAGTGAGCCAATTTTTTTGAATAAACTTTATCCCGGGGATTCTAACATGTAAGCATGTGCACTGAAACATCTAATTTTTGATGAGTTCTCAGCACAAGAAACAGAAAACGAAGTCACTTACCTAAGAATATTGAAGCACAAAACCATTTTCGACGTTTGCATTGTCAAAGGTCCGTAGCGTATTCACCACCCCAAACAGGCGTATTTAAGTGTTTTAGAAGAGTCAATGTTTGGTCTTCCTGAAATCTGAGCGTTCCGAGTGTTGTTTTATTGCTTCTGTGCCTGGCAGGTTTTTAGGGTCTAACTCTTTTTGGCCTTATGTTACGCCAATCCGTTTTTTTCAATGCCCAAACTCCATTAGCTAGATTCTACCTGCTTTTTTGGCCCCAAAAGTAGAAATCATCATCATATTTTAGTTCTTTAAGCAGTTTTTCTATAAAACTTTAGGTATTGTGAGGCCTTCTCCCTATTAGGCTCCGTCCATAGCAGGCTACCAGCGGCAAAGCGTCAAGGCGTCGGAGCATCCTGCGCCAGCGCTGAAACGCTGGCGCATGACGCTGGACGGCTGGCGCAGTCAACGTGTCCGAGGATGGCTCGTGGTTAACGATGGTATCGATAATATTAGTGACAGCCGCCGCTGCCGCTATGCCTCCACCGTCAGCGACAGGTTGGCTGCAGTGGTCTCTGGAGAGTCAGATCAATAACGAATGTTAAAAAATGCAAACCCCCACCGTTACTTGGCGCTAAGTCGCCTGCTTTGGACGGAACCTTATTCTCTACTTTGTCGACTTACAGTTTACCGCAATGTTAAAGGGGCATGGTGCGGTTGCGGTCGAACACTAAAACTTCGGTGAAAGACGCCCGCTTTCATTATCGATCGACAGCACAGCTGATTTTCTGGGTGGGTTACAGTTTTCTTTTTTTTCTTGTTTGCTTCGGCATTGTTTTTGTTTCTGACACTTACATATAATACTACGAATAGGGGCTTTTCTTAGTGTGCGAGAGGATTTCGCCATCTTTTTCGATTTGAAACAGAGTTTCAAAAAAAACACTTCGAAGCCCAAACAAATGGCCAATTTCCCTCACGCACTAAGAATAGCCGCTATTCGCAATGTCTAAACAGTCCGAAACAAAAATAAGGCCGAAACAAACAAGAAAAAAAAAAGAAAAACCGTAACATACCCAGAAACTCAGCTGCGCTGTCGATCAATAATGCCATCTGGCGTCTTCCACCGTAGCTTCAGTGTGTGGCCGCAACCGCACCATGCCATTTTAACATTGCGGTAAACTGTACTCACTCAAGAACATCAAAAACTAATATATGGTTTTTGTGTGAACACTACCTTTGAGGCTGGAAACGGAGATGTTAACCATTCTCGGATCATCATCTCATCCCACGAACTACCGTTGTAATCAAAACCATCGATTTCCTCCAATGCCTCTGAAACTCGCTCGGGAGTTGCCTCGGAGGGCGAGGTCACTTTCGGAAACTTTTCTGGCCGCTCTAAATTTTCACCATGTTCGAGCCGCTCGAAGCGAGCAGGGGTGTCCGAAAAAATTAGGGATCTACTGGGGGGAAAGTAAGGAAATTCATGCCTCAGTTCGAGCCATTTTTTTTCGAAGAAACACTCGAGGAACACCCGATGTTTACAGGCCATAAAGCGGCCAATGTCTCACCGTCGACTGCGTACCACGCGCTGCGCGACCGCACGCGCGTCGGAGGCGAACGAGTTTTGGCCGCCGCGCGCCGAGTTCTGGCCGCCGCGCGACGTTTCAGCGACGCGGCGGCCAAAACTCAAATGCGCGGCGGCCAAAACTCGTTCGCTTCCGACGCGCGTGCGGTCGCGCAGCGCGTTGTACGCAGTCGACGGTGAGACATTGGCCGTTTTATGGCCTGTAGGCGTTTTCGAACTGTCAGCGCGGCAAAAGTGGACAAGCAAACATTCGTCTTCCAAGGATTTCGAAATCCTTGGATCGTCAATGGCCATCCCGGTATCGATCAGCAGGTAAGCATTGCTGTTATAATTTGTTTTTATTTTGTTTCTGTGCTCTTCTTGTTGCTTTGTTGCTTTTTGTTTATTTCGATTCGCTTTTCTTTTTTGTCCTGTTTTTGTTAATGTTTTTGATGTTTCTTGCCTGCTACTGTTTTATTTTTTGTTTCGTTTTGTTCTGTCTTTGTTCTGTTTTTTTTTGCCTGTTTTGATCTTATTTCTTGATAGATATGCGAGCATGCGTTTCGTTTGTAAATGTTTGTGTTTATACAATTGGGTTTTTTTTGAGGGCAGCATACATAAACAAAAATGGTATCGGTTTAAAGACGTAAATCGAAGGCTTGAAGCCGGTCGTATGGGTACTCTAGCCGAACAAATAGTTAAACTGAAAAATGATTACCCACAGTTGCGTGTCTCCTGTAAATAAAAGTTCACAATTGCAGCATTGATGTCGTGCTGAAAAACAGCGAGACTGATGCGAAGGATCTCCTCAAAAATTTCCACATGTACGCAGAGCTGCAGGTACTAAACGTAGTAGCGGAGGTCGATTCTATAAATGTAAACTTCCTCATTGCTTTTAGACCCTGGTTATCGAAGACTGCTTTTTCAAGGACAGTGACCTAGAATTCGTTCCTTTTGCTGCAGCATCGCTCAAATACCTCTGTCTTAGAGGGAATTCTCTAAGCAATCCATGGCATGTTATCAATATGAAATTCCCGAATGTGGTACACGTCGATCTGAGCAAAAATAGGTGGGCTTTTGACAGTTTTTCTTAGCGTAGCTCATGTCAGCCTTTCCCAGCGAATCACACAACCCCAAACTTGTTTCAGTATTTTGGCTCCCACGGCGGGAATAGGCCGCTGTTTCGCGTTCTTGGAGAAAGTGGATGTGACTATGCCTGAATCGGTAGAAGATGCCGTCAGGTATGGCGTGAAAGCTACCGCTTAAATGGTGCCAGATAAATTTTCTAAATAAATTTTTAGGATGAGAAGATTTATCACGCGAAGCTGCCCTGTTCTCACACACATCAATGGTGAAAACGTAGATCCCACAGTATCTGATTCGTCTGATGACGAGAGCTGGTTAGAGTCGACCAGTGTAAGTGTTAATAAAAGATTTCTACGGAACAACGATTGCTCTTCAGGATGGTGATAGCTCGTCGACTGAAGAGGACGAGCCTGAAGTGTACGATCACTTGAACGACTTGCTTTTTTGAGTATCAGAGCATAAACATACCGTTCCTTCCCGAAAAAAATTAAGATTTGAGTCATTTGATTTTTTTGTCGAAACTGATGTCATCTGTTTGAACAGCATTATAATTTTCTATCGACTTTCTAACGCCCTGATTTAATAGTTCTTTTGATAAGCTCCCTAGTCGTGGATGTTGATGTGACTTTCTCACGCCCTGATTTAATAGTTCTTTTGATAAGTTCCCTAGTCGTGGATGTTGATGTGGAAATGGATTTTGGACCTCCTCCTCGCAAACGCAGCCGTCACCTTGATCGAAGAAGTGAGTTGTTGTGGTGTTAGTGGCTATTAAGGATTTGCTCAGTTATGGCGGATGGGTTGAATAGGGCGTGCGGCTGGTGAAGTCGTGAAAATCAATTGCTTTAGGTACACTGCCTCAGATACCGCAGATGGACAGGATAGCTTTTGTACGGCCTCAAGCTCCCGTGCTTCCGTTTGATGATCCCGTTGAAGAGGATCGAGGAGTGGACGAACAAGAGGCAGCTCTACAAATAGAGGAAATGGATGCAATTCAGCAGCAGATCTTCCCGAGCTCCATGGGCCAATTCAATAAGGACCACATTTGATTCTCATTTTTCCTCGTTGAATACTAGTGTAAAATTTCAAGGCTATCAACAAAAGCTTATCTACTATGCTAACTTTGTATCTCATTATGGAATGAGCAAAAGCATGGTGCTGGCAATGGACGATTTTTTACGCGTACACAGTGACCCATCTGGAGGCGTGAAGGTACTCTCAGCCACAATTATCATTTCCAAACTGGGATAAATATTGCGCTTTAGCTTAGTGCTGCGCTTGACTCGCTACTCTCTGATATTTATGTGAAATACAACCATCGGCAACTTTTTTACTGTAATGAGTGCGATGCTTATTTGCCATCCAAAAACGACGCTTGCTCAAGTGAGGGGTGTAGACTTTTCAGGTGCGTTGAAGGGTACACGTTTGCTGTTGGTTCGATCTAGTTCCAAAAGAGAGTTCAGTTTATTTAGTTCACCATGTAAGAGTAGCAAAAGACAAGCGAGAAGTTCCGTGCACGTCGTAAGAATTACTCCACAACTTGAAAATATCCTCGCGAAGAACGTCAACGACATAGTTGACGTGAACGGATTACTTCATTTAGTAACTTATCGCTTTGTGTTACAATGTGAACACTAGAGTGAGCTTGTTCTCGTAGGACCATCCATCTTCACACGATCGCGAGGTTCAGGACTTTGACCTGTATAAGAGGGATATGGAAAGCAGCCAAGATTTTGCAGAGTATGGGATCAATATAGTCCCGACGAGTTGAAGAGGGTCGTCGCTAATCAAGGAGACATGATCATCGGATTGGCGACCACGGTAACTTTACTTCATCTCATGTTGTAGTTTTCCCTACACGAAATATGAGTTTCTAGTTGGACCATGTATTGGCGACACTCAATCCCATGAGGAGGAGATGTCCAGCTTGAATCGAAAGGCTTCTTCAGTTTCAAGACCTTCGTTGCCAGAAGGGGCGAAAATGGGAGCCGTGAATCTCACTAGGGGTTGGATCGTGCAGGAATACCCTCCGTTTGTGGTAGGTACATGAGCTGCAGCAGTGTTTTCGCGATTCACATTACTTATTCCAGCTCGCTGACTTGAACTGTCTAATGGAAACTTGGAAGATTAATGGGCGCGTCAAGGAGACCGACTTTGCCACAATGGCTACTTCCTTCTATCGTCGCTAGTTCCAGGAGGTATAATTTAGGCCTACGTTTGATGACTCGCGATGCATAATATTTACATTTAGGCTTGTAACCCGCCAGGCGCCGTGAAGGAATATGCATGCAGGTTAAGCGGAAATTCTGGCCGAGATCGCACCCTGAAAGACCTGCCTGAACACATTGTTCAGATGTTGATTGGTTCGTCTCAATGTTCTGGCAGTCTCTAAAATTCCAGCGCTGTTCTTGCGCACTATTTCAGACTGCTGTTTGGATTCAGTCGACTTGGGCAACGATGCGTTGAAAGGAAGTGTTGAGGAATGTAAGGCAGCTGGGCATGAGTAAGTTGTCGTTTTTTCATTCTACTGGTGTACTTAAACTGAAGCATCGCTTTCAGATTCTGGTTTCGACTGGCGACAGACGACGCCGCGAGGGCGCTCAGGTTCCAGCAAATGAAGGAGTGCAGGCAAGCCTGGATAGCGGAATTTCGTCAGTGTGTAAGCAGGGCTCTGTGAGTTTCACCTACTTGTTTTAAGGGCTCACCTCAATTTACAATTTCTACATTTTCTTTTTTAGGGGAGAGGTTCGCCAGTGGGACATAATCAATGGGCGTCTCACCGTGCGAAAGGTGTGTATTGATTGCTTAACAATTTGTTCCATCCCTTTGGCCTATAACTGTATCTTTTTTTCAGAAGCGCAAGATCATTTGTGTTAGTTCTGAAGGTGGCGAGGATTGTTATGAGTGAGCGCGATTCAATGATGTGATGCATGGATTCTGGGATGGATCTCCTGTTGTTCAGATGATCTTTGTTTTTTGTTCTTGTTCACTCTAGTTTTTTGTTCCTGTCCAAAACCTACAGCTTTAGTTTCCTACCTCTAGCTTTTTTAAAGGGTGTTTCACAATTGTGTGCGCGCAAACTTCGAGTGTTTCTACGAACAAAAGATGCATTTCAAAAATCAAATACCTAAGTATACTGGGACTATGACGAGGACTGAGAAATGTTTTGGTTCTAAATCAATCACCTGCCCCACGCACACATTAGCGAAGTCGATGCAAATGGTTTGGTTCTAAATCAATCACCTGCCCCACTCAAACAGCGAAGTCGATGCGCGCTTCGTGAATATGTATTTTTCAGAAGCGAAGTGTAGCTCATTCCTTGTCTAAGTTTAAGTAAGCCTGCCTAAGTGTCTGATCCTAGGAATGTAAATTTCTGTCTGTAAAGCGCTCTATCTGCGGGCTCCTTATGATGAATATCCTGTTGGGTATGTTGTTTGCCGGTCAATCATTTGTAGTTCCCTCGGTGCCATATGGGTATGCCTGTAGTATTACTGTTTCTGTTACGCTTGTTGAAGTTTCTATACTTAATTTTAGTTTTTTTTTGCTGTTACTCCAGATTGTTAGCTTTTCCGCTGTTAGTCCACACCGTTAGCTTTTTTGCTGTTACTCTCGTTATCGTTAATAAACTTAGTATCATTCAAAGTTTTTATTTTGGGAAAATGTGATTTGAGTGGTGCCTAGTGCCTATAATGCCTGCAGTGGAAACAGACAGTTTCACTACGGGACCTCTAATATGGGAAGAACTGAGGCGAAAATGGGGCGAAAGTAAGGCGAGACGGCACCCCAATCGCGTTGTCTCTAAAATCGCCCCACATTTACCTCTCAAATCGCCCCACTTTTTCACCAACTAAGGGGGAAATTTCACCAAAATGAGGCAAGGCAAAGGGCGATCCGGCGGGAGTTGCCTCGATGTAACTAGGCAACTCTGACTTTTCTTCGAGGCAACTCCCGAGCGAGTTTCAGAGGCGCTGTATCGCTGCTATCGATCGATAACACTTCTTCTGACGAATGGCCGCGGCGGTCGCATGATCGCAGCCTTATTGTTTCAACCTCCAATTCAAATAGAAAAAGGGTGATACTATCAAGTTCACCACCATGTTGCATGTTGACTTTCGCTACTTTTTTTCAATGATAATAATAACGACTACATATTACGCTGACGTAGATGCATCGCTCTCCCACTTCAGCAAGCGAGGTGCTTATCAGAAGACTAGGGAATTAGGGTTGGGAACCATGAATGGTGCGGAGTGCCATTTTGAAATCAACACAGTCATATAACAAATGAACAGGAGTTGGGGGCTGGTGAGGGGAGGGCAGCTAAATGGTTTTCTATCCAGATACAGCATCGCGATAAATCGGTAGAGTTTTATGATCTTTGTTTTGATCGTGGTCGAAATCAATTCTTTTCGGGAAGCTGGAGGTCCCGTGAAATTCGTCTCGTCGAATTGCCAGGGGAATTCTTGTCTGGCGATGATGGATGGATCTTTGTATTCGGAAGTAAAGGCGATTTCTGGTTAGAAAGGAAGGAAGGCTTTTGCCCAAGAGTTTTTATGACATTACCTGTGACATGTTCACCAGCGGGAGGTAATGATAACTTGTTTACTGCCGGGGTCAGACGAGAACGCGTCGATAAGCGCGTTAAAGGCAGTGATAGCGATAATCTTCAATTTTGGGATCATTCGCTTTATTGATTAAGTGGCCTCCGCATAGAACTAAAATGACGTAGAATGTGAGAAAAACGCACCAAAAGTGCACAAAATCCTTAAGTATCACCCCGCCTCTTAAGTATCACAGAAAATGTTTGTTGTGACAATGAAATCTTTTTTGGACCCGTCCTTTGCAAAGTTCTACTCCGTACTGCTCCGTTCTTTCCTTAGAACCCTAACTAATCCTGCTTTGAATAATATAATTTTTTTTGAATGACCCAAATTTCCACCGGTGACAACCACGATGAGCATGTTCATCCAGCCGGACAACTAGTCCATGTTATAGAATAATGTCACTAAATTACGACCTTTTATGCGTTTCTCGCCTCTTCTTCGTTATTTTGGTAACACTTAGAGACCACCGCATTGCTTGATGTGAATAATTCGGGTAAGATAATCATCGTGAAAACTGCCCTTAAACAACGGGTAGAGGACCAGTGGCGAATC
Source organism: Aplectana chamaeleonis (assembly GCA_029168955.1). NCBI lineage: Eukaryota > Metazoa > Nematoda > Chromadorea > Rhabditida > Cosmocercidae > Aplectana > Aplectana chamaeleonis. The sequence continues at coordinate 6,203,842 of JAPDOI010000004.1, read as the reverse complement.
ATGGGTCTATACACTCCGTTTTGTTCTCCAGAATTTTCAGAGTAAATCGGACCCCTGCTCTGGGAAAAAACCAATAGCCTTAAAAAACCGATGTCTTCTGTGGTACTCGCAGTTCCCTGTATCATAGAAGATTTAGCAGTCACCGGGAAAAATTCCTTCATCTTTTTCAAGAAGTTCCCGCTACTACAATAGTGATAGAACGAATGCTAGAAGCGAGTAGATGAGTACTGTGCTTCTCTGGGCCAAATTCCGGTCCGCAATTGCGTCTCGACACGCTTTGCGGCCGCGCGCTTTCGGGTCAGAAGAGTTTCCATCGCCGCAGCTGCCGATCTGTTGACTCTAGGTGGGTTTTAGGAGCTGGACAGTAAACAAAATCGGAGAAAACTGTATTATAAAGCCATATCGAGTCGGCTTTGGAGCTGGAAACTCGACTGAATCCAGCGCATGCGGCCGCAATGCGTGTCGAGACGCAATTGCGGACCGGAATTTGGCCCAGATAAGCACAGTAATGTGCACTGCAAAGCATAAGTATAGCAACACCTGTGAATTAGGCGTATGTTGGATATTGGATCGAGGTTTCGAATATTGGGGAGAGTTTCTATGTATTCCACGTTCGACTTTCCATAAATCTCGGCATGGTAGTATCTCGTAGTTGTATTCTTGAGCAGTAGACCGAGAATTTTCAGCTTTATTCGGCTAACGTTTCGGCAATCACGCCTTCCTCAGAGCCTGGAAGCCAAAGATACGTAAGGAAACTAGTCGTTCAAGCACCATTTCAGAACAGAAGGACTAATCTTACAGAAAACTTACAAAAGCGACACCATATGGCAATTTGGAATAGCTAACCTTTAGTGTGCAGACTGAAGCCTGCCAGACACCCTCAGATGGTCTTAGATGGCGGGTGGATGAGTGGGACCATATCGGACTACCAACCTCATTAGCCTTCAGAAGGCTGATCGAGCTCATAAGCAGATCAAAACCCACAAAGGTCAACAAAGGGGGCTAGTTCTTGGGTGATCGCCACACATTCCTCCTTTCTGTTGATCTTTGGGTTTTTGGAATTTATCCAGAACGCCTCTAGGGTCCTGCGTGCGGCAATCTGTGATTCGCGCGCAAGTATCGTAACCGCAATATCGAAACAGCTGTTTCCATGGACCCGCACCCGGTGTTGTCCCAAAGGAATGGACACCTTGGACTTTCTCATGCCATCCACGTGTTCTTCAACCCTAACGCAAACAGCCCTGCCTGTTTCTCCTACATATTCCTCTATGCACATCTGGCAAGAGATAAGGTAGACCACCCCAGTGCTAGCGCAATCCCCTTCCCTTCCGTATGGGCAAATCACACATGACGGCGTTATGCGGGCCCGTTCATACAGACAGTTTCGAACCAATTGTCCTTTGAGGTTGTGAGGAGGGATCTCAGTTAGCCTTACTACGTCCCGGAGGTCTGCCTTACGTATACAGGAGCGTATCGCGGCGCTTAGCTCTTCGGAAATGAAGGGCACAGAAAACCCTATTTTTGACCTGTCCTGGTCAGCGCTGATCGTTCTGGGTGGTCTTCGCCTGGCATTGGTGGATTCTTTGACAGGTAACCGTTTTGCTGAGCTATGCGCTGAGCTAATCATATTGAGGGCGTCTTCTGCGTGCTGTCAGTTGAAATTGCGATAGCTGTGCAAAACATGTTTTTTACAGTGGCTTTTTTAGTTGTACTGGGATGCGCAGAACAGTAATGGACAATAATATTTTTACTTGTGGGTTTGCGGAACCACCTAGTTTTGTACGACTCTCTGGAAAGTTCGACCTGGGCATTCAAAAACGGAAGCCACCCAGCAGCCGATGGTTTTTCCCTTGTAAATTGAATGTGTTCCGATTGCTGGTTCAGGAGATCAAAACAGGTGTTCATCTCGGTTTGAGTGGCGCACACAATAAAGCAATCGTCAATATAACGGCAGCAAAAGACTGGGTGGCAATTTATAACTGGTAATTCTACTTTAGACGTAAATGTGACCGCCAAGACAGGAGCCAAACGCTGTCCCATTGCCAGTCCCTTAACTTGTTTGAAATAGTTTCCAGACCACTTGAAAACATTGCATTTTAAACAGTCGCTTAGCAGCGCCATTATTTGAGATATTGAAAGAGTGTACAGTTTATGTTTACCCTCTGTTCCGTAAGGATTCCGAAGACCGCCTGCAAAGCGCAATCATTTGACACATTGGTGTACAATGACGTAACATCAAAAGACTCCATCTCGAAACCCTCCTCTAATCTACCGTTAGCTAATTTTTGGAGGAAGCTTCCGGTGTTGGGGAGGTGAGCAGGTAGGAATTTGAGAAGTAGAATTAGAATTTTGTCCAAAAACCATGAAACCCGGTCTGTTGGACCCCCGACATTGCTTATAACGGGTCTTGTTTTGAAAATTGATGGATCAGCTGCGGCGTCAATGTTATCTGTGGTCAACTTGTGTTTTTATGAGCGTGTATAGAACAGGACAAACGGGTAGGTCATTCTTAAGGCGAACTGCTGTGCTCCTAGGCAAATTGACAGCATTGAGTACTTCGCTCCACATCCTATTCAGGCGACGATATTGCCTGCCCTCAGGCTAGAAGGGGCATATAGAGTGCGATCTTGAAGGTGCAAACGAGTTATGGCCCGGTCCAATTCTAGCGAGAGAACAACAAATTCTCCGCCCTTGTCACTGACATTGATTTTCATGGTGCCATCTGTTACAAGGTCGCGTATCTCCGCTAGTCCATGTTTTTAAACCGCTGTTAGATTGGATTGCGCACGAGTTGCTGAGCACCTATGCAAGACTGTAAGCAGAGAGGTGGAAAATAAACGGAACTTAATGTTCACCGCATTATTGAGTTCCTTTGGGCTGATGTAGGTGGACAGAAAGGGGGGATGAGATTGCAGTACTACTTACGATACTTGGTCTTGGTCTCAGCGCATCGATCTTAGCTCGCTGCCGCAGACGATCATGTAACGATTGCAGGCTGCCAACTATTTTGCGTGACAAGTTACAGCACAAAGAACGACTAGGAGCGAAACTCGGTCCTAAGTCCAACACAGAGAGCGCATCTTGGGACGGTGTAACGTCAGCAATAACCGTGACCCGAGGGCCGCGCACATCACCCACACTATCTTCGACGCTGGGATTTCTGCTAAAGGTATTGGTGGTGATTCGCACATTACGACAACGCTCTCGATTCAGTAATCTAGAAAATTTCTCCTGAAGTCTCATTTTAGTCCTAGAACGGATAGAATCACGTATGGTCCTTGACTCACCTACGATCCGCCTCCACAAGCTATTCGGCAAAAAACGTTCACAACATACTTCTTTTGCAATACATCTATTAAACAATACATACAAATGATCTCTCTTGGTCTTCATACAGATTCTCAGAAGTTGTCGCTGGACTGCTCGCACCTTCTTGTCGCCTTGTGATCGCCCGCGAATTTCGAACAAACGTTTCCTCTCGATGAAATTGGGGATGGCGTTGTGTTGTTGGCAGCGGCGAAGAAAATAGGTGGTTTGCCTCGCTACGACGATCTTTTGTCGAAGGGACAGAACTTCCGTTATAAGTCGATAATAGTCTGCTGGCACATCGCGCAGTATATTCCACGTTCGACTTTCCATAAATCTCGGCATGGTAGTATCTCGTAGTTGTAATGGTAGTATCTCGTAGTTGTATTCTTGAGCAGTAGACCGAGAATTTTCAGCTTTATTCGGCCAACGTTTCGGCAATCACGCCTTCTTCAGAGCCTAGAACCCGAAGATATATCAGGAAACTAGCCGTCCAAGCACCATTTCAGAACAAAAGGACTAAGTTCACAGGAAACTCACAAAAGCGACACCGTATGGCAATTTGAAATAGCTAACCTTTAGTGTGCAGACTGAAGCCTGCCAGACACCCTCAGATGGTCTTAGATGGCGGGTGGATGAGTGGGACCACATCGGACTACCAACCTCATTAGCCTTCAGAAGGCTGATCGAGCTCACAAGCAGATCAAAACCCACGAAGGTCAACAAAGGGGGCTAGTTCTTGGGTGATTGCCACACATTCGTCCTTTCTGTTAATCTATGGATTTTTGAAATTGATCCAAAACGCTTCTCTATGTTTTCTTCTACGACGAAAACAATGGTTCACTTGAAGTGGCTCCAAATATCCCATTCTGCCTTTAGATATAGCAAAAAGTTTGTCTTCCCTGCGACGCATAAGTGTAGCAACACTTGAGAAACATGAAAATGCCATACGTTTACCGCCGCACTCTACCACTTTCATGTGTATTTTTATAATTTTGGTTCCTGCTGATGCTATCTGTCCACTTTCTCGGTGGAATTCACCTGTTTTCTGACGAAAAAGTCATGTTAGCTCCTTGGACTTGAATTTCGATTGATTCCAAGCTAGCTAGGACGACCAGCTGGACGTAGTTTCGAATTCGTGCTGGATCGTGAACAGGGATGTACGGCAAACGAATTTAAAAATTCGGCAAACGGAAACCGACAAAATTTGTCCAAAAACGGCCGGCAAACGGCAATCGGCAATCGACAAACAGCAAAATAAAAAACCTTGTACATAAAAACGATACAATTGTTCGAGAAGTAACGGTGAAAATTACTATTTTTTCAATGCGCAGTTCGTATTGCAATAGCAAGGTAAGAAATGGCTTTAGAAGAACACCACGAAAAGCTGAACTTCTTACATTGGAGCAATACCTGATACAGAAAATCAGCACAGGAATGACTACTCTTTCGAACACTTGTAATATGAATGTTGTGGTGAAAGGATAGTAATTTTCAGAGGCTCTATGATGTGAACCTTTTTCGGAATAGTAGTCATTCATTTGTTTCGTGTTTCAGATTCATCGCACAAATTTTAAGTATGGTGCAATTCAAGTTTAGCGGGCGAGCACTTGAGATCTATTTGAAGAAATGAAGAGCTTAATGCGGTTCAACTTTAGCTGATTATTTTATAACAGGGGTGGCACCCACACCGCTTCGCGGAGTAGTTTTTTGGCTTGCCTCACGGTGTGTTTACTATTTGACCGGAATTTGAATAAAAGATGATGGCGTGGAAAAAATTCGACTGAACCGCACGTTTTCGGACAGTTTTGGGAGCATTTTTAAGAAACTGCTCCATCTTCGACAACCCTCTCCCCCTTCGACTTTTTGAAATTCTCCCGATCTGCGCGCTAGCAACTCAAATAAAGGCTATCTTGCTCTTATGAGTCAGGGCGGAGTAAGCAGCGGAGCCGTCGGTCATGAGAAAATATAACAGTGATAAGGAGGTTTTGACATGATAAGCCCGATAAGTCTTGCTTCGACCGGCTCGAAATGAGGGAGCTAGGCTATGCATGCAGTTGGGTAGTCTCTCGAGCTCTCCTAAAGATACGAGTCCTGAAAAACCGCGGTCGTTTCAAATCACTTCCTTCCCAAACAACACGCCACCCCTTCCTCCCAACTTATCATCCCCGAGTCCAGGGATTTAGTTTATGACCAAGTCACGAATCAAATTAAAATGGATGTTCCCCACGCCGTGTACACCCTCTTCGACCCTTCGAACTCAAAACTGCAACTTTCATCACAGTAGAATGTTTTCAGCGCAATTGTGAGCATAATAGTAGGCGGCGAAGTGCATGAGCCCACAAACTGCCACTAGAGTCCAGCATCCTTTACGGGAAGCTTTTACAATCCCAGTAAAGTCTTGCTCACACACCAAGACAGTAGCGATCTCTATCACTGTCTTGACGCATTCCTCGGCGCTCTGCGCAATCCTAGCGAGCTACCGACACTTGGTATGTTCCCAGTCGGGTCCTACCCACTTTCCTTGTCCGATGCCTTCACAGTTTGTTCCCACTCACTTTTCTCGAAGCATGGCGCACTCCCAGTTGGGTCCCACTTGCTTTTCTGTCGCTCTGTGCGCTCCAAGTGAAACACCGCGTATTCTGCGGTCAACGGTCAGCGGTCGAAGGTAAATTCTCTAGCCGTTAATTATGATGTAAGATGATCTCGATGGAAATGTATTGTTACCAAATATCTGAAACAAATCGATCCATCCAGTGTTCTTTTTTCTGAACCCTTTATGTATTCTCCCTAAATTGTTCACGGTGTTAATTCTTGTCCCGAAGAGCCTAACATTATTTGCCTAAGGTTAGATCAATTGACTTGAGGTTTTCAAAGTATATGTATACACTGCGACGCATAAGTATAGCAACACCTCCGAAATAGGTGCATATGTTGGATCGAAGTTTTGAATATTTTCGTGAGTTTCTATGTTTTCTCCTACGGCAAAAACGAAGGATCAAGTGGTATGACCAGGGATTGCCCATTCCGCTTTCAATTATGGAGAAAAGTTCGTATGAAGTATTATGGAGTATGGAGAAAAAGAAAATGTTGCTATACTTAACCGTCGCAGTGTAGCCTGTCTATCTCCTTTCGAGCCGGTCGCAGCAAGGCTTGTCGCGCTTACCATGCGCCTCCTAATCGCGGAGTTTGTTATTAATTGCGCACTTTTTGCCGAAATTTGTCGAAGAGTGAGACGAAAAACGGCAAACGACAATCGACAAAAATCGTCCGAAAACGGCCGGCAAACGGCAATCGGCAACCGGCAAACGGCAATTGCCGCACTTCCCTGATCGTGAATCGCCCAACGCCTCTGGTTGCCCATAACTCCTATGGAGCCTGGGAAACAGTCCCAGCGAGACGTTGCTCAACAAGTCACCACCGACGTGATGTCCGCCCCGATGACCCACTACTATTCACTGCTGACTTTCTCCGCAAATACCATTCCATACTCCAACAACCACTACTTCAACATTGTGGACTCTGAAATAAAGCACGAACTAGGGGAGCGTGAGTGCTATACGCAGCTAGGCGCGATTTGCCAAATTGTGTGTAATGTCATCTTGTTCAGCGATAACAAGTATATTTCAAATGATTTTGACCGCAAAATATGTATTTCATTGGAGAGCTCTTATTGACGAGTCCTCGTGCACCGTCTGTCTGAATTGTAGGCGGAAAACAATCTCGTGTTTGGTAGCGCGAGCTCAAGTCTAACAGACTTTTGAAAATGGCCTGAGCTTTATTTCAGAGTCTACACTGTTGCCGTAATGGTTGATAGAGTATGGAATGGTATTTGCCGAGCAGTGATGAGTACTAGTGAGTCGTCGGGGCCGACACCATGTCGGTGGTGACTCGTTGAGGAATGTCTCGCTAGGATTGTTTACCAGACTGCATAGAACGTGCAGGCAACCACAGACGTTAAACGATCCAGCACGAATTCGGAACTAGAGTTCGCGCAATCATTTTAGTCTGATGAATGGACGTGGCTGCGACGTTAGATCACCCCGCGCGAATCGAAACCCCATTCTCCAGTGAGGCCGCCAACCCCGAAAGGCCTGCCGCCTGGTCCACGCATCAGACTAAAATGAAAACGGAAACCATACGTCCCGCTGATCGCCCGAGCTACCTTGGACTCCATCGAAACTCAGGTCCAAGGAGCTAACATGACTTCTTCGTCAGAAGGCAGCTGAAGTTCACTGGGAAAGTGGACAACTAGTATTACCCGGAACCGATTTTATGAAAATACACATGAAAGTGATACAATACTTCGGTCATCGTGAGGCATCTTCATGCTTCTCTAGCGTTGCTATACTTAAGCGTCGTAAGTAATACGAACTTTGTGCCAAAGCTAAGGCAAAATGGGAAATTTGGAGTCACGCCGAGTGAGTCATCGTTTTCGGAGTAGTGAAAAACATAGAAACTCTCCCACATATTCAAAATCTCGGTCCAACATAGGATACGCCCATTTCACAGGTGTTGATATACTTATACGGCGCAGTGTCGCATCCTAACAGAATCCGGTCTAGTGAATACATAGAGCTGCGGCGGTAGACCGAAGTCCCACTAGCTGGTGGCGCCACGAACACCATATGGCTCAATGATCGCGCCTCGTCCATTCGCTAGGAAAATTTGGCGGAAGAATATTACGAACGATGTCGAGAGGATGCCCCTCTTATTTGTGGTGATCCACTTTTTTGACTTGGACCGACTTCACAATCTTGAACAGTTATACGATCTGAATTTTCACTTTCGGCACTAGCTGGAAGACCTTACGTCTACTGTGGCCTACCGGAGAAATCAATAGCAGACCTTAGTCGTGCTTAGACGGCATCCTAAAAAAAACTCGGACAAGGCGTGAACAAAAATAAAGAATCTTTGTACTGAAAAGTGGGAGTTCGTGCTTGTACCCCTTTTAGGATAAAGGTGTCGGTTCGAATCACAAACGTTTTTCTTTTTAGATAGCAAGAGCATTATCGCGGTGTAATTTATTTTTCTCAGCTCAAGAAACGGTGATAGGACTACTCTTTCATGTAGCTTTTCTCCAAACGAAGAACTGAAGCTACTCTGCAGAGGCTGGCTTTGATAACCCCCTTTATTGCCACGTTTTGGGTATCAGACCCTTCGTCAGACAAGTCGGATGCTGTTTTTTCTAAAATGGTTATGTTATTGGATGACCGATTCTAACCCGAGGCATGAATCAATGATTTTTTTAATAGCCACTAATGTGACATAACGAAGATCTGTACAATGAAGTCAATGCATCACATCAACGCTCGACACGAGGAAGGTGCCAACTTTCCCCAACTCCATCTCAAGCGGTAACGGAAGGCCGACTTCGACGGTTTGGGATTATTTTGAGGAGATCACCAGATCGTCTTGTTCATCACGCTCTGAGGCTGTTTTCGACTCCTATCTGGAAACGGTAGCCTGGACGTTAGCGTTGAACGAATGAGGTGAAAGAGGATCTAAAATCACTCGATACTGAAAGGTAATTCAGGCGCTAATAGGTGGACTGTGTTCGAATTATGGCCGAGGACCGGAACAACTGGGCGCGGCTGACTGCTCAGAGGGCACACCTCGGCGAAGACGCGGAGCGACCGCGTCGTGCGGAGGCGAGCCGATCAAGTCCAGTAAGTCACTACGGAATGATACGGTCCAGTATATTTGGATAATTGGATATCTACTGCAGCGTACATGGGGATAATTTGATGAAATATCCACCTGGGCTTCAAGGCTCCCTATTGTTGTCTGCTCATACAATGATTAGTAACAGCCTAACTCTTCATTTCTCATTCATAAACGAAGTACGCATTACCCAGTCATCGCACAGCTTGCCTGCAGTCTCGTTTAGAAGGAAGATGAATGAGTCGAGGTGGCTGATTCGCTGGACTCCTCGTATCCCAAGCAAATCTCGGATCCAAATTCGTGAGAACACGCCGTTGTGTGGCTCTCGGATGGGGAACGTCGTAAACAAAACAGAGCGAAAACGAAGAACGGTGATAATTTGTTGGGATATCCTTCAGGGCTTTACTCGCGCGTGTTTCGCCTTTGAGACTACTCGCGATCATTTATTAACGCTTGTGTGCATATAGGGATTACTACCTGTAATCAAACATTATATTCAGCATTTAAAAATAGAGTGAAAAATAGACTAGTTTCTGGTCAAGATTGAGTGGCATCAAGCAGCAAATAGCAGGCTGTTTATTCAACGCAGTGAATTGAGCTAATCTGCAGATTATATTCTGCCTCAGTTACGACTATTGAAAAAGCGGTTGAAAAGGGATTCTTCCTACAGCTTTCGGTGAGATGATATTGGATTCCTTGAAAACATGAAACAGAAAGGTACACAGAATAGGACAAAGCTTAACTTTCATCTGTAAGAAGCTGAGGGAACTAAAAATCGTCTAGTATTTTTCTAAAGTTGCGCCTAGGTGTTCTGATGGTACAGAGTGCGCCGCGCCCTTGGATCATGCTTTTGCTACTCAACAGCCCAGAAAGCGCCAACAGTGGCCCGCGTGGCAACTCACCCACGAAGAAAAAATACCCTCCAGTTATAACATAAATCTCTGAAAAATCATCAATTATATGAACAATCGAAAGGAACAGTCGCTAAAAACGATTATTCAGAAATGTACGGAGAGGGTGCAGCAAAAGCAAAGGGGCGACTTCCGCGTTGCGTGTGTTGCGAAAACGTTTGGCGCCGCCGCATCTGATTTCTCAAAAATTTTCGCACTCTTATAACTAACGTCATTTTCTCGGTGCATTCTGTTTTGCATTGTCTTGTTACGTTCACGGTTTTTTGTTTTGTTGTCTTCTGCTTTGCTTTGTTCTGTTTGTTCTGCTTTTGCGTTCGGTTTTATTGGTTTTTTTGTTTTCTGTTCTAACTATTTCGTTCTGATTTTAATACTGTTTTGTTTTTATTTTGTTCTGGGCTTGTCCAAAATTTTCAGAAAAATTACGAGCAGTGTATGCTAAAATCATGTTTCGATGGGCCTTATGAATCGTGAAGGAACTTGCAGTTTAGTTTTTGTTAGTTACAAATGGCGCTATTCGACAGACAACGTAGTAGACGTCGGAAGCGTGACAAATATGTGCAGGAACAAATACTTTGACAAACGCTGGCTAGACTCACCATACTAAAGTCCGCTTTCTAGACTAGGGCAATTCTCACCATAATAGCCGACGTCCTGGTGTGACGTCATAGTGGTGATTTTCTGATGAGAAAGTAGCTTGATATCAAGCTACACTCCCACTCTGAAGGCTTACGTAAGGCGACGTCTGGCGCCTTGCCATCACGTGATTGCGAGGGCGGGAAACATGAGCGAACCCGTTTTGAAATACTAGAGCGGCAATTTTTATTGGTTTCCATATGGCTTTGAACATCCTTTCCCGCGTTCGACTTTTGAATAATCGATCTTCTTGGAACTTGATTGTGATGTTTCGACCAGCAGATCCTTCGCCAGGCTGGAATGCTTTTCTTGTGGCTTAGTTCTTTGAATTTCATGGTTCTAAAAATTAGTGGTGTCGGCCAGCCCCCAATTACCGAGATTTTCATAAAGTGTCCTGTTTTTGTTTTGCACTTAAAATTCATTAGTCTCTGAATGTGCTCAGCAATTACTTGAGAAGGAAAATAGAAGACATCAAAACAGTTTTTTACAGAAATTTCGACAATAGGGGCCGGAGGACACCAAGCAATAACTTGTTCCAGAGCGTTTTTTTTCGTAAATTTTGTACTTATTTTCACTCTTGTGATGGCCAGGTCTACCAATTCATGAATATAGCACAACAACAGATTTTATCTAGAGCCCTGCCTTTAAGCGCATAATTTGTTTGGATGTTTGTGTTTTATTGTGTCTGTTACCGACGTGAGGTTTCGCCCATCTTTGATCCGTACTGCGAAGCAAACTCTGTTTAACGAAACATATTCACCATTGCAAGTGTTACATTGGCATGTTTTCTTTCAGGTCTGAAGAAGGTGCTACCAAAAGCCAGCCGACGAGCACTTATAGTAGTTTGAAAACTTTTGGATCCTCATTTTTGGAGCTATTATAATGAACGTGTTGAGAACTATCAAGATACTTCGGGACAAAACAATGCTTATGAGTTTTATGGTATTAATCGTTATGTTGTTCTGTTAACCATCTCTGCTTGTGCTGTGTTATAATTGATTTGTGTGATTTAAATTGTGCAGTTGATTTGATATACATATGTCTATGATGGTGCGCTACTGATGCTCAGTGAGCAAAGAGGGTAATTTCGTCAACTTCGGCATCAAGGTGTCTGGATCGAGAGAGCACTTCCGTCATGTTTTGGAGAGGAATTAAGCTGGAACAAAGAACGTTAGTTGAAGTTTTCCTTGTTTTTACTTAATTTTTTCGCTCTTCCTTTTCTATTGATCTTTCTGTTTTTTTTTGTAATTTTCATCGGAAACGAAGAGTCATTTCTGTCATGAGCCCATCTTTGCTCCAGTCTCCCTGGAGCCCTGATTCCTGTAGCACTCCGACGAAATTCGGATATATCAGATTGAGGCAAACTGTTCTCCTGAAGAACTCGATGAGCTTTTTTGATTATTTGCTTTAATTTTCCTGATTAGGCAAAGGACTTACTCTATCATTGTTCCTGGGAAAGTCTTCCTTATTCCTTTTTTTTTTTCGTTCTCATTTGAGTTTATGTTCTCTTCATCTTTGATGTGATGCACTAACATGGCTAATGGTCGTTTTAACCACAGACGAATTGAGTTGCCTGAGTGTGGCTTTATGATATGAGCTGTTCTGAGTTTCATGAATAGGTGGAGAATTCGCCCTAGTGTTGCCCTTATGAATTTCTTTCCTGTGCTTTTTTTCTCTTGTAAGACTTGTGGCTGAATTCTTGGTTCCGCATGCTCCATTGGCTTTACAGTGAACATCGTTGGAATTTTTCCCTGTAATGTAAATGAAGTTTCGAGAGTTGAACGTATCATTTTAGTTACCATGTTTGAGGTGAACAATTCAGTGTAAAGATGTGGCTGACAGCTTTGAAGTTTGTTGTGAGAGGAGAGGAATGCATCACGCCCATGGATAGACTATGTGTGTCGCCGATTCTTCCAAGGCCGTTGAATGTCATCTTCAATGAAGGAGTTTTAGACAATGGTATACCGTTGGAAGTGGATCGAAACCCTGTGGATCGAAACCCTAAGAATTTTGGTACCATCATGAAGTACATGCACGGCGAATCGGACGTCTCGAAATGTTTTCATTACCACAACTGCAAAGCACTCAAAACAGAAGCAGAGTTGATCAAGTTATAACAATTTGGTGCGAGAGATCGAATAAGAGGGAAAGCGCTGTGCCGCTTTCTTCATTGGCATCGGGTCGTTTGGGGAGATCCTCTTGTCATCAGTCTTGCAAAGATGGGTATCACTGGTGGAAATTCCCACGCATCAACAGTGCCGATCTGTTTCCAGCCACGCTCGGCTTATGAAGGAGAAACCATTGAGACTTGTCCATTTTGCGGACAAGCATTCGATGTCAATCGGAGCCTTCGCGTTTTCGACTCCTCCCGCAGTCTCGATATCGCTAGTCGGGTGGGACGTGTGAGGCCCCTGTCAGACTTGGTCGAAAAACCGACTGAGTCCGACTGACAATGAGACCGGGGCGGAAAAACCGACCTCGTTTGCACTGGCCCTGCCCGTCTGCGTGAGTAGAACGCCCGTATCGGTTAGGTGAATTCCGGAAAGAAGGAGACGGTCGCATACGGACTCAGCGGGTTGATTTTTCTGCACCCGTCCGTTACTCGTATCGACCGGGTGGGCCTCAGTTCATCGACCACCCCTTACGGCGGCCTGAGGAAGGCGTACAACAGCTCCAAGCTTTTATCGCTATGACGTCAGTCTCGACTGTGGCACTTCTGATCAGGAATTCCATACTCCTGCGGATTTCCTTTGTCATGACATTGGCATTAAACCCTGAAAAACCTTTGTGTGTGTGACTAAAATTTATAATTTTCGTTGTGCGCTCACTCAGCACATACCTACTTTCTAACGTTTAGACTGTTTTTGTCAATTTTCGCACTAATTTTGTCCCAATTGTTGCTCGAATTGCATTTGTATCTTCAATTAACCGCATATGCAACTCATATTCTATTTATATTAACATATTTTCGCGCTCATCATATGTGAGCAAGATAATATAGTACCCTTTTAGACCAGTTTTTTTGTATTTTTTTTTCAATGTTGTTATGTGTTACATTGAATGAAGAGTATGCTTTAGGTTGTAAGGAAATGAATTTGTCCGTAAAATTCTGTTCCCGTTTCATTTCATAGGGTTGATCTCCAAAATTCAACGTTTTGAAATTTTATGGTGTTATGAAGTATGGTGCTGGCCGATGTGTACGAGGCCAAGCAGGGTGCCATGAGGACGCGGTGCGACCTAATGGTGGGCTGCCGTATTGATAGATCGCGATCTATCAGTACGGCAGCCCACAATTAGTTCGCGCCGCGTCCTCATGGCACTCTGCTCAGCCACTTCGGTTTAATCAACCGGTATACACGCGGAGCAGAGAATTTTCAGAATATAAAAGGGATTCCAGGACTTTGGGGACACATTAACAGCTCCAGAACCGACTTGCATAAATTATCCCGGTTCTACCGAAAACCTTTTGGGAACCTACCGCATCGGTGCCGGACCAAGGCCGAAGCGGCGGATTCCGGTCAGATTTTCGATAGAATCACATTTCTTGGATTACGTCGAGATACCACAATCTCGACCAGGTGGAGATGCAGTGATGCTGGGATTACGCCACGAAACCTTCGTGATTGCCAATCCATCGCTTTCTAACCAGCCGCGCTATGCCGTGAGCCCTCCCTGTTGCTCTAGGGCGCTCTGTTCACGGTGAATTCGCGGCAGCGGCAATCTAATCATGTTTGTTCCCGGTTATTTGCGGTATTTCTGCGATGATTTCGCGAAATTTCTTTAAAAAATTAAAATTCTCGGTATAGTCCATGATCGCGGTGAATTTCAGATAAGTTCCGGGCATTTCATTCTAGAGTGGGCTACAGTACCTTCACAGGGGTCGGTGCCAATAGCTTCATTCCACTGAAGGGGTCTGCAGAGTTGCAGTCGCAGCTTCCTCGAAGCGACGAAGAGCACTGTGTGATGCAATATCGATTACATTGCGACCGACGCGGCGTGAAGGGCGACAAGGGGGCACCGTAGTGTTTTTCTGCGTCACTGCCAGCGAGCTGCAACCGACGCGGCGACGATAATGTTTCAAAACATTTTTGTCAAGGCTGACGCTCGGCAACCAGTCACCAGTGGGTGCAACTCTGCAGACCCCTTGAGGCGGCAGTAGATTCACACCAGGTCGGCGCTAGTGGCTTCACAAAGGTAGGCGAGATTGGCTTGACAAGGTCGGTGTCAATAGCTCAACGCAACTGTGCGACAATAGCTACACTTTGTCACCATCAAGCTTTACAAATTCACCATTGTCTACCTGCAAGCTCGCGAATTTCAGACTTGTCGCCCCGGAGCTCCTCGGCAACAAACGAATTTCTCTGGGGCCACTAGTCAGCGTTTGCCAAAGTGACTGAAAAGCTTTCGCAACCTTTTCCTCTATTTAGCAGTTTCATCGTTTTCCACACTTCACTTTGTTCGTGCGCTACACGTCCTTCTCAAATCTTTTTTCGTCTGCTTATCAAATTTCCTGTTAGAAGCCCATTGTTCGCGTTAAAGGCAGTGTTCACGAAAAATTTCACTTCCGATATCTTCACGGTTTACAAGGTCTGGTGCCCTATATAGCAAGTCATGCTTAAAAAGGACGCAAAAGCAGCGTTTTTGAGCAAAAATAGGCCCTCTCTTGTTTACGTTGATTTTTGAGCGTGTAGGAATTGACCGCTATGAAGGATGATGCCTATCAGTGCAATGAGGCGATCAGCTCACTTATCAGCACTTCTTTGACTTGATCATTCCTGTAATCTAAGTCTTCATTTGTTCATTCCGAGGGGGCGGATCTGGGGCACCAGGCGTGTCTGGGGCACCAAAACGCTTGTTTGCAGCCGTTATTTTGCCGCTCCTGGCTCGTTTTCTACCGTTTTTTCGACACTGGGAGCCTAGGATCCTTCTCGCCTATCATTTCAATGTGGAAAGTCAACGGGGATGATCATCGAGAACGCTGCCTTTAATGTCGGGACGAGGACGAAAAACAGGAGTAAAAAAAATAAAAGAGCGTGTTCAGAAATGAGTCTTTGATCGCTTTGTGACATTTAAATACGACGAAAATCTCGAACTCTTCGAAACTATCAGCAATACAGTCTTATTGGACTGCCTCGCAGGACTTGTAGTCACATTATCTGCAACATCCCATTTATGTTTCTTGCGTTCAGGTGAACGTGAAAAGTGAAAGAAACCTGAATGAACAAAAATTAGATAGCGAAAAAATTCCATCTGGAACCCGAGTGAAATAACTAGACATCGTGCGCTCTCAAAATGACTCTCAATTATTCAAGCACAATCACTAGATTGGAGCTACATAGTTGAGATCACCAACGAAACTTGAGACTCTAAAAACGCGCTCCCAAAATGTTATGGCCACTAAAAATGGGTGTGGGTTGACAATCTAGCACATCTGGGTCGATAATCCGTGCGACTGTATAACAACTTTGAAAAAAAAATAACAGCACAAGCTCTACAGGAAAATTGTTTGGTGGTTTTTAAACTGATGATATTATATTACTATATTAGATAGAGAATCTGAATATTGTTATCAAAAAAAAAGATTTAGCATGAAGGTTTGAGTTAGTAACCTAAATTCCTTGTACTCTACGACTATTTTGTTCTAACAAAAAACAGTTTTGGGCGATATTTCAAGTTTTCATGCTCTCCAAGAAGGCCCCGAAAAGTTTTTCACGACGTTTTCTTAGTGGTGAGCTCTCGATGTGTTCAAGTGATAATACTACGGAATAAGTAAAAGATCGAAGTTGTTCGTCCACTGCCACGAATTCTGTTTCTGGAAGATGATGGAGCAGTCGATGAATATATGGAGAAGAGTGAGCCGTAGACGCAGTTAGAAGTAACCTTAGTGGGCACAAATGGTTAGCATCTGTAGGAAGAGTGTACGTTGAACCAATAATGTTCCAAGTCACAGTTTATAACAGCTTCTGGTGACTCAATGAGATGAGTTGATTTTTGCAAGGTTGATGCTAGCACATATAACTGCGGTTCTTCAAAAAAAAATATTCTTTTTTTTTGGTTATTTTGACGAGGCGTGATATATAGCATTCGATTTCTACCTGTAAACAAGGCTCCTTATAACTTCCCGTAAAACTTTTTATTTTTAGAAATTTGGTATGGTGGTTTGTTTGTACTCATGAAGGAATCCCGTGAGTCCTTGTGCTAATAGACGCCGAATGTTCTTTTATTAGATGTAGTGGGCTGGTCAACTTGCGATCTTAACTTCAACAACTTGCAGAAGACTTCGGTGTTAAAATTTATATTAGAAACATTTCCAAAATCTGAAATCTTCAGAGTTATTGAGCTGTCGCGGTTTTTGGCGCTGTATTTTGCGGTCAAAACTTTTTTCCCCGGCAGATTTTTCCCAAAAAGATATTCGTATTGTTTCTAGCAAATGAAAGGAAGAATTTTCACTCTTTTCAGAAGTTTTTTTTTGTGTTTAATTCAGTTCTTTCCAAAAGATTTTTTGGGCGAAAAATCAAAATCCGCACAACTGAAGTTGTTTTAAAGAAGTGCAGTAAATGTGAGTAAAGGTCGAGTACACTGCGATCTCTATGAAGGCTGTCTGCGTTCTCTCAAAAAAAGTAGGAGATGGTTTTCAATGTTTTTTGATACTTGCCTTTTCCCACACGACAAGAGAAAAAAGGCCGGCTAAAGTGTATGGCTGGAGTTGTGGAGTTGCGTCTGATTGTCAGCGGCATAACTAAACTCATCTCTGCTGCTGCAGGGCCGCTCAACCATCCCATCCCAGTCTCTAGATACTCCATTTAAAGAGTTTAATGGCCCAGGTTTCGGTCTAAGAACAAAAGCCTGGAATGCTGTTGTCCAAGATGATTTCGTGGAGGATTGGATTCAACTTGACTGTGGCAATTAGCGGCGGACTGCAGACGCCCTCCACACCTAAACATTTTCCATGTTATTATCCCCGTATTTTGGCGAGCACTTGAACAATGAAGTGTACAGGATTGTATGAATACCATAAATATCATGCGGTCAATACCTCTCGCTCGCGTACATATATGGCAGCTAGAAGACGGTGAGTCAAAAAAGGGTTCTGTTGAGATAATATCTTCGAATGAGCTCCACTGCTTTAGCGAGCGCACAACATGGATAACATTTGGTGACTGTAAAATGCTCTAACGAATTGCTGTTGCGCCTCAGGCTTGCAGATCGGCTAATGAGGATACCCGACTGTAACGAAGACTTGAAAGCCCGGTTAGAGGTCAGTCGCTCCAGAGGTGCTGTAACGCCAAAGCAGGAGAGTCGATAGTGTGACTCTCTGCTGTGCCGCCGAGTAGCGAAGCACTAATCGGGACCTCAGAGTCTGGGTTGATAGGTTAGGCCCTAGTTGTGCACTAATGCTCCGCTGTCGCTGGTTTTTGTGAGACGTCTGCAAGCAATTGGTGAGATTTCTAAATTGACCAATAGCAGGCGCATACTTGCCTGCGATACCTCTTAAAATTTCGTCAACGAATAAAAAAAATCCAAATTCCGTCGACGGGTGCATTTTTAGACAACTCACAAGTTACGATACCACCCGAGGTTGAATATTTCTCAATGCCCTGTGAGCACACAGGTGCAATCTAGGGTAAGAAATTTACATCAATAGTAGGGCAGTCCGTATCTAAAAACATACCCAGAACTTAAGCTGAGGAGCACTTTCTAAGTGGGCGGGGCTTTTTTCATCTCCTTAGGGCACACAAGTGCAGTTTCGGGTACCGAAATTCCATTTAAAATATGACTGCCCGTATTTGAAAACGTACCTAGTACTTCATGGGCGCACCTGCAAGCTGGAGGCCGCTACACTAAGTGGGGTTCTTTAAAAGAAGTTCGGGACCCGAACAAAAATTTTCAAATCGTTAAGAACGGCCTTTGGAAACTAATCCTTAGGTGTGATACACTCGCGTGTAACAGAGCAGAAAGTTTGTTTCCCAAAGTCATTTTGAGCGATCTAAATAAACTTATTTCTTCATTAGAGTCTCGGGCTAAGTTTTTCGCACGTTAATCCTACGCGAGCTGTCCTATTAAAGGCAGTGTTCACGATGATTTTCGTCCTCGAGTTTATCACATAAAACAATGCGTTGGCCTCCAAGTGTTACCAAAAATACGGAGAAACAGCGAGAAACGCACCAAAACGTCGTATTTCAGTGACATTATTCTATAGCATGGACTAGTTGTCCGGCTGGATGAACATGTTCATTGTGGTTTTCACCGGTGGAAATTTGGGTCATTCAAAAAAAAAAATATTATTCAAAGCAGGATTAGTTAGGGTTCTAAGAAAAGAACGGAGCAGTAGGGAGTAGAGATTTGCAAATGACGGGTCCACAAAAGATTTCATTTTCACAACAAAAACTCCTTGTGATATTTAAGAGGCGGGGTGATACTTAAAGGCACTGTTCGCGATAAACTTCATCCTCGCATTTTCCATGACAAACGCTCCTCGTGACTCTCAGAAGCAGAACAGCGTCGAAAAAACGGGACGAAAAGCTACCCAGGAGCCGCAAAACGGCTTAGAAAAGTGGGAAAACCCCGCCATTGTGGGCAAGTCCCGCCTCTTCCCGCCCCTCGACGTGAACAATGGAACACTCGAAATCGTGAGTTGAGCGATGGTTTCCGATCAAAAGCCCCGTTCTGTCCTTCATTCTCAACTTATCTCTTTACTCAGGTCAGCTCGCTCACATTGGCTGCAAAAGACGGAAGCTACAAGCCTCGGACAACTCGTCCACCATTTTCCCTAGCTCAATTTTTGAGGTACCATACCTCCATTCCCAGATGGTCTTGTACGATTCCAGAAGCATCATTGGAATCAGAATGAGACCGGTTTCAAGATAGGCAAAAAAGCAGAAAAGCCGCGAACACTGCCTTTAAGGATTTCGTGTACTTCTGGTGCGTTTTTTCTCAATCTCGACGTCATTTTAATTCTTTCGTGGGCCACTCAATCAATATAGCGAATAATGTCAAAATTGAAGATTATCGTGAACACTGCCTTTAAAGAGCTATTCATAATCTTAACGCTAGCGCTGCACGCGCCTAACGCGTGAGTGTTGCGTGAAAGCACTGCCGCTAGTACATTCATGTTAACGAGGGCTCCTATCTTTTTTGTACTGCATTTGAATTCGAACATGCTAGAAATGCAACGAAGATTTGCAGGTACATTTTTTTTGAATTTCGAATGTTTCCAAAGGCTTTGAGGTTTCTGCGTTGTTTCAGAAATTATCGGACCGTACATATATCCGCATTCGAATCAACGGAAAATGGGATTATCTGAATTGATCCGTTACCCGGAAATTTTAAATAGATCCTTGTCCGAATAGAACCATTAACCGAGGAGTATTCAACCGCAATATCCGAATCGTTCCATTATCCAAAAATTACCTTCGGATAACTAGTGGACACGCGGTTAAAGGGACAAAACGGTTGTGGGTGCACAGTGTGGACCCGCGGTCTCTTAAGTGATAATTAGGATTTAGACATATCAAACTCTATATCTGTTAAAAAGGTTAACAATCCAACGATGATATAGTACGCATAGTTTATAGCATCACAGAAAATGTACGTATATACAGAGATCCAAGGCCAATTCGTTACATATCATCATCATCACCCTTGACCTAACGATTAACTAAACCCGCTCCAACTGAACGCTGTAGAATCACGCATGTGCGCAAATACGCTGAGCGTTTTCGTGCCATTGACCATTCAATTTCTCGAAATAGAGATCCCGTGCTTCATCGACGGTGACGGCATCGACCGATGTGGATGGTTCCGGGAAGCACATTCTCAAGTGGCTAATACGAACGAATGATCTTTTTATGTGAATGTTGAAGTACGGCAGAAGTATGATCAGCATCATCGTCAGTATAGGAATCAGAGACATCTGAAATGAAGAAACGAAATAATGGAAATGATATTCTCTCGATACACTTTCTTTTTCTTTCTCATCGTCAATTCTGTTCGTCTTTGAGGAACTTCGGCGAAATAGTTTAGTGATCCTCGTTCGCGTGCAGGCTCCGTCCATACGTGACGAGAGCGTGCGATTACGCAAAATCGATGGTCATCGTGGGCACACGATTCGCTAGTCGCTCACAGGCGCTCCTTCTCGCGCGCCCTCGCCCGCTCGCTCTCGCGCGCTTGCGCCAGCCCCACGAAGCAAGCAGCAAGTTTCAAGCTTACTGCTCAATCACTAAAGCAGGTGGCATTAAACCTGTATCAAAACTACTGCCCTTGTTTTCATAATCCCTCCACGGAAGTCGAGAACCGTTTGAAATCATCAGCCTTTGCGCCGACTCGAGGGATTGATCACCCGGTCAAACGTTTTCAATCGAATCAACACGAGGTAAGGGATGTTTGCGTGTGTTAATTTGCGGGCACGGGCTGCTCCAGCGTTGAGGAGCGTCGAGAGGCGCACAGCAGCGGGAACGCCCGCTCTCGCAACGTATGGACGCTGCCGCAGAGGTAAGAAGAGCATTCTCAACCTTGTTTCCTCTCAACCTTCTCTTTGCTTTACAACTTATTTCTTTCTTTCTTCATACGTTCTCGGATGGTTGGATTGCAAGAAAAAAACGAAGGTCTACCCAAGTCTCATGGAAAGGCCCGAAATATTTTTTTTCGTAGAATGTAATGATCCGAACAGATAGGGTATTCGCAGTGACACTGAAAAGCGTTCAGAATAGCAAAAGAGGATTCTCAGAACTTTTGGAACATGCCGCTTGATTTCTTCGAGTTGAGCGAAAGGAAATATTGCTCGCGATTTGAATTTCAATCGCGAAACCGTGCACAGCCCGTAAGGTATGAGTTCCGTATGGTTTCCGTTTTCATTTTAGTCTGATGCGTGGACCAGGCGGCTGCCCGTGCGGGGTTGGTGGCCTCATTGGAGAATGGGCTTCGATTCGCGCGGGGTGATCTACCGCCGCAGCCCCGTCCATTCATCAGACTAAAATGATTGCGCGAACTCTACATACATACAAGCATAAGAATGTGTAGCAGATACAAAATACGTGTGTTTCTGTGGTCAACCACGCTAGTTCTTAGCATCGCCTGTTTCTAAAACCCAAGATTGGGTTGATGGTACGTTGAATTCCAAAAAGTTAGTTGAGGCGGACAGGCCACATGTTCAAAAAGCTCTGGGGCGGTAGTAATCTGGCCTGATGTGCAACTCAACTCTCAAATTTGAGTTGCACCTTATCTTTAACCTTACACAAATTTAAACATGCTGGTTGTGACCTGGAAATGCTCTCATAGAAGCGCCAACTTTTGATTAGCAACTCTGTTCCAAATCAGTGACACTTTATCTTTAAATTTGTGGATAACACTGATTGGAAACATCAGCGACAGGTGGCTGTTGCTGATTGCAGGGTGGTGAGAGCACATGAAAAAGTACGGCAGCGGGGGAGAAACAGATTTCAATTGGACCTGAGCAAAATGTCCTCCGAGTACATTTAACCCTCCCGTTTAAATTTTAAGTCGGAGGTAAACCAAGATATTTAGAGGTGAAATAAGACCGTTTTCTATTAAAGGCAGCATACACGCTCGTAAACGTGGTTGGGATAACAATCTGGATCGAGCCGTATGGCTTACAACATAATGCCTACGCATTTTGAAGTGTCAAAAATGACCCACAATGCCGCTACATAAGTTGGAGTTCTTCGCCCTGTATTTTCACGCCCTGTAATTGCGCTTTTCCTCCAACGCAGGGTTGCTGTGCCATCTTCGCCGTCAGTGACGTATGTGGTTCACTTCTTAGGCAATCTACCAACAGCACCGACGGTCAATATGACCCAGCAACCTTGCGGTGCAGAAAAAGGGCAAATACAGGGGCGTGAAAATACAGGGCGGGGCCAACTTCTAACGCATGTAGCGGCGTTGTGAGTCGTTTTTGACACTTCAAAATGCGTAGGCGTTGTATTCGGGGCCATACCATTCTATTTCCGTAGTTATCTCAATCACGTTAACGAGCGTGTATGCTGCCTTTAAGGTAAGTCTAGTTTGTCAGTTTTCGATAATAATCCCCGAGCTATCTTTGGTTAAAACGAAGGAACTTGAAAAAAAATGGTGAAAAATGGTTCGATTTCTAGAAAAAGTGAATTTTGTTGCACATTTAGTTTGCTCTTGAATTTTTCAAAAAACAGGCGTGTTCAAGGTCCAAATTTCTATTCATGGATATGGCTTGCGACGACTTTTCCACGAAATCACTTTGCTTTTGAGATGAACACCGTTTGCAATCAATTCACTGAAACGTCGCACGCGCCGGTCCTACGGCAAGAAACGTCGCGCGCGCCTGGCCTGCGAAGACAAATTCTAAATCTTTCAGCTGATTTGCTAGGTAACCATTGTGACAAGAAGACCTTTGATTTCAAATGCTTGGAATTGATGGGCCGCCGTCGTCGTTTTAGTAGATCTATTGCAGAGAAGGAAATCTGTTTCAATCACAAAAATTGCTCTAGCAAAGTTGGCCTGAAATTTGCGCAACGATTTGTACTCTATTTTGAAAGTTTGAGAAAAAAACTTGATACAAGAAACTCACGAGAATCGGACTGTTTTTTCCACCGAGTTGGGCTGCCTTTCTTTCAAAAGGTGGCTACTGTAATCTGGCTTCCCAAAATCGAACAGCACGCAACATTTCAATAATAAGCAAGCAAAAAAATTCTATTGGATCTATGTCTTCTCCAGAAATTATTCGAAAATTTGGCTCTAATAATCGGATAAAACTCTGAGAAATCTTCAAACTAAACATAAGTCTGATTTTCGAATATGATCATCAATTCAAAAAAATTCAGCGGACTTATTTGGAGCCATCCTTCCCTTAAAATAATTGGAAAGAATGAATCCGGAAAACCAGTTTATCCAAAAATTTATAGAGCTTGTTTAATTCGTTGATTCGAAATCCTCGAGTGCTCTTGTCAGGTGAGCGATTTCCCAATTCGCCAAATACAGGCAGTGGATTGAACCCCGGCCGTTTAGCTGTCCTGTTTTGCCTTCATTGGCGAATAACCTCATCCTCTTTATCAGCGAGGGACTGCTGGGCGCAATGGCGCAGTGCAATGTCGAGCTGATCTCGTAACATCGGACGTGGCTCGCAGCCTATCGAGTCGGTAAGTTTTGCCAACAACTTGACATGTGCTCATTTACATTGCGATGGTTCCTCATTTGGACAGCCATTACCTCCACATTAATGGAAGATGCTCATTACTCTAAATTCTGACATAAGGCCAAATTACTACCGTCCGTGACTATGAGCAGATGGTTCGGAGCAACGGATGAGCGAAACTGAGTAAAACCGCTGACGTGCTTGTGCTAAAGGCAGTGTTCACGATGAAATATGGCTGTCGAGTTTGTGCAAGTGGAGTGTTCTTTTGGTTCAGTGTGGTAGGAGCTATACAAAAAGCCCGTAGAAAGAGCCCCATTCGAGATTAGTTTAGCTATCTAAAATCATTCGCTTTTGCTGGTTTACAAGACTCTGTCGATGATTTGCAGTACCAGAGGCCATCAGCTGGCTTGATACTGATAATTATTCAATGATTTATGATAGTCGACTTGGCCTTTTTCGAGCTCCATTGTTAACTTTCACTAATGTAACACTACAACTAATGTTTTTGTTTTCTGTAAAAATTGATTCTTTATGCTCTTCTTCTTGTTTAGCGTTTGTCCCTCTTCTTTGCAGGGTCCGCATAGATGGTTTGTTGGCGCCACTTCTCTCCATCGATCGTGATCGGAATGTATATAAGCAGCCGCCTGATCGATGTGCAACGTGTCCAGCCACCGCTGCCTCGGACATCCTTCTGGTCTCCTGCCATGGACTGCTAATTCAAGAGCTATCTTTTAAACGCAATCGTATCTACCACGCAGAACATGACCATGCCATCTCAATCTAGCTTCACGGAGCTCTTCAGCAAATTGAGCTACACCATATCTCTTTATTGGGAGCATAATCGAGACGCGTGATACATCGCAGCATTTTCGTTTCCATGAGGCTCAGGCGGCGTTGTCAGGTATTCGGTCTTCCCGACGTTTAGTCGGAGGCCGAATTGCGCAAGACGGTCACTCCAGGCCTGTGTTTGTTGGTCGAGATCACTTTTGTACCCCGACACCAATATCACATCATTCGCATACTGCAACGTCGACGATGCCGGTCTTTCAGGTCTTTCGTCAGTGCATCCATAACAATGACAAACAACAGTGAAGATAGGGCCGAGCCTTGGTACACTTCCACTGAAATCGTCTCTGCTTCTTCATTTCTCTATTCTTTATTCTTGATTGTTTCTTTATGCTCTAAAACTATTTTTTAGTTGCTGTGCACGTAACAGAATTTTGACCAGGCACAGCATGAATCTCGTGCTTCTATGGGCGGCGTTGGGCACCTCTGCACGAATCTGCATCTTTGCGCCCTAATTACTATTTTAGCGCGTTTTTCTCGCACATTCTTCGCAGTTGTTTACTTGTCTTTGAACGAAGCAGATTTTTGCAGTTTTCTCGAAAACTGATCGTGAACACTGTCCCTATGTAGCTGTCCCCCGTCATCGTTGGACTCTACTCCGATGTGAGCCTTCTGCGTCGTCCATGAGCCATGTACATGAGCCATGGCGCTGTGACGGGCCTTGGAAGGTGGGTCCCTCTTACCTCCAGCTAGGAAATTCGTACGATCCCCTCCCCCCAGCTTGGAAATACTTGCAGCCCCACAAGTGAGTCGTGGGAGTATTATTTCGATTTTTCGTTAGAGTGTACACCAATTAATTTGGCGTGGTGGCCGGTGGCGCGCCTACGTCCCCAGTTCTTACCACAAGGAACTGTGTTTCCATCTATGATCATCATAAATGGGAACGCAGCCCCTTGTGGTAAGAACTGGGGACGTAGGCGCGCCACTGGCCACCACGCCGAGTTAAAGCCTACTGGATTATTAACCACGCACTACCCCTTACTCTTTCTACGCTCAAGCGTTATTCTTAGCACCAGCGAAAACAAAGTCTCACTCAATGCTTTAATACAAGAACATGCCTGATACTCCGCATAGGGTGCATATTCCGCAACTTCGTCAAGAATACGTGTTGTCACGACAGTTTGTTGATCCAAATTGGGCAAATGGAAGTAGTAAATCTGAAAAAAGTTTTTCTGTATATGCTAAGTATTTCATACAAAAGTACACTGCCGCTGAAGTTTCT
This sequence comes from Aplectana chamaeleonis, assembly GCA_029168955.1. Lineage (NCBI taxonomy): Eukaryota > Metazoa > Nematoda > Chromadorea > Rhabditida > Cosmocercidae > Aplectana > Aplectana chamaeleonis. The sequence continues at coordinate 6,178,137 of JAPDOI010000004.1, read as the reverse complement.
TGCAAAAGCGGCATTTTGCTGTAAGTTTATTTGCGAGCACAGAGCGCCGCATTGCCATAAATCACTGCAAGGTTATCCGACTTCAAAATTCGCATCACTTTTCAATTTCCTTTCATCGAGACCAATACTCGAGCGTGTCAAAATGATATACTTGGTTCCAACCAGTTATCGGAAAATGCATATTTCCACTCCGAAATTCATCATTACACCATTAATAAATAATAATAATAAATAATTACGGACTGATCATACGGTCATGCTTGCGGGAATAATGGCGATGTAGCGATTTGTTAACCCAAAAAGGGCGCAAAATCCTGTTTTTACAAGTAATCTGCGAGGCTTTGTAACAAAGAGTCAGGCAGGCAGAACTATCGCTTTACCCATTGGGATGACGTTGTCATGAGCGTGACAATAAGCATCACCGGTGCCATGAGGCGCGTTGTGGCAATATTTTCCCGCAACTGAAAACGCGTCGATAGGACTCTCAGCTGTGAATCGACGAGACTTCTCTGCTGAAAAAACTCTCACTTCACTGTGAATGTCTTTAGAATCATCGTAAACAGCCACCTTTCGACGCCAGTTGATGAAGTACAGAATAACAAAAACCAGCAGGGATACGATGTTCTGTATATAGAGGATGCTTTGGTAGAGTCGTGCACCTGAAAAAGGCAAAACCTACCAGTAGTTTTTGGATATCATCAGGCGCCGTCAATAAACTTCCTTGCATCGAAATCACAACAAAATCATTCAGCGAAAAACATGTTTTTCATTGTGGCGAGTCACGATTAATGTATGCATTTTTGTTTTCTTGTTGATGTTTTGCGCGGGCGTTTTCTCTTGGTCTTCTTCTTCCAGCATCACTTACTTTTTGAGTTCCTTGTTTCATTCGTAACGTAGGGATAGATCTGTGCCGGGGGACTGAGCACTGCAACAGTGCCGATGCAGATCACAATCTGAAAACGAGCATTCAGTTAGTTGTCAAACTCAGAAAAAGCCATTATTGGATGTTCTAGACTCCTTGTGATATGTTAATCGACGCAGGATTCAGCAGACTTCTGTCAGGGTATGAACGCATTTGATTTTACAAATCCGAACCCGGGTCCAATCGTGCAGGGTCTCGAGTACGACCCTTTTCCACCCGTTTCGCTAGCCACCATAAAAAGGCATAAAACATTCAAAACATCAAAACCTTGGATATTATTTGAAAGCCCAAGAAGTGTGGTAATTCTTGAATACGGGTTAGTTCTTCATACTGTGTATGTCATCTTCTCTACACACAAACCTTCACTCGTATTCTACTATATTGATGTACACCTAACTCTGAATCCCCGTTGTCTATGCCGAGTTATAGAGAGAGATTGAACCTGTTCAAACTCCGTGGCTCACTTTACCGCCGTGTGTTCAACGACATGGTCTTTTGTCTAAAATTCTTTGAGGTGAATTGAGGTAGAGACCCACTGAATATTGGACTTTCAGGCCATGTAGAGGAAGAACAGGTATTTTTTCGATGCAGTTCAATTCTTTTCATAGATGCCATCGATCCAAGTTACTCAATTCGCTATTCTCGGGTGGGCTAGATGGTTACAGATGTTATCAGACAGCGTTTTACAGGCACAAAACGCATCAATTTTTAGGAGGCGCTTAGTGAAAATACATGTCCTGGAAGTACTTAAAGGCAGCGTTCACGATGATCATCCTCGTTGACTTTCCACAGCGAAATGATAGGCGAGAAGGATCCTAGGCTCCCAGTGTCGAAAGAACGGTAGAAAACGAGCCAGGAGCGGCAAAATAACGGCTGCAAACAAGCGTTTTGGTGCCCCAGACACGCCCCGTGCCCCAGATCCGCCCCTTGAAAGGAACAAATGAAGACTCAGATTATAGGAATGATCAAGTGAAGGAAGTGCTGATAAGTGAGCTGTTTGCTTCGTTGCACTGATAGGTATCATCGTTCTAGCGGTCAATTCCTCCACGCTCAAAAATCAACGTAAACAAGTAAGAGCCTATTTTGGCTCGAAAAACGCGGCTTTTGTGTCCATTTTAAGCATGCCTTGCTATATGGGGCATCAGACCTTCCGTAAGCCGTGGAGATATCGGAAGTGAAATTTATCGTGAACACTGCCTTTAACATTTCTGATTTCTATACTGAAGAAGCGCTGGTTAGCTGAGACTGGTTTACCGCAAAATGGTGCCACCTGAGCTTGGGAAAATTTCTCAGAATCCAGGACTTGTAGTGGTCTATGGCAATGATACGACAATTTGGAAGATCTATATAGTTGGATAGGAAGCTGCTTTCTATTGATCTTGGGTTATGATACAATTCCACGCTGCCTTGTTTCTTGCTACAGCTGTTGCAGCTGTTGTTTTACCAGGCCGTCCAATAATTCCTGTCCGAAAATTTTCAAAATTTTATAATTTTCCTTAGAAGTGTTATAATATCAGGCAAGTGTAAGAACATTCTAGAAGGTTCTCCAAAGTTCTACGCTAGGGGTATATAAGGCGCAGTCGCCGCATCTAGCTACCAGTACAAGCTAAAATGGACCAAGGTCGAATTCGTACGTTCGTGTACTACGAGTGGCTGCTGGAAAACGACACGGGCACCGCGGTCGCCAACATCTGCAGAGCGTGCAAGGAGGATGCAGTGTCCCAAAGCACAGTCAGCCGCTGGTTCAATCGTTTCGAGAGCGGCGACACGAGCCTCGAGGACAGGAAGCACAGCGGGAGGCCATCTGCGGTGGATGATGACGAAGTCCGTCGCTGTATCAAGGAGAAGCCGGAAGCCACCACCCGTGAACTGGCGACGACGCTCGGCTGCAGCAAGTCCACCATCCACAATCGACTCAACTTACTCGGCTACCACAAAGTTCTGGCCCGTTAGATCCCCCGCCGTCTGACGGACGCCAACAAGCAGAGCCGCGTGGCCGTCTGCCAGTCCCTCCTCCTTCGTCCGCATCGCAAGGAGTTTCTCGAGGACCTGGTCACTGGGGATGAGAACTGGGTCCTCTACGACAACGTCGCCCGCCGTGCCGTCTGGATCCCGCGCGGAGAAGAGCCGCCGACGATGCCGAAAGCCGACCTGCACCCGTTGAAGATCATGCTCTGCTGCTGGTGGGACACCAAGGGCATGCTGTACTTCGAGCTGCTCGCGCAAGGCAGGACGGTCACCGCCTCCATCTACACCGATCAGCTCGAGAAACTAGCCGCCATCCGAGAAAAGCGTCCCCGACGGGCCTCGGTCCACCTGCTGCACGACAACGAGCGTCCCCACGTGGCGAACGAGACCCAGCAGGAGTTGGCGACGCTCGGCTGGGAGACGGTTGCCCATCCGCCGTATTCCGCGGACCTCGCCCCCTCCGACTACCACTTGTTCCGCCCGCTGAAGCACCATTTGACCGGAAGAAAATTCACCAACTACGACAACCTCAAATCCGACATCGCGGATTTCTTCGAGTCGCAGCCCCCGGAGTTCTGGGCGAAGGGCATCGGCGACCTGCCCAATCGATGGGCCAGTGTTGTTGATAACTGTGGTGATTATATTGTTGATTGGACTTGTTTTTCAATAAAGTTGAAAAAAATTAAAAATGGTGAAATTTTTGAACAATAATTATTGGACAACCTGGTATCAAAAAATAGAGGTTCCTCATCGCTTTTCTTATCCAACAAACCGTTGTTTTTTACTCGGGCTTCTCTCATAGTATTCTGACAAACTCATGTGTTTTGATCAACCTAACTTTGACCTTTTTTGTTGGTGGCTCTTGAGCTAAGTTGTTATGGGTAGGGAATACCTAACATCCGAAAACTTGGGGTCAAAGTTTACATGAATGCCCTAGTGCTCGTGTGAATGGCGCCTCCCTAGCGTCATCCACCTGATTTTTTTTTCCTCGTGATTGTATACCATATATTCCACAATGTTCTGTCGAACTAGATATGAGAGTGGGACTTTCGCGTTATAAAAGATGAAAGGAGATTTTCAGATGAAAAAAGCGAAGAACCTCCACCGCTCTTGTTTTTCGTTTTATTCATCGTGCCTACTGCTATTGGTTTCATTTGTTTCTTACGTACTGTTCTTTTTTTGTCTTTCTATGCGCACGTTAGCGTGCATGTTAATAAATAATAAATAAATACTGAAACCCTTATACCATTGCAGTAGTTGTAGTATTTTACCACAACTACTATTTCTAATTATTATACTAGCATCTTCGAAATTACAAAGTTGAGCTCGCTCCAATAGGGAAGCAAAGCATCAGTTCGATCCGTGCCGACTGTAAGCACTCACAAACAAAGGTAGCCAAGTAGAGAGAAAAACTCACCTGTATGGTTGCTAAAATCACGCTAACCCAGCGCCTTCCGTTCTGAAATGCGCAGAATTATTCTCGTAGCTCTGCTTGAATGGTTACTTTATGGACGTTTCACTTGAACTTCCACTCAAACATCTTATTTGTTTAGTGAGCACGCAAATTCAAAACACGAATGTCCTAGTGATCGTGCGTTCATTTAAATTTTGAGAAATAATTTCTGGAAAAGTGAAGTGTACCTGCTCGTAGGTCATGTATGTTATCGTAGCCAAAGCTCGTTCAATGGCAAAGCAAAACGTCGAAAGAGCTATTCCCAGACCACCCACGATGTACACGCTTTTCAGAGCTGAAACAAGAAAGTAAAAGAAAAAGATTTCATCTTATCTAGAGTTGTGTTCACGATGAAAACACAAAGAAACAATCTCCCTACTTTCTTCATGAATTAGGTGCATGCGTGATAGTCTCGAGATAATTGTAGGTTGAAATCCCGAAATCCTTCATCAAATACGCTTAGGAACTTCCTGATGAGTCGAACTTCTGTTACGGAAACCCGAGCCCGTTCAATGAACGATTTTAAAAATCTAACCTGTACGAATCTTGAGGTTGCCCATTTGCAGGAAGAAAGCATGGAGTTCGCTTACCTGTCGTCAATATCTGTATGGGAGGAAGACGCTACGCTGCTATGATAGCTCCATCATGAAAGCTGAGCGGTTGTTTTCGAGAAGACACAAGGGCGAAAATGGAGAGACAACCGCTCCGCTTCCAAATAGCGTGATGATAGCTGCAACGCGGCTCCTTAGAGATGAGATACAAACCATACATACATATTACTTGTACAACTAATACCCAATTATTTTTTAATGACTTGTAGGAAATTATGAAACATCGATGATGCTCCCTGCAAGAGAATATTATTGTATTATACCCGATAAAAAATTTTCTCTTAGTAATCGTAATTCTCGTATAGTTGTTGTCTTTCTATTGCACTAATCCGTCTAATATCGCAATTGTTTTCACACGCACTGACGCAGATTAAAATTAAGATAGGAGTTAGTGAGAAAAACACTATGGGAGGAGGAGAATAGGCATCGATAAATAAACTGAACGCGTGAAGAAGATAAATATGTCCCCGCTCAAGTTATAGGGCTTTGCGATGGATTTCATAGTGAAATGAGTAAAAAAAGCCACTAAAGATGATCAGCACACAGTTGAGCGTAATCGGTGCCGCATAAATAAGTTTTAGCAGTTCAATTTTAAACACTACTAAACTCAGTCTCAGGTTTTCACAAATTTATCATCGCTCTTAACCGTCGTTTCCTACACTAGGTGATATTAACAGCAGCATGTGCTGCCAATGAGTACTACGCTTGAACCCCTCTTCAATGGCTGTTTACCGTGAGTGGTGCTAAAGATGAGAGGTTCAGCTCGCAGTGCTCACTGGAGGTCAACCTGCCGTTGATTACGCCCTACAAGTGGAAAGGGAGTTAGCGGGGCTAGGTACGATACTTGTCACAGCCCGCACCAAGGAAGCCACAGTCCGCATCGAAGACACAGTCAACCTCAGGGGTAATTTTTGCTATTATGCCCCTGTCGTCGTGTGAAGCAAACCTACCAAACGTGTATTTTCAATTTGTTCAAATAAGCGATGAAAGTCTAGGAAAAAATTGACCACGCACCACGCTCAGCAAAAAATTTCCGCTATCAATGGGGAAAGAACCCTCGTTTCATCTGTTGGTCGTTATCCAACTTCTTGCAAAGTAATGCATCGCTCCTGAATCGCCTCTCAATTGTGAGCGATTTTGATTTCTCCTTCACCGCATTCGTCCAAAGCTTTTGCCTACGTCCAGGCAACGGTTTCCAGGCAGGACTCGGAAGCATTCTTAGAGGATGTTGAACATGACAATCTGGCAGTCTCCGTAGAATATACCCAAACAGTCTAAGGCATCTTTCATAGTCCTCACCGCAAGCGCGGCACGCGCGTGACGCGCGGGCGAGCGGTGGACTATGAAACTTTTCACCGCGCGGCACGCGTGGGACGAGCGGGAAGTCACTATGAAATCTCCAGCGGGACCGCCGTGGCGGTGCGGGTAAAAGTCGGGCCTCAACTGGGACTTGTGCAGAGATTTTTGGCTTGCATTTGCGTATGCGGTTGCGCAGGATACTCCCAGAATTATTTATGTTGGAGTGGACTCAAATCGAGAAGCAATTATGTACTGAAACGGTAAAACCGCCACGGCAGTTTGGGCGGCGCCGCTATGGCGGTGGTGATGGACTATGAAAGTTCTTACCGCGCATCCCGCGCGTGCCGCGCGGTAAGAACTTTCATAGTCCACCGCCCTTCCCGCGCGTGCCGAGCTTGCGGTGAGGACTGTGAAAGATGCCTAAGAGGCCCTTCCGTTGCCGCTTGGGACGGCGTTGGAAGATGCTGGCACTTCCCTAGTGTTAAGTGTTGATGTATTGAGCCGACTTCGTGGTAGAGATCTTTGTTGTTGCACATCAGCGGCCAGAAATGTTCAAGCAAACGTCTGCACAGCTCCCTCTCCGTGCAGTCCAACATTTCCAACTGTTAATTCGGTGGCGCCCACTTCTCCGATCCATACATCATGATAGGGCGAATAGCGGATAGGCAGACACGCTACTTGACTCCTTTCGAGATGGGGGTGGACCATATACAATTGATTAAAGAATTGAATATAGAGTTCGCATAATAATTCTAGACTGATTAATGGAAGCGGCTGCGACGGTAGATCACCCCGCGCGAATCGAAACCCCATTCTCCACTGAGGCCGCCAACCCCGCACGGCCAGCCGCCTGGTCCATGCGTCAGACTAAAGCGAAAACGCAAAACGTAGACGCAGCTCTGGCGCGACGTTGTTCAATATTCGCGCTGCATAACTAGAGTGTCTAAATGAGAATGGCAAGTCATGGATTGCTTAAAGGCAGTGGTCGCGATAAAATATGATTGTATTCTTTTCCTCCACGAAAACCTTGCTGGGTTTCGAGTAGTAGGACCTGTAAGAAAAAGTCGCGAAGCAACCGCTCTTTTGGGCTAAATTTGAAGCCTCAACTTTCCCGTCTTTTGATGGTGGACGAGCCCAGTCCACATCATAGGCATCGATGATCTCTAATATCAAGAACATCAGCCGGCTTGAAATTGAATTTCAATATGTTTATGTACTCATACAGTTAAAAACATTGGCTGAAGTGCTTGCATTCATTGTTCAACTGTATTTATTCGGTTAACTTGCATTTATTTCTTCCTCTGAATGTCGATGATTTTTGACTTCTCGGCATGAGACGGTGATCTTTTTGTGAGGCGCGGTGCACGTGTGCACGAACTGATATCTTTGGGCACTAGAAACTTTAATTGTAGCATGTTTTTCACCGCGCAACCTTCATAGTTTCTCAGCTATTTTCGATCTAAGCAGATTTTCGTAGTTTTTTGGATAACGTTTTCCATCGTGGCCACAGCCCTTATTTCATGGTCTGCAATGTTGTCGCAGTGGTTGTTGAAGAATGGAATAGTATTTGCTGAGAAACTCAGCGACGAATAATGATGAGTCGTCGGGGCACACACCATGTCGGTGGTGAGTCTTCGAGGAGTGTCTCCGAGGAATTGTTTTCAAGGCTCTATAGGACGTGCGAGCATTCACAGACGTTGAACGATTCAGGATCCAGCACGACCTCGGACTACATCCAGCTGGTCGTCCTGGTTAGCAGGAATTCCATCGAAATCTAAGTCTAGGGAGCTAACATGACTTTGTCGTCAGTAGACAAGTGAAGTTCACCGGGAAAGTGGACAAATAGAATCACACTCTTCGGTCGTCTCGCGGCATTTTCATGTTTCTCAAGCGTTGCTATACTAAAAGTAATACGAAGTTTGTGGCAAAACTAAGGCAAAATGGGGAATTTGGAGTCGCACCGAGTGAGTCATCGTTTTCGGAGTAGTGAAAAACAAAGAAACTCTCCCCAATATTGAAAACCTCGACCCAACATATGATCCGCCTAATTCACATGTGTTGCTATACTTATGCGTCGCAGTGTAGAAGTGCACCAAAAAGGAAGGGCTTAATACTAGAAGTACACCCTCTTTTTGAAGACACCTTTATTGTGTTTACATCTGAACCAGAGACTTGAAAATTATTAGTACACCTTCTATTTGAAGTACTCCTCGTTTACAAGTACCCTCCGGTTCCCGGATAAGTGCTCTCCGATCCAAATGTGGCATTCGAGAGGAGCTAAATTGCGGAAGATGTTTTTTAAGTATTGCGAAGTTTAATTATTCACAACTTTAGGGAAATAACCGAAAAATCTCGAATCTGATACACGGAGTTGATCAGGTGATACTCATTCAGAGTGGACTATTTTGGACCCAGTAAGTGACTGTAACGGTAGTAAAAAGGCAAGAATTTGTCAGCGTTCGCCAGCAGTTGCCAGCAATCGTTCAATCGACAAAGCGACCCGGCGCCACCAACGATGGACGTTTACCTACACTAGATTGTGGGAAGTCGCCTCAAGAAGTTTTCTCTCCATACCGTTCAAGAACAGCGCTTTTAAATCGTTCTGGACGACGATCAGTTCCGTTTTTTTTTCAAACCCTGTCTGGTCCTATTGGTCTTTCGCACCTTCATCGAGCACGCGTCGATAAATGCAATTCCTCACTATTACAGTTGCTGGAAGAGTTCAACCTGACAATGGACGTGAATCATGGTTTCGAAAATGAAGATGACGTAAGTGATTATGGAAGCCACAACTCGATTGAACTTCAATGGCAACGTTTTTGTGATTGTGGTCTGAGATTTTAATACAGACAAATTCTCGGTGTCATACTAGACATCTGTCGGAAATACAAGCAGTTCATTTTTGGAGCTCCAGGAAACCTATAATAGAAGTACACCCCCTATTAGAAGTAAACCTCTAATAGAGGTACACCAAAAAGAGGGGTCTGAGAATCAGAAGTGCATGGACCTCTAAAAGAGAAAATCCGGTATATTGAGTAGGTGTTGCAAGCGAAAGGTTAACCCTTCTTAGGTAGCTACTCCCCTAAGTTCCCTTCATTAGGTTGAATATTCATTCCACTAGGATGATGCCAATTCTATTCACTCTCTGGTCTCTTACCAAAGATGTTCTTACTTCGAGACGACACCCATTGATTAGCTAAAGCCTATCCGAATGAGACCCTCGGCCCACCCGGGGCCGGATGCATCAACGCACTTGGTGGGGCAAGGTCAGGGGCAGGGTCTGGTTCCTCTGGGGCAGGTGCCCCGAGAGTCGGTGCCCTGCCCCGTATGCACAACCACTCGATGGCTTAGGGGCAGCTAGCCCCAGCGCAGTGTAGAAAAATCACGTACACACGAGTCAATTTACGCCCGAAACCTGCGATCGATAAATCGGGACAGCTGAGAATTTTTCGCCTCTCTGCTTTGTGCCTCCTGATTTCCTCGTTTTTTGTTTATAGAAGATTTGAACATCCTTTATTTCCCAGTCTTCTAATGTAGTTTGTTAATAAAACACATATGTTTTGATGTCACTCACAGTTTTCTGCATTTGATTTAATTTTTAAGTACGCTCGTTTATGGACTGAAAGTTTCACATCGTGTGCAAATCTGCAATTTTTGCGCAATTCGTTTGATAAACAACATTTTTGAAAAAGTTCTGGTGTTTATTGAAACTCACGAAATTTTTTCTTTCCAGCATCCAAGCTCTTAATAGCATTTCGTTCACCCTTTCCTAAATTAGGTTCTAGAATGAGGTATAATACGTAGATCGTCATCTTGCTTTGTTGTGTTGCGCATTTATAAAGAAGAATAAAATTAGCGAAATGACATAGTGTTTAAAAATTTTGCAACGACCTTTTTTACTCACTATGGAGTTAGTTTGATGTTCAAAGCGCAAAGAAACTGAATGCCAAACTTTTTTCGAGGCGATTTTGTATTTTTTTTTCAGCTTAATAGATAGTCTAAAATTTCCGCTTTTACTCATTTGTTTCCTATGGCTAGAAAATAAGGGTATGCAAGATGTTCGTTCTTTGTAGGAACGTAGGAAACAGAGCACAGAAAAGAGGAAGGTGCAAAGGGATGTAAGCCTTCGACGGACGCTTATTACTATTGAGCTGAGTCCTTTTTTACATCATGTCGAGGAATCATTTGTCTTTTTTTGTCCCTGCGTAATGATGTAATTGAGGTTAACGCATGGGAAAGAACGAGAAAAATCATTAAAAGGCGTTCCCTCCTCAAATTGAACTCTTAAAATCAACTGAATCGTAATCAGACGCATTAACATCAATGACCTATCGCGATTACCCACAAAAATCGTAGCCTACTCAATTTTCTCACATCTTTATGCAGTATTAATGCACAAAACGAGAATTTTGATGAAGTTTCTTCGAAGTTTGCAAAAAAAAGTCCTTCGAAGGATTTTTGGACGAAAACCTTCTAACACAACCAAAATTGTTCTAATCGTGCAGAGTGAAAACCGAATTTATTACTTTTTTCTTTCAAAATTCGAAGGATCCAGCGTAATTTAGAAGGAAAAAATAAGCAAGCAACACGATTGAAACGAAAAAAAAATGTGCGATTTGTATGCGTCCCGAAATTTACTGCTTCAAAAAAATATGGAACAATTTTCGTACGAAATTTCCTGAAATTTTGCTTTCTCGAAAGTTCTCCAAAATTCTAATACTGTAATACGTTGGTGTATTGTACAAGGAATACGAAAATTCATTGGAAAAAGAAAATTGACGTAGTATCATGATTTTTTTCCATTAGAAACTGTGACAAAAAAACGCTAAAAAAGGAGGGTATGTGAAGAAAAGCACACAAAAATTTCACCTTCTGCCTTTTGAAGTAATAATTTTGAGCAAACAAATGTTCACGTTAAGTTAAATAAAAAATAATGTCGGTTGACTACTGCATCCTATTCTATTTCTTTTTTTTTGTTATGTGCGTTTCATCATTCTTGCCCCCGCCGGGGCAGCCTCTGCCCCAGCCTCCGAGCCGGGGCAATTAGGGGCACTGCCCCTGCCCCGGTGGCTTAGCATCCCGATTTCGCTGCCCCGCGTGCCCCGCGCCTGCCCAAACCCTGAGATTCGCGTTGATGCATCCGGCCCCCGGTCAGCGTGCGCGACGAGCACCCGTCACGAAGACATTTTTCAGATGAGCTGACCCACGATTGAGATACAGCTGACTGGAATATTGCTCCCTATGCGACTGATATTCGTTGTAATCGATTCCTGAATCAAAAACAAAAACTTCGCCACGGCCGGCCAACACGCCCGCCGGCCGCGTGGGCGGACAGTCTCATTCGGATAGACCTGAATTACTCTGTGGAAGTAATGAAAAGATTATCAATTCTAGAAAACTGTGACAAAAAATTGAGTGTACTCGTTCCACATGAAGGCCTATAGACTTTTAAAATAGCAACAAGTTCGTCGGAGAAGAGATATGTAGGGACAAATAGCTGTATGTAGTAGCATGTAGCTGTGCTTTCTCATGAACTATAGAGCCAACGTATATAAATAGCACGTATACTTGGTTTAGGCAGCCAATTTGTTGGCGCCCATTGTGTGGATAATGCTACTGAATTGAACCTATGGGTCACAGAATCTATACTATTCAGTAGAGATTGTGAAAGAATCGTGGTTGGCCAATAATGGCTTAGTGATTAGCAGAAATGGTTCAGAAACAATGTTGTAGGCTCAGTAGCAGCGCCAAAGCTGTGACGGAGGCTCTATTGCGGTAAGATTGCGGGGCGATGGCGGCTGGGCCTGGGCGTCCCCGCAATCGTGCCTCAGCGGCTCCGGCCGGGGCAGCTGAGGCACGATTGCGGCACGGCTGCGGTACTACTGCGGCCAGTTCTCTCAGAGGACAACAGCCCGCTGACAAGGTGACTTGGCTAGCAACGTGTTCAGTTCCTCACAACGCATCCTTCAAATTGCATTCGGCGGTTTCGGTGAGCGCATGAGCGCTCTTTATCCACAGATTGAATCCTCTGTGATCCCCAGTCGTAAGAATGAATTCCTGCACCGCATTGAACTGAATTCTTCTGTCACACCATTGAAGTCCTTCCTTACAGCTATCGCACAACCTCCCCTTGTCCTATCATTAGCGTTGCGGCTGTTAATGGTATACATAACGACGTTGATGACCGGTATATTCTTGAGGAGGAACTCCAACAAAGCAGCAACTGATGCTTAAAAATAGCATATAAGTCCAAACAGCGCAGATTGCTGGATGTCACTCGACAGTGACAGGCAATTCAGGGTGGCGAAATTTGGTCTTGTGACCAAAGACTCCAAGAACTACTTAGGTACTGCATCTGAGGTGTTACGGACTAGAGGCTTCAGTGTGTCCGACGGCGACACTTGTATTTAATGAAAGGGACGCTGTGCCAGACAACATCATTCTCGACAACACCATTCAATGAAGAAGCTTTCCTTGCAATTGGCCACGAGGATACACTCATTGTTCAAAATCAGCGCCCAGAAAGTGGCTCGTCCTTCCATGGCCAGCTTTAAACGTCCAACTTTTCTTTCCAGAAAAAAAGAACACTTTACCTATCGGTTGATTATGTGCTCAACACCTTATTTTGTGATAATCTGGGGAACAGCGGAAAAACGTGCTGCCAATCCCGCTGGGGTAAGAAAAAGCAATGAAGGTGTCAACTTTGGCAGTTAAACGAGAAGCAGCACACTAGAAAGACGTGCTGCTAGAGCGAAGCAACCTAGAGCAGAATACGAGAGAGAGCTGTTCTGGTTACAGTTGCGCTGTCGATCACGAGTTCGCATGCTGGTGTGTTCCATCCAGTACAACCTTATGGTGGTTAAAGGCGCACTATTCCGTCAGAGAGGCCGTTGCCCCTTTCGAGCATGTATCACAGCGTGGATAATGTCCTCGTTGAACTAGTTAATCGCATATTAGTAAGGTATACATATTTGTTTCTGAGCGAATACCAATTATAGCAATACTTTAGAGAAAAATTTTCGTAAACTCGCTAAAATTCACAGAGACATTGCTCAAAGACAGCAGACACGCTCTGTTCCTTACAGCTATCGCAATCTTGTTGAGATACCTACGTTTCTGAAGCCGTTTCGCTCCTACTCAGACAACCGGCTCCGCCTCTCCCCGCCCACTGCGACCGAAACGCAGGGCAGTTGATAGTCAAACTTGCGGTGCGTTTCGGTTGTGATTGCAACCTGCGGTGCGTTCAGGTTGCTCCCCGGATCACATGCGTTGACTGACGCGCGCATTTCGAATATAGATGAATCGATTGAAACAAGGAAGAGCATCTGGGCTTCCTGCGATTTTTGAGTAGAATTCTCACTGTTTCTCTTGTGGGGCTTGTAACTGATTTCCTCTGCTACATTTGCGCTCAATATTCGACCATCCTAAAATTCATTATATTCTTCATATTTGTGCAATATTTAGACTGTCTTAAAAAGAAATTAAACGTTAACATGACCTTCCGAACGCATTTTGCAAATATTAATGGAGGAAGTTTTCAGTTGATTCGGGAGGGTTATTTGGATTTAATACGCATTTTGAGTGTTCTAAAATACGACATTCAGCTTAGCCTCTGTTTCTGAACGAAATTTATTTCCATTCGTAGCGTGCGTCGGCGCGCGTACGCTGCGTATCTTTCTCCCTCACTTTCTCGCTGTCTCTACCCTCGCTCCGCACAAGCGCGCGAGAGAACAGAATAAATTTGGCTCGGGGCCAGATGATACTTATCCGGTCGCTCTAATTTAGGCATCGATTTCCTATGCTTTGCTGGTTGATTCCAGGATGAAATCGCATACTAAGCAGGGGAAAGTGTCTTACGCTTAGGTATTTCATAATCAACACTAGCTTAGAAAAAAGGACAATTAAGGGTCACATTAATCTAAGCAAATTCAGTAGGGTGGGGTAATTCGGTGATTGTGTGTAAATCGATGGATTCTTCCTTGAAAAAATCGATTAGCTGAAATGGGTGCGATAGTCGATCAGCGAAGCGTGTGAAATGCGTCGAGGTATCGATTTTTGCAACTGCGTTCCTAAAATCGGTTTATAGAAAGCGCCCGGGCTCCAACCGTCTACGCTGGATGATGTACTATGACGTCATCAGCCGACAGTTGCGCTCTGGAAGCTGCGTGAATCAATTTCGTCGGTAGGACACGGAGCGCAACGTATGTGGCCTGCATCGCAATATATGTGGCCCGGAAATTGCCAAATTTGTCACCCTGGGCGCAACATGGACGCGGCTCCGGGTGCGTTCGGGGTGGGCTCAGGGCCTGCTATCGTCTGAGTACTAGAATGCGCACGCTGTTGAAAAAAAAACAAGTGAAAACGACTAAATTTAAGCAGTGCAGCCAAATTTCTGCAACCCCGCTCATAAGCTTCGACAACCCCGCCCTAAGATACAAACTCGTCCAGATTGATGGTTTTAAAACGATCATTTTGGCTAGTTTTTGATGCTTCCAACGAGGTGAACGTTTCAGTACAGACTGTAAGAGTATATCGGCTTCCCTATCTCAAACGTTTTATTGCTAATATTTGCTGTTTCAACCGCGCGCTCAGCAACTCGTCCACTTTCACCCGATGACGAAATAACCGTTATTCCTCCATTTGCACCAGGAACGGGCGTAATTACGGTTTACGATTTACGACATTTTGGACCGTAAATCGTAATTTTTCGTAAATAAAAATTCATGCAATGGAAGTAAATCGACAGATATCTCCAATTGACCTGCTCTAATCCCCCTTTGAGTATACCAATGTTTTGATCAGAAGATGGGACCAACCCAGGCGTGTGACTACAGCACGATCCCATTATCAACCTTTGACGTTATTCTATCATACAACGCGGGACACACGGTCGGAGTTGGAGGCGCTGGATAACAGGTCCGCGTTGGGCGCCGCGCACGTCTCACTAGCTGCCGCCTACAACGCAATGGAGTCTGAAAGCATTTTTGACGAAGAGCTTCGTTTTCGTGTTATCCAGAAAAATCAACTGTCCTGAATTCCATAGCTAGATTAGCGTCAAAACATCGAGCTAGGCAGTCTAATCGATCTAAAGTTTGCTTCAAATAGTGCTCTTGGCCCGCCTTTTGAGTAGATTACGCCTACACAGAGTCCACAAAAACCCACAAGAGGAGCACTTGTTCTTTACCCCAAAAGTTTGAAGCTCAACATCATTTCCTCGAGTTAATTTCTCTTCTTCCGCGGCAAACGGACCTTCAGAAAAGGCGTGAGCGCTAGTTTATACGCTCATCTTCGCCCTTTTTTTTCTGAAACCTTCATCTCTCACAAATGCGAGCGTTTGATGGGGCGTTTTGGCTATATTTCCTAACTATGGGGACTAAACTACATAAAACGGCAAAAATTAGAAAGCTTTTTTTGTGCTCAAGTTCCTTTAACAATCTACAGTATCGTCACCATAAAGCTACGATTCTGCAAGTGATTAAAGGCACAGGACACCCAAGAAATTGTTTTTCAGATTTTATGCTCATCTTGGAGAGAGCCACTCTCCGATCACAATGGTATCTCTGAAAGCGTTCAAGACCCCCTACGGACCGAGATATGGCGCCATGAAAATGCCTGCATTTGAGGGCGAAAATTTGGTGGACGAGTTGTCTCAGGCTTGTATTTCTCTTCATTCGAAATCGCTGCACGAGAGCAAAACAGCATGAGGAGGTAGACCAGCAATGGACTAAAGAACGACGACTAGTTGGAATTCATCCATCCATCAAGCCGCTATTAAGATCGAAAATCAGCAAGGGGGCCGGGCCTGAGGTGGTGAGCGAAGGGGGTCGGGCCTGTGGTGGTCGCTTATATCTCGCTTATTTCGAGGAATTGAGATCTCGCATTTGGCACGTGTTATGTAGGAGGGGTCTTCTTCACAATTACACGAAGATCTCAAAATTCATATCTGAGGGTGTACTGTGCCTTTAAGTCGGTATAGGAAAAAAATAGTTAGAGATGGGCGACCGATACTGTGCTCCAGATAGAGTTACCATGGATCGGGCTGATACTTTGCGCCCTCTATTAAAGGTGAGCGCAAGCTCGGTGCCATATTTTTTAACGTACGTGCACTGAGTTTGAGCCAACCTTCAGTAGGGAACTCGAAGTACATATCAGTTCGATTCTTACCGACTGTGTAATCGGTGTTGCGGTTTTGCTAGCTAATGAAAGGAGTTCTCAAATTTGGCGCTCAGAGAATAGCTCAAATACGGTCATTCTGGCTCGTTTCACGCTTGCAACGGCGTTAGCGTTTTGAGAGCGGCATCACGAGTATAATTGTGCCCCTGTCGCCCAGCAGGTACGCGGACAGCTGAATCAGACAGGTGGCTGTCTCAAGATCTGGGAAGAAGTTGTGGAATGAGTGATGAGGGGAAGCAGAGAAATACGGGTAAGACGGTGTCATTACGGGTATGGTAAACTTTTACGAGACAAGGTCGCGCCGCTCTGCGCAGCGAGAGGGACCGCCTGTCGCGGAGCTCCTGCCTTTCAAACCTTTCGCATTCGCAGTGCGCTGAACAGCGACAACGACAGCGATAGGTTTCGGCACATTTGCAGTGTGTCAGTATGTCAGCCCTCCGTGGCACGTCGCTGCGGCTCATGCGCGACAACTTTTCCTACAACAAACGATGCTGCTTTTCCGATGCGGGTCCAGCCTCGATTTGTGCTAGATTTTATGCCTGTCGCTGATGACAGCGATAAAGTATACCGTGCCCTCGAACGTGGTTAACTGTCTACTACTGAACGCAACCTAATGTATAGATAGTACATGAAATGGTGGACAGTAGGTAGTTTATCTTGTTTCACCATAGTAATAATATTTTTAGTGGTTATAGTTATTATTTGCTGTTTACGATATACGATTTACGGTTTACGATTTACGGTGGTTTTGTCGTAATTACGTTTTACGATTTACGAAATTTGAAATTTCATTTACGCACACCCCTGATTTGCACACAGTTCGCTTTTTCGTTAGTTACCAAAACAACCAGCTCCAAGCCTTCAATTAATGTCATAAAATCGATACGATTTTTGAGCGTGTCTGCTTCATTTAAAGGCAGTGTTCACGAAGAAAAAGTTGCTCGTTTTTTTGGCTTAAACGTAAGCTTTGGGTCCCTCTAAGAAGATTAAGAACGGAAGTGCGGCGAAAAACGGCCGTAAGTGGGTGAATATCTCGTGGGCCAGTCAACCCATTGGGCCACTCCGCTCACGTCCTATAACAGTTCCCCTGAATTCATGGGTATATAAGCGATGGTTTCCGATCAATAGCCCCGTTCTTCCCTTCATTCTCAACGTCTCTCTTTACTCAGGTCAGCTCGCACGCATCGGCTGCGAAAATCGGGAGTTACAAGCCTCGGACAACTCGTCCACAATGCTTCCCTTGCTGAATTTCGAGGGGCCATAACTCCGCTTCCAGGGGACCTTGTACGATTCCAGGGACATCATTGAAATCAGCATGGAACCGTTTTCAAGATAGGTGGAAAAACAGAAAAACGACTTTTGTCATAAATCTGGTTCTCGAGGTTTCAGTGTGAGACACTAAGTTGGCAAATGCTGGAGAAGACAGGGTCGAAGAAAGCAGCGAATACGGGCCAGAAATCGATAAAAACGGTTTGAAAGTTATCCCAGTGCGCCTATCTATCCCGGTCCGCCCCCATTCGGACGAGCTTATGGCGCCGCACACGTTTCAATGGCAAATTTTCAAGAAACTCAGCCGCGTCCAGCCTGCTGAGTTCGCGCAGATTTCGCGATTAGCGCGCGCTTGCGGAAATCAGCAGCGCCCATGACCGAACGTTTTTTTCTCACTATTAGTTACTTCACGACCGAACAGTCCCATTTTTGGGTCGAACTCGAGTGCGATATTCATGTTTTTTTCGTGTTTTCAAAAAAAAAGGAGACGGCAAAGAAGGAAAAACACGTACCATAAAAATACTTTGGTCTGTATACTTGATACTTGCAACGCACATCTTCCGGTATAACGAATGAGATGAAGAGTTTGTACATAGCGTCTAGTAGGACACCTAAAATGCAGTGATTAATATTGATCCCTCAGACATATTATAGTACCTGATCACGTTTTCTGCAGTCCTACTGAATTCCCACATCACCCAGATTCCGCCTTCTGTAGCCCTGCTGAATTCCCACGACACCCTGATCATGTCTTCTGAAGCCCTACTGATTCTCCACATCACCCTGATCCCGTCTTCTGAAGCCCTATTGAATTTACCCGTCACCCTGATCACGTCTTTTGAAGCTCAACTGAATTTCCACGACACCCGTGATCACGCCTTTCAAAGCCCTACTGAATTCCCCCATCACCCTGATCCCGTTTTCTGAAGCGCCTCTGAATTTTCACGGCACCCTGATCACGTCTTTCGAACCCAAACTAAATTTCCGCGTCACCCTGATCATGTCTTCTGTGACCTTTCGGAACCGAGTTCTCCGACGACCCTCCCCCTGAAAGAATCCGGCGCTGAATAGTGGGTTCTGCAGAGTTGCAGCGACCGGCGGCACTCCGCCGAGCGAGAGCTCTGGGGCGTGGTCGAAACCCGACGCAGCGTTGGGTACGAAGATCTCGCAGAGTTGCAGCGGCGTCCATAGGCTGCGGCATACTTCGAAGCGAGGTTCACAATCCTTTGCAGTTTCGGAGCTGTAATGGCTTTGAATACCGCTGCTCTTCTCACGAATAACACATGGTCGATGGTCGATCCTCCAGGTAAAAAACCGACTTGCTCCCCTCTGGTCAATTCCTCACGACGTTTGATGAGTCTTTCGAGAATGATACGTACTAAACCTTGTACATGACACGCAATAGAGAAATCCCTCTGTAATGCTTGGGATCCTTGACGGGATAAATTCTTGTGAAGAGGCACGATGATCGCACGTCTCCACGAATCGGGTATCCTTTTTCTCATCCATATGGCACGGATAGTGCTGGCCACTTCGCGAATCTCACACGGGGGGAGAGCTTTCAGCATTTCAGCAGTGATGTTGTCATCTCCACCTGCCCTTCCATTCTTCATTTTCCGGACACAATTCAAAACCTCAGCCTCAGTCGGCGGTTCCTAGCTGACATCGTAATGTGCTCATTGAACATGCGGGAGCTCAGGTAATGATGGCGCTGGACGATTCAGTAGGGACCTGAAGTAAGCCTTCCATATTGGCAGCGTCGCATCACCAACTGCAACTCCATTGATAGTATTGAGGACAGGAGGACATCTCTTCATCTTGCCGCTTTACTGTCTTAACAACGTGTACGCTTTCCTTGGGTTCTTCTCCTCCCGCTGCCGACGCAACTTCTTCCTCAGACGCTTCTCCTCCACGAAGTTTCCTGCAGTTCGGAGAGCACTTACTCCGTTGTTTGTCGATGTTGTTCCCTCTCAGACGTCGGCGAACGTCTTCTTGAGCTGTACAACTGGGAGCGTCTCTTTCGAAGCGTCCTGGATGCACTTGACGAAAGAGTCCGCGTTGCAGTTTCTCCTTAGTCCGTACTCCAATATGAATAGAAACGCGTTGTCGGAATATTCTTTTGCTATCTTCATCTCTGAGACTTGTAATATCAATCTTCGGGAGAGGCTTAGCCCATCACTTCCTCTGATGATTCCTCGCAGTGAAGTTCAACAGAACTGGACGGTGATCCGAATCGAATGCGGCATCCCACACAGCTCTAGATCTTCGAATGTCCCATAATGGAATATTCCTCGTCAGGACATAGTCAAGCTGTAGTTTCAAAGTTGTCATCTTCCGCTTCCGCTGCTCTTCCAGAGATAGCTGGGTTGGTCCCTGCCACGTGAGCTGATGGCGGCGATGATTCTTCTTGAATGTCGATACTATAATCAGACCACTGCGTTCACAAAAGTCGACAAGGCGGCAGCCATTGTTCGATGTTTGCTCCATTGGGTAGAACCATTTACCGAGCACTTCGGATTCCTGATCAAGTCCCATCTTCGCGTTTGCGTCGATTCCCACGACAACAGCATGTTGACAAGGTATCCTGACTAGCAACGCATTGAGTTCCTCGTAGAAGGCATCCATGGAATTGTCCTCGGCGGTTTCGGTTTTAGCATGAGCACTCACTATCCAGGGGGCGGCATGCATTATCGCTGCGAAGAAGGTCAGGGAGCTGCTCCGTGTCCTATGCGCGCAGCGTCGAGCCACGGGACGACCCCGAAGTGCATGGCGTGTATTGGTGTGTCGTTGCCGTAAATGCCCTTCCTACAGCAAACTCTACAAGTAGCGGCATTTTTTCGTCATCCTCGTCGTTTGGTGGAGTTTCTTGTCACCCCCTGCATCACAATAATTGGAAGCAAACGCGAATGGGATCACAGAAAATGCGTGCGTAGAATTTGCGTTGGAAAAAGCATTTACTTCCGCGATGCACTAATATACGCCATGCACTTCGGAGCCGTCCCGTGACTCGGCGCTGCGAGCATTGGACACGGAGTGGCTCCCTGACCTTCTTCGCAGCGTTCATGCATGACGCTCCAGAGATTGAATCTTCTGTGATCCCAAGTCGCATAAATGCATTCCTACACGACGTAGAGCCGAATTCCTTGATCATACCATTGTAGTCCTTCCTTGCTTTCGCACAGCCTCCCACACTCCTATCATCAGCGCTACCGCAGTAGATGGCGTACTCTCCGACGTTGATGATGGGTCTATCCTTGAGGCGAGTTTCCTGCAGAGCAGCAAACGGTGCAGCATAGAAGTTAGGACAGCGCAGATTGTTGGATATCACTGGACAATGACCGGCGATTCGGGGTGGCGAAATTGTGGCTTGAAGCCAAATACTCCATGAACTCCCTAGGTACTCAGAAATTCGTGGGGAAGTTCCCGAAAGCGACAGCAGAACTTCCCTCGAAACGCCTGGGAAACTCTCCCCGAATCGAGGGGAGGCGGAGGGGACCTCCGGCTAGCAGGTCTTCCCTTTTTCTCCCGATCGCCAGTCTTCCCAAGCTGTCGCAACCCAACACCCATTGGTCATTGATTTATCAAAGTCGGCTTTGGCCGAAACTCGTCGTTTCCAACTGTTTCCTGTTCTTCGAAAGCTCGGGGGTGGAGGCCTTGAGAACAACCGTGAAGCGGACTTCCCTTGTTCTTATTCGAGTCGACAGTTTCGAACGCCTTATCGTTGTGTATAATTTGAGGGGAGAGGTGCGAGACTTCACCTTCCGGGGGGACGTCTCGCTCCTCTCCCCTCGACCGAGTGATAACGACCAAATCAGGTAAATTGTCCTCGGGAATTTCCCACAGATATCTGAGTACGGATCTTAAGGTGTTAAGGACCAGAGGCCAAAGTGTGCGGGACGGCAGCACCTTCATGCAATGTATGGGATACTTTCGCGATATATTAGGCTGATCGAAAAGTCTTGGCAGCAAAACAAATTTATCCCGAGAAAAATCGTGAAAAGTGGGGTCATTGCTGGTACACAGGTGCAACACCGAGAACCTATTGGAAGCTTCCATGGTAGGGGTATATAAGGGCGCGAGCTCGTTTGAGACGGTAACTACAATGGATTTCACCCAACCTCAACTTCGACTACTTATCTTCTACGAGTGGCGTCGCGGCTCCTCGGCGTAGGAATTCGTCACCAACATCAACGCTGAAATGGGCAAGGACAGCAATTCCTACCGCACGGTGGCCCATTGGATCTCTCGCTTCAAGGCCGGAGATACGGACTTGAAAGACAAACCGAGGTTCTGCTGTGATGCTTCTGGGACAAGCGCGGGATGCTCTACTGCGAGTTGCTCCCTCAAGGGAAGACGGTCAGCGCTGCCGTGTACTTACGTCAGTTGGAGGAATTGACCCTCGCCCTGCGAGAGAAGCGCCCGAGGCGAGCTACGGTACACCTCCTTCACGATAATGCTCGACCCCACATCGCGAAGGAAACCCAATCCAAACTGCAGGAGCTGAACTGGCAAACGGTACCCCACACGCCTTACTCTCCCGACCTTGCGCTTTCTGACTTCCACCTGTTTCGTCCCCTTAAGGCGTTCTTGGCTAAAAATACTTTCGCTGATTATGATGTCATTGAGAAGGCTATTGGTGACTTCTTCGATTCCAAGTCCCCTGCTTTCTGGGAGAAAGGAATCAATGACCTGCCTGACAGGTGGACCACTGTCATAGCTAATGAGGGAGACTATATTGTTGATTGAATTGTAATGTTAAAAAAGGATCTAATGAATTTGAAAAACCTCAATAAAGTTGCCAAGACTTTTCGATCAGCCTGATAGTTGTGCACGCTACATCGCTCGAACGTTCCCTGTCTACACTCAAACGTCTGCTGGGTTCAGTAGAAGCAGGGGCACCAATGAGCAGGTACCAACAGACTTGTATACACACCCCCCATGAGCTTCTATTAGTTTTACCTAGTATAACTGTGCTTCCCTGTGCTTTAGATTACAGATAATCAATATCCCGTAGTTACCTTAACTCTACCCACCCCGAGTTTTATGATGGGTTCTTTTCCGGAAGATTCTCCTTCCTTTTGACACCATCGTCGCCGAGCGGCCGCCGCACCACCTGCTCATCTCAGGGGTCGTTTATACTTTCGCCGCCGAGCGGCGCGGCGAAGTGCAATCCTACAATACTGATCGTGCTGTGCCGCCTGATCAATATTACAGAAATGCAGTGTGCCGCGCCGCTCGGCGGCGGGAGTATAAATGACCCCTCAGGTGCAACGTGGCGGCGGCCGTGTGCGGCGCCTTTAGCAAAGTTTATGCAGATGGACTCTAAACGTGCTGCGGTACCGTGGGGCGGCGCCGCGTGGTCGGTATGGCTGAAAAATGCGATTCGCCGCGCCGCTCCGCGGCGGAAGTATAAACGACGCCTAAGGCGAATGTTTCCAATCGCCAAATTTTGTCGTGTGGTAAATTGACGAGGCCGCGGCGCTAAATTGTCACTTGCTATCGAAACCCCACTGAGCAGTGGTGTGGCGAATACCGCTCGGCCGCCGCAGTTTATACGTCTAGTCAATTCGCTCGACTAAATGTGGCTCAAGGCCTATATATGTACTTGTGAAACGCGTTGTAGTAGCTGGCGATTTACCCTATATATGTACTGGTGAAACGCATTGTAGTAGCTGGCGACTTACTCTTCCATAGTAGCATATGATGGATTCTTTTAAGAAATTACAAAAACAAAGGCAGTTGTAAGTATATAAGTGTGAACAGGAGAAAAAAATTATTCAAAAAGCCGAAGCTATTTTCGCTCCTCATCGTAGACCAGCGTAGAAGCAACCTTACGGAAAAGCGGCAAGGTCTGACTCACCTATGTTGCACACAGTCACCGATACTGTCATACAAATAAGTAATACTCGTGCATTGATATGTAGTGCTTTGCTTTGAAAGACAGCAATGGTGAGTACAGCAATAGCAAGGCTACAGATCGGACCTAACAGAAGTCGGAAGAGCAGCGATAGGTGAATGAATGTTAATGGAGCGTAGACATTCAGGGCTGCCGCACAGACTTCACATCTGGTGCAGTTCATCAGAGTTGTCATCTGAAATACTGCGGTAATATTGAAACTGGCGATGATGAACCAAATAGAGTCCAATAACACAGAACGAAATGTCTCGAAGACGGCAGACGCAGATTGAGGCTGCAACACAAAAAAAGAATTTGCAATTATGTTTTTCCTTCGAAGTGGTCTGCATTGGGAGATGTACTCAAATGACTAATTCTGCAGGAAATGCTGTAGAGTGACCTAATATGTACATATGTATCTCGACATATGTATGTAATGGATATATATGCATAAGCAGAAATGATTAGAGAAGAAGTGTAAATGAAATCGAGATGAAGAATGCGAAAAAAACCAAATGATAACTGACTTTTTCTGCTCATTACAGCTGGGAAAGCCGAAACCAGCCGGCCTGAATCGTAACAGACAAAAGCAATGTTCTACACTAATCTGTCGAACCCTGACTGTACTTCCTGATTACTCTGACTAGGGACTTTTTCACCCGTATCCCACCTATTCGAAAAACCATGTTTTTGCCTTCGCTGATTTACGACAGTGCATAAATGATCCATGCTCGAAATGCTCTAAATGTCTCCGGGGATTCCAAAAAAGGCATTTTCATTTATTCGTGAAAATGTAACGGAATTCATAGCGTTTTAGCAGTAAGTTTCTCGGATTGGGCTCAAAACTTTCAAATGGGGTTGTTTAGAACGCTGAACGCGAATCTGTGGTCAGTTTATCACTAGGCCTAGGGTTACTGTACGTTACGGTGGGCACATTGCCCTTTAACTGGTGTTACCTACTTTAAAGGCGAGGTTCACAATAAAAACGATTTTCGAGCTCTCTTTATGAGATTGTGGATTTGTTTGGTCCTCACAAGAAAAGTAAAAATACCTTTAAAATAAAAGAAAATTTGCGAGAGAAATGCACAAAAACCAGGAAGAACGACTGATTACTAGTGTCCGCAAGCCGCCCACCCACCCCTTCCCCCAACACAGAGATTTTTATTTATGTTTGTCTAGCCATCTTCTAGTAGTCAGTAGTCAATAGAAACGCTCAGAAATAACTTCAGAAGCAAAATAAATCATGGCAAAACAGAAATTTGTAGAAACCTCTATAATTGAGGGCGGGCGAACACCTATTAATAACATGTTTTCGGGCGTTTTTTCTCCAAATTTTCTCTCATTTTTTCTTTTGTGATTTCCAGATCTACCATCTCATAAGAATAGCACAACAACCGTTTTTATCGCGAACCCTGCCTTCAATATTTCGAAAATCGAGAAATCAAATGTCGTTTTCGGCGTCCCAAATAACACCCACCAAGAGATTTTGCCCCAAATCTGAGACTTTGACTAAGCCACCGTATACCCACAGTTACATACCGTAATCAGAGGAGAATTGATGAGCAGATTCGTGTTGAGCAGCCCAAATAACCCCTATGATGAAGTTTAAGGACGATTTAGCATTTGGGAAATCGTCAAAAGTCACGGTTGGCCAGAGAATTTTCCTCCATTTTGAAGCTTCGGACCAAATTATCCGAAATTTGAGATAAAGTAACAATTGAGTCTCTGATTCGTAATCGACACCCAAAATAATTTTCAGAAAAAAGTTTTGAACTAAATCCGGAACAATTTTTGTGAACACCCTAAAGATTGCCATTCGGGTCCCCCTATGAAGAAAAGTCGCTTTTTTGGGAATCTCCTGCAAATCTCTGAGGCGTCTAATAAATTTTGAACGCGGATTTTTGGTACTCATAACTAAAAAATTCGGAGCATGGTTCAAAATGCGCATAAAACCTTCGTTACACATTTTACCACGAGCCGCAAGCCTGCCAACACAGCACAACTATGGTTACACATTAAAGGCAGCATACACGCTAGTAAAGGTGATTGAGATAACTACGGAAAAAGAATGGTATGGCCCAGATTACAATGCCTACGCATTTTGAAGTGTCAAAAACGACCCACAATGCCGCTACATGAGTTGGAAGTTGGCGCCGCCTGTTTTTTCACGCCCCCTGTATTTGCCCTTTTCCTGCAACGCAAGGTGGCTGGGTCATTTCCATCGCCGATACTGTTGGTAGATTGCCTAACAAGTGAACCACACACGTCACTGATGGCGAAGATGGCCCAACAACCCTGCGTTGGAGGAAAAGGGCAAATACAAGGGGCGTGAAAATACCGGGCGGGGTCAACTCATAACTTATGTAGCGGCATTGTGGGTCATTTTTGACACCTCAAAATGAGTAGGCGTTGTAATCTGGGCCATACCATTCTATTCCCGTAGTTATCACAATCACGTTTACGAGCGTGCATGCTGCCTTTGAAGGCAGTGTCCACGATAAAAGCCATGTCTGATTTTTTGGTGGAGATCGGCAGCTGTGGGGCCTAGCGCAACCCTAACATTGAGAAAAAATTAAGAAAAATGAGCTCGTAACGGTCCCCTACGGCCCCAAAGTTGGACACCCGTCAGCTCGTCACACCCCAGATGCACTTTCCACGCCCACCGACGTGAGCAAATGAATGCTCGAGATTGTGAGATGAGCGATGGTTTCCGATCAATAGCCCAGTTCTTCCCTTCATTCTCAACTTCTCTCTTTACTCAGATCAGCTCGCATACATCGGCTGCAAAAGACGGAAGTTACAAGCCTCGGACATCTCGTTCACTATGCTTCCCTAGCTCAATTTTTGAGGGACCATAACTCCGTTCCTAGAAGGTCTTGTACGGTTCCAAAAACGTCAGTGGAATCAGCATAGAACCGTCTTCAAGATATGTGGAAATGCAGAAACACGATTCTTATCGTGAACACTGCCTCTAAAGGCAGTGTTCAATAATCTTCAATTTTGAGATTATTCGCTATATCGATTAAGAGGCCCCCGGGTAGAACTAAAATGACGTAGAAATTGAGAAAAACGCTCCAGAAGTACACGAATTCCTCAAGTATCACCCCGCCTCTTAAGTATCACAGGAAGTGTTTGTTGTGACAATGAAATCTTTTGTGAACCCGTCCTTTGCAAATCTCTTTTCTCTATTGCTCCGTTCTTTCCGTAGGGCCCTAACTAATCCTGCTTGGCATAAAATAATCTTCTATCTTCGATTGACCCCATTTTCCACCGGTGACAACCACTATGAACATGTTCATCCAACCGGACAACTAATCCATGTCATAGAATGATATCACTGAAATACGACGTTTAAATGCGTTTCTCGCCGTTTCTTCGTAATTTTGGTAACACTTGGAGGCCAACGCATTGTTTTATGTGAAAAACTAGGGGACGAAAATCATCGTGAACACTGCCTTTAAACATGATATCACCTCTTTTGAGAGAACAACTGTGGAGAGACGTCCACATCAATGTAAACGCTCCACCATATGTATGTGATATAAAAGCTGAGCAGGTACTGGATGAAGTGGGCCGGAATGTTACATCACCATCCGGTGAGGCTAGCCTCATTGAATTTTTATCTATTTCATACACTTCAACATTCGTGAAAAGAGTAGCGTTGGAAAGCAATGACGGCGCCAAGGAGTGGGTGCCCTTTTAGTCTGGAAAGCAGTGTAGCTAGTCAATTATTCATGAGTGTCATACATCCACCGGAGATCCATTCGAACACATTCGCCCTCCATTCAGAATGACATAGGCCCCCGATGAATGCTGGGGTTGATACAATTACAGAATTATGAAAACCGTATGGCTCTGTGCTACGGATCCATTCAAACAAGTCAGTGGCCAACGTGACTCTGAGGGGGGAATGGATAAGGCAACACTTCCTTAAGCTTTCATACATCTCTTATCGCGGATCTTGATTTGATTGGCGATGGACTGACTGTGATACTAACACAGCAGGATAGCTTGTGGTAGTTTTAACGGTATATCTTAAAGTCAGCGCTCACGATGAGAAAGTTAGGGATTTTTATGAGAGAAGTAACGTTGTATTGAATGGTGAGCCAGAAAAACGCGAAAAACGTTCTAGAAGTGCACAAACGCGGCAGCCCCAAAATCAGGAGACTCCACCCTTTATACGGAGACACTGTCTCAAAAACTATTCTTTTCTGGAGAAGCTTTAACGTATAAACAGCGGGTCACTAACAGCAATGCCTTCCATAAGACGGTCGATAAGATAGAACCACGTTATCATATGAAATCTCTTCATTCCTTCACACCTGTCAATCCTCACATTCCCAAGACTGAGACGTCACTCGAGAGATCCTGCTTTGGCGGGAGAGAGTGCTTTCTAGTTTTTTTTTTCTTGCAGTTTCTGCTGACTCTGATGTCACAGTGACCTCCTCACCTATTATAATCTGTAAGAAACTGAACATCCATGATTTATCGTGAACACTACTTTCAATGCTTTAAATTCAGCTAAAATCACTCTGAATAAATGGTGTGCTAACTGCGATTCCGACATGGTTTTTTTCAATGGTTTTCATAGCAGTGATACGACTTCCAAGAAAATATGGTATTCTAAAGTTGTTACCTGGCAGAAACCTACAGAAATCTGACGTGAACCTCTTACTATAAGAGGCAGCGCACGCGTCAGAAACCTCCGATTTTTTTGCCATTCTGCGCAGGTAGGCTAGGCTGTGATATAAAGCAAATGAACCACAGTGAACTCAAATTCTGGAGAAAAACTCATTAAAAAAATCCCGGAGCATCCACCTTCCTTTTTACACCTATCTTGTTGTGTAATGTGTCATGCAGAAACGTCGAAAAATTTGAACGTCTGAAAAGGTTTAGCCCATTAGAGGCATCGTACGCGCAGAAAACCCTATATTATTGTCTCACGATTTTGTGTATCCTGGCCTCTCTAGCAAACGAAAGTGTCGAAGGGACCCATGAAAAACATTCATTCTAAGGAAAAGTCAAAAAAGAACGCATTGTAAGTATGAATTTGAATTTCGCGCCAAAAACCGTTTTTGAACTTTTCTGCATTTGTAGACCTGGTCACTGTCGTTTTCTAAGTTTTTCTGTATGTAGACTTCGTGCCGCAACTATTTTTCACGTTGTTTGACGGTTGCATCAAGATTCTATGAAGAAATGCTAGATGACTAGTGGAAACTGCTGGCGGATCCTCATCTTTAACCCCTTCCCGCTTGGTAACCACGCGTTTTTGACGCGACGAAGCTCATCGGTGTCGCGTACCGGGCTCATTCAAGAAATTGAGAATGAAAAATGGAAATTAGTTCTCAGCGTGAAAGATGCCTTTGAGTTCCTTAGGTTCATTAACTCTTTTTTGCAGAGTCATAATTTTTCAACTGCCTACTTTGCCGTGGCGTTTCTATTCCTCGTGCTAGGTGATCGACCGGGAAAACGCCTTTTAAGGCCACAGAGCAGTTTTCGCTTAAAGGCAGTGTTCACGATGAAAAAAGTTTTCGAAATTTCACTAGGATTGGGTAGTGGAGGGGCACTCTGTAACGTTAACGTCGAAAGAACGCATGAAAACGAGCCGGGAAGAGCCCCAAAAGAGCCCGAAGTTGCAATTTCGAGCGCATTGAAAACCCCAAAAGCGCATCACACGCCCACCGACGTGAACAAATGAACGCTCGAAATCGTGATATGAGCGATGATTTCCAAACATTAACCCCGTTCTTCCCTTCATTCTCAGCTTCTCTCTTTACTCAGGTCAGCTCGCATAGATCGGCTGGAAAAGATGGAAGTTACAAGCCTCGGACAACTCGTCCACCATGTTTCCATAGCTCAATCTTTGAGGGACCATAACTCCGTTCACAGAAGGTCTTGTATGATTTCAGAGACATCATTGGAATCAGCATGGGGCCATTTCCAAGATAGGCGGAAAAACAGAAAAACGATTTTCATCGTGAACACTGCCTTTAACGATTGTAATAGGATTACGTAACATTGAGGTTTCACTTTATGCGTACTGCCCCTTGATCGGGCCCAGCAATCGGAGATCTGGGAGTAAGGATAGGGTATCCAATTCGGGTGACTGAACATACTTTCAAATTTCAGTGTTCGACGAGCCGATGAAAGCGAGTGGTAATCTCGGGATCGTTTTCCAGTTTTTCTGCTTATCGTGGAGAGAGTTTAACGCTGATAACAATGGTGTCTCCAGAATCGCTCAGAACCTACTTCGAACGAAGTTATTGCCCCTCAAAAATTGTAAATCATAACGGCGAGAATTCTGTGAACGAGTTTTTCTCGGGCCTGTTTTTCTCCGTCATTCGCAGCCATTACACTAGAGCCGAACACAATACGAATACAGACCGATAATAGATGAAAGAACGTAGATTTCGATCAAATTCCATGGCTAGTCTCGTCCCTATTGAGCCCGAAACCTTTGAAGGGAGCGGAGCGCATGGACGCTGATTTGGAGGGCCGGAGGAATGGGTGCTCGATTTTTCCCGCTTATTCTGAAGAGTTGAGACTCCGCGTTTGACAGGCTCAATACAAACAACGTCTGGACCATAGTATGAAATTTTACAAAGCAGCTTGGACTGTGTCTTTAAAGGCACAGTCCAACCTCGGAATGGTTTTTTCTGTTTTAAAGGCAGTGTTCACGATGAAAATCGTTTTTCTGTTTTTCCGCCTATCTTGAAAACGACCCCATGCGGATTCCAATGGTGTCTCTAAAATCATACAAGACCTTCTGTGAACGCAGGTATGGTCCCTCAAAAATTGAGCTATGGAAACATGGTGGACGAGTTGTCCAAGGCTTGTAACTTCCGTCTTCTGCAGCCGATCTATGCGAGCTGACCTGAGTAAAGAGAGAAGCTGAGAATGAAGGGAAGAACGGGTCTAATGATTGGAAATCATCGCTCATCTCACGATCTCGAGCATTCATTTGTTCACGTCGGTGGGCGTGTGATGCGCTTTTGGGGTTTTCAATGCGCTCGAAGTTGCAACTTCGGGCTCTTTTGGAGCTCTTCCTGACTCGTTTTTATGCGCTCTTTCGACGTTAACGTTACAGAGTGTCCCTCCACTACCCAATCCTAGTGGAATTTCGAAAACTTTTTTCATCGCAAACACTGCCTTTAACGTCTATCTTGAGAAAAATCCAACGCTGATTCTAACGATGTCTCTGCAATCGTACAAGACCCCCTGTGAACAGAGTTATGGTTCCTCAAAAATTAAGCGGCGAAAAGATGGTGGACGAGTTGTCCGAGACTTGTAACTTCCGTCATTTGCAATCGATAAATGCGAGCAGACCTGAATGAAAAGAGAGGCTAAAACTGAAGGGAAGAACGGGCTATTGATCGAAAACCAACTGTTGAGTGTTGAGCTCGAATGTTCGCAAAAGGGGAGTGCCAAATTGGCCTCCTGATGTGAGCGCCCAGGGGGGGGGGCTACCTTCTATATCTCGCTCATTTGGAGGAATTGAGAGCTCGCACTTGGCAGGTGTTATGCTGAGTGGGTCCACTTTACAATCATATAGAAATCTCAGATTTCGTCCATAGGCTTGGACTGTGCCTTTAAAGGCAGTGGTCACGATACAAAACATCGTAATACTACAAAAATCAGCTTAGATCGAAGACAGCTGGAAAACTATGAAGGTAGCGCGGTGAAAAACGGGTAAGAATTGAAGTTTCTAGGGCCCCTAGATGCCAGTTACTCGCCTTTCATGGTTTTGCGACAGCGGCAAATGCCGCAGATTTTCTATAGAAAAATGAGAAATGCGACGCGGCATTTGCCGCCAGCGGCAAATGCCGCAAAGTGGAGCTTTCATGCATTCGCGACAGCGGCATCGCGAATCGCGGGCCCCGTCGCTGTTTTTCGCTGGCTCCGTCACTGTTTTCGGTGGCCCCGTCGCCGTGTCTGCGGCAGCGACAAGAATGATCCGGACCATTTGTGTCGCTGTCGCTGGCCTCGCCGCAACCTATCGTGCCGGGACCAGCGTCGACCCTGGCATTTTGCCAGCAATCTCGGCAATGAAGGCAGCTATCAACCTCGACCTAATTATGCTGTATTCCTCTTCTGCTAGACTTCTACAGGATATATTCCCTTCTTGTATTCTGCTCCCCTGATTCTCTGCTGCTATCTGGCTGTATCCGGAAATGTTTGAGCTTTCGACTTCGCCAAAGTATTTTCAGTACATCTTTTGTTTTTATTCCACTTCTCCTGCGATATTTTTATTGCAATACACACTGAGTTGAAAAGGCATTGAGGGATGAATTTATTTATCGCTTCGATCAGTATAAATAGTGAGACTACTTTAATCCAGATAAATGCGCTTGTATTGTTATATAATGTTCAGAAATTAACCCAATAACTTACCAATCGTGATGACTTCCCTACGGAACAACGGCAACATCTCAAACAAACATTGTAGAATTTGTTTTGCTAGCTTATGTTTTGCTCCCTGCTTTACTACGATATTATGACCAACATGATGGTAATAGGCAGCTAGGTAAATTATGCCACCTCACAATGTCATTCCTCATCTCAGGGTGGGTTTCACTCGGTGCTAAAAACATTCAGCGTGCTTTGGAATGCCAATGACAGCCATAAATCACTCGAATGTATTCATCACTGTTCAAAATATTTTTTTCTGACTTCCAAGGTTCAAAATATTTTTTCTAGCTTCCATTAGGCACAAAACGCTGTGTCTGGCTCTCTTAACCATCCCCCTCCCCCAATGAAACTCCAATCCTTGCTTTCACCGAATCTTTATCATTGAGCTACGCTGCTATAGCAGGTGTACTCTCTGATATCGTCTCGATATTGCATACTTTCGGATTTCGGTAGCGATTTCAGGCCAAATTTCCGTCACCCCTTGCGAAAAAAATCGGAGCGTTTCGAACAAATCGCGAATCGGAAAAAAAGCCAAATCAATCGCAAATCGCTCAAAAAAATTCAGTCTATTAAATAATTTACTCCATATCATTACTGGTAAGTAGTTTTCACGGGCTTTTGAAAAACAGAGGACTTTAAACGCAGAAACCGCCTTCTCAGCAGAGAAAATGGGGCAGCATGAAGTAGTTTGAAAGCAAAAATCATTGAAAACTTTTCAAGATCGTGAGAAAGTACCAGGACACCTCAAAAATTGCAAAAAAAAACACCACACGAGGCAAAAAGCGCAAAATACAAGCAAATGGTGACAGAGATGCGAGGAATGTGAAGGAATCAGCTGATTTCGCCACCGCCGCGAATTTTGGCAAAATGCCCAGTTTGCTATTGGTCCCGCCACGATAAAACGCGGCAATGCCGCCGTCAGCACGATTTGCGGCAAATCGCTGATTTTGCCGTGGGTCCAAGTGCGGCATTTGCCGCTGTCGCAAAAGCATGAAAGGCGAGTTAGTGCACACATGCACAGCGTCGTCCATAAAAAAGCGCAGTCTCATGCCGAGCAGCCAAAAATCATCGATAGTCTGAGGAAGAAATAAATGCAAATTTACCTAATGAAAACAATTGAAGGATGAAAGCAAGCACTTCAGTCATTGTTTTTGACTGAATGAGTAATGCTCATTTATTGAAATTCAATTTCAAGCCGGCTTATTTTCTTTATACTACAGATCATCGATGCTTATGATGTGGAGTGGGCTCGTCCACCATTAGAGGCAGCATACACGCACGTAAACGTGATTGAAATCAGGGGTGTGCGTAATTATGGTTTACGATTTACGACATTTTGGGCCGTAAGTCGTATTCTTTCGTATATAAAAATACATGAAATGGAAATAAGTCACAAGACATCTCCAATTGACCGGCTCTAATCCCACTTTGCGTATACCAATGTTTTAGGTCAGGAGATGGGGCCAATCCAGGCGTGTGACTACAGCACTATCCCATTATCATTGTTTGACGTGATTCTATCACTATAACGCGGGACACGCGGTCGGAGTTGGAGCCGCTGGATACCAGACCCGAATTGCGTGTCGCGCACTTCTCACAGGCTGCCGCCTACGTCGCAAAGCAATCTAGTAGCACTCTTCACGAGGAGCTTCGTTTTCGAGTTTTGTTATAAAGATCAACTTACCTGATTCCTATAACTAAATTGATGTCAAGACATCGAACGAAGCGGCCTAATCAATCAAAAAATTGCTTCAAATATTGCTCCTGGCCCGCCTTTTGAGTAGATTACGGCTGCTCAGAGTCCACAAAAATCAATAAGAGGAGCGTTGGCTTTTTTACCCGAGAAGTTTGGAGCTAAAAATTGTTTCCTGTAGTTAATTTTTCTTCGTCCGCAGGGAACGGACACTCAGAGAAGGCGCGAGCCCTAGTTTAAATGCTCATCTTCGCCCTTTCTTGTCAAACTGCTATCTCTCACAAATGCGATCGTTTGGTGAAGCGCGTTGGCTATATTCCTAAACCATGGGGACCAGCCTGCACAAAGCGGCGAAAATTAGCGGGTTTTTGTGCTTACGTTGTCTTTGATAATCTACGGTATCGTCATCATAAAGCTACGATTCTGCAAGTGATTTCAAGATAATCTAGAGTTGGGCCGTATTTAACTGATGCTTTGCGATCTCTATTGAAAGTTGGCGCAAGCTCGGTGCCATATTTTTGACGTACGTGCACCGAGTTTGAGCCAACCTTCAGTGCGGAACTCGAAGTACATAATGTACTATGGTTAGGTCCGTGGCTTGTTTTCTCAGGAAAAAAAACACTTACATTCAAATCGCGGTTGCCGCGGCGGTTTAAATTTAAATGTTTTTTTTCCTGGGGGAACAAGCCACGGATCTAACTACACATATCAGTGCGATCCTTACCGATTGTATAATCGGTGTTGCCGTTCCGCTGGCAAATGGGAGTTCTCAAATTCTGCTGTTGAGAATCGCTCAAATATGGTCATTTTGGCTCGTTTTAACGCTTACAACGGCGTTAGCGTTTCGGGAGAGGCATTACAAGTATAATTGTGTTCGTGTTGCCCAGCAGATACGCGGACAACTGAATCGGACTTCCGGATTTCTCAAGATCTGGGAGGAGTTGTGAAATGAGTGATGAGGGAAAGGAGAGAAATACGGGTAAGACGGTCTCATCAGGCCAATGGTATTTTTTGCGACACGCTGTCGCGACGCTCTGCACAGTGACAGCCACCGCTTCCGGCCCTCTAAACCTTTCGCATTCACAGTGCGCTGCACAGCGACAGGCTTCGGCACATTTGCGGTATGTTAGTCTTCCGCGACACGTCGCTGAAGCTCACGAGCGATAATTGTTCCTACGACAGCCGATGCCGCTTCTCCGATGCGAGTCCAACCGCTACGTGTGCTAGTTTTCATTCCAGTCGCTCATGACAGCGACAAAGTATGTCATCCCTCCTAAACCTGGTTAGCTGTCAAATTCTGAACGCAACCTAATACGTGTGTATGAACTAAGTACGTGAAACGGTGGACAGTAAGTAGTTTCTGTTGTTTCACCATAGTAATAATAATTTTAGTAGATATTGTTATTAGTGGGGGTGTGTATACAAGTCTGTTGGTACCTGCTCGTTGGTGCCCCTGCTTCTACTGAACCCAGCAGACGTTTGAGTGTACACAGGGAACGTTCGAGCGATATAGCGTGCACAACTATATCGCGAAAGTATCCCGCACATTGCATAAAGGTGTCGCCGTCCGGCACACCAAGGCCTCTGGTCCATAACACCTTAGGATCCGTACCTAAGGAGTCATGGAGTCTTTGGCCACAAGCTACAATTTCGCCACCCTGAACTGTCGATCGCTGTCGAGTGATATTCAAAAAACTGCGCTATCCAAGCTTCTGAGCTATTTCCATGCACCGTTTGCTGCTTTGCAGGAAACCCGCCTCAAGGATAGAGCCGTCATCAGCTTCGGAGAGTACACCATCTACTGCGGTAACGCTGACGATAGGAGAGTGGGAGGCTGTGCAATAGCTGTAAGGAAGGATTTCAATGGTATGGTCAAGGAGTTTGGCTCAACGTCGTGCCGGAATGCATTCGTACGACTGCGGAGGATTCAATCTGTGGATAGTGAGTGCTCATGCGCCTACTGAAACCGCCGAAGACAATTCGAAGGATGCGTTTTATGAGGAACTCAATACGTTGCTGGCCAGGATACCTTGTCAACATGCTGTTGTCGTGGGGATTGACGCAAATGCGAAGATGGGACTTGATCAGGAATCCGAAGTACTCGGTAAATGGTTCTACCCAATGGAGCAAACATCGAACAATGGCTGCCGCCTTGTCGACTTTTGTGAACGCAGTGGTCTGATTATTGCATCGACATTCAAGAGGAATCATCGCCGCCATCAGCTTACGTGGCAGGGACGGCTATCTTCAGAAGAGCAGCGGAAGCGGAAGATGACAACTTTGAAGCTACAGCTTGACTATGTCCTGACGAGGAATATTCCAGTATCGGACATTCGAAGGTCTAGAGCTGTGTGGGATGTCGCATTCGATTCGGATCACCGTCCTGTTCTGTTGAACTTCACTGCGAGGATTCATAAGAGGAAGCGAGGGGCTCAGCCTCTCCAGAGGATTGACATGACAAGTCTCAGAGATGAAGAGTGCAGAAGGAATTTTCGACAACGCGTTTCTATTCACATCGGAGTACGGACTAAGAAGAAACTTTCCGACGCGGATTCTTTTGTCAAGTGCATCCAGGACGCTTCGAAAGAGGCACTCCCGGTTGCACAGCCTAAGAAGAAGTTCGCCTACGTCTCAGAAGAAACTACATCTACCTACAACAGAGTATGTGCTCTCCGAACTGCAGGAAACTTCTTGGAGGAGAAGCGTCTGAGGAGGAAGTTGCGTCGGCAGCTTCAAAAGGACCGCGAACGAGAGTGGACGTGTAGAGCTAAGGAGTTCGAGAAGGCTTGGGAGGAGAAGAATCCGAGGAAAGCCTACACGTTGCTGCGACAGTATAGCGGGAAGATGAAGAGATGTTCTCCTGTCCTGAACACTACCAATGGAGTTGCAGTTGGTGATGCGACGCTGCCAATATGGAAGGGTTACTTCAGTTCACTACTGAATCGTTCAGCGCCATCAGTACCTGAGCTCCCGCATGTTCAGAGAGCACATTACGATGTCAGTGAGGAACCGCCGACTGAGTCTGAAGTTTTGGATTGTGTCCGGAAAATGAAGAATGGAAAGGCAGGTGGAGATGACAACATCACTGCTGAAATGCTGAAAGCTCTTCCTCCGTCTGGGATTCGTGAAATGACCAACACCATCCGTGCTATATGGATGAGCGAAAGGATATCCGATTCGTGGAGACATGCGATCATCGTACCTCTTCACAAGAAGCTATCCGTCACGGATCCTAAGAACTACAGAGGAATCTCTCTATTTCGTGTCATGTACAAGGTTTTAGAACGTATCATTCTCGAGCGACTTACCAAACATCGTGAAGGAACGATCAGAGATGAGCAAGCCGGTTTTCGACCTGGAAGTACGACCATCGACCAAGTGTTCGTCGTGAGAAGAGTAATTGAATCGTGGCAGCGGTTTTCGAAGCCATTACAGCTTGCTTTTTTGGACTTTGAAGCCGCGTTCGACTCTCCTCATCGTGATCGATTGCTCAATGCTCTGCGAGCAGATGGAGTCCCGGAAAAGTATGTTCGGTTAATGGAGGACATGAACAAAGGAACAACAGCAGCAGTTCGTACACCCGTCGGATTTACGTCAGCTTTCGAGGTGAAAACAGGAGTAAGGCAAGGAGCCGTTGCAGGACTTTTTCTTTTCAACTTCGCCGTTGATGACATCGTGCGTAGAGTTGCAGAACAGTTTCCTGCGGATGTGATCCTAACACCATCAGGACGCTCCCTTGCCGACCTGGAGTACGCCGACGACATTGTGTTATTCGCTGAAAACAACGCAAAACTGCAAAGGATTGTGAACCTCGTTTCGGAGTATGCCGCAGCCTATGGACTTCGTCTTCGTCCCGACAAATGCAAGCAGATGTGGGTCTCTCAGAAGCCTTCAATGGGAGTTTGTGTGGACGGACAACGTATCGAACTGGTGGACGATTTCTGTTATTTGGGCTGTTTGCTGAAGAACGATGGTAGTTATGCAGCGGATATTCGACAACGATGTGCGAAAGCTACGTCTGCATTCAATTCTCTAACCAAGTGTTTGTGGTCTACCACCATCGCGAAGGAAGTCAAGTTGCGCGTCTACCTATCCGCTATTCGCCCTATCATGATGTACGGATCGGAGACGTGGGCAGCACCGAAGACGCAGATGGAAAGGTTGGATTGCACGGAGAGGAAGCTTTTTAGGCGTTTGCTTGGATATTTCTGGCCACGTGTATGCCATAACGAAGACCTTTACAAGGAAATCGACGCAGTACATCAACGCTTGACACGAGGGAGGTGCCAGCATCTCCTAACGCCATCTCAAGCAGCAATGGAAAGTCGACTTCGACTGCTCGGGCATATACTAAGAAGAACGCCAGATCGTCTCGTACAACACGCTTCAAGAATGCTTCCAAATCCTGTCTGGAAACGGCCACCTGGACGTAGGCAAAAGTTCTGGACGGGTGTGGTTAAAGAGGATTTGATGTCACTCGGCATCGAAAGACAGTTCAGGCGCGATGTTTCGTTTCGCAGGAAATGGAATAGTGACAGCTGGATGGAATGTGTTCAAATTGTGGCTGAAGACCGTGAAAAATGGACACGGCTGACTACTAGGACGGCACACCTCGGTGAAGATGCGGAATGACCGCGTCAGGCGAAAGCCAACCGACTAAGTCAAGTAAGTCAATTTTTATTAGTTGCTGTTTACGATTTACGATTTACGGTTTACAATTTACGGTGGTTTTGTCGTAATTACGGTTCACGATTTACGAAATTTGAGATTCCATTTACGCACACCCCTGATTGAGATAACTACTGAAATAGAATGGTATAGCCCAGATTACAACGCCCACGCATTTTGAAGAGTCAAAAACGACCCACAATGCTGCTACATGAGTTAGAAGTTGGCCCCGCCCCGTATTTTCACGCCCCCTGTATTTGCCCTTTTCCTGCAACGCAAAGTTGCTGGGTTATATTCACCGTTGGTACTGTTGGAAGATTGCCTAACAAGTGAACCAAACCCGTAACTGACGGCGAAGATGGCCCAGAAACCCTGCGTGGAAGGAAAAGGTCAAATACAGGGTGCGTGAAAATACATGGCGGGCCAACTTCTAACTTTTGTAGCGGCATTTTGGGTCATTTTTGACACCTCAAAATACGTAGGCATTATGTTGTAAGTCATACGGTTCGATTCACATTGTTATCTCAACCACGTTTACGAGCGTGTATGCTGCCTTTAAAATACAAGAAAGTTCAGGCTTCAAATTTGGCCCAAAACAGCGGTTTTTTCCCAAATTTTCTAGTGGGTCTTATAGGTCCTACTACTCCTAACCCAGAAAAGGGTTCAGAGAGGAAAAGAAGATATGCATATTTGATCGCGACCGCTGCCTTTAAGTGATGCTAGCTTGCAAATTTCCTACATCATGGGGCAGCACGCAATTACAAGGGTAAACCCTTGTCATCGCCGTAGAAAAGTCGCAGGCAGTCAGATGGGAATGAAGGGTTAGAAAAGGATTGATTTTCAAGGTAGTATTTCATGTTTACACATGCTCATACACTCATAGTTGTGTTCCGCCAGACCGCTGTTATTTCTGCTCGTGTCGAGGCCAACGCCATGTGTTTCGGATGAAACATAGGACGTTCCGGAGAAAACCGTAAATAAAGCGCCGAAGAGCGATGCTTTGGAATAAATGGCCGACGTTCGGGACAACGAATTCGGCCTTTGCACGGCAGCGGTCTAGCGGAACACAACTACGAGTGTCTGAGTGACCAAGTAGAGAAAAACAAATATAAACTCTATTTCAGCAGGATTACCGTATCATGGGAGCAAACACCACTGGCGACAGTTGATAAGTGCATTGCTAGATCGGTGAGCAGGTAGGCGGAGCTGTGGAAGCATCGCCCATTAGAACCATAACGCTGATATTTAATAGCACCCTCATTAAGCTAAGGTCATCGAGTGAGTGAAATTGCGACTTTGAAAGTATACAGCGTATTCTGCATGACAAGACAACAGCAGAACTTCGAGGAACGCCCGAAGTTATTGAAAATGGTCTAGAACGACATATATGCCCGAAGTCTACAAATAATTTGACAGAAAAAACAAAGGATGGTGGCGTAATAAAGCAACGAATGGGTAGCACAGCTGCGCAAGCAGGACACCTAAACTGGATGTAGTACATGACGTAAACAATCACGAAAACAGGTAGCCAAAAGCCTGAAAGGATTTCAGCAATCTATACACTTGACCGTAAGACACAGAAATGAAAAGTATGTAATTACAGGTATGGAAACTATGGCTTCTGCTGATGTCACAGAGACGTTGCTCTTTGCAGAGGTCTTCGTTCGGAGAAAGTGCATGAATACTTGAAAAGTTTCCGTAGTAGATTCCTCTACATAAAGTTCAACGTCACGTCTCTGTGTTGAGGCTGCCCATGTCAGATTCGGTGCTTCAAAAGAGTGCAACTAGCGGACAAGCAAGCAAGACGACTTTCTCTGCAATGGGAGAACCCACGGACACCAAGTCACATGTTTGTCGAATATCCGCTTGCAACTGCTTGTATTGGCAGTCAGCATGCTTTTCAACTCACAGTCTAGAAAACCAAATAAGAAATTTCTTTCTGCCGACCATGGTTGGAAGTCTACGTCGAGAACAACAATTAAAACCATTTCCACAAATTTCAGTGCCAGTGACTTCCAAGGAATGGCCAACAGCGTACTACCACAGGCCCGTGGTAAAGTGACTGGAAAATGAACCGGGGACGACCCTAATCGGATTATGGGCTGGTCCAGAAACAATCATATCGAGGTCAAAATGCTAAGGTGCTGGGTATGCTGCTTGAAAGGCAGGGATCTCGATAAAATCCATTGTTGTGCTATCACCGTAGAATGGTAGATCTGGCCATCACAAAAGTGAAAATAAGTAAAAAATTGGACAAAAAACGCTCAGGAGCAAAATATGGCTTGGTGTCCTCCCGCCCCCTATTATTGAGATTTGGGTAAAAGCCTGTTTTGTCAACTTTTATTTTGCTTCCGAAGTGACTTCTGAACATTTCTGGAGACTACTGGCTACTTGAACAGCAAAATAAATGTCGGATAAGTAAGCATAAAAAAAAATCGCGTTAATTAGGGGGCCGGCCGACACCGGTAATTAGCCGTTATACTTTGTTTTTGAGCGTGTTTCAAGCGAATTTCCGGGTTTTTTCTCTTATTTTTACTTTTGTGATGACCAAATCTACATTCTCATGAAGAGAGCTCAGAAGTAGTTTTTCTCGCGAACTCTGCCTTTAGGATAGAAGATGTTTTTTTTAGAAAATTTAGCGCCTTAGTGTGGCATGATATATGAAGATAGGGGACTTTTGCAGAGTGGTTTAAGATTTGTAAGGAACGAGAAGAACAATCATATCGAGGTTGAAATACAGGCTAAACACAGGTGATATGAATGTTTGTTTGCGGAGGACAAGTTAAGAAAGTGCTTAGAATTGAAATACATAAAGTTTTCGGATAAAGTCGGATAAATAGCTATCTTCCCAGCAAAAGGGTAGGAAAATGTTTGGCTGTCAATCTGAAGGATAGACATTGGAGTACATTTAGACAGCATTGTGACCTTCGTGTTATGATCAATCCTTAAAGTCAAAGTCCAACCTGAGATCGTTACTCATTTTTTCAGCTCAACTTGGAGAAAATTTCTTGCTGATGATAGTGGTGTCTACAGAATTGCTCGAACGCCTTTGGAACAGAGTTATGACCCCTCAAACATGTAAATTTGAACAGCAGGAATTCTGTGGAAGAGTTGTCGTGGGCCTGTTCTTTCTGGTCATTTGCCGCCATGGTTCCAGTGCAGATCACAATACAAGGGTACTTGTAGAGGTACTCTGATATGGGAGGGGCTTGAGAGCGCATGGCGGGCGCACCTCCTCGCGCACGAGTCACATTTTAGCGTGCACTTCACTTCAGCGACTCGAAAAATTTTTCGAATAATCGGGTTTTCGACTAACTCGATTTTTTTCAAAATTTCGAATATTCGGAGTTTTTGACGAACTCGATTTTCAAAACTTTAGAATAATCGAGTTTTCGACTAACTCGATTTTTCGAAATTTCGAATATTCGGAGTTGTCGACTAACTTGATTTGTCACAATTTCGAATAATCGAGTAGTCGAATGACTCAATGTCTACTGTTTCAGTCGATACCAAGAATCGATGACTCGACTCGACATAAGTTTAGCGTGCACATTTTACATCGTAATGCGTTCTTTTTTTTTGGATATTCATGGAATTATTAGCTCTACTTGAGAAATTTCGTCTTTACCGTAGCCCAGAAGATCACTATTTCTACTATTCGTTTCTTTTATCCTGGAGAAGGTGCGCGCCATGCGCTCTGAAGCACCGGCCACATCGATGTGCCTCCTTTTCCTTCCCCACAATACAAGGCTAGACCAATTATAAATGGAAGAACATAGATTCTGTTCAGATTTCATCTCGCACCTTGTCCGTATTGAGAGCGAAAACTTGTCAATGGGCGTAATACAACTTTTTCTGGTGGCATCGTCGACCTTTTCCACGTTTTTTCCCGCTTAGTTGAGTGAACCGAGATTGGCAGGGTTGCTAAACACGGCAGCCTGAGTATAATATCGAAAACTACCCCTAAGATTAGTCTGTGCCTTTATGCAGTGCACACTATTTGCACTCATTGTCAGGGGCGGTAGTAATTTGGCCTTAAGACAGAATTAACAGTAATGAGCATCTTCCATAAATGTGAAGGCAGGGTTCGGCGCGGCCGTGAGCCCCTACAGGGGGGTCTTACCTCCGGAAAGGTGGAAGCGGGGGGGGGTCTGATCTTTGGACGAAGACCAATTGAACCAACGTGTTTGTGAATAAAAACCGTCAGGAGCGCTTTCTCACGTAGATTTCAAATATAGATTGCGATTCAAGTAAAAAGCTGATTAACTGGTTTACGAGTCGCGGAGTTCAATTAGGAAAATTAGGGTGAAGTAAAGGTCTTCTCAGAATAATATCCAAGACATATGAATCCTGCATGTAAAAAGTCCAGGGCAGTTTGACGACTAATGCTGAATGATTTCTGCAAATGATTTCCATGAGTCACGAGAGTTGATACTTGAGTTTAGCGGCGTCGATTCACCCTATACATATACTCACTTTCACAATCTCGGAGCAACGCCGAAGACCGCTATAGACAGCGGGAGACGATGATAAAAAAACGGCCAAGTCCACGAACATAAATTTGGGTTTTAAAACTGCAGTAACTTAAAGGCACAGGACACACAAAAAATTAATTTTCAGATTTTATGCTTTTCTTGGAGAGAGTCACACGCTGATCACAGTGGTATCTCTGAAATCGTTCAAGATCCCCTTTGAACAGAGTTATGGCTCTTCAAAGATGCCTAGATTTTGAGGGTGAAAAATTGGTGGACGAGTTGTCTCAGGCCTGTATTTCTCTCCATTCGCAATCATTGCGTGAGAGAAAGCCAGGATAAGGAGACAGTACGGTGATGGACTGAAGAACGACGACTCGTTGGAATTCATCCATCCATCGAGCCGCTATTGAGTTCGAAAATCTGTAAGGGGGTCGGGCCTGTGGTGGTGAGCGAAGGGGGCCGGGCCTGTGGTGGTCGCTTATATCTCGCTTATTTGGAGGAAATGAGATCAGGCATTTGGCACGTGTTATACACAAGGGGTCTTCTACACAATTATATGAAAATCTCGAAATTCATATCTGACGGTGTACTGTGCCTTTAAAGGCATCGTCCACGATGAAAACCGAATTTGGGTTTATGCGTTCATTCGGACTAGTGGGCCATGACAATGTCACTCAGAAAGTTTGGAGTTACAAAACCGTCTCTGAGTGAAGACTCGCTTACCTCAAAATGGCTTGTTGGGTTTGGGGGGCCGGCCTTGGGGTCGATCCGCTGTTACAAAGAACAAAACTCCTGGGTT
This sequence comes from Aplectana chamaeleonis, assembly GCA_029168955.1. Lineage (NCBI taxonomy): Eukaryota > Metazoa > Nematoda > Chromadorea > Rhabditida > Cosmocercidae > Aplectana > Aplectana chamaeleonis. The sequence continues at coordinate 6,134,502 of JAPDOI010000004.1, read as the reverse complement.
GCTGACGGCGGGTGTGCCTTGACGCGTCGTAGGGCGCAATACACACGCCAGTCGATTTCGAATTCGGTATCGATCGAAAGCAGCCGGCAGCACTGGACGCAGCAGGTGGGTAGCCCATTATAATTTCACTGAAGTCGTAGTTGAGCGGCATCCTCGGTGAATTGCTTCCAACGCTGCGCCAAGGAGCGAAGAGTAAAACTGTTCCTTGCGTTCTCTGCGCAACTATCCCAAGTTGATGCCGGCGCGAAATTCAAATTTGCTATGAACTTTCTAAAAATGGGTTTTCCTCAAAAAGTTGACGTTTTTGAGGGGGCGTTTTGCTACCGTTAGTCACTATAGGGATAGTACAACACGAAAACATCAAAAACCCAAATATGGTTTTCATCGTGTACGATGCCTTTAAGTTCTAAATAAGGTACCCGAAAAAATCCTTGCTTTAAGAAACTACGCTCTGAACCCTACCGTTTTAGACCACCCGCATCCCCGGCGAAGGCCTTCAAAGCAAAATTCCCTGGTGTGGGTTCTGCAATATTTTCGCGTTTTCTTAGTACTTGGGTTTCCCAGCTGTGGACCCTCAGTGCATTTTAAAAATGAACCCACACCTAGTAAATTTTCTTCAAAGGCTCTCTCCAGAAGTGAGGAAAGTTTCAAACGATAGAGTATAAGGTCTAGTATCTTAAAGCCAGGATTTTTCCAAATATCTGGTTCAGCACTTAACTTATAACGTTACAAAAAAACTTTTTTCACGACAGCCTCTTTCGTCTCCCGCTATCTATGTAGCGGTTTTCGGCGTTCATCTGAGATGGTCGAAACAAGTAATGAGGGTAAATCGACTACGCTGGACTCAAACATCCTACTCCCATGACTCCTAGTTTTCAAAATTGTCGACTTCCAGCGGGACCACACCGGAGAAAAGTGTGCGGCCTTGTACTGTAGCGGTGTTAAAGGCAGCATACACGCTCGCAAAAGTTGTTGAGATAACAACATTTGTGGGGTCGTATGGGCCCTAGAAGAGCCCTCACGAATTTGGAAGAGTTGAAAACGAGTTAAAGTGCCTGTATTTGAGTCGCATTGAGTCAAAAAATCATCCTTTCCCCGCCCATCGATACGGGCTCCGCCCCTCAGTACGAATGTTCAATGCTCGATTACGGTCATTTTCTCTCATTTTTTACGCTTCTAAGGTTGTAAGAGTTCCAGAAAGGGCCTTACGAGTACATTAGCGTCGTTATCCCAGCTAATTTGTCGCTAGCTCCGCTATTTCAGCCAATGCGGTAAAACTCGTCCACTTCTGGGCCAATATAGAACGAACCGTTATATCTTCATTTCAATTGATTTTTTTCCGATTTTTCCGTTATCTCTGAATATTAACAGCTTCAGACCTTCGATTCATTCCATAAAATTGATATCATTTTTGAGCGTGTATGCTGCCTTTAAAGGCAGTGTTCACGATAAAAATCGTTTTTCTGTTTTTTTCGCCTATCTTGAAAACGGCCCAAGCTGATTCCAATGATGTCTCTGAAATCGTACAAGACCTTCTGGGAACGGAGTTATGGTCCCTCGAAAATTGAGCTGAGGAAACATGGTGGACGAGTTTCCCGAGGCTTGTAACTTCCGTCTTTTGCAGCCGATGTATGCCAGCTGACCTGAGTAAAGACAGCAGTTGAGAATGAAGGGAAGAACGCAGCCAAGATTGGAAATCATCGCTCATCTGACGATCTCGAGCATTAATTTGTTCACGTTGGTGGGCGTGTGTTGCGCTTTTGAGGTTAGCCTTGCGCTCGAAGTGGCCACTTCGGGCTCTTTTGGAGCTTTTCCTGGCTCGTTTTCATGCGTTCTTTCGACGTCAACGTTACAGTGTGTCCCTCCACTACCCATTCCTAGTGGAAAGTGAAACACATTTTTTTATCGTGAACACTGCCTTTAAGCATCCATGTTCGACGTTGAAAGTGAGTACACCAAGTAAGTCAACCACACTGGACTCAAATATCCTACTCTCGTGATTCCTAGTTTTCAAAATTGTCGACTTCCGGTGGGACCATACCTGAGAAAGGTGTGATCCCGTGTACTGTAGCGCCCTTTAGCGTTCATCTGAGATGGTGGAAAACTGTATCCAGGGTAAATCTACCACGCTGGTCTTGAATATCCTACTCTCATGACTCCAAAAAAGAATATAGACTTCCTGCGAGATCGAACCCTCTTCCAAACATCAGCATTTTATTAATTACACAGCACAAGCTGTTACCAGTTGCATATACTTTTGCACTTTACCCTCCTCTCCACATAAATGCAATAAACGCTGTTTGTGCTCTCGTCTTCTCAAACATCCGAATTTTGTGGCAAAGCATTGGCTTTGAGCTGTCAATTCTGGTTTTTTACCATTTGACAATTTTATACTTACCATTAAATACGACAAGAGAAATTTTAGTGCATTGAAACGTTAGAGATCTTTAAACCTGCTCGACAAACTGCTTGAGCACATCAGCTCTTGGTGGGGGAAAACGGTATAAGATTGACATACTAACGTTCCTGGGGGGGGTCTGAGCAAAACTAACCGGCTCCCACCTCGTGCAGTACCCTGTGTTGATGTAATGGCTATCCAAATGGGGAGCCATCGCAAAGTAAATGAGCACTTGTAAATTTGTTGGCGTGTCGATAGGCTGCGAGCCACGCCTATCTGTTCGATGTTACGAGAGCAGCGCGACATTGCACTGCGCCATTGCGCCCAGCAGTCACTCGATGATAAAGAGGATGAGGTTATTCGCCAAAGAAGGCCAAACAGGACAACTACACGTCCGGGGTTCAATCCATTGCCTGTATTTCGCGAATTGGGAAATCCCTCACCTGACAAGAGCTTTTCAGTCGAACACTAAGAAAAAAAAAGACTGCCCTAACCTTACTGTCAAAGATGATATTCTTCGAAAGAAAAAAAAGCGTCCTAGAGCAAGGATGACTTTTCTAGCGACAAGTAATTAAAGTCGATGGAATCATAGGATGCATCACATTTCTTGGCCCAAAGTTTAATCTCTGCCATTAGACAGAACAGGGGCTCACAAAAATCAAGAGCAACGTTGGTTAACCTTCGAGAAGGTTACAGTCCATCTCTTGATGAAAAATAGACTGCACATCTATAAAGAACGCCCTTTGGGATGCATGGCTGAACAATTCGAGGCCATTAAGGCCGGAGGAGGTTATTGGAAGTGTGAAAATTGCCAGTTAAAACCCTATCAAAATGGAAAGAAAAGGCTCACAAAAAATGGGAGCGCACTCGATGAACCTTCATGATGGCGTAACTATCACATTAAATCTATCTCCAAAGGTTGAATTGCACTCTTTCAGACAGCGTCCATTAGAAAAGTGGAGCAATTAAAGATTACTCTGAAAGCATTACAGATTAGTATAAAGTTTAAACATCGTTAACTTGCAGAGGGATCGTTTGCAGAAGTTTAGAGCAACCTGGTTGAACCTTTAAAAGTTTTGAAAATCTTACAAAAAGCAGAGCTACACTTCCTTACTTCCTTAGTGCAGTAGCTACTTTATTACGGGTTCTCTAATTCTGCCCAACCCACTTCAATTTTAAACGTACAAGGTGCGTACAGGTATGTGTTCAATACCTGAGAAACGTCATTAATATTATGGTGCTGATATACGCGAGTTCCAAAATACTTAGCATGATCTGTTCTTTTCAACAAATCTCTCTTCCAAAGTATCTACATATGTAGGTATCGAAAGTGAGAGCGTAAAATCGTTTCTAAAGAAATGGTGGACCAAAGCCTGAGGATTCCTCAATTTTTAGGAAATAATATACTGCGTAGTCGTAATAGGTATCCGTCCCTCCCTTTCCGCATGTTTAAAGTCTGTTCAAATGAGACTGTCCGCCCACGCGGTTGGCGTGCGTGTCGAGCGCCAGGCGCGAAGACACTTTTCAGACCTGTGAATCGATCAGTATGATTCCAAGACGCTTGCTGAATATCATCCCAATCAGCTCTCTGCAGACGTGGAGAGATTTGTACAAAAATTGCCTACGCGACGGCCTTTCGGCAAGCACGCCGAACGAGTGGGCGGACAGTCTTAGGACAAACATGACGCTATGATTCACTCAGATTAGTTTTTTTGAAAAGACGTTGCCTACTTCTGAGCTCAATGGGGTGGAATTCCTTGGACCCTATTTTGAAAACACGAGAAGAAAACACCGTAAACCGAAACTGGCCCCTGTCAAATTTTAATGCCCCACATCTTCAGTTTTGGCAATGCCTGATGACGCCTCCCTACCGGCAGCAAACTTCGCGGGGTTTAGGCTCACGGTATTTTACTCTCGTACTTTTCCAATAGAGGGTCCAAGGACTTTTGCAATAATAATTCTTTGAGCCGACGACCTCTTTTTTAAAGGCAGCAGACACGCTCAAAAAAGTTGTTGAAATAATTACCTTACTTGGGTCGTATGGTCCCTAGTAGAACGCTCACGCCATTGGAAGCATCGAAAACGAGTCAAAACTGCTATATTTGAGCAATGCAAATAAAAAAATCGTCAGCTCCGCCCACAAGCTTCGTAAACCACGCCCCCTCAATATACGAATACGGTCATTTTGGCTGGTTTTTGAAACATCCATCGAAGTAAGCGTTCTAGAACAGGCTGTAAAGGTCTATCGGCTTCACTACCTCAACCGTTTTTTAGTTAATATTCGCTATTTCAACCGCCCGGGCATAACTTGTCCAGTTTTACCCCATAACAAAAACAGCCGTTATTCCTGTATTTGCGTGCTGTTTTCGTAGGTGTTTTCGTTGGTTTTCCATACTACCAGCTTCATACCTTCGATTTATGTCATAAAAACTATACCATTTTCGAGAGTGTCTGCTGTTTTTAGAGGCACAGTTCACCCACGGATATGAATTTTGAGATTTTCATGTAATTGTGTAGAAGACCCCTCCTGTATAACACGTGCCAAATGCGAGACCTCAATTCCTCCAAATAGGCGAGATATAAGCGACCACCACAGGCCCGATCCCCTTTGCTCACCACCACAGACCCGACCCCCAAACAGATTTTCGAACTCGATAGCGGCTCGATGGATGGATGAATTCCAACAAGTCGTCGTTCTTCAGTCCACTGCCCGGCTGTCTCCCTGTCCTGGCTCACACTCGCGCAATGATTGCGATTGAAGAGAAACACAGGCCTGAGACAACTCGTCCACCAATTTTTCACCTTCAAAATCTAGGCATTTTCGAAGAGCCATAACTCTGTTCAAAGGGGGTCTTGGACGATTTCAGAAATACCAATGTGATCAGCGTGTGCCCCTCTCCAAGATGAGCATGAAATCTGAAAATTATTTTTTTGGGTATACTGTGCCTTTAAAATGACCTATCGGGGTAGATCCCTATATTTACGTACGGGAAGGAGGAGGGGGAAGAATACCGATGCCGAGTACGCAGTATCACTTTTCGTGGAGAATGAGGATCCCTCCGGCTTCTGTCCACCATTCAAATTCAAAAACAATTTCACACTCTGAGTTTCGGTACATTTCAGAGAGATAGGCTCACTGAAAAGAATAGACCAATCGAGGTGTTTTAGAGCTCGCATATGTCAGCGCCACAAGAACAGAAACTTTGTACGGGTATTTAATACACACCCTGTTGACAAGCTACAAAGAATTCTTATAATCGATGATAAAAGCGCTAAAATAATTGTTCTCCTTCGTCATCTAGACAACCTTGGAAACCAGAATGATGACCAGCAGAAACGCGCCGCTAATAATCGAGTGAAAATTTAAAACGGTGTAAGAAACACCCATTAGAAAAAACAACAAAAAGAACTTACGAGCATATGAATAGATTAATTAACTGGAGATGGGGGCCGCAGGAAAGCAGGTAGTAGAGGAGAGCAATGCCCAACCGGGAGGTACTGGTCACTTGGAAGTACACCACTCCGCGGAAAGTAAATGCAATCCCACAGTGATTAAATTCAACTTGAAACAAACGTGAAGTTGAAGGACAGTGAAAAACATTGACGAATAGTTGGCACAGTTACAAAGGAAACTGTGACGAACAGGAACGAATGAATGTCGACAATGTATGGAAGGTGCAGAAATTATGAAGGAAAAACCTTTGCTCCGCTCATTTCATTGAAATTTGAGGTGAAGCGAAAAATCAGGAGCTGAAAATTCATTTTCAAACGAATACATTGCACAGAACGCTACACTAAAACAATGACCGGTAGTAAAGTATCAAGTGATAATATTTTCTTACTGTTTTTCAGATAATCTGAAACCTCTTTCTGCAGTGAGATCTAAGGTCTTAAGAAATCACATAGAAAGATTCTCAACAATTCGTCTTAGAATAAATTTTATTAGAGAACGAGAATCTACATACTATTAGCCATACTGGCCATTCCAAATGTAATCCACTTTCTAGGAGCATTTCTGGACCTAGAGTCCAAATTCGCTCTTCGCATCTGCCTAGAATCAGTGTGAATAACGTTAAGGGCCCTGTTCCCCTGTTTTTGGAACCTACTGAACCCTGCAAAACGCGCAGCGGTCTTTCCAAGGTATGGAAATGGACCTTAATGTCTTGCTCAGCGCCCAACACAACTCCCCTGGACAATGTTTGGGTGAAAGCACATTTTACAGACTTAGCACAGACTAGCGAGACCTAGCGAAGTTTTCGCTCACAGAAACTTTTGCATGAGCCAACTACCTGAGACGGATTAGTTTGTTAGAACGGTGGTGACTGACTTCCGCCTACGCGAAAGTACTCTCCTGAGCAGAGCAAGGTGCCGTACATTTACAGCAGGCCGTGGGTATATCAAAATTTGGGATCATAAAGCAAAACATAAGAAGCCAGCGGTAAATCGTCGGTTGCTACCGGCACAAAATTCAGAACCCCTTCTGTACTTTCTCCCCTTACGTCGCTACCCACTGCCCTTTCTTCCAATTTGTAAAGTTCACAAGCGATTATTCTCGCTTTACCGTCTCTATCATGAAAAGGAAAAACGCATTCTCATATTATATGATGTTTCCCTAGTTGACCAACATCATGCCCTTGTTCTCAATGAATGAAATTAGTAGGTGGTTGTTTATGTTTTTGTGGTGCAGATTTTGATAAGCTCAGACTTGCAACATATATAAAACTGGTTTTTGGAAGTTAGGGATTCGAAATGACTGAGCGGTTGCAATGAGTGGCGAACAGAGAAGGTGCGGAAGTGAAGCTGCTGCTTGTATCCTAAAACTGGAAAAAATGTCGCAGGAGTTCTGCGCCAATCTCAGAACGCGTCCCACGCTTCTCAAGATTCATATTTTCCTATCTATTTCCTCTCCACAAAAGGTTAAGATTTAGCATTAAAAATTGAAAAACCTTTTTCAAATTCTACACTCTTGGTGACGTCCTGCACACTCCCACTGCGGTCCTGCTAACTTTCGATGACCTGCACACTCCCACTCGGGACCTGTGCATTTTCTACGACGCCCTGCACACTCCAACTGGGGACCTGCGCACTCTCTATGACGTCCTGCACACTCCCGTTGGGTTCTTCACATTTTCTATGACGCCCTCTACGCTACCATTTGGGTCCTGCACACTTTCTATGACGTGCTGCACACTTCCGTTGGGGTCCTGCACATTCCTACTTAGGACCTGCGCACTTTCTATGACGTCCTGCACACTCCGATTAGGGTCCTGCACACTTTCTATGACGCCCTGCACACTCCCGCTGAGGTCCTGCACACTTTCTATGACGTCCTGCACACTCCCACTGGGGTCCTGCACATTCCTACTTAGGACCTGCGCACTTTCTATGACGTCCTGCACACTCCAATTAGGGTCCTGCACACTTTCTATGACGCCCTGCACACTCCCACTGAGGTCCTGCACACTTTCTATGACGCCCTGAACACTTCCGCTGGGGTCCTGCACATTCCTACTTAGGACCTGCGCACTTTCAATGACGTCCTGCACACTCCGATTAGGGTCCTGCACACTTTCTATGACGCCCTGCACGCTCCCACTGAGGTCCTGCAACACTTTCTATGACGTCCTGCACACTCCCACTGGGGTCCTGCACATTCCTACTTAGGACCTGCGCACTTTCTATGACGTCCTGCACACTTCGATTAGGGTCCTGCACACTTTCTATGACGCCCTGAACACTCCCACTGGGGTCCTGCACATTCCTACTTAGGACCTGCGCACTTTCTATGACGTCCTGCACACTTCGATTAGGTTCCTGCACACTTTCTATGACGCCCTGAACACTCCCACTGAGGTCCTGCACACTTTCTATGACGCCCTGCACACTCCCACTGGGGTCCTGCACATTCCTACGTAGGACCTGCGCACTTTCTATGACGTCCTGCACACTCCGATTATGGTCCTGCACACTTTCTATGACGCCCTGCACACTCCCACTGAGGTCCTGCACACTTTCTATGACGTCCTGCACACTTCCGCTGGGGTCCTGCACATTCCTACTTAGGACCTGCGCACTTTCTATGACGTCCTGCACACTCCGATTAGGGTCCTGCACACTTTCTATGACGCCCTGCACACTCCCACTGGGGTCCTGCACACTTTCTATGACGTCCTGCACACTTCCGCTGGGGTCCTGCACATTCCTACTTAGGACCTACGCACTTTTTATGACGTCCTGCACACTCCGATTAGGGTCCTGCACACTTACTATGACGTCTTGCACACCCTCACTGGGGTCCTGCACACCTTTTATGACGCCCTGCATTTTTTGCATCGCTAGACGACTCGCAGAAGTTATCATGACCCACGGCCAAAAGTGCGCTCCACGGACAAACTCGGTTGGCCCGAGGCACGTAAGAGGTGAGTCGGGCTGATTTTTTGGTAATCGATAAATGTCGCACCCACCTAAATGTTGGTACCATTTCATACAAGTTTTGATCGGCCATTCCAAAGATATCGGGGACACATGCACACACATACACACACACACACACACACACACACACACACACACACACACACACACACACACACACACACACACACACACACACACACACACACACACACACACACACACACACACATCGGGACATAACTGCTTTAAGTATAAGGATAGCGTTTTCCAGTTGTACGGATTTTCGGTAGCGCGTCTACAATACCAGCACTACTTTACTCAAAAAAGGCGCAAACGTCGCGAAGTCGCGACTTTTGCGACTTTTCGTCATAACACGGCTCAGAGTAACCCTTTCGCGGAGCTAGGGGCACATTTGGTATCAGCATCGAGAGTTTTATTTCGAGCACACACGCTTTCTGACCTGCAAACAAGGCACATAGGGTTAACAGAAAAATTGAGTGAACGAAAACACCACCGACGTCCTGTTCTCAGCTCAAACGGGACCAATCGACCTGGGAATCGGCCTACAACTTTACTTTCTGATCCTCTTTCAAGTAAGGACTGAGGCGGCCCAAACCGGGAATGTCGATTTTTCATACCCTTCACATTTGCCAAGTACATTCTCGCTTCAAACGCCACCAGGTTAAAAATGTGTGTTCTCAAAATAAAGAGCTGTCGATGCTTATTCCAAATATGCCCCTAGCTCCCCGAACGGGTCACTTTGAGCCATGTTTTGACGAAAAGTCGCAAAAGTCGCGATATTGCGATTTCTGCGGCTTTTTTGAGTAAATTAGTTCGGGTAATGCACTTATGTACAAATATACTAGCGAGACCCAGCGTTTTCGCTCAAGAAAACTTTCATGTGCGCTAACTTCCTGAGGCAGATTATTCTGGAAAAACGGTGTTGACTGACTTCCGTCTATCTGAAAGTTGCTGTCCGTATGGACTCTCCTGATGTGAACAGAGCAGGCTGCCGCACATTTCATCAGGGAGTCGGGTATGAAAATGCAAAACATAAGAAGCCAGTGGTAGATCGACGGTTGCTTCCGGCATCACGTTTACGACACCTTCCGTCTATAATGTTCCCAAGCGATTATTCTCACTTTACCATCCCTGTCATGTTAAGAAAAAACGCACTCGCATTTAAGGTGTGGTTTTCCTTGTTTACCAACACCGTGCCTTTGTTCTCAAGAAATGAAATATGTTCGTGGATGTTTATGTTTTTGTGAAGCAGATTTTGATAAGCTAAGATTTTCAACATATATAAAACTGGTTTAGGGAAGTTAGTGAATCGAAATGACTGAGCGGTTGTAATGAGTGACGAACAGGGAATGTGTGGAAGTAGAGCTGCTGCTTGTTTCCTAAGACTGGCGAGGAAATGTCTCCGGAGTTTCGCGTACTACTCAAAACGCGTTGCACGCTTCTCAAGATACATGTTTCCTATCTGTTTTCTTCGCTACACTAAGGCTAAAATTTCGCATGAAAAAATTGACAAAATCTCCTTGTTCCGATTCTACACCCTTGATGACGTCCTGAACACTTCTACTGGGGTACCGCACACAGTCCTTAACATCCTGCACACTCTTGCTGGGGTCCTGCACACTTTCTATGACGTCCTGCACATTCCCACCGGGGTCCTGCACACTTTCTATGACCTCCTGCACACTCGCACTGGGGTCTTGCACGCTTTGTTTAACTTCCTGCACACTCCCATTTGGGTCCTGCACGCTCCCACTGGGTCCTACACACTTTATATGCGTCCTGCACACTCTTGCTGGGGTCCTGCACACTTCCTATGACGTCATGCACACTCCCACTAAGGACCTGCACACTTTCTATGATGTCCTGCACACCCCCATTTGGGTCCTGCACACTTTCTATGACGTCATGCACACTCCCACTGAGGACCTGCACACTTTCTATGATGTCCTGCACACCCCCATTTGGGTCCTGCACACTTTCTATGACGTCCTGCACACTCCCACCGGGGTCCTGCACACTTTCTATGACGTCCTGCACACTCGCACTGGGGTCTCGCTCGCTTTGTTTGCCTTCCCGCACACTCTCATTTGGGTCCTGCACGCTCCCACTGGGTCCTACACACTTTATCTGAGTCCTGCACACTCCCACTGGGGTCCTGCTGACATTCTATGACGTCCTGCACATTTCTACCTGGGGTACTGAACACAGTCCTTGACATCCTGCACACTCTTGCTGGGTCCTGCACGCTTCCTATGACGTCATGCACACTCCCACTAAGGACCTGCACACTTTCTATGATGTCCTGCACACCCCCATTTGGGTCCTGCACACTTTCTATGACGTCCTGCACACTCCCACCGGGGTCCTGCACACATTCTATGACGTCCTGCACACTCGCACTGGGGTCTCGCTCGCTTTGTTTGCCTTCCTGCACACTCCCATTTGGGTCCTGCACACTCCAACTGGGTCCTACACACTTTATATGAGTCCTACACACTCCCACTGGGGTCTTGCACACTGTCGATAACGTCCTGCACACTCCTCAAACCCTGGCGATTCTGTACGGCGTCCCATCCACTACTACTAAATACCTGTCACCTTGATTAGAGCTCAGCCCTTCCAGCGCTAGACGACTCATAGAAGTTTTCATGACCCACGGCCAAAAGTGTGCCCCACGGACAAACTCGGTTGCCCCGAGGCGCGCAAGAGGTGATTCAGGCTGATTTTCTGGTAATCGACATATATCCTACCCACCCAAATGTTGGTACTATTTCATCCCAGTTTTGATAAGCCATTCCTGAGATTCGCGTTACAAACATACATACACACATACATGCAAACATCGGGACATAACTGCTTTAGGTATACTGCCTTTATTCGGGAGTGCACAAGGCCCCCTTTTCACCCGCACACGCTACTACAGTAATGCATCACTGCAGCGCGGTCTGTGACAAGCCCGTTCTCTCACAGCCCACGTGGCAGGCATCGACTTTTGCATGACCACCGTCCAGTGATCCGCATGACCGGCGATCATGCTCAGAGACGGTGAGTTTTTTTTATTCTTTGCCGTTTTCAGTTGTTTTGGTGATAATTCAAAAGTCATCGTATTGGCTAAAGGTTAGGGTATACATGAAGCTTTACACAATCCTTCGCGCTACCAAGAAATTAAGAAAACCTCTGCTCTCTTTTTTTTACCAAAAAAACTTTCTTCTTGGACTTTTATCTACTGTTTCAAATCCATGGGTCATTTACCCTCATCCCATTACGACGACATTCAAATTATCATCGAAACAACATAAGACGGCCAAAAAAAAAATCAAACACTCACCTTCTCTGCGCATGTTCGCCGGTTATGCGGACGAATGAACGGTGGTCATGCGAAAGTCGATGGAAGAGAACGGACTCGTCACCGGCCGCGCCGCAGTGATGCATTACTGTAGCAGTGTGTGCGGGTGAAAAAGAAGCTTGTGCACTCCCGAATGAAGGCAGTATATAAGGGTATCAATTAGGGGATGGGGGCGTCAGAAAGTGTATGAGACAGATATTTCCGATCCGGCTCAAAATTCTACCACGGGGTTATTTAAAGAGCTGATCATGAATCTGAGGTTTATTTGTCGATTTCACAAAGTTTTTGACTAAATTCGTTCAAAGTTTCCCATCGAGAGGAAAGTTTGAGAGAAAAATGCAACTTCTGATGGTTTTCGGAATGCTACGATATATGCATCTGGAATCGTTCTCTCTGCGGGTTATTTGGAAAGCTCAACACAAATCTGAGGCCAGATTATCGATTTGTGACAGCTTACGGTAGATTACGGTGGGTCTACGGTAGTTTTGTCAAAGTCTCAGAATTGACTCAACGTTTCTATGCGGGGTTATTCGGGCTGCTGAATTCGAAACCGATGTCTATTTGTCGAAAATAGAATGATTAAGGGTATCGTACGCGCAGAAAACCGTATATTATTTTTTCATGTTTTCGTGTAGCTTGGCCTCTCTAGTGAACGGAAATGTCGAAGGGGCCCATGATAAACCTTCATTTCTAGAGAAAAGTCAATCGGAACACATTGTAAATACGAATTTGAATTTCGCGCCAAAAATCTCTTTGAAGTTTTCCTGCTTTTGGAGGCCTCGTCACTGTCCATCTCCGGAGTTTTTCTGCATGTGGAATTCGTAACGGAACTACTTTTCAAGTTGTCTTACGATCGCCCCAACATTCTAGGAAAAAGTGCTAGATGACTGGTGAGAATTGGTGGCGGATCTACATCTTTGACGCCTTCCAACCTCGTTGCCCAACGTTTTTGACGCGCCAGAGTTTACCAGTGTGGTCTAACGGGCTCAATCATGAAATTGAGCCGAAAAAATGAAAATTGATTTCCAGCGCGAACGATGCCTTTAAGGTATGCTCCACCCTCTTGAAAGCTTGATATCTACCGTAACCTACGTCAAACCTCAGAAAATTTTGAAAACACCCCAAAAATTGGGTGAAACCTCCTCTCTAAGCGTTGAAAACGCTCATAACGTCTTTCAGAGTGAGTCTAGGCAGCTGTGAAGGTCATATTCGGACTCTACGTTTAAAAGTCATTCTAGAAAAGCACAGTTTATTTGGAATGACCAGTTTGATCAAAAGGAGTTCCCCTATGAGTTGAGAAAATTCAAAAGAGTGGGTTAGGGCAGGGATTCATGAAAGGCAAACCACGGTTACGGCTGGGCTAGCGGAGGAAACCGGCATTCACGAAAAATCCGGTTTGGTTACGGCTGGGCTACGATTGGGTTACGCGTAACCGCACCTCGGAGCTGCGGTTAACCGCTGTTAGCAGCGGTTTTGCGGCTTAGTCGTCGAATTGATGGCATGTTGTATTAGTGCACAACACTGAGGCTCGAGGAAATACCGTTCTGAATAATCGCAAACGAGGGGTTTCTCAGGTTTTCTGAATAAAATAACGTTTTATTTTGTTGATATGGACCATGAGCACAATTAATCCCGAAACCTTTTGCGAATACGCATAAAAACTTGATATCTTCAAGGCAAGCTGAAAATATAGGAATGCCGCTCGTTATTGACTGCCACATTATAGGCCCGCTAGCCATAATGTGTTCCTCTCGATAACAACGAAAATTCTCAGAATCATCAACCTCATCTGTAAGTATTATGTATGTTGCCCATGGCTAACTAAAATCTCTAAGCCTGTCCTCCCTGCTCTCGCTCTCTTCTTTATTTTTTTCATCGTTGTTCTTTTTGTCTCCACTTTTTGTTCCTAATTCTTGTCTTCTGTGCGCTGACCATTTACCGAGCAGCCACAGGCTCTTCGCTGGGGTTTCTCCCCCATTTTGGCTCCGAATCCCCTCATTTTTTCCTCAGAATTTTTTCCCAGCACTTTTCGTACACGTTTTCGTCATTTTTCTGTTGGAAAACCCTAACTTGGTTTGGTACTGTGATGCATGATTTTGTTTTTTCGCATTTACAACGCTTTCTTCTACTTTTTTCGGAAGCGCCCACTTGGATTTCAAATGTTAATGTTTTTTACATGGTTCTGTGATCAGCCTGGGTTTTCATGATGTTTTTAGTTCGAACCTCTGTTTTTCCCTTGCATTTTGAGCTTTTTCATATGATTTTTCTAAGGAGTCGTTTTAGTTTTATCCTGTTGTGAGCGACAGTAAGCTTGTGTGAGACTGACAAAGAAAAAAAAACAAAAAAGGGATTCTTAGACAAAAAAAAAGAGATGGAAAAAAACTCGGAACTCAAACGGAGAACTTGAAGCCAAGAACTCATCGAGAGGACGATGATGATCCCTGCAGCAACACCTAAGCCATGTGAAACACACAAAAAATAGAGGGGCGCTTCGAAAAGAAAAGAAGTTGAAAAGGCTAGTAATGCGAGAAAAAAGCTGAATTGGGGGTTAAAATTTCACCAGCAGGTTTGCGGCTCATCGTGAGAAAGCAGCACCACTTTATGTACTGTTGAAAAACCAAAAAGGATTTGTTAAAAAAAAGGAAAAAATGAAAAACTTAAAAATGGAAAAAAAACATCTGCAAGTTGAGGAAGATCCCTTCAAATGCCTGCGATCCATTGAAGAAGGTAAAGCGCAAGGTAGACAAAAATAAGAATTCAAAAAGCAAACAAAATTAGCAATCATGTGCAATAAATACCGTGACGGGTTAGGGAAATTCCGATCCGAGTGCCAATATTGATTTTCTCTAATCGAGATTCTCGGCGTCAATTGAGTGGCAAGTACGTGGCCGCGGAATGGTTAGCCACCCAACCGCGATGGGGCGGTTGTGAATGCCGGTTCGCGGTTTGGCTACCGCTGGGGTTGCTGTCCTAACCAAACCCAAACCTAGCCGGCTGCATTCATGAATCCCAGCCTAGATAGCAAAGAACTGAGACGATTTTAAAAATCGTAGATTGCCCTAAATCGTACCGCAGAGCAATGTGGAAGCCAACGGAGACTAACACTTTTGTTGGACGGGACAACGTACTCAAGCCAGGTTGATCGTTTCGAGGAGTTTTATTAGACTCTTGAGGAGCTCATTGGATGGCGAGTGAGCATATGAAGTAACAGATAACGACGAGCGACGTTAACTTGACCAAGCTTTCTGGACTTCTGTAGCTGCAAGCTGGTCCCTACCAAATAATGTGGAAGAATAAATTTTTTGAGAGCCGTGAAGGAAAGGATCATTTTTAGGTGATTTTTCGAAGCAGGTGGTACGGTCTCCTTATCAGATTTCGTTTCGCGAATGGGCCAGGCGCGGTCACTGCAGCTGCCCGTGCGGCGTTGGCGGTATCACCGGTTAACGGTGTTTCGACCGCCCTACCGTCTCAGCTCCGTTCATTCATTAGACTAACTTGAATACGGGGACTCTGTATATAAGGTATGATATGGGTCCACCATTCATAGAAAACTCGAACAAATTTAATTATTAGCGTTACCTTTTAGTATTTCGTTTTTGAAAACCCTGAAAACCTCGTTTTAGCTCTCATTCAATTCCAAGACAGTGCACTCCGCCGTCATGAATGATCAAAAAGATCCGAACTTGCATAATGGTGTACTAATAATCATTGTGACCAGAACGTCTCGGGCGAGGTTATCAGAATTCTGGATTCTCATTTTACCCAGAGTATCTGAAAAAGCACTATCTGACATGGGTTCGGCAATATGCTTCTGTCCCTGAGTCAAAAATTTCACAGTACTTCAGGTTGCAATAGGAGAGGAAAATCAAACTTTTCCGAAGATCAAAGTTTTTGGGAACTTCCTTTGATAGTTCTTCCTTTCACAGCTTCAAAAAAACCAATATCTTGAGATGGGTTTATTACGGGCCCAATATTGCCTAGTACAATACGACAACTTCTACATATTCTTCAATGCAAGTATTCAGGACCTGACGAGCACATTCTGCGCCTAATGTCCTATTTAACCCTTAAAGACAGTCTCCACGATAAAAACCATGTCTAATTTTTAGTGGAGATCGGCAGTTGCGGGGCCTAGCGCAACCCTAACGTTGAAAAAACTAAGAAAAATGAGCTCGGAACAGTCCCCTACGGCCCCAAAGTTGGACACCCGTCAGCTCGTCACACCTCGATGCACTTTCCACGCCCACCGACGTGAACAAATGAATGCTCGAGATTGTAAGATGAGCGATGGTTTCCGATCAATAGCCCCGTTCTTCCCTTCATTCTCAACTTCTCTCTTTACTCAGGTCAGCTCGCATACATCGGCTGCAAAAGACGGAAGTTACAAGCCTCGGACAACTCGTCCACCATGCTTATATAGCTCAATCTTTGAGGAACAATAACTCCGTTCCTAGATGTTCTTTTACGATTCCAAAAACATCATTGGAATCAGCCTGGGACCGTCTTGAAGATAAGCGGAAAAATAGGAAAACGATTATTATCGTGAACACTGCCTTTAGGAGACCGCCTGCTCCACGGCTAGTTCCAACAGCCGACCGGCCACGGCTAATCGTTTTCGTGGGTGACATGTGTGGACACACGGTCCGCTGGAAAACACTTCGATTGGAGCATGCTTTCTTGGATGGTACACAATCATCGCATTTATCGCACTTCCACTCCACCTAAGAGTTTATCGCTCTGAAAAGAGTTGGAGAGAAACCATTGTGAAGCAACGATTATTCACTTTCTCACGCACCTAGTGTATTTTGAATTTGAAAGGCATTACAATTTCGCACAAACAAGCAGCTTTGACACAACTTTTCGCAATTTTTCAGGCGTGCTGGTCACAAACTAAGCGTTTTTCTCTCGACTTCTAAAATTTCCGTAGGTTACGGCAAATTCTTAAGACTGCACCTTCTGAGGCAAACCCGAAGAGCTTGGAAATCAAAAAAAATGGATGGACCTCAGGTACGTGATGCCCTATTAAGCCTCATGGAGAACTTTTAGCGGTCTCAGAGACTTTGACCTGCAAAGTTGTCTATGGCAACTGATGAAAATTTCATCCGAAATCCGAAATTGGAATCAGATTCGTGATCAGCACCCCCACAATAACCACCTGAGCGAAGGCGCATGAAAACCTGAAACGTATACTAATGGACAACGAAGTGCAGACACCAAATATTCTATTGAAAGTCGTGGAACGAACCCCATTTGATTTAACGCCTCCGCTGCAAAGTTTCAGCACAATCTTGAGTACTGAACTGTCGGCAGGCTTTCCGCCCCCTCCCTCCCCACCAGTTACCCTGCACTCGGGACTTAGCTAGATCTAAAGCAGAGTTGACCGATGGTTAAGATGACTAACTTACCGCAGTCGACGAAAATATTATTGGAAACTGAAAAGTAAACACCAGATCCATATTCAACAACTCTAATAACCCTCGCGGTCAAGGCAGCAGAATTTAAAAATTTGATCTAGTATCTGATTTAGCTGACGCTGCTCTTTCGAAAATCCACTAGTTGACCTCAGGTCCGTCATAAACATCGTTGATAACACCCCCTAGCAAAGTTTGGGACAACATCTTTCCGACCACAGAAGCCGGTGATACTGGTAAAGTAACTAGGAAGGCTCAAAACGCTTGACTCTAAATTAGGTTACAACATTGAGAACCTATTTTTATTCAAGAAAGGCCTCACTTCTTGAAAGCCCAAAAAATATTGAATGTCTTATGACGTGGGTGCGTAGTGTGGACACGCGGTCCGTTAAGTGTTAAATAGGATATAATAAATGCATACTATAGGTATATTAAATGATTGTGACCAGAAGAATTCCAAACAACACGGCGAGACGTCGTTAAATGGCATCCAAAGGTCGTCAAGCACAATTAAATGACGGGTGAAGCATGCGGAACGTATTTGCACTCGATTTAACACAATGAATTCCCCATTCCTTCCGTCCTTCGATTTCTTGCAGAATTCTATAAAAGGTGAACATTGCCTTGAACACAAATTGGTGCCGAATCACGATGTCACGCTAGACTGATTAAGAATGATCGTATACCGACTTCCTCATCCACACGTCCTCCAACCCTACACATCTGTTTTGCAATTACACCATGAGCTCAAATCGAACACATGCGTTCGCGTAATTCTAGAAACAGTTATGAATGATGGGTACTACGTTTGCCCCTCTTCGAACTCTATACTATAGTTCTGATTCGGCACGCGTAGGTAGATACTTGAAATATTCTCGTTGAGTCTTCTGAAAAATCTCACACATAGTACTCATGAACAGATGTCAATACATTGGACATGTCAAGGGATCCTCAAAACAAGTATTTGAGATGAAAATCACATTGGAATTCTACTGAAAAATGGGTTTTTCGGTAGTAGGATAACAAATAGTGAAGAACCAGCGAAGAAAAGCGCTTAGAATGATCTAACCGAGCGGTTTCTAAGGCACGTACAGGCTCAGGGCGCGGACGAGCTTACGTGCCCTGCTAGTTTTCGCTAGCGCGCTAATTGTGAAATGTGCGCGAATCTATCCGGACGCGGCGGAATTGCTTGGCAATTTGTCGTCGAAAACGTCCGCGGCGCCACAAGCTCTTCAGAACGGAGGGCGGGGCGGGATGAGCAGGCGTACTGGGCCAACGAACTCCTCACTTCGCGGCCGTTTTCATCGATTCCTGGCCCGCCCTATTCCCTCCAGCATCTGTAAGCGTAGTATTTTAAACTAAAAACTCAAAAACGAGATTTTTTGTGGTCACTGTTTTTAAGAATTTTCTAACGTATCGTCTTGCTTATAGTGAGATTATTCGAGCCTGTGGCGATTATACAAAGTGCAAATGCGTCCCCCATACTCCATGATCTATTGGTTAGCACTCGTCCCATTTCTCATTAGGCCAATGGTATACTTCTGCGACGGACGGTGGTTTCGCCGTGCACAGCGAAAGCGACCACCTGTCGCGGAGCTCCCGCCGTTAATGCCGGGATCATACCTCCAGTGATGAGCGAGCGAGGCAACGTTTACTATCAATGTCGACCGAAAATCGATATAAATGGTTTGCATTGTCGTTGTCGCTGGTCGCGGAAAGTATGATCCTGGCCTCTAACCTGTCGCTGCCGCAGTGCGCTACACAGCGACGAGCGACAGCGACACAAGTCTCATGCACATTTGCAGTATGTCTGCCCTGCCCGACACGTGGATGGGACGGACGCGCGGCAACGGTTCCTTCAACCGCCAACGTTGTTGCTGCGATGCTGGTCCTGCCGCGATTTGTGCTAAATGTCATGAATGTCAACCACAAAGTATACCATTGACCTAACTTCTGTACACTCATGATTTCCTGAGTTCATCGTCGATGAGGTAATTTCCAAAACTCAGCGTAGGTGAGAATAGCAGGACAGTGCCCTCTTTATCATCAATAGCCGCTCTCGAGCAGAAAAGAAACAAACGTGCAGTAAAACAGAACGTAACCAAGCCAGTTTTTTTGAGCAGTTTAATCTTTTGACTCCATAAAGACTTCTCTGCCAGCCGATACCGATGTCCGATGCGTGGCAGACTAGGGAAGCTTTTTTGGTGGATCTGGTATTTGAAACATTATATGTATTACACATACTCAGGCGATTCTGAGCCCCGAGCCGCCTGACAGTTTGGCTCGTGTTTCCTCAATCTTCGGGTCACTGCTGTTGCTGTCCGGGCCACAGCTGTTGTTGTCCGGGCTCCTCCAGTTCGCCCGGACGGCAACAGCAGTGGCCCGGAAAGTGGGGGAGCACGAGCCGAGCTGTCAGGCGGCTCGGGGAGGCGAATCGCCTGAGTACATTCCAATTAGGTGTACTAATGAGAGTCTTCCCTAAGTTTTCTCTAATCTGAGTTCATATATAGCTGAAAAGTGAGGATCATACTTCCAGTGAGCTAACAATTCTAATGTATTTCACCGATTTCTTGAATACCAAACTCCTTTTTTTGGCATTTTTACCTTCTCAAAATAGCGAACATACCAAAACATGGGATTTTCAAATTAGTGAAAGATTGCGAGCTTTTAAGTACTGACCTTTTTTTCGATGATCGGTAGTTGCAGCGGTCGGATTTGAAATATATTATTCAAGAAGTTACCCAAGAAGTAACAGAACAACGTTTGAAATTGAGATTGTTAATTCGAATAAATCTCGAATGATTCAGTTCTGACCGAAATTTGCACCTTTAAAGCGTGCAATGGTTGTTTATCGTTATAATCATGTACAGAATGTGGACTTCCCGCGGTTTGGCCGCTGGCTGCAGGTGTGAACAAGCGGAAAACCCACATTTTACAAAGTATGGGTCGCGGAAGTAGGATATTTGAGTCTTCTGAGGTCTATTTACCTTACATACAAACTTCCGCCGCCTAAAATGGAGGCTGAACACCGCAACAGTATGATGGCTCACCTTTCTCAGGTGTGGCCCAGCCGGAAGTCGGCATTTTTGAAAACTAGGGATCACGAGATTAGGATATTTGAGTCCAGCGTAGTCGATTTACTCTCTACTCAAACTTTCACCGTCTCAGAGTAAGCCCGAAGGCGACTACCCTGACAGCGCACTGCAGCTGGGCAAGACCAATAGCGGCCCATGTTGAACTATTTTGTAGACCTACAGCATATACGATGCACAGTATGCCTCTACCGAATGTCGCTGAAACGATCCAAGTTGGGAATTCGGCAAGCAGTGCTGTGACACCATCTCCGTGTGCTTCACCGACCGTTGTAATCAACAATTGGGCAGAAGCCCACGGAGATGGTGTGACGTTGTACATGTGTAAAGCTGTGTTAACTGTCGAGAATCGGGCAAGCAGTTGGCAAGCATTGTCGAGAATTGGGCAAAAAGTTGTCCAGAATTCTCCAGAGTCTGCGAGAGTTGTCCTGCATTCGTACGCCTGCAGGACAACTTTTCGTGCGATTCTCGACTACTAGTTTTACCAGAGCAGCTACAAGCCCACTTCCAGAAGTACAAGTACAGTTGCTACACCCACCCTAGCAAGGGCTTGTCGAGTACTCAGAAAAATGAAAACATACTACATGTAATATAGAAGGCCTGAATCATTATACATGCATTATAAATTGGCCAATGTGTATTATTTGCAAATTATATTGAACGATGTATCTTACATGCGATCTATCGGCCCCTCGCTCTCACACCCAATGTCGCTTGTCACATACAATCGCCAAGATAATTTACATGTAATACGTTTTCATTTTCTGAAAACTTGATACTTGTAACATAAAGGACGACTACATTATACTTGTGGCATATCTCGCCCAATGTAAGTTACATGTGAATCATCTCTACTCAAGTTAATTACATGTAGTAGCAGAGTAACATAATCCAAATATCCTCAGCAACTAAGGGCCCATGCTGAACACTTCCTCTGAACCTGCACAGCTTACGAGCCGCCAACTACATTGGCGGCGACTACAGACCCAGTGGACTGACATTCGAGTGGGTGGTCACTCACCCTTGTCAGGTCGTTGGTCTCTCGTCCCTCGTGGCTCGTGTTAATTGTGAGGAAGATTGGAGGGATCGACATGCAATGTTTTTGAAGCAAGCCTTAGCCTGCTTCATGTACGAAGCTGTGGGTTCCAAACTTGTGGCTTCAGTTATGAAGCAGTAGGCTTCAAGCTTCTTGGATGTTTCAGGAGCTCAAAGGTTGCTGATTCGTACCTGAAGCAGCTACTGCGCTTATCTGGGTCGAGATCCGGTCCGAAATTGCGTCTCGACACGCTGTGCGGCCGCACGCGCTCGAGTCAATCGAGTTTCCAGCTACGAAGCCGACTCGATATGACTTTTTTATACAGTTTTCTTCAATTTTGTTTAGTTCTTAGTTTCTAAAACCCACCTAGAGTCAACAGATCGACAGCTGCAGCGCTGGAAACTCTTCCGAATCGAAAGCGCGCAGCCGCAAAGCGTGTCGAGACGCAATTGCGGACAGGAAATCGACCCAGATAAGCACAGTACTCGAAATTTGCAGCTCTAACATTGAAGCATCGAGCTTCGACTTGCAGCTGTAATCAAGTTACATGAATGATGAGTGTATGTTACTTGTCATGTGAAGGTATGTTACATGTAATGTACATAAGTGTAGGTTACATGTCATACAAAGGTAAGTTACTTGAATGTATCAAGTATCTTAAACTTCATATTACATGTAACATGTTTTAATTTTTCTGAGTATGGCATTCGACTCCTGATAGCACGGTTACAGTTGGACGGACGTGAGAAACAAACAAACTCAAAAGTTTCTACATATGAGCACGCTTCGTAGCCATTAGTGATTCATCATTTCGCAGCCTGGGGGTGTTATGTAGCTTGTTACCGCTAATCAGTAGTTACGTGATTTGAGAAATCATCACAACTTTCTGTGGGAGTTGAACTTTGTGAATAGGTAAATAACCACACTTAGATTGCGGAAGGAATTTGTAAGCCCCTCAATCAGCTTCATCCAGCTAGCAAGAAGTTCGTAGAGATTTGTGTCGGCTCCAAATCTATGAGAACTTTAGCCGCTTGTAATGAATACTCCGGCAGGTTCTCTGTAGATTCATGGCAATGTTGGTTCGCGGTGAACTTCGACAAAGTAAAGCATTGTCGTATGGCAGTATAGAATAGATCATAGAGCACTACCTTTGCAGAGAGAGAGGGAGATGAATGGAAGCCTTACTGGTTGGTACACAACTCGTGATGCCAGCCTCATAAAACATATCCGTATGGCAGAGCGGAAATGGAACGTCCAGTTTTTGCATCCAGGATCAAGTAGCTGATATAGTACCCAAAGCTAAATCACTAAATGTTTTGAATGCAACTTTCAATGCAACTGAACTTATGTTCTCTAAAATCAAGATTAGTTTTTTTGGTGGTTCACTCAAGGCCGTGCACGTCATCTTAGCGAAGTTTATGTAAACGCAAAAACAACGCAAGTACCATTGAAGCGTTAATAGAGATATGAGAGCCACTGCTGACATCTGCGGGCAGCTGAACTCCGAGCAGAGCAGCAGCTCGAAGCAAAAGTGCCCACGCACTAATTAAAGCAGAAAACTCCGAGCAGTTAAGACAATTCAGTTTTGCAGCGAACGTTTTTCGAAGAATTATTCCAGCCATAATGATTGCAGTATTGTATTAGCCTTTTATGGAGTTGGCCTCAAACGACCGTTCGATTCAATGCAGCAATGAATCTCCGTGTAGTAGCTGAGAGTGTGCGTTTCATGTACGCTTACTGCAGAGTCGCCAAATGCGGATGTCTTAAAGGCATCGCACGCGCTGAAAACCACTCACAGTTTTTTTCGGTTTGAATGATTTTCTGGGCCCACCGAAAAGCGTAGGGAGAGTTTTTTTTTCGGTGAGAAACTCCTCACTGTGAAGATAAGGCTCCGTCATACGTGGCGAGAGCGTGCGATTACGCAAAATCGATGGTCATCGTGAGCACACGATTCGCTAGCTTCTCACAGACGCTCCTTCTCGCGCGCCCTCGCCCGCTCGCTCTCGCACGCTTGCGCCAGCACCATGAAGCAAACAGCAGGTTTCAAGCTTAGTGCTCCATCACTAAAGCAGGTGGCATTAAACCTGTAGCAAAACTACCGCCCTTGTTTTCCATAATCCCTCCACAGAAGTTGAAAACCGTGAGAAATCATCAGCCGTTGCGCCGACTCGGGCGATTGATCATCCGATCAAAGGTTTTCAATCGAATCAACACGAGGTGGGGGGTGATTGACTGTGTTAATTTGCGGGCAGCGTTGAGGAGCGTCAAGAGGCGCACAACAGCGGGAGCGCCCGCTCTCGCGACGTATGGACGCTGCCTAAGTGAGGTCGGTTGTCTCAAATTCCGTCAAAAGAGGCGGGCCGTCCGTCAGTCATCTGACACACAGAATAACTGAGAAGAAGTTGATGGAATATACTATACGATTACATGAAGAATGACTTTTCTACACACATCGGTTAGCCTTTCCTTATTCTTAAATCTTTTGGAAGAAAAATAAACTTTATTTGATCGTGAGATCGTTGGTCAAAACAGCGATCTCTAACGATCGACTCTTCCTTTCTCAGAAGTCGATTGTGGTATTTTGCGTCTGGAAAGGGATTTTCAGTGTTTTTCCGCAGTTTTTTTTTTCAGTGTAGCTGCTATATAGGGTACTAGAGCTCTCATTATTTGTTCAACATTATTTGTCCAACATGTGGAACCACATACGTTAACATTACCATCTCCGACAAGACGGTACGCAGCACAATGTTCCCGTATCAAATGGGCATCAATCACTATTCATCCTATTGCTTTTCTTGGAGGCCGATCACACTTTTTTATTTGTTCTTCACTGTGGTTTCCAAAACTGTAATTGGCCACAATAAATCAGTAAATCAATTATATGTAGAAAACTCTAAAACGAAATACATAATGAAGGATGCCTTTAGGCACTTCAGGTAACCCCAAGAGAAACAATTCAAAGGCAGTGTGCACGATAATCTTCAATTTTGAGATTATTCGCTATATTGATTAAGTGGCCCCCGGGTAGGAATAAATGAAGAAGAATTTGAGAAAAACGCACCAGAAGTACACGAAATTCTTAAGTATCACCCCGCCTCTTGAGTATCACAGGAAGTGTTTGTTGTGACAATCAAGTCTTTTGTGGACCCGTCCTTTGCAATTCTCTCGTCTCCATTGCTCCATTCTATCCTTAGGGCCCTAACTAATCCTGCTCTGCATGTGACAACCACCACGAACGTGTTCATCCAACCGGACAACTAGCCCATGTTTTAAAATAATGTCTCTGGAATACAACGTTTTGATGCGTTTCTCGCCGCTTCTTTGTAATTTTGGTAACACTTGGAGGCCTACGCATTGTTTTATGTGAAAAAGTCGGGGACGAAAATCATCGTGAACACTGCCTCTAAGCCGAATCTATCGTGAAACTCCGGAAATCTCGAAAGTCGGGTTTTGCCCCAAAATTTTCCCCCGCTGGGAATCCATGAACGAGATAAGTCGGAAACTTTCGAAAATGCTTTCAGATCCCCTTAAAGGCAGTGCTCACGAAGGAGAAGTTGCAAGTTTTCTTTGGCTAAGACGTAAGCTTTGGGTCCCTCTTAGAAGATTTAGAACGAAGTGCGACGAAAAACGGCCGGTAAGTTGGTGAAAATCTCTTGGGCCTGCCAACCCATTGGACCACTCCGCCCACGTCCTATAACAGTTCCCCTGAATTCATGGGTAAATGAGCGATGGTTTCCGATCAGAAGCCCCGTTATTCCCTTCATTCTCAACGTCTCTCTTTACTCAGGTCAGCTCGCACATATCGGCTGCAAAAAGCGGGAGTTACAAGCCTCGGACAACTCGTTCGCAATGCTTCCCTAGCTGAATTTCAAGGGGCCATAACTCCTTTTCCAGGGGGTCTTGTACGATTCCAGGGAGATCATTGAAATCAGCATGGGACCGTTTTCAAGATAGGCAAAAAATACAAAAACGACTTTAATCGTGAACACTGCCTTTAACTGATATGAGTAAATGCCCAACCGAACCGGTGGAAAACGCTATCACTCAGTGCAAAGTTCCGGAAATGTGCCATCACCCAAACTTTGTTTATGGTGGTTGTTTTGGTCGCTATGCACGATCATGATATCCGTTTCCAGATTTTCGGGAATGACTGTGCTTTTTGGACGGTACAATAGGAACGTAAATCAGGAGAAAAAAGTATTGCAAATGGCAAAATCGGACTCTACATTCAAAAAAGGTTCTGGAGAAGTACATTTCATTTAGGATTGCCAGGCTGGCAAATATGTAGTTTTTTCCTTTCAATGGTCAAATGCAAGCAGACACGTCTCAGAAAATCGGGGGTAGTGCGTCGGCTTACAACAGCAACGGCAACGGCTGCTGACAACGGCAGCATATCCTGTTAACGTATGCTGACGTTTTACCCCTCGTTATCGACAGTATATTCTGCAAATGAAGAAAGAATTTGGAGTGCCACCCTCTTTACCGATGTCGGGTATGATCCTTGTCACGGCCAGCAGCAAGGATGCCAACCTCGCCGCGGACTGCAACAAAGACATCATCTTCGCCACGATTCACAGCGAGGAGATTTTTCTCGTTATGGACCATGGGGACGATCCCATTTAGCGTCCAGAAATTACGTCCAAAAAGTGACACATGGTCAGCTTTTTGGACCGGCCTCAACCGGCTAACTGACCCCTCAGCGAGACTGACCACCTTATATTCCCGCCGCCGTCGTACAAGAGGATGCTGCAATGTTCATTCGTATCAGACAAATCAATGGATGAGAGTGTCAGCAGATATCAGGAGAGAGGGGCAAAACGACGCATGCCAGGGTAAACAAAGGGGAAGCATTCTAGCATAAGCATCAGGAGCTCCTGCTGTTAGCAGTAGCTATAACAAGGGGACTGCTAATCCCTTTGCGCCGCAGTACCAAGGCTATTGTGCCGACGTAATACCCCTCGGCTATCTGATTGTGAGTCAATAACTGTGAAAAACTGCGTATAATTGGTGAGAGAACATGTCATAACTCGACAAAGTCTTGTGTTTCTTCCAAACTTCCATGCATCGCATGCAATCAGCACAATGATGAGAAAAGAAAGGTTTTTTTTCGGATTTCAAAAATGTCCACTCTCAACAAGAACGGTGCTTCCGACGCGATTTTGCATAGCCGACGTGTTTTGGGACGACAATTACTGCAGATATTGTAGGTCCATAAAAAGAATCAGCAGCTCAATCAGTCAAGTGGCCGTGGTTCAATTAATTACCGACAGACAGGACAAGAATTAAAATTATGGAAGAGCGCAGCAAATATTGAAGGCAACATGGAATAAATGACATAAATGATCACCGTTAGTTCAGAATCGCGTGCTGAGGGACGATGAGGAACTGAACCGGCTAAAACCGGCTATTGATGATGAGCTCGGTATGCGTCATTCAGCTGCTGCAGGTGGTGTTGGTGCTGCTTGTGCTGGGTGCTGCCCTGTATCACGAAAATAGTACACAAATGGAAAGCGAATTTCTTTGACGACTAAATACCCTTGCAAGTGTAATGAAAAACAACCAGCAAAGGACAGCGACCTCTAAAAAATCCAGTTTTTTTTAACCTGATTCATGTGTATTGGAGATTAGGGTGATAGAAAGTACAAGCCAGCTCTCACGAAAGATAATGTGGATTCACCAGCTTTAGGTGCTTTGGGGCGGATAACCGTAGGCAGAAAAAAACGAAGGCTAAATACACGTTCAAGGCCAAGAAACACAACGGAAAGTCTCGTAAAAACCATTGAGTCATTGTCGCCGATCAATGAAGAATAATTCGAATCAAAACAATTACGGAACAGTATCCATTAATACGGACGAATCCGTACAGAGTCGCTCGCCCATTCTTAGCTGAAACATGTAATACTCTTATTTACTACAATTTACCTTGAATTAAGGCTCTCTACCAATGATCAAGATGAAGCGGACGTGTTGCATGAACCTAGATACTCAATTGGAGAATCAATGGCATGGCCACGCACGTGAGGTCTCAGGCTACATGTAGGACCAAGAATGCTAGAGAATGAAGGAGAATGCTGAAAACATGGCGAAGACGGTGGATACGTTGACAGTTGTCGAGTAGCACGATCAGCTTCGCTCAAGTCCGTGTCAATCTCTAGCCGGATTTTTTTCAAGAAGGGTCCTGGCAGTAAAATTGGTAAAGACGTCATCTTTAGGACTGCCCTCCTCCTAGTCAGTACCAGACACTTTTTCGCCTCCATGGTGTCTATTCCAACTAAATTAGTGATAAAGTGGACGACTTCAATGACTTTCCCCACTTCTGACGTCATTTGAAGAAGATGCCTTTCTTGTTCCGTCATCAAATTTTAGATACATATCGTCAGTGTATCTCAAGTGGGAAGCCGCGCTCAGTAATCGATCACTCGATCAATAGCCATCCTAACTTCGTTTTCCCGCGCGCAATTTTTCTTGCCAAGCAGCTTCGCGCCTTCCTGCCATCCAGTGAATGACGATACACACTCGATGACGGTTTGCAGACCCGATTGGCGCTATGGTATGATTTTGAAAACTCTAACGCTGGTTTGGTTGGTTGCCTACGGTATTAGAACATCTTTCAAAAATATGCCGACTCAGATTCGCGGCGTCATCGGGTCGCGAGTGAATGATAAATTTGCTATGGTTGGATTCCTCAGCTTCATGGTAGAATATTGATAACTGGTAATGTAGTCTGAAGCTGCTTGCGTAGAGATAAATCACCAAATCCCTTTATCCGCAACGTTTCGGGTCATAGACCCTTCATCAGGCGACTGTAATATATAACATCACATCAAATCATTTTCAGCAAAGAAGAGATGGTAAGGATTCAGAAACGCACGCGTGGGTGGGGCGGGAAGGTTATCGTTACTTCTGCGACCGGCTCGTAACCCACGTGGATGACAGAAGACCCTTGTTGGTGGGATGGGCCAAATGCGTGGTCAATGATCGATATCATCCTCTAATTACTTTGCGATGTTAACAATCTCAATGCCTCTCTCATCTCTTCTCGATTGTTCATAGGCGGTGAAAGCCGTTTTATTTCCAGTGCCTCCCGTATTTTCCGTTCCGCGGTGTCCGGAATGTTCATGTGGATGATACTCGTTGTCATGGTAGGCAAGCTGTCGTTGAGATGTCTTGTTAACCTGTGTTTCGAAAAAGGCACTGTTTGGGTATGTTTGAGGAGTTCGTAGTGCCCTCATGTGCTCATCTAGCCGACACCGCAAAGGCCTTCCTGTCTCGCCAATGTAAAATTCTCCACAGACGTCACATTCAATTTTGTACACCACGTCTCGAATCTGACATATTTTTCTATCAGCAGTGCAGTAGGTGCAACCTCTCCTCACACATCTGTCTTCATACGGTCTTGACGACGTAAGGAGCTGACGGAGCGTTGGCGGAGGGCGGAATACCAAACGGAGTGGAAGGGCGGATCTCCGCACAGCTAAGTTTACATCCTTGGCAGACGACTCGTTTACGTAGGGGAGGACTAGATTGGTGTTAAACAGAGGGTGCCGAAATGGTCGCCAGGTCTGAACGTTGTTTTCCACGTAGCCGTTTTCATTCAGAATAAGCGCTATTCGTCTCTCTACGTCTTCCTTCTTGTCGGTTGTCAGATTTCTTGCTGTTCGTACCAAATTCTGGACCACGCTGCTCTTCATGAAAGGAGGGTGGCAGCTACGTGAATGCAGCAGGATGTTTCTTGACGCGGGTTTTGAGTACCAGGCAGTTTGCACTTGATGGCCAGAGAGTTTGACTTCAGTATGCAGGAAGGGTAGGTAATCATCAGATCCGGGTTCTTCAGCCGTTAACTTTATCGAATTGTGCCGCGCATTGAGATCCGATAGAACCTGACGCAGCGTTTCCTGTTCTTTGGCTACGATGATGTCGTCAATATACCGGCCGTAGAATATCACATCCGCCGTCAGAGTACTCCTTTCAAAGCTATCCATAAACAATATTGCCAGCAGAGGGGCGAGCCTGCTACCCATTGCTAGGCCACGTTTCTGGCGGTAGACGATGTTATGGAAACTGAAGAAATTGAAATCTACAACAGCGGTGAGCAGTCTTTCGATTTCCTGTGGCTGAAGGCCATACATGTGAATCTCTCGCTGATTTCGACGGATTGAACTTCCACAAGCTGCCACTGCTGCGATGGTGTCGACATTGGTATACAGAGAAGTAACGTCGAAGCTGTGATATTCCACATACGGAGACGTCAAATCGGCATTCCCCAGGTGTTAAAAGAATTGGTCGGTGTTCACCAGGTGCGATGGAACAAACCGTAGAAGAGGTGACAATATCTGATGGAGAAACCAGCTAATCGCATCCGTAGGGCCATTACACGAGGACACGATGGGCCGAGTTTTGATTACCGCGTTTGTTACTTGCTGTCTTGGGCTGGTGGTGGGAAGCTTATGTGTTTTGACCAACTGATAATAGGTGGGCATAGTAGGGTGCGCAGAGATGAGTCGTTTTATGATGTTCTTGTCTATTTTCGAGCCGAGAATGTGCTTGATTGTCGAATTCAATAGCTTCAAGTTGGTATTGTACTCGCTCATGGAAGATACTGAATATATTTCCAGATCCGACAGTGCTTCCTGGCACAACGCAATGTCCCTATCTCGCGTCATAACGACAAATCCACCGCATTTATCCCCAACGGAGAATCGCACAGTTGATTTCAGTTGAAGCGCTTTCCTGAGACCCGCTCGTTCTGAAGCGGTCATGTTGTCTGAAGAACGAACTGTGCTATGGTTTTCGATAATGTGAAGAATGTCAGATTCTAACACCGCCAATCTTGCTGTCCATCTTGGTATTATTGTAGGAGCACAAGCTTGTTTTCGTGGAAACGGCATTTTCGCTATTAGTTGATCTTGGCGGGTGGGTGCGGTCGATCCAATTTGTTCTTTCCACCTCTGGGCATATGCGTATCTCTGTAGAGCAGTGATCACTTCTGTCTTCACCTTCTCATTGACGAGTGGACGAGGAGCAAAACTTGGACCAAGGTTTAATGCTGCTTCAACATCATCGTCAATAACGCTTTCGTCAATAATCGTGCAACGCCTCGGAGGTACAGCATTAGGGAGGATGAAACTACGAGATGGAAAGTTGTGACGTTGCAACTCCTCCAACTTGCGTCTGAGCTTAGTCCTCGTCGTGGCTCTAAGGATATCACATGCTCGACCATGGTACCGGCACAGCAATCCCCAACACTGATCACTCAGTAGCGTTCGTATTGTCGTTCTAAGTGTGACGATGTTTCTTATGCACTGCGAGCGATGTTGTTTCTGCCTGGTGATGGCGGACGAAAGGAGAGCTGCTCTCAGGTCGTTGACAGCGTGGCGCACAGCTTGCGTTCGATAAGCGCCAAAACGATTCAACATATTTCCGACGAAGGCAGGGGTCAAGCGGTTTTCAACGCAGCTCTGGAGGAAGAGAATAGACTCATCAAGATAGAGAGCATGTTGATGAAAGCTTACATAATTTAGCATGACTTTGAACGTATCTCTACAAAGATGGTATTGCCGTTGTAGGTACTTCAAATCATTTAGAATGGTTGGATTCCTCAGCTTCATGGTAGAATATTGATAACTGGTAATGTAGTCTGAAGCTGCTTGCGTAGAGATAAATCACCAAATCCCTTTATCCGCAACCTTTCGGGTCATAGACCCTTCATCAGGCGACTGTAATATATAACATCACATCGAATCATTTTCAGCAAAGAAGAGATGATAAGAATTCAGAAACGCACGCGTGGGTGGGGCGGGAAGGTTATCGTTACTTCTGCGACCGGCTCGTAACCCACGTGGATGACAGAAGACCCTTGTTGGTGGGAAGGGCCAAATGCGTGGTCAATGATCGATATCATCCTCTAATTACTTTGCGATGTTAACAATCTCAATGCCTCTCTCATCTCTTCACGATTGTTCATAGGCGGTGAAAGCCGTTTTATTTCCAGTGCCTCCCGTATTTTCCGTTCCGCGGTGTCCGGAATGTTCATGTGGATGATACTCGTTGTCATGGTAGGCAAGCTGTCGTTGAGATGTCTTGTTAAACATAAACATACCCAAACAGTGCCTTTTCGTAACACAGGTTAACAAGACATCTCAACGACAGCTTGCCTACCATGACAACGAGTATCATCCACATGAACATTCCGGACACCGCGGAACGGAAAATACGGGAGGCACTGGAAATAAAACGGCTTTCACCGCCTACGAACAATCGAGAAGAGATGAGAGAGGCATTGAGATTGTGAACATCGCAAAGTAATTAGAGGATGATATCGATCATATCATTGACCCCGCATTTGGCCCATCCCACCAACAAGGGTCTTCTGTCATCCACGTGGGTTACGAGCCGGTCGCAGAAGTAACGATAACCTTCCCGCCCCACCCACGCGTGCGTTTCTGAATTCTTACCATCTCTTCTTTGCTGAAAATGATTTGGTGTGATGTTATATATTACAGTCGCCTGACAAAGGGTCTATGACCCGAAACGTTGCGGATAAAGGGATTTGGTGATTTATCTCTACGCAAGCAGCTTCAGACTACATTACCAGTTATCAATATTCTACCATGAAGCTGAGGAATCCAACCATTCTGAATGATTTGAAGTACCTACAACGGCAATACCATCTTTGTAGAGATACGTTCAAAGTCATGCTAAATTATGTAAGCTTTCATCAACATGCTCTCTACCTTGATGAGTCTATTCTCTTCCTCCAGAGCTGCGTTGAAAACCGCTTGACCCCTGCCTTCGTCGGAAATATGTTGAATCGTTTTGGCGCTTATCGAACGCAAGCTGTGCGCCACGCTGTCAACGACCTGAGAGCAGCTCTCCTTTCGTCCGCCATCACCAGGCAGAAACAACATCGCTCGCAGTGCATAAGAAACATCGTCACACTTAGAACGACAATACGAACGCTACTGAGTGATCAGTGTTGGGGATTGCTGTGCCGGTACCATGGTCGAGCATGTGATATCCTTAGAGCCACGACGAGGACTAAGCTCAGACGCAAGTTGGAGGAGTTGCAACGTCACAACTTTCCATCTCGTAGTTTCATCCTCCCTAATGCTGTACCTCCGAGGCGTTGCACGATTATTGACGAAAGCGTTATTGACGATGATGTTGAAGCAGCATTAAACCTTGGTCCAAGTTTTGCTCCTCGTCCACTCGTCAATGAGAAGGTGAAGACAGAAGTGATCACTGCTCTACAGAGATACGCATATACCCAGAGGTGGAAAGAACAAATTGGATCGACCGCACCCACCCGCCAAGATCAACTAATAGCGGAAATGCCGTTTCCACGAAAACAAGCTTGTGCTCCTACAATAATACCAAGATGGACAGCAAGATTGGCGGTGTTAGAATCTGACATTCTTCACATTATCGAAAACCCTAGCAGAGTTCATTCTTCAGACAACATGACCGCTTCAGAACGAGCGGGTCTCAGGAAAGCGCTCCAACTGAAATCAACTGTGCGATTCTCCGTTGGGGATAAATGCGGTGGATTTGTCGTTATGACGCGAGATAGGGACATTGCGTTGTGCCAGGAAGCACTGTCGGATCTGGAAATATATTCAGTATCTTCCATGAGCGAGTACAATACCAACTTGAAGCTATTGAATTCGACAATCAAGCACATTCTCGGCTCGAAAATAGACAAGAACACCATCAAACGACTCATCTCTGCGCACCCTACTATGCCCACCTATTATCAGTTGGTCAAAACACATAAGCTTCCCACCACCAGCCCAAGACAGCAAGTAACAAACGCGGTAAATCAAAACTCGGCCCATCGTGTCCTCGTGTAATGGACCTACGGATGCGATTAGCTGGTTTCTCCATCAGATATTGTCACCTCTTCTACGGTTTGTTCCATCGCACCTGGTGAACACCGACCAATTCTTACAACACCTGGGGAATGCCGATTTGACGTCTCCGTATGTGGAATATCACAGCTTCGACGTTACTTCTCTGTATACCAATGTCGACACCATCGCAGCAGTGGCAGCTTGTGGAAGTTCAATCCGTCGAAATCAGCGAGAGATTCACATGTATGACCTTCAGCCACAGAAAATCGAAAGACTGCTCACCGCTGTTGTAGATTTCAATTTCTTCAGTTTCCATAACATCGTCTACCGCCAGAAACGTGGCCTAGCAATGGGTAGCAGGCTCGCCCCTCTGCTGGCAATATTGTTTATGGATAGCTTTGAAAGGAGTACTCTGACGGCGGATGTGATATTCTACGGCCGGTATATTGACGACATCATCGTAGCCAAAGAACAGGGAACGCTGCGTCAGGTTCTATCGGATCTCAATGCGCGGCACAATTCGATAAAGTTAACGGCTGAAGAACCCGGATCTGATGGTTACCTACCCTTCCTGAATACTGAAGTCAAACTCTCTGGCCATCAAGTGCAAACTGCCTGGTACTCAAAACCCGCGTCAAGAAACATCCTGCTGCATTCACGTAGCTGCCACCCTCCTTTCATGAAGAGCAGCGTGGTCCAGAATTTGGTACGAACAGCAAGAAATCTGACGACCGACAAGAAGGAAGACGTAGAGAGACGAATAGCGCTTATTCTGAATGAAAACGGCTACGTGGAAAACAACGCTCAGCCCTGGCGACCATTTCGGCACCCTCTGTTTAACACCAATCTAGTCCTCCCCTACGTAAACGAGTCGTTTGCCAAGGATGTAAACTTAGCTGTGCGGAGATCCGCCCTTCCACTCCGTTTGGTATTCCGCCCTCCGCCAACGCTCCGTCAGCTCCTTACGTCGTCAAGACCGTATGAAGACAGATGTGTGAGGAGAGGTTGCACCTACTGCACTGCTGATAGAAAAATATGTCAGATTCGAGACGTGGTGTACAAAATTGAATGTGACGTCTGTGGAGAATTTTACATTGGCGAGACAGGAAGGCCTTTGCGGTGTCGGCTAGATGAGCACATGAGGGCACTACGAACTCCTCAAACATACCCAAACAGTGCCTTTTCGAAACACAGGTTAACAAGTCATCTCAACGACAGCTTGCCTACTATGACAACGAGTATCATCCACATGAACATTCCGGACACCGCGGAACGGAAAATATGGGAGGCACTGGAAATAAAACGGCTTTCACCGCCTATGAACAATCGAGAAGAGATGAGAGAGGCATTGAGATTGTTAACATCGCAAAGTAATTAGAGGATGATATCGATCA
The DNA here is from genome assembly GCA_029168955.1 of Aplectana chamaeleonis. Taxonomy (NCBI): domain Eukaryota; kingdom Metazoa; phylum Nematoda; class Chromadorea; order Rhabditida; family Cosmocercidae; genus Aplectana; species Aplectana chamaeleonis. The sequence goes on along the minus strand of JAPDOI010000004.1, from coordinate 6,099,538 downwards.
TTGACCACGCATTTTGCCCATCCCACCAACAAGGGTCTTCTGTCATCCACGCGGGTTACGAGCCGGTCGCAGAAGTAACGATAACCTTCCCGCCCCACCAGGGATGAGCGGAAATTTTTTCCTGAACTGCGGAAATCGGAAATCGGAACGACAAAAACCATCGGAAATCGGAAATCGGAAATCGGAAATGGTCAGCGAAGATCTTAACCCACCCCTGGTGATTGTTCCTGCCAAAACACTTGGGCTTATCCTACTTTATTGATAAGGTGTATGCCCACGCGTAATTGTAGGCTTGTATCGTGACGCTCAGAATCATTGCAGAATCAGTTAGGTCCCACACACTTTTCCAGGCGCCTGCAGCACTTCAAGTCGGTTCAACACAGTCTCTCCGGCGAGCGGTACACTTTTATTAGAGTCCCGCAAACTTTTTTCCCGGCACATGGCGCGCTCCTAGTTGGGTGCAACACATTTTTCTCGGCGCTTCACGTACTCCTAGTTGGGGTGCTACACACTTTCGCCGGCGCTTGGTGCCCTCCAAGTTGTGTCCAACACAGTCTACCCGGCGCTCGACGCACTCCAAATTGAGCGCAACACAGACAGTTCCTCCGGCGCTCGGCGTACTCCCAGTTAGACCCCGCACACCTTTTCCAGCGGTTTGCGCACTCTAAGTGAAGCCCAGCCCACTGTTTTGACGCTTGACGCACTTCCACTCAGAAAATGCAGGGCAAGTTACCTGAGACTTCAACGCAAGATGCAAGGTGGCCTCACGCAACTTACTTTGAGTTAACAAGTATTTTGAAGCGATGTTACGTGTAATTGTACGAGATTTTTGATTAATGTAACATACGCTTATAATAAATACACAACATTGCGAGTAGCTCGTACTGCTGGTACATGTTACTTGACATGTACCAGCGACGTGGCCGGCACACTGACAAGCGACGAGGCCAGCATACCGTCACGCGACGGAGACTGCTCGGCGAGCACGACTGGGCCGGCAGCGGTCTGTCAGGCGGGGCCTCCAGCCGGTGTGCGGGGCCAAGTACCTCAAAACTAGTGTAACTGAATGGACGAGGCTGCCTGCATCTGAGTCATGCCTCCAGGGTGCAACGTATACCTCCCTAGGGAACGGCACGCCGCGTAGCTAAGTTACATGTGCGAGAACATACATAATACATTTAGGTTACACGCCAGTGCTTTATGTCACGTGTAACTCAACTCGCGCCGTGGAGCATATATTCAATGTTTAAGGTCAAATGTAACTTAAAGTTGTAAAGGCAGGTTGCCGAGAGCATATCTAAAGCCGAGAGCATTAGCATGTAACTCTGTCAGAAATTACTTACCAGTGAAGTCCCGCACACTCCCCTCGAGAAACTCACAGCGGGCCTTAAATCTCAAATGAAACCGTTCATGAACTCTTTCAGCAAGCTTTTATATAGGGAACTGATCGTGTTATCAGTACACGCCATCACACCATAATAACAACAAACCGAATGGCTTCATTGTTGAAAAAAAAACCACCGAATTCCCGTTAGTTCTCACAAACACACACAGACACACACACATAGTTAGGCAAACATATGTAGACAGTAGGATGTTATTGAATAACTTTCCTGTAAATGCACTCAACCTTAGCTTTCTGAAAAGTGAAGACGGGCCTCGAATTCGAATTCAGCGCCCCAGATATCCCTAAGAACTTGGCAAGGAAAAGGGTTCAAAAACCTAAACTCCGATATTTCCGATTTTTTCCGCATTTTCAGGCTTTTTTTTTCGGAAATCGGAAGGCCAAAAACCATCGGAAATCGGAATTCGGGAATCGGAAATCGGAATTCCGCTCATCCCTGCGCCCCACCCACGCGTGCGTTTCTGAATTCTTATCATCTCTTCTTTGCTGAAAATGATTTGATGTGATGTTATATATTACAGTCGCCTGATGAAGGGTCTATGACTCGAAACGTTGCGGATAAAGGGATTTGGTGATTTATCTCTACGCAAGCAGCTTCAGACTACATTACCAGTTATCGATAAATTTGCTGTGCATGTAAGCCTCTCTAGTTTTGCTCAATTCCAAGGCCATACTATTTAACTGGCACATGTCCTGAACACAAGTCTCATTGAACTGATCCGCGATGTGCCAGAGAGATTGATTCAGGCTAGAAGCACTACTGGACTTTGATGAACTCAAAAGTGCGATTCTCGATTCATGAAAGACAAGCAGGTCAGGACTAATATGGAAATTTTGTAATTCCATGTGTAACCTTGTTTTCGCAATTGAATTTCACGGAAGAGATTCCACCACACTTCAATTTACAATGAAAAGTCACTTATTCGCCATTGTACTATAGCACAGACGAGTGCCTTCAAGGTTTGGAAACAGTATAAAAAGAATTGTTCTCGAAGAATTTGCTAAAAATGCATCTAGCGGGAAAATTCGTTGTGGATGGGTGTATACGGAAGGGAACAAAAGCTCATCATTGAAATCTAAATCAGGAAGGGTTCTCAGTATTCAGTTAACACTCAAAGGCAGTGTTCACAACGGAAAAAATGAGAAAACTGAAAAAAATCTGTTTTGTTCGAAAACACCTGAAGAACTGCGAAGGTTCCGCGGCGAAAAAATGCGCTTAGAGTTATTAAAAGCAGTGATCACGATAGAAGTCGTTTTTCTGTTTTCCCGCCTATCTTGAAAAAAGGTCCCATACTGATTTCAATGATGTCCCTGGAATCGTACAAGACCCCCTGGAAACGGAGTTATGGTCCCTCGAAATTCAGCAAAAGAAGCATTGTGGACGAGTTGTCCGAGGCTTGTGACTCCCATTTCTTGCAGCCGATGTGTGCGAGCTGACCTGTGTAAAGAGAGAACTTGAGAATGAAGGGAAGAACGGGGCTTTTGATCGAAAATCATGGCGCATCTAACAACGAATTCAGGGCAACTATTATAGGACGTGGGCGGAGAGGCCCAATGGGTTGGCTGGCCCACGAGATTTTAACCCACCTACCGGTCGTTTTTCGTCGCACTTCCGTTCTTAATCTTCTTAGAGGGACCCAAAGCTTACGTTTAAGGCAAAAAAAACGTACAACTTTTTCTTCGTGAACACTGCCTTTAAGGCACAAAAATGCCAATCCGTGCACAGGTGCACAGTTCTGCCCATAGAAAGTGGAATTTGCTGCTGTGTCTGGCCAAAATTCTAGGACGTGTATAGCTAATAAAATAGTTTAAGAGTACACAGGGAAATTGTTTTTACAAAAAACAAACAAAAACATTACTGTCAACTAAATGTGAACACTGGAGCTCGAGAGAGGCTATGTCGACGACCAGAAGTAAATTACTGATAATCAGTTTTGAGCCAGTTGATGACCCCTGATATGTACTACAAGACATCACTAGAGTCGTGCACCAGCGAAAATCGGCCGATTATGGACTGCTATGTTAACTTCGGAATGGGTTTTTTCGTGTTTTTTTTTTGCATAGATCGTACTACAGCGAACCAAAGAAAGACTTAACAAAGAAAAACTCGAGAATCATGTTTGATGGTAACCACTGCCTTCAAGAGACCGCGTGTCCCCATTGCGCTTAAACGGCTTTTTGCCCCTGGAACCGCGTGTCAACACTGCACACCCACGCTATGAAATTCAATAACTTTTGAAGTTTCAAAACCTGGGATCTTTCTCGAATACGAATAGGTTCTCTATAATGCATCATATTCACGGTCACAGTGGTCAACAATTTCGAGCGCTTTTAGTTATTCTACCAGCATCTCCGCAAAAAACCTTTCTCGAACTATCGAGCTTCTGTGGTCAGGGAAGAAATTGTCTCTAACTTTGCTAAGGGTGGGTATGAACGACGCTTATCACAAAGCTTATGCCTACTTGTTGATTTTTAAATTAGCAGCGCGAGCTGTTCGGGATAACTGTAATTGGTCTACGATTCTAGTTTTGCTGCCTTGACCCCGAAGGTTATTCGAGTAGCTGCACAAGGATCGCCGGATTTACCCTACAATTTCGAAAGTAATTTCGGTAGGTAGTGACCCCCCCATTGTCGTGACGACAATTGTCATGACATGTCACGACATGTCGCGACCAACAGGCGCGGGGTATGGGTTCGTATCGTATCCTACAACACATGGCTCGTGACTGTCACGAGCGTGTTGTCACGACCATTACTGTCGCGAGCTGTCACAAGTGTCGCGTGGTCATAACATCACGACGACGCGACAGACACAAAATAGTGCGCGGTTGAGAGAGTGCGCAGATTGCTGCGAGTGTCGTGCACTCGTGTACAACAATGTCCTCCGACACTGGCAGCGGTCTCCTACGGGAGAAAACGACGATCGAGGTCACCTACAGGGGCTGTTTTGCACTATGGATGACCAAACTAGAGCGAAGCGGTCTTCCACAGGACATCGTGTCGCATCGCTTCGATTGGGTCACCTAAACCACAAAACAGCTCCGGTGGTTGACCGGGACCACACACGTTGAACGATTGATCAAACCCGCGCTGCCTCCGAAGCGCCTGTGCGTAGGGTGGAGAGCCGATTTGACCGTTGCAGGTTCACACAGGGGCACCCGTCATTGATTGATGGGGTGCTTCGTAGAATCGAATCCCCTCCTTCATGTTAGGTGACGGAGGGTCGCTATTAGGGCTTTATCTCTAATAGTAAGTAGTCTTTGCTACTGATAAGTTTGTCAGCGGGAAGCATTAAGTTCATGCTTCAAGTTTGAGCAAAACAAAAACTAGGCGGGTTTGGCTTGATTCTTGCGCACGTTATTTGAAATATCCTCCAAAATGAGATTTTGTTCAACTACCGTGCAAGGTTCGGTCTCCTACAGGAGACAGATAGGACTCCTGCATGAGGCAAACAGGAGTCCTATAGCTGATGAGGCTGGGACTCCCAGCCGACTCCCGTAGGAGACCGCCGCCAGTGTCGGAGTCGTGACGACATTTAGGCGTGTAGTAGAGAGCAGGGTGTGCAGCGGCTGCAATGACATCGTAAGACACGCTACATTTTTATTTCTCTTTTTTTTTCGGCTGTGACGTGCGTGTTTTTTGTTTCGATCATATCAATTCATCACCACGGTTTTCTCTAGTTTTTTTTTTTACTTGGATTGATTAGCGTTGAGTGTTTGCAGGCAAGTTTAGAACATAAGACTGGTTTTGCTTTCAAATAGCAATGCAAATTTTTCTTAGTTTTTGCTTCTAATTGAGAACTTTTCGTTTCTGATTGAGAATCAAATTCTATTTGTTTCTAATTCTATGACAAGGAAGCAATGGTATCAGGAACTGATCACCAAATTTTGAATGTTGTTTTTGAGAGAAATCAATGTGTAAAGGGTTTGACGTCCGTCACATGTTGGCCTGGCGTTCGATCGATTCACTTCTCAGCTGAGTTGTTTTCAAGGTGATGTGAAATCTCACACGATTTTTTGAGAACATGGGATATTTCAGCAAGAATCCTGCAGTATCGTTCTTGTATGTTCACCAAAGTGTCCGTAATTCATCGTTTTCAGTGTTATTTCATGGAAAGACCACCCCAAGCGTTTTATGGTCGATCACTGGTCGAGAGAGCGCCGCGTCGAACACATGTGGCACGCACGCAAGCGAGAAGGTAATGATCCTATCACTAACTCCTCGCTTGCGTGCGTGCCCCATGTGTTCGACGCGGCGATCTTTCGAGCAGTGATCGACGATAGATTTCACTGCAAGTGCCCTAATCGCATCTTTACAGGTTGTGTTTCCAATACTAATAATCTAGGTGGTCGGCATTCCCTTCCCTGGACTCTAATAGCGTTTTTTGGCGAATTCTGGGTTGATTTGCTTTTCTTTAAACATATTTTTGGTGCACTGAACGATTGAAAAATTTCCCGCCCTTATGCTAGATTTTTGTCCATTTCGGAATTTTGTCCATTAAAAAATTGCAGAGTGACTTGCACTCTTTGACTAAAGGTTGCGTGCCTTCACCACCTACTGCTGAGCTTAATTTTTCTAATATTTTCCATTAATTATGGTACCAGATCTTACCGCGCACAGAATTTTGGTATACCTTTAATCTGCTTAAGAAGTATCAGTACTGGATCAGCCTTCTCGATGAGTGTCTGATCTTACGGTTTTTGTCGAAAGGAATGATTTTAGTCAACTGCCCTATTCCCACTGAAATAGCTGCGTCGCCTTTGTGAAAGTATCTTAAGAGTAAACGCATATCTTTTTTTTGTAATATGTTTATATCGTATATCAAGCAATTTTGCAGCGGTGTCCAGCATGACTTGAACTAAATCGAGAATTTCTGATTGCTTCGAAAGAAGCGGCAACACCTGATGCTAAGGTTGGTGTGTTTATTGTTATTTTTTCATGTTTTTATCTTGGTGGCTGCAACTAATTTGTGTGCGAACGGGAATGTCAAGCGAGCAGTCGGGATCGCAGCTCTCGGACGAGTGTTCGGGCGGCGCGAAACAGCTAATTATTCACTTTAATTTTTTTTTACTGTTATAATCACGTTTTGATGTAAGTTGCCAATTAAGAAGTTGGTTTGGTGATTATTTGTGGTTTTGCCTCCTAGGTATAAAGGGAAGACGTTTTTGAAAGAAAATAAGTTTATTTGTTTTCCCCTTTTCAACTTGTAATAAGGGCCCGATTCAGGGTTGAGCAGGGTTTCCAATCGGCGCAAGGAGGAGGGGGACTCTAGAACATTTTTGCTAAAAAAATTAAAGTTTGGGGGTCGTAGAAATTTTCGAGGAAAAAGGGAATTTTCTTTAATTCTTTTGGTGGGCTAAAACGAGGTAGTAATAGTCTGTTGCATGTGAAAAGCATTCTCTTTTTTGTCAGTTTTATTCTCGGGAGAGGTCGTAAAAATTTTGGAAATGTTTCAAAAATTTTGGCCAACAGGGAAAATTTGAAAAAAAAACGAGAAATGGTGTAATCGCCTGCTCGACACTGGCCCGATCAGAGTCTCGCCGCTGACGATCGATTCTCTTCCATTGCGCGCTGCCGCGTCTTTCAGCTACATAACTCTTTTCGAGCCCCCATGAATCACTTAGCCTATGAGGCCCATATTTCCAAAGAGGAGGCGTCTCTGTAATGGAGTTTTAAACTCGATTCAAGATTATTTAGTGTCGGCCTTATAGTACTCATTTGAACTTCAGATTTTTGATATATGGCTGACAGGGAAGCGTTTAGGGTGGTAACCGCATCCGCCAAAACGAGTGGTATCGTTAGCATCTATTGTGCCTCAATAGTGAAACTGCGCAGTATCCCGCCCCGAGCTGCAGGTTCGAAAAAAGTTACAAGCTTGAAAATGTAGTTTTTTGTGCTTTCTGTACCTTCTAAAAAGCGCATTAGTTTTCGGAAAGTCCGGAAACGGACCTCATAGATGTGTTCAGCGCCTAAAACTATCCCCCTGAGCAAGGTTTGGGTAAAGGCACATTTTCCATGCTTTGTCCAGACTGAAGGCGTTTTGGACTCTTACGGATTTTTGGTTGCGCGTTTATTTATATCCATTAGAGAGCTCTGCAAGCGTTTTAGAAGTTGTTCCAGATTCAACTGAGAATCCCGCCAGGATATTTGGGGGGCTGATCCTAAATCGGGTTTATCTGTCCATTTTCCAAAGTTTGGGATTAATTTCGTTCGGAGCTTCCAACCGGGGAGAAATGCTAGGGAAAAACGCAGTAGATCATGGCGGAACCCCGATTTCCCATTAACCCCTTTCCCAATTTCTGAAAAATGTTCCACAATTCAGAACGAAATTGGGTGAAAATTCACTCATTACATTCCATTTGAGAAATTACACGATTCTGTTTGACCCTGCCGAAATTTCAAGTATTTTCATCTCCTGAGAACGTTGAGTGAAAGTTTACGTAGGTACTCATAGACGTACCTTTTTTGGTAATGCTTTTTTTGGTTTTTTGTTACCGGAAATTCTTGCAGGAGCATCCGTCATGACTTGGCGCGGTTCAGGGAACCTTGGTGGTTGCAACGAAGAATCGACGACTGCTGGTGGCACTGCGAACGAGGCCGAGACTTTCGAAGCAAAGGTTGGTTTGTATGATTGTATTTCTTCACTTTTTTCTTCAGTCGCACAAGTCCTGCCACCTTATTTGGTTATGAATCCTTTATCTCCCATCTGTGGCGTTTCTGACCCAGCCCGACTATGCTTTCTCAGATCTAGATTCTCTGGTGAACGCAAGGAATAAACCCCAACGCGAGCTCGTTACATCCCCACCGACAGTTGGGGGTCAATCCCTTGTAGTCGGTCCTTTCTAGGTTTGGAAGGGACAAAATTGAGTTTTACGGGGTCTTGGGTGGCTCTGTGAGTCCGACTGTAGAGAGACGACTAGTATTTCTCACTCAAGACCTCTGTGGTGTTCCCAGATTCGTGGAGGGAACTCCGGGGCATCGCACAACAGGGATCATCTCTGTTGAGGTGGTGGGTGATCCTGTAAGGTGGAGCACCCAGTGCGGAATGATGGAGAGATGGGCCCGCATTGAACGCAGTGGTCACGATGAAAAACGGTATCAAAAAAAACTATAAAAATCAGCTCAGATCGGAAACAGCTGAAAAACTATCAAGGTAGCGCGCTGAAAAACGGGTTAGAATTAGAGTTTCCAGGGCCCAAAGATGCCAGTTCGTGCACACGTGCACAGCGCCTCCCAAAAACATCGCAGTCTCATGCCGAGCAGTCAAAAATCATCGACATTCAGAGGAAGAAATAAATGCAAATTTACCTAAAAAACAGTTGAACAATGAAAGCAAGCGCTTCAGTCAATATTTTTGACTAGTTGAGTAATGTTCATTGATTGAAATTCATTCTCAAGCCAGCTGGTGTTTTTGATATTAGAGATCATCGATGCCGATGCCGTGGAGTGGGCTCGTCTGCCATCAAAAGACGAGAAAGTTCAGGCTTTAAATCTGGCCCAAAACGGCGGTTTTTCGCGATTTTTTTTTCTATAAGTCTTACTACTCTAAACCCAGAAAAGGGTTTAGAGAGGAAAAGAAGACAAGCATATTTGATCGCGACCACTGCTTTTAAGAACCCACCCCACCAAATTTACTTTCTGTTTAGTGTCATTGCATAGCTTCACTGAATCATTAATAGTGGATTAGGATTTCAAACAGGTTCGCAGGCAACGCGTTGGCAGGTGTATCGACGAGGTTTTGACCCACTCTTTGTTCAATTCTTTTTTTGATAGAAAAACCGCTTTTTCTGTGAAAATCCGACCCTAAGTGACGCACTCACATATGCCAATCAACTGATTATTACAAAGAGTCGACGTAGTAAGTAAACATTGATGAGACAGACTACCTGAATACATTGCTTAGCGTCACTCGACTATTTCGGTCAATTCCCGCTACCTCGGGATGAAAAAAGGGGCCTATTATGGTCGAAAATTGTGTTTTTCAATCATTTTCCGTGAGTTTGATCTCCGTGTTTGGTTTGCAGGGTGGTGAACTCTTTATAATCTTTGGAAACCTCGTAGTAGAAACTCGTCGTGAGAAGTGCCTTTAATGTGCCTTTCTTTCATTCAAAAAATAAATCGACACATTTAAATACTGTGCATTGCAGGGATTGTCGCTGTAAGAAAAGTGACCTGTACAACTTCACACGGCAGGAGAAGAAATTTTTGATGCTTTTATATGTATTTTCTCCCTTTTATAAATGAAAGGCGTGTTGTTCGAGCTTTTGGCGACCGGGAATGGCATGCGGGAATGCGGCGACTGGTGTAGAGAAGCGTTACGTCGCGCGCAGGCGCCATATTATAGACTGAAATCGCGACGTATTTTTTAGCCTTCGGGCTTGCGTCTTTTCCTTATTCTGTCTTCCTCATCACTATGGAGGTGTGAGCCGTTGGAGCAGTTGGTTTGTGCGCCGCTATGTGCCGCACGTTGCGTGTTTAATACCTCGTGGATGTCAGATGTTTTGCAAGAAACGCAGCATTTCAAATGACTTGGTGCGGTTGAGAAAGTGCAGGCAGGTGAGCAAGCGGTGCGTACCATTATGGAACGGATGCCGAGGGTTGATTTTCTAATCGGTGTCAATGGTTTTTGCAGTGAAGACCGCATTTCATATGATTTCATTCTGTTGAGCGAGTGATAGGTGAACGCATGGAGCGATTGATGAGAGCGCCGTTATAGGACGGGCGTCGAGGGTTCAAGTCCTCGTGGGTGTCAGTGGGTTTTGTAACAAAGACCGCATTCCATATGACTTCATTCCGTTGAGTGAGTCGAGGTGGGTGAACGAATGGAGCGATTGGTGAGAGCGCCGTTATGGGACGGACGCCGAGGGTTCAATTTCTCGTGTGTGTCAGTGGTTTTTGCATTGAAGACCGCATTTCATGTGACTTGATTCCGTTGAGGGAGTCGGCATATGTGAACCAACGGAGCGTTTGGTGAGCGCGCCGTTACGGGGCGGAAGTCGAGGGTTCAAACCCTCGTGGATGGTAGTGGTTTTTGCAACAAAGACCGCATTCCGTATGACTTTCTGCGATTAAAGGCATCGTTCGCGCTGAAAATCAATTTCTATTTTTTGGGCTCAATTTCATGGATGAGCCCGGTAGACCACACCGGTGAGTTTTGGCGCTTCAAAAACCTAGGGTTATGAGGTTGGAAGAGGTTGAAGATGAGGATCCGCCACCAGTACTCACCAGTCATCTAGCACTTTTTCATAGAATGTAGATCCGACCGGCAAACAACATGAAAAGCAGTTACGGCACAAACTCCACATGTAGAAAAACTTCGAAAATAACAGTGATGAGGCCCCCAAATGCAGAAAAACCTCAAAAACGATTCTGGCACGAAATTCAAATTCGTATTTCCAATGTGTTCCGAATGAATTTTCTTTACAAATGGAAGTTTTTCATGGGCACCTTCGACATTTTCGTTCACTATAGAAGCCAAGCTACACAAAAACATGAAAAAATAATATACGGTTTCCTGCGCGTACGATGCCTTTAAGGGTGCTCGCAGATGTGAGAGGTTGGCGCAGTCGGTGTGCTCGTCGGTGTCGCTCGCACGTCGTGGGCACAGTTCCCGTGAAGTCCCTCCTACGCTTTTGCGGTGAACAGTAAGTACCTCGTGACATATTCGAGACAAACACATGACAGTTCTCGGCAGTGTCACCTGCTGTCACGAGTGATTTCCCGTATTGTTGTGGCAACACGATGGGGTTTACTACCAGCCTAGCTGTCGAGCGCATCGTTCGGCTGTAGAACTTAGCCGTGGAGCAGGCGGTCTCTTAAGTGTTAATATTATCGTCCTTTTCTGACCCATACCACTGTTGTAGAATCCGAACTTCTATTCCTTATCTTATTTTGAAATGTACTACTAACAGAAATGTACTTCAAAAAGAGGGTGTACTTCTAATTTTCAGCCTTCTCTTTTTGGTGTGCTTTTATTAGTGGTGTACTTCAAATAGAGGAGTGCTTTTAATAGAGAAAGTATGGTATATCTGTGTCGATGAAATGTTATTGTAATAAGTATTCTTGATGAAATTTATGTTGGCTGCAATAAGTTAGCCTTAGGTCAACGTTTCAGGTTTGCTGCAACTGCTATTGTCGCATCTCATGCGTGTTCTGCGATTTTTGATGAAGTGGAAGAATTACGAAAGAGGAAGGCTGCAAAAAATAAAATAGGGCACGCTGATGCAGGCGCACTGACAAGGGCGGCTTGCATCCACACCATTGAGTTTCAGGGCACAATTCTAATATTTTGAGGGGAAGGACAGTGATTCAATATTCCATGTCCACTATCGGCTAGATGCCTCAGGCAGTTCCTAAATTGAAGAAAAACTGAATAAGGCCAAAGCTGCTCGGTCGCAGTGAATAGAGCTGATTCAATGGAGCAATTAACATCAGATGGGTCTAGAATACACTGCGTATCGTTAAGATAGGACACCCCCTGTATTTGTCTATCTCTTGTTGAGCAAGTTAGATTTCTTTCGTCATTACTACTGCTATCGGGATATAAAGTAATCCATGTATACCTTTTTTGGGTTAGATCGAATGTTTGTGCACTTTTCTGGAATAAATTAATGTTTCAAATCGCGTATCAAAAAGACGGGACACCCCTGGGTTGAATCGGATTTTCGTTCGATAAATTTGTGTGATATAAAATCTAATAGTCGACTGGCTATCCTTACTGTGTTATCGCACCAAATACTCGACTTGGTATGCATTCGACCATGTTAACCAGGGGCCAAATTCACCAAAGGATTTTATCGCTGGTAGGCTGGGTAAGGGTAGGCTCGCGCGTGGAAACACGCTTGTTGGCAATGAGGACGCAGGCTACGAGGCTAACCATACCCAGCCTACCGGCGACAAAATGCAATGATGAATTTGGCCCCAGAGTCGATCATGCTCCATTTCTCGGGTATTGCGTGTTCGAGCGCAGAAATTGAGATATATCGCCGGCCATTCGAGCAGACCAGACGAACTAAAATACCCCATAGATTCTTCATTCTGCCGATATCAGGACTGTGACTAGCCACTCTGGACAAGATGGTTATTGCGGAGCAAAGAAGCTGACCTTAGACCTGCTCACTTGAACTTTCTGGTTGTCCTGCTGAGCTTGCAACTTTGTCGCCCGAACACTTCGGGAAACGGAAGTAGGTGTTACTCTGATATCATCTGGTACTCACTGAGGATCATCCGACTGCTGGCGAGTGCAAGCTGTAGACGTCCTTGAAGAGCAAATGCTGTAACAGATTAAGGGAGATCTACCACCGCAGTTCCGACGGCTAAAGTGAGCAGCTACTTCGACTGTTTGTGTATAGGCGATGGTTTCTGACAGAGGATTTTTTCTCGATAGGTCTGATATTTGGAAGTGCTTTCAAAGGAATTTGAGGATAGGTGCTGTTCAATTCAGCCTTCAGAACTGCTAAGGTAGATCTCTTATAATTCTTCAAAGAATGTACCCATGCATGACGTCGTTGGAGACAACCTCCACCAAGTACGAGAGATCGTAAGAGTGACGTTTACCTCCATTTCCCCATGTTTTCGATCGACAAAGTTGCAGTTTCTAGCAGGACAGCCTGAAAGTTCACTTGAGCAGGTCTGAGGTCGGCTTCTTTACTCGGCCATAACTATCTTCTCCAGAGTTGCTAGTCTTCAGTCCTGATCTGAACAAAATGAGGAACTTCTGGAATACTTTATTTTGCATTAATGCAAGCAGGCGCAAAAACACCATCAAATAGCCGTCACACAAAGAGTAGAGTGCAAGCGAAATTATTCTAGGAGCAATAATTGGAATTAAGCTTTGGTAAACCCAATTAATCATCCAGCTGTGACCTAATCAGCAGTGCTACCTCTACTATGGTGGCTAAAAAACGCTCTGGACACAAACTCGAATGCGAATGTAAGGTGAGAAATTTTGTGCTCGCAGACTACTAGCGCTCAGATTACAAGAATTAACTTTCGGTGACTAACTGGTAGTTTTCCACCTTGACGCATTATCCAGAGGAGCTGGCAGAAATGCACATATAAGCTTCGGCCACAGCGTGATCTATATACATCCAATTTTGTCTGTTTCTTTCAGGAGGTCTCCAAAAAATCCTTCCTCAACAAAATACATAGTTATTTGATGGGGTGTTTCTTGGAACATAGTTGAATGACTGATCAAAAATCTATTTGTTAACTCTTGCAGCGCTTGCAAGTTACGTATCTGTAGAATGCGGAGTTCTCTTTAATTCGGACAAGAATAGCTTGCACTTAAAATCCGTTCTAATGAGACTGTCCGCTCACGCGCCGAAAAATTCCTCCGCGAGGGCCGCGCAATGCGCACGCCGACAACGGTAGCGGACAGTCCCATTCAAACAGACTTTCTTTGGATTTTAAGGAATCTCCTCTCATTGTCCACCCAATCGACAACTCCGTACTCGACGTATCGACGTCGTAGTGAAGGAATCGGGTAAGGATGAGTGAGCATCCTCCTATGAAACATGCTCTTTAGACATCAGGGTGCGGTAGAGCTTCTTACTTTCTCCGAGTTATGTACCTATCGGAGGGCGTTTTAAATGATGTTGAGTTCCATGCTGTTACTCTCCCCCGAACCCGTGCTACTTGCTGCGCGGTGAAATGCTCACCGCCTGCTTCTGATAGAGTTCGCACAATAATTTTAGTCTGATGAATGGACGGGGCCTCGACGGTAGATCAACCCGCGCGAATCGAAACCCCATTCTCCAGTGAGGCCGCCAAAATCGCATGGCCAGCCGCCTGTTCCATGCTTCAGACTAAAACGATAAAGGAAACCATACATTCGATTGACTTTTGGCATGGGTCACCCGCCGGAGCTGATAGCAGTCTACTCACCAGCCAAGGTTTCTGAAGCCGTGCGAAGAATATGAGCATGGCGCACATTAGTTCTGAGGTTAGCATTCCCTGCTTTATTTCTGAAGCAGCGAGGTTCAAGCTTTCTGTCATCTTGGTATAGCTTGAAGCTTCAAACTTTCTGCTTTTTGCATACCACAGACGCTGTAGAGGTGTATGTTACATACAATATAAGCACTATGTTACATGCCACATGATTGTAGGTTACTAGCATTTTGACGGTATGTTACATGCTTATAAAGGTAAGACACTTGGGGCATCCCTACTGTACATGTAACACGACTTCAAATTTCTGATTACAGCGCAGTAGGAAACGTTTAGATATATCGAGACGCAGGAACGCCCCATCCTGGGGTTGGCTGAGAGTTCTGATAGCTGTTGGGACAGTCACGCGAGGAAGACAGAATATGAAGGTTCCACTTGAACCACCCACGGCGAAACACTAAGTAGTAGGTGCATAGGTGACGCCAACTTAGATTTGGATGCAATAATGACAAAGCAGAATGGTTCCAGAGCAAGGCGTACTAATCGGAATGACTTCGCAGCAAATCGCCCTTGAATTCCACGATTGCTGTGACCCTTTGCAATTATGCAAAAACTCCGCGTGTACGCGTTGTAGCAGAGCGAGCGTGAAAAAATGATGTGTGGCGTCATCGATCATACCCTTTGCTGCATCATCGATACACTGAACATCGTGTTTGTAAATCCATTTTCGAAAAGCTCTACTTCACTCAAGCTCATCTTCATTCTCATCAGTAGAACACCACGCTCTCTTTATTTATTGAGGGCAACATTCAGATGGTACCTCAGACATTTCAGTAAGGAAAAAAATATACAACCAAGAGGATTTAAAAGCAGTGTTTACGATAAAAGTCGTTTTCCTGTTTTTCCGCCTATCTTGAAAACGGTCCCATGCTGATTCCAATGATGTCCATGGAATCGTACAAGACCCCCTGAAAACGGAGTTATTGCCCCTCAAGATTCAGCTAGGGAAGCATTGTGGACGAGTTGTCCGAGGCTTGTAACTTCCGTCTTTTGCAGCCAATGCATGCGAGTTGACCTGAGTAAAGAGAGACGTTGGGAATGAAGGGAAGAACGGGGCTTTTGATCGGAAACCATCGCTCATATCACAATCGAGCATTCATTTGTTCACGTCGGTGGGCGTGGAAAGTGCATCTGGGGTGTGACGAGCTGACGGGTGTTCAACCTTGGGGCAGTAGGGGACCGTCCCGAACTATTTTTCTTAGTTTTTTCAACGTTAGGGTTGCTCTAGGCCCCGCAGCTGCCGATATCCACCGAAAAATCAGACATGCTTTTTATCGTGGACACTGACTTCAAGAGAGTGTTTCCACCGCTGAGGAATCTCGGCGTACATCATAGACAGATTGAAAATGTAAGAGAGGGGGCGTGCTAACATATGAGCAATGTTCTTGACAAACGTTGATGGGATAAAGTTAGGGTGATTGCCCCAGATGAAGGCCATTAAGTGAGTAAGCCATGTAAAGTTATGTCATCGAACCATGGAAAGGTACTTCCAGCCTTTCTGACTGTAGGCATAAATTCAGGACAAACTCCTCCATATTTTGAAAACCCTCACAAAAGCTCTCGTATTTGTTATCGAGCCATCTTCTTTGGACATCACTAAGTCCAGTACATGATTACCCCTTGTCGGTGTATTTACATGTTGATTCAGGCCATGACTTAACGGCAGCATACACGCTCGTAAACGTATTTGAGTTACTACGGAAATAGAATCGTATGGCTCAGAACACAACACCTATGCATTTTTAAGCGTCAAAAACGACCCGCAATGCCGTTACAGGAGTTGCAGGTTTGGTCCCGCCCGTATTTTGACGCCCCCTGTTTTGCCCTTTTCCTGCAACGCAAGGTTGCTGGGTCCTCTTCACCGTTGGTACTGTTGGTGGATTGCCTAACAAATGAGCCACACACGCCACTGGCGGCGAAGATGACACAGCAACCCTGCGTTGGAGGAAAAGGACAAATACAGGGGGCGTGAAAATACAGGGGGGGGGGCAACTTCTAACTCATGTAACGGCATTGTGGGCCGCTTTTAAGGCTTAAAAATGCATAGGTGTTGTGTTCTGAGCCATACGATTCTATTTCCGTAGTAATCTCAAATACGTTTACGAGCGTGTATGCTGCCTTTAATACAAAATCCACAAAGGAGGCTTTTTCAGCTGAAACAGGTTTATTCAAGTCGCCCCCGCCAATATCAGGATGATTCATACCACCTACGATTATTGAGTGTTCGCATGTGAGGAAGTCTCTCACGGCTTCATTCGATTGATCCCCAAAGACAGTCTTACATGATAGGGTACGATAAACTAAGATGTGACGCAATTTCTGATTTGCATGAATAAGGTCGATCGCCAAAAGTTCGTAGGAATCAGATCCGGATTCAGAAAAGATCTCAAGAAAACGGATATTATTTCGGAGCACGATCAATACTCCCCCACCTGCCTTCGTTGGTCTATCACAGCGTAAGGTCTGGTACTCTTTAAATAATGAACATAACATAAATAATACGCAATGATTGGGTTATAGCCATGTTTCAGAGAAGAGGTACAAATTAAAACTTTTCTTCAAGACCAAGTCAACATAGATAGCATTTCTGAGGAGGGACCGAATTTTGGAAAAAAAAACATGATACGGGATTTGCCTGAGAACAGGTATTAAGTTTAAAGTTGGTGTTGTTATCCCCGTCGAGTCTAAATTCCGTTGCGTATTCACTGCCGTTTCCTCACTGGAAGATTGTGTGATGAGTACAGGCGAATTTGCTCGTAACATATCGGGTTGGCAACTAAAAAATTGCGGATTTTTTTGAAAAATGAAAGAAATTTTTTTCATGCAACGACATAGCTTTATTCTGTAATGTATTGCCCACTTTGAGCAATGAACTTTTGCCATCTTCAGGCAGCATCATAATTCCACGCTCATAGAACTTCTGGTTTTTATCAGCAAAAAACCGAACCAGGTAAGATTTTACACCATTATCATTATTGAAATTTTGACCATTCAAGGAGTTTCGCAAAGGTCGAAATAAAGAAAAATCAGATGGTGCAAGGTCAGGACTATATGGTGAATGTGGCGAAACATCCCAATCAAGCGACGAATTGAAAAATCGAGAAGGTTTTGCATTTCATCATGACAATGCAGAGCCACACAAGTCTTCAATTACTCGGCAAAAATAATTGGAGCTTGGTTGGGATGTTTCGCCACATCCAGCATATAGTCCTGAGCTTGCCCCATCTGATTACTCTTTATTTCGACCTTTGCAAAACTCCTTGAATGGTAAAAATTTCAATAATGATAATGATGTCAAATCGTATGTACCTGGTTCAGCTTTTCGCTGGTAAAAATCAGAAGTGATTAGAACGTGGAATTATGATGCTACCTGAAGGATGGCAAAAGTCATCGCACAAAATGGGCAATGCATAACAGAATCAAGTTATTTCGTTCCATGAAAAATTGTCTCCAATTTTCTGAAACAAAAATCCGCAATCACTCAGTTGCCAACCCGATAGAATGACTGGTTTGCCATGCCTCGCGCCTCGGCATCAACTCCGCTGGAGTTAGCGATTTCATGAGGAATACGAGAGCCAGTATACATTGGATCCGACTCATTCTGGATAATTGCAAAAATCGCTCTTTTCTGCTTTACCCTGAACTGAATGGTATACGTTTAGATGTATCTGGACTAAAAAATCAGAATGATCTCAACTTTGATGTAACTAGGAGATTCTGTGACAGCAAACTGAAAAATATCCGATTTTTTCGGATATCCAAATCATTTCATATAACCTTCATTTCACGAACACTTATATGAAGTCGACGACAAATTCGTTCTCGCATGAATGCTATAACGAGTTTCGATTGAAAACAATCTTTTCTTGAAGCATTAAGTTGACGGTAAAGAAAAAAATAACTTTTGTTGTTTTCCGAAATGAGTCGGATCCAACGTATACTAGCCAGGGAGAAAAAAACGTAGCCTCGTGGCTGAATTCAGAATTTTCCGCTGAAAAGAGCAAGCAGGGAAGACCACTTTTAATAAGCGGATCTTAACTATGGTTCTTACACCCATACAATAAGCCATAATAGGTGGACACTCAACCTCAAGAAAGTCTAAAATTTTGCTAACATGCGCAAAATCATGACATACACGTCCACCACCATTGACTGCATCACTCTCCGGGACAACTATCATCACCACTAATCTGAGAAGTACAGCCTCGTGAGAAGCGTCAGGGTCTCCATCATTAACTGGTGACATCGAATCAATAACTAAGGCATCACTGATCTTCTTTTCGAGCTCAGCAACATTTTTGGCGGAGTTTCTCGTTCTCCTGGGTAAGACTATCGATCATCTGATCTTTTTGTGCGAGAACAAGGGACAGCTGCAGTCAGATTGCTACGAGTGCCTTTTTGACGCACGCTGGGACAGAAATTTATTTTGCCCCTCCTTCAATCACTTTGGGAATATCTTCTTCTCCAGGTTCTTGTGGTGCTGTCGTTGAATTTTTCTTTTGCATAATAGAGGCAGTCGATGAAACGTACATTACTGATGAGGATACGATACACTGCAATCAAGAAAACACCTCTTAGGCGACCGTGGTACATTTTGAGTTGTGGGTCGCAAACAACTCCCGCTTGAGCTGGATCTGATTACAATGCAATGATTTCAGACTTGAGCTGGATCAGGATCACGATGGAATGACAGTTTTACGGTCAGGTCCGTAGCTAACAGAGCTGAGAGCAGTGTGAAGGAGGCGACCGCTCAGCTCCACCGACGAATGTAAAACCATGGGCGGTAGTAATTCGGCCTTGAGTCAGAATTAAGAGTGATGAGCATCTTCCATTAATGTGGAGGTAATGACTGTCCAAATGAAGAACCATCGCAACGTTAATGAGCACATGTCAAGTTGTTGGCAAAACTAGCAGAGTTGACTGCCTGCGAACCACACCTATCCATTCGATGTTACGAGAACAGCGCGACATTGCACTGCGCCATTGCGCCCAACAGTCTCTCGCTGATAAAGTGGATGAGATTGTTCGCCAATGAAGGCAGTGCATGACAACTACACGGCCGGGGTTCGATCCACTGCCTGTATTAGCGGAATGGGAAATCCCTCACTTAACAAGAGCATTCGAAGATTTTGAATCAAAGAATTGAACAACCTCTAAGAATTTTCGAATAAACTGCTCTTCCGGATTTATTCTTTCCGGAAATTTTTAGTGAATGACAGCTCCGAAGGAGTCCGCTGGATTTTTTTTGAATTGACGAATAAATTCGAAAATCAGACTTATGTTCAATTCCAAAATGGGTGAAGGTTTTATTCGATTATTAAAGCCGAATTTTTGATTAATTTTCGAATAATAAAGGGATCCAGTGGAACTTTTTCTTGCTTGCTTATCATTGAAATGTTGCGTCCTGTTCAATTTTAGAAAGCCAAATTACAGTAGCCACCTTTAGAAAAAGGGCAGCCCTACTTGGGGCAAACAACAGTCGTTAGTTTCCTGATTTGAATTTTTTCCCAAGTTTTTTTTTTCAAAATATAGTATTGTACAATATGTTACGCAAATTTTAGGCCAACTTTGCTAGAGCAATTTTTAGTATTGCAGCAGATTTCTTTCCCTGCAATAGATCTGCTAAAACGAAGACGGGGCCCAACGATTCCAAACTTAGAGTTTTAAATGTTAATGCAATACGGAATCGATACGTATGCTCCTTCAATAGGGCGATGTGAAGATACCTATTGGTACTAAAAATGTCTTATTTTCAATATGGTTTCCTAGCACATTAGCTGAAAGATTTAGAGAAAGTCCAGAAATTCTCGTCTGCTGAATTTCGCCCCGTAGCCATTCAGTTCAGGGAAAACAGTATAGAAAATGCTTCTCGATTACTTGTGCAATTGATACGAAACACTGCATCGCAGGTATGGCGCGCGCGATGAATCTTGCCGCAGGTCCGGCGCGCGCGACGTTTCAGTGAATTGATTGCAAACGGAGTTCACCTCAAAAGCAAAGCGATTCCGGGGAAAAAGTGGTCGCAAGCCATATCCATAAATGGCAATTTGAACCTTGAATACGCCTAGGTTTTAAACAATCGAAGAGAAAACTGAATAGGCGACAAGATTCCTTTTTTCGAGAAATCGAACTCTTTTTCACCAATTTAATAAATTTCCTTCGTTTTAACAAAATATAGCTCCGGTATTGTAATCGAAAACTGATAAACTAGGCTTAACTCGAACGGAAATGGTCTTATTTCACCTCTAACTGTCTTGGTTTACCTCCGTCTTAAAATTTGAACGGGAGTTTTAAATGTACTTCGAGGACATTTTGCTCAGGTCCAATTGAAATCTATGTGTCTCGCCCGCCGCCGCACTATTTCTTGTGCTCTGGCCACCCTGCAATCAGCGACAGCCACCTGTCGCTGATGTTTCCAATCAGTGTCATCCATAAATTTGATGATGAAGTGTCGCTGATTAGGAACAGAGTTGCTCATTAAGAGTTGGCGCTTCTATGAGGGCATTCCCAGGTCACAACCAGCATGTTTGAGTTTGTGTAAGATTAAAGATAAGATGCAACTCAAATTGAAGATCTAAGTTGCATATTTAGCCGAATTACTACCGCCCCATCTCTTTTTCTCATCTTAAGGATTTTTTTCTGCTTCAACCGTGCTTATTTTTGAAACCTAGATTTTTAACGACTAACGGCTAACGAGGGTTTTGGCCGGTTAAACGATACCAACGAATTTTCTATTACACACACCCCTGGTGCTGAAGTGTTACACACCCTTGTGTGATAACTAGCCGGCGAGTGCCTTGGCTAGTCGAATGATGGTGTAAGTGGGAACATGCTATCCCGGAAAGCGCTTGATGCAGGTTCGAATACTGCCTCTGCCCAACGGTTCGGCGTATAACTCATCATCCCTGTGACAACCCATGAAATCCCCTATTTCGATACCTCACAATCGTGCTAGAACAAAGCGAAACTCTCACTGACTAACCCGTTGCAATCAATGAACACATGAGAGCATCTCCAAAACTCAAGTAAGCTCTGGTACAGCCGTAGTGACCTGTTGATTTCGATTATCATCAGCAGCGGAGCGGTGGGCCTGGGTGAAATATAACTAGTGATAAGGAGGTTTCGACGAAAAAGCCACCCCTCCGCGCTGTGGTAGCCGAAAACATGAGATCACCTGAAATGAAACAGAGTCTAAGTCTCCTCTGGTTTCACACCGATCGTAACGCGTACCACGCAAAGCAAGGTAGAGTCGTTTGCGAATGGAGTCGCAAAGATGCGAGCTCTGACAGCTAGCTCGAGTAGTAGTTCGCTACTATACGAGCTGCAGGGAGAGAAGAAGGATGAGCTCAGATGATTCACGCGGTATTTTCTCATAAAATGCCCTCAATCCAGGAGTAAGTTTCACCATAGACTCGCCGTGAGAATCAAATAAAGTGGAATTACCATGATGGAAGTTTAACTCATGGGGAAATACAAATCCCAATATAGGATAGAGGACCAGACCTCAAAAGGACGTAAAGCAAGGGCTAGAAGGTGCATAAGTTAGTTCTCGCTACAAAAACAATGCGACAAATGGAAGACTTTAAAGAGAAAATTTAAAGCCGTTCACAGCACCGGCACGAAGGCTAAGACCCGAGACGCGAATGGAATGCTTGACGTCACAAGGGATATCCTTTGTCGCACCGGAATCGTTCAGCAAAGATGGAACGCTCATCTCAGTCGTTTCAACGAATCGAAAAATGTGTCGATGGAAATTTTTGAAGAGTGTTCTTCAAATTTCGCTAAGGAGGGAGGAAGAAGCGAGCTTATCTCTGGAGGACTGAACCTCGGCAAAGACAAAGAAAACAAAGAAGTACTTCAAAGAACCTAAAAAGAACAATAGGAGTCTTTTGCGAATCCGCGTATCCACATCTGCTCTGAAGTGCTAGGAGGTGCAGTATAACCTCCATTTTCTCTTGATTTCAGGGCTGATAGTCAGTACTACCCAGTACTGGTACTAGCATTCTGTTATATTGAGCACATATATTATTGAGGAAAAAAGAGCACCGGAGATTTCCCTTTTTTTAACAGTGAAAGAACTCGGATGCTTACAAGGATACGAAGTGAAATTCCGAAGACGACGCCTCTATGGTGAGAAGAGGTTTATGATCTCATGATGATAGCCAGCACAAATCACCTACTGGTGAAAGCATCAAGCGAGTCAGCCTTCAATTCAATAGAGGAATTAAAAAAATGATCATCATGTGAATAAAAGAATAAAAAAGTAAGAAATAAAAAGGTGAGTTGATAGCTGTGTACATATCAAGGGGCTCCAAACGCATAAACATGCCCTCTGGCTGCTTCTAACTCCGAATGTGCAATGCAATCTGTGATCAGCGATAGCAGTGCGAGTTCGATGCCTTTATTCCACAGCGCCTGCTGTGCTGCGATTGTTTGAAAAAGCATTCCCTCCTAACTGGCCGTGTAGTAGTGCTGTTCCATAGTTACGCAGTATTATACATATGCGTTCGTCCGAAGTTTGGCTGGTGAACGTTTATTAAAGGCAGTGTTCACGATAAGAATCGTTTTTCTATTTCCCCGACTGTTTAGAAAACGGCCCCATGCTGATTCCAATAGTGTCTCTAAAATCGTACAAGACCTTCTGGGAACGGAGTAATGGTTCCTAAAAAATTGAGCTAAGGAAACATGGTGGACGAGCTGTCCGAGGCTTGTACTTTCGTCTTTTCCAGCAGATGTATGCGAGCTGACCTGACTAAAGATAGAAGTTGAGAATGAAGGGAAGAACGGGGCTAATGGTTGGAAATCATCGCTCATCTCACGATCTCGAGCATTCATTTGTTCATGTCGGTAGGCGTGTGTTGCGCTTTTGCGGTTTGTCTTGCGCTCGAAGTGGCAACTTCGGGCTCTTTTTGAGCTTTTTCTGGCTAGTTTTCATGCGTTCTTTCGACGTCAACGTTTTAGTGTGCCCCTCCAGTACCCATTCCTAGGGGAAACTGAAACTTATTGTGAGCTCTGCCTTTAACGGTTTCATGAAAGCGAAGCATAGCAGTACTTGAGTAAGAGCACTCGCATGCAGCATAAGTTGGCTCGCAAATGCAGTGAACGTTCCAAGAAGCGACGATACCCAAACCCTGTTTCCTGGAAGCACTAAAATCTGTCCGAATGAGACTGGCGTGCGTATGGTGGCGTTCAGAGTTTTCGGTGGGCGACGCGATGGTAGATGTCAGTACGACGCAAAAATCGCGTCGCGAAGATATTTATTTAGGGTGTGAAGGCTGCGCGAATGTGTGTGTGTGTGTGTGTGTGTGTGTGTGTGTGTGTGTGTGTGTGTGTGTGTGTGTGTGTGTGTGTGTAAACGGAAATAAGTCATGTCGGCATGTCGTTAATATTTGTAAGGCAGCGTCCATCGTCGCGAGAGCGGGCGCTCTCGCTGTTGTGCGCCTCTTGACGCTCCTCAACGCTGCCCGCAAATTAACACAGGCAATCACCCCCCACCTCGTGTTGATTCGATTGAAAACGTTTGATCGGGTGATCAATCGCTCGAGTCGGCGCAACGGCTGATGATTTCCCACGGTTTTCAACTTCCGTGGAGGGATTATGGAAAACAAGGGCAGTAGTTTTGCCACAGGTTTAATGCCACCTGCTTTAGTGATGGAGCAGTAAGCTTGAAACCTGCTGCTTGCTTCGTGGTGCTGGTGTAAGCGTGCGAGAGCGAGCGGGCGAGGGCGCGCGAGAAGGAGCGTCTGTGAGGGGCTAGCGAATCGTGTGCTCACGATGACCATCGATTTTGCGTAATCGCACACTCTCGCCACGTATGGACGGAGCCTAACCCCCGGCACCCGGCTGTCACACCCACACGTATGCAGCCGTGGTGATTGACCTTCCTTTCGTGTCGATGGGCAAAACAAGAGAAAAGTCAGCTCTGAGTACTGTTCTACTGCACATATTTTGATTCATTCGTACCTATTGCTTCAACTAATCCGTCGTAATCACTTTCCAAAGAGACAGCTTTCTGCGATCAGCTCACGAACTGAGCAGGACACCAAACTACCCCGAACAGTTCACGAATCCATGGAGAAAAATGACATAACTTTCTCGGCAGCTCTGTGTCAGACTGTGAATGGCTATACATTGCATTGCAAAAGTATGTACCCTGTGTGAGCTTGATCGAGCACAGTGTAACTGACTTCCGCGAAAATGTACAGCACCGCGCATTTTTTTGCAAAAAAAACGTTTTGTATCTTTTTTGCTCATACAAAGCGCCGCATCGCTACATCTCGCTTCAAAATCGACGAAATGGGTTTTCGAAGTAGCTTTCGTGTTCCTCTCAGTAAGGCAAATGCAATGGTATGTATAGAGAGCCTTTTCAACTCCGTTTACACGAAATACACTTGAAGTGTATTTCCTTCTGAAATTCACATCGACAACAGGTCAAAACAGAAAGGATTTCCGCTATCATGATCGTCTGACCAGTTTATAATGAGGTATTTTGTGGTGCAAAAATGCATTTTTCGATGAACTTCTGGAGTTGAAAATGTAATTTTGCAACACTATCGCGAAGGAGTCAATGAAAGCAATTCAAAAATTACTTAAAAATTCAAAACGGACCACTTTCGAACAAGTCATGGCGATGCGGAGCTTTGTGAGCGCAGAAAACGCAGCAAAACGCTTTTTTTCGCTAAAAAATGGTAGGGGGATGTGAGGGGTCAAGGCTGTTGAGTACAGCAATGCACTGCTCTGCAATTCAAGGAAACCATGGATCCTATGGCACGCCAAAACGTGGGTGCGCACCTTGTTATATGTATAGTCCAGCTCCCGCATTCTAACAAGGGACCACTTCGAACATAAAATGGAGTTTTGAAAAACGCTCTTTTGAGGGTTGTAGAGGAGTTAAAAAGAAACAACTTGAGGTTTTAAAATTTCACTCAGTCCTCACGAGTAGATCAAAAACGATTAAAAACGGCAAGAAACCAGAACGTTGGATTGGGAGGGCGTAGCACAAATGTGAGCTATACAGTGGCCTTGAAATCATCTGAAAAGGTTCTCCTAAAAGTTTGAAGATGAAATATAGCTAGGTTCTCGAGTTATGACTTGTTCATTGATCCCCTGAACAATGCTCGTTGCATTCAAACCACCGATCACTGCAATGTGATAGTCGGGAGAGCTAGCAGCACACCGTGGCTCAGTCGGTTAGGCGTTGGATTACGAAGCAATTGAAAGAAGGTTGGATTACTGTGGGTTCATTACTGCATTATGGCTGGTAGTAATGACATTTCTATGCGTTCACCTTACTTGTTTTGAGTTTTAACAGTGTCTCTTGTTTTTTATACCTCTTTTCTTATATCGCAGAGGTAACGTGATATAAACGGAGAACGGTTCACATCAATGTTAGAAACTATAGAAATTCCGAGGTTTTGACAATCGCTAGAATATCAAGAATACCCTTACCCTTCTCCGCCACATATGTTACAGAAAAACCGTCCTTAATTCGGAGAAACACTTTAGGGGACTTATTTTGATATATGACGCTGGAAAAAAGTTCGGACAAAATGAAACTTCGTGGACTTGTTCCTTGATCAATGATCAATCTTTTTTGAAATAATTGTTGTAAACAGAAGTGGGTTTACCTAAACTACAAAATCCATTGGAGCAACCTAATACTTTAGCGCATGGCTCGAAGACTCAAGAAAAGTGTTTCGTTATCAATTCGAAAATTTGGAGTAGAACAGAACCACTCTTTTGAAAACGCATCTTACAAGATAACTACTTTTATACAGCCTGGCCATTCTGGTTTAAATGTAGTTCTCTGGTGCCATTTGGACGTAGAATCCGAGCATGCTCTCCGCAGCTTCTCTGAAAAATAGAGAAGCTTTTATGAAAAGAAGTTATAGTCGTTTTTCCAAGTTTCGCGACAAGGCAAGGGTACCCATCAAGGATTTTTTAGGGTGGTTTGGAGAAAATTTTCGGATTCGGTTCAAAACTTGTATGTAGGGGTAATCTAGGGTGCTTAACCCGAATCTAGAGATCGTTTTCCGAAATTCTGAGGTTCACTGTAGTTTACGATAGTTGTCATGATATAGAGGGCCTTAACCTACATACCTTAATAATTTGAACATTGACAAGTGAACATCAAATTCGTATTCAGCACCCCGAATAATCCCTGTTCAGAAATTTTGACTCAATTCTGAGACTTTCACCCAACTACCGTATACCCACCGTAATCTACCGTAATCTGTCGAAAATAGAAAAGCTGACCTCAGATTCGTTATAAGCACTTTAAATAACCTCCGAAGGCGAAGTTTGAGTCCTAAATTTTCTCTCGACCTTTGGAGCCCCATGAGGTAAGAAGCTCAAGGCCATTTTTGGGGGTTCAGAGGTCGAAATTTTTTCGCTTAAAATCAGCCCCAGAGGGTAATTTGGGACGCTGAACACGAATATGGGGTCCGTTTCCCGTTTTTCAGCGGATTTCGTCAGGTTAGGGTGCATTGAATGGCATTTTACCTACAGCAACGCATTGTTTTGATGGTTTTTGATCTAACCGCGAGGACTGAGTGAAATTTCAAAATCTTAAATTGTTTATTTTTACGCCCTCTACAACTCTCAAAAGACCGTTTTTCGAAACTCCATTTTACTTTCGGAGGTGTCCCTTGTAAGTCGATCCAAGTAAAGCTTATCGGTCTTATCATGTCAAAGTCTCCTTATCACTCTTATATTTTATAAAGACCGACCGCTCTGCTGCTTGCTACACTCGGACTCATCCTAGCGAGATTGGTGTTGTATAGTACTTCTTTAAGGCCGCTCTTGTAAAATCAACTAGTTGTAAGATTAGAAATGTGCAAAACTGGCTAATATCGATTTCATTGCTTGGGTCACTCTGTCACAGAAACTTGTGTAAGCTTCCGCTTTTAAGCTACATAAGAGAGGAAGATGTGAGCTTTCTTGTGAAATCACTGTTAATTGCACACATGATTTTTTTTCCTCTGCATTAGCCTGCAAGTTGGCAATCTTTACAACTAACGGCACAACTCGTACACGAATACGGGCTACATACGGTCGGCGCAGACACCTTAAATTTTCTATCGACGTTTAGCGCATACTCAGTGCACGTTTGTTATTACATACTTATATGCACCTAGCCTGCAACACATTTTAGAAGAGAACTGAGAAAACCAGTGAGACCCGTGTCGACTGCAACTTACTTGCCAAAGAGTTCCAGGGTAGCTATTATATTGAGCATGTTCACTGAAGATCGCCCGAGATGGTATGACGTTTATTTGGCTGGCGTTTCGGCGGTTTCGCCTTCGTCAGAGTCTAAAAGAGCCTAATAAATTCATGAACTTAAAGAGCCATGAAGGTACTAGATCAAACAGCGTTGCCGTAAACTCTCTACAGAAACTTGATCTCCTACTTTACAAGTTAATAAACAAGAGCGAAATGAGCCAAGTATCATACCTCCCAGAGAGTGACCAGATCTGGGCCAGTAGCAATCACCCGAACGGTGGGAGCTACCGGGTCACTGCGTGGTGACTATGTCAATCACTGGTCGTTATCAACGTGAACACGCCGGCATAGAAACGCACACAGGATGCTCAAGTTAATGACCGCTGTAGTCAGTCACCTGGTAGCAGTGAGCGTTTCTTTGCGAGGTGGCTGACTGCAAGAAACGGCTAGCGACTTCGGCCGCAAAGGAAAGAGAAATAGCGCGCGATGCGAAGAGAAGTTCGCTCGATACTGGGGGGCCGTGCACGTCCAAGGGTGGCGACTTCTTGAGGAAAGCGTCCCCGAAAGAACGCGGTGGAGCGCTTGCGAACTGATAAGTGCGCTGTCCACTTCTCACCCCACCACAGCAGGGCGGCCATTCTCGCTGCCTGTGGGGGCCCGGCTGACAGCCATTCAGCTCCGCTGCCAGCTGATAGGAATGACAGGCAAAACGTTCGAAGGTCAATACGTTCAAACGTTAGTCAATAAATTCATCCTACGACCTCGTGCGTGCTCAGACGAGCATCCTTACATGTAACAATCGGCGTGGTGGTGTGTCTAACCGAGTGTCTGGCACGTCTGACCGATGTCTGACCGAAGTCTGTCTGACGGGGTTTCAAATTTCCAGCAATTCTCAACCGTATCACTCAGATCACGCTATTGTTTCAGTACACCGAGAAGGTAGCGGATCCTTACATATAACAATCGGAGTGGTGGTGTGTCTGACCGAGTGTCTGGCACGTCTGACCGATGTCTGACCGACGTCTGTCTGACCGGGTATTGCATACTGAGTCCTTTAAACTTTAATCGTTACGGATCGTGGTGGGACCATTCTAGATGTTGCCTATTGGGTCCCTTAACCTTTGTTAGTAACGGATCATGGTGGGACCATCGTAGCTGTTGAATCAACGCATACGGCTAGTGCGGAGCTCAGAGACATCCAAAAAGTACTTTGTGGAAGTGGGCAGGTCTTCGGGTCCATCGCGTAAAACGACCCGGAATGTGCGCGGGACTGCAGAATCGACGCGTACAAAATGTGCGATGCTCAGGTACAACCAAGAAGTACTTTTTGAAGGTGGGCGGTGCTCAAGATTCTTCAAATATTGTTGTGCTGTGTATTGCGCCCTTCTTTTCAGACCTAGATTTAACCTATTGTTGCGAAACCAACATAGTGTTTGTGTATGACGCCCTTCAAACCTTCATTCAACCTATCGCTGTGGTAAAAATGTAGTGGTTGCGTACTGCGTCCTTTAAACTTCCATTGCGGCAAGTCATTTGTAGGACCCACATAGAATGCTATGGTTGATGGTTATTCGAGGGAGGCTGGCAAAGCCGGTCTATTGTTCGGCGAAGCCAGACGAACTCTACACGCGGTTTGTGGGGAACGGCGGTAGAGCCAGTCCTTCTGTTGGCGAAGACAAACGATTGCTATCCGTGGTTGATGGGGGGGGGGAAGGACGGGAAAGGAGGTCAATTGTTGGGCGTAGCCAAATGAGTGCTACATGTGGTTGATGTGGCAGGGACGTTTGCGGCAATTTCAGTCTTTCAGTTGGCGAAGACAAACGATTGCTATCCGTGGTTGGTGGGGGAAGGCCGGCAAAGGAGGTCTGTCGTTGGGCGAAGCCAAACGACTGCTACATGTGTTTGATGGGGGTGGCAGGCGCGGCAAAGACAGTCTTTCGCCTTTCGATCGGCGAAGGCAAACGATTGCTAACCGTGGTTGTTGGAGAGAAGCCGGCGGCTAAGCGGGCCTACCGTCTGGAGCAGGCGAAAGAATGAAACGCGTGGGTAATGGAGAAAGGCCGAGGTAGTTGGCTCACCGTTCGGCGAAGCCAGACGAATTCTACACGCGGTTTGTGGGGAACGGCGGTAGAGCCAGTCCTTCTGTTGGCGAAGACAAATGATTGCTACCCGTAGTTGGTGGGGGGAGCCCGGCGAAGGAGGATCATTGTTGGGCGAAGCCAAACGAGTGCTACATGTGGTTAATGGGGGGAAACCGGCGGCTAAGCGGGCCTACCGCATTGTTGGGCAAAGCCAAACGAGTTCTTCATGTGGTTGATGGGGGGAGACCGGCGGCTAAGCGGGCCTACCGTCCGGAGCAGCCAAACGAATGCCACGCGTGGATAATGGAGAAATGCCGAGCTAGTCAGCTCACCGTTCGGCGAAGCCACACAAATTCTACACGCGGTTTGTCGGGAAGCGCGGAAAAGACAGTCTCTCGGTTGGAGAAGGCAAATGATTGCTAACCGTGGTTGGTGGGGGAAGGCCGGCAAACGAGGTTCATTGTTGGGCGAAGCCAAACGAGTGCTACATGTGGTTTATGGGGGGAGACCGGCGGCTAAGCGGGCCTACCGCATTGTTGGGCGAAGCCAAACGAGTGCTACATGTGGTTGATGGGGGGAGACCGGCGGCTAAGCGGGCCTACCGTCCGGAGCAGCCAAACGAATGCTACGCGTGGGTAATGGAGAAATGCCGAGGTAGTCAGCTCACCATTCGGCGAAGCCACACAAATTCTACACGCGGTTTGTCGGGAAGGGCGGAAAAGACAGTCTTTCGGTTGGAGAAGGCAAATGATTGCTACCCGTGGTTGGTGGGGGGAGCCCGGCAAAGGAGGTTCATTGTTGGGCGAAGCCAAATGAGTGCTACATGTGGTTGATGGGGGGAGACCGGCGGCTAAGCGGGCTTACCGTCCGGAGCAGCCAAACGAATGCTACGCGTGGGTAATGGAGACATGCCGAGGTAGTCAGCTCACCGTTCGGCGGAGCCACACAAATTCTACACGCGGTTTTATCGGGAAGGGCGGAAAAGACAGTCTTTCGGTTGAAGAAGGCAAATGATTGCTACCCGTGGTTGGTGGGGGAAGGCCGGCAAAGGAGGATCATTGTTGGGCGAAGCCAAACGAGTGCTATATGTGGTTGATGGGGGGAGACCGGCGGCTAAGCGGGCCTACCGTCCGGAGCAGCCAAACGAATGCTACGCGTGGGTAATGGAGAAATGCCGAGGTAGTCATCTCACCGTTCGGCGGAGTCACACAAATTCTACACGCAGTTTTATCGGGAAGTTCGGAAAAGACAGTCTTTCGGTTGAAGAAGGCAAATGATTGCTACCTGTGGTTGGTGGAGGAAGGCCGGCAAAGGAGGTTCATTGTTGGGCGAAGCCAAACGAGTGCTACATGTGGTTAATGGAAGGAGACCGGCGGCTAAGCGGGCCTACCGCATTGTTGGGCAAAGCCAAACGAGTGCTTCATGTGGTTGATGGGGGAGACCGGCGGCTAAGCGGGCCTACCGTCCGGAGCAGCCAAACGAATGCCACGCGTGGATAATGGAGAAATGCCGAGGTAGTCAGCTCACCGTTCGGCGAAGCCACACAAATTCTACACGCGGTTTGTCGGGAAGGGCGGAAAAGACAGTCTCTCGGTCGGAGAAGGCAAATGATTGCTACCCGTGGTTGGTGGGGGAAGGCCGGCAAAGGAGGATCATTGTTGGGCGAAGCCAAACGAGTGCTATATGTGGTTGATGGGGGGAGACCGGCGGCTAAGCGGGCCTACCGTCCGGAGCAGCCAAACGAATGCCACGCGTGGATAATGGAGAAATGCCGAGGTAGTCAGCTCACCGTTCGGCGGAGTCACACAAATTCTACACGCGGTTTAATCGGGAAGGGCGGAAAAGACAGTCTTTGGGTTGAAGAAGGCAAATGTTTGCTCCCTGTGGTTGGTGGAGGAAGGCCGGCAAAGGAGGTTCATTGTTGGGCGAAGCCAAACCAGTGCTACATGTGGTTAATGGGGGGAGACCGGCGGCTCAGCGGGCCTACCGCATTGTTGGGCAAAGCCAAACGAGTGCTTCATGTGGTTGATGGGGGGGAGACCGGCGGCTAAGCGGGCCTACCGTCCAGAGCAGCCAAACGAGTGCCACGCGTGGATAATGGAGAAATGCCGAGGTAGTCAGCTCACCGTTCGGAGAAGCCACACAAATTCTACACGCGGTTTGTCGGGAAGGGCGGAAAAGACAGTCTCTCGGTCGGAGAAAGCAGGAGATTGCTACCCGTGGTTGGTGGGAGAAGGCCGGCAAAGTAGGTCCATTGTTGGGCGAAGCCAAACGAGTGCTGCATGTGGTTGATGGAGGGAGACCGGCAGCTAAGCGGGCCTACCGTCCGGAGTAGCCAAACGAATGCTACGCGTGGGTAATGGAGAAAGGCCGAGGTAGTGAGCTCACCGTTCGGCGAAGCCACACAAATTCTACACGCGGTTTGTCGGGAAGGGCGGAAAAGACAATCTTTCGGTTGGAGAAGGCAAATGATCGCTACCTGTGGTTGGTGGGGGAAGGCCGGCAAAGGAGGTTCATCGTTGGGCGAAGCCAAACGAGTGCTACATGTGGTTGATGGGGGGAGACCGGCGGCTAAGCGAGCCTACCGCATTGTTGGGCAAAGCCAACCGAGTGCTTCATGTGGTTGATGGGGGGAGACCGGCGGCTAAGCGGGCCTACCGTCCGGAGCAGCCAAACGAATGCTACGCGTGGGTAATGCAGAAATGCCGAGGTAGTCAGCTCACCGTTCGGCGAAGCCACACAAATTCTACACGCGGTTTGTCGGGAAGGGCGGAAAAGACAGTCTCTCGGTTGGAGAAGGCAAATGATTGCTACCTGTGGTTGATGGGGGAAGGCCGGCAAAGGAGGATCATTGTTGGGCGAAGCCAAACGAGTGCTATATGTGGTTGATGGGGGGAGACCGGCGGCTAAGCGGGCCTACCGTCCGGAGCAGCCAAACGAATGCTACGCGTGGGTAATGGAGAAATGCCGAGGTAGTCAGCTCACCGTTCGGCGGAGTCACACAAATTCTACACGCGGTTTTATCGGGAAGGGCGGAAAAGACAGTCTTTCGGTTGAAGAAGGCAAATGATTGCTACCTGTGGTTGGTGGAGGAAGGCCGGCAAAGGAGGTTCATTGTTGGGCGAAGCCAAACGAGTGCTACATGTGGTTAATGGGGGGAGACCGGCGGCTAAGCGGGCCTACCGCATTGTTGGGCTAAGCCAAACGAGTGCTTCATGTGGTTGATGGGGGGAGACCGGCGGCTAAGCGGGCCTACCGTCCGGAGCAGCCAAACGAATGCCACGCGTGGATAATGGAGAAATGCCGAGGTAGTCAGCTCACCGTTCGGCGAAGCCACACAAATTCTACACGCGGTTTGTCGGGAAGAGCGGAAAAGACAGTCTTTCGGTTGGAGAAGGCAAATGATTGCTACCTGTGGTTGGTGGAGGAAGGCCGGCAAAGGAGGTTCATTGTTGGGCAAAGCCAAACGAGTGCTACATGTGGTTGATGGGGGGAGACCGGCGGCTAAGCGAGCCTACCGCATTGTTGGGCAAAGCCAACCGAGTGCTTCATGTGGTTGATGGGGGGAGACCGGCGGCTAAGCGGGCCTACCGTCCGGAGCAGCCAAACGAATGCTACGCGTGGGTAATGGAGAAATGCCGAGGTAGTCAGCTCACCGTTCGGCGAAGCAACACAAATTCTACACACGGTTTGTCGGGAAGGGCGGAAAAGACAGTCTTTCGGTTGGAGAAAGCAGGAGATTGCTACCCGTGGTTGGTGGGGGAAGGCCGGCAAAGGAGGTTCATTGTTGGGCGAAGCCAAACGAGTGCTTCATGTGGTTGATGGGGGGAGACCGGCGGCTAAGCGGGCCTACCGTCCGAAGCAGCCAAACGAATGCCACGCGTGGGTAATGGAGAAATGCCGAGGTAGTCAGCTCACCGTTCGGCGAAGCCACACAAATTCTACACACGGTTTGTCGGGAAGGGCGGAAAGGACAGTCTTTCGGTTGGAGAAGGCAGGTGATTGCTACCCGTGGTTGGTGGGGGAAGGCCGGCAAAGGAGGTTCATTGTTGGGCGAAGCCAAACGAGTGCTACATGTGGTTGATGGGGGGAAACCGGCGGCTAAGCGGGCCTACCGCATTGTTGGGCAAAGCCAAGCGAGTGCTTCATGTGGTTGATGGGGGGAGACCGGCGGCTAAGCGGGCCTACCGTCCGGAGCAGCCAAACGAATGCTACGCGTGGGTAATGGAGAAATGCCGAGGTAGTCAGCTCACCGTTCGGCGAAGCCACACAAATTCTACACGCGGTTTGTCGGGAAGGGCGGAAAAGACAGTCTTTCGGTTGGAGAAGGCAAATGATTGCTACCTGTGGTTGGTGGGGGAAGGCCGGCAAAGGAGGTTCATTGTTGGGCGAAGCCAAACGAGTGCTACATGTGGTTGATGGGGGGAGACCGGCGGCTAAGCGAGCCTACCGCATTGTTGGGCGAAGCCAAACGAGTGCTTCATGTGCTTGATGGGGGAAGACCGGCGGCTAAGCGGGCCTACCGTCCGGAGCAGCCAAACGAATGCTACGCGTGGGTAATGGAGAAATGCCGAGGTAGTCAGCTCACCGTTCGGCGAAGCAACACAAATTCTACACACGGTTTGTCGGGAAGGGCGGAAAAGACAGTCTTTCGGTTGGAGAAGGCAGGTGATTGCTACCCGTGGTTGGGGGGGGAAGGCCGGCAGAGGAGGGTGATGGTTGGGCGAAGCCAAACGAGTGCTTCATGTGGTTGTTGGGGAGAAGCCGGCGGCTAAGCGGGCCTACCGTCCGGATCAGCCAAACGAATGCACGCGTGGATAATGGAGAAAAGCCGAGGTAGCCAGCTCACCGTTCGCCGAAGCCATACGAGTTCTACACACGGTTTGTCGGGAAGGGCGGCAAAGACAATTTTTCGGTTGGCGAAGGCAAATGATTGCTACCTGTGGTTGGTGGGGGAAGGCCGGCAAAGGAGGTTCATTGTTGGGCGAAGCCAAACGAGTGCTACATGTGGTTGATGGGGGGAGACCGGCGGGTAAGCGGGCCTACCGCATTGTTGGGCGAAGCCAAACGCGTGCGTCATGTGCTTGATGGGGGAAGACCGGCGGCTAAGCGGGCCTACCGTCCGGAGCAGCCAAACGAATGCTACGCGTGGGTAATGGAGAAATGCCGAGGTAGTCAGCTCACCGTTCGGCGAAGCCACACAAATTCTATACGCGGTTTGTTGGGAAGGGCGGAAAAGACAGTCCTTCGGTTGGAGAAGGCAAATGATTGGTACCTGTGGTTGATGGGGGAAGGCCGGCAAAGGAGGTCCATTGTTGGGCGAAGCCAAACGAGTGCTACATGTGGTTGATGAAGGGAGACCGGCGGCTAAGCGGGCCTACCGTCCGGAGCAGCCAAACGAATGCTACGCGTGGGTAATGGAGAAATGCCGAGGTAGTCAGCTCACCGTTCGGCGAAGCCACACAAATTCTACACGCGGTTTGTCGGGAAGGGCGGAAAAGACAGTCTTTCGGTTGGAGAAGGCAAATGATTGCTACCTGTGGTTGGTGGGGGAAGGCCGGCAAAGGAGGTTCATTGTTGGGCGAAGCCAAACGAGTGCTACATGTGGTTGACGGGGGGAGACCGGCGGCTAAGCGAGCCTACCGCATTGTTGGGCGAAGCCAAACGAGTGCTTCATGTGCTTGATGGGGGAAGACCGGCGGCTAAGCGGGCCTACCGTCCGGAGCAGCCAAACGAATGCTACGCGTGGGTAATGGAGAAATGCCGAGGTAGTCAGCTCACCGTTCGGCGAAGCCACACAAATTCTACACGCGGTTTGTTGGGAAGGGCGGAAAAGACAGTCCTTTGGTTGGAGAAGGCAAATGATTGCTACCTGTGGTTGATGGGGGAAGGCCGGCAAAGGAGGTTGATTGTTGGGCGAAGCCAAACGAGTGCTACATGTGGTTGATGGGGGGAGACCGGCGGCTAAGCGGGCCTACCGCATTGTTGGGCAAAGCCAAGCGAGTGCTTCATGTGGTTGATGGGGGGAGACCGGCGGCTAAGCGGGCCTACCGTCCGGAGCAGCCAAACGAATGCTACGCGTGGGTAATGGAGAAATGCCGAGGTAGTCAGCTCACCGTTCGGCGAAGCCACACAAATTCTACACGCGGTTTGTCGGGGAGGGCGGAAAAGACAGTCTTTCGGTTGGAGAAGGCAAATGATTGCTACCTGTGGTTGATGGGGGAAGGCCGGCAAAGGAGGTTCATTGTTGGGCGAAGCCAAACGAGTGCTTTATGTGGTTGATGGGGGGAAACCGGCGGCTAAGCGGGCCTATCGTCCGGAGCAGCCTAACGAATGCTACGCGTGGGTAATGGAGAAATGCCGAGGTAGTCAGCTCACCGTTCGGCGAAGCCACACAAATTCTACACGCGGTTTGTCGTGAAGGGCGGAAAAGACAGTCTTTCGGTTGGAGAAGGCAAATGATTGCTACCTGTGGTTGTTGGGAAAAGACTGGCAAAGGAGGTCTATCGTTGGGCTAAGCCAAACGAGTGCTACATGTGGTTGATAGAAAAAAAGCCGGCGGCTAGGCGGGCCTACCGTCCGGAGCAGCTAAACGAATGCTACACGTGGGTAATGGAGAAAGGCCGAGGTAGCGAGTTCACCGTTCGGCGAAGCCATACGAATTTTACACGCGGTTTCTTGGGAAGAGCGGCAGAGACAGTCTTTCGGTTGCCGAAGACAAACGATTGTTACCCGTGGTTGTTGGGGGAAGGCCGGGAAAGGAGGTCGATTGTTGGGCGAAGCCAAACGAGTGCTACATGTGGTTGATGGGGGGAGACCGGCGGCTAA
Organism: Aplectana chamaeleonis; assembly: GCA_029168955.1. Lineage (NCBI taxonomy): Eukaryota > Metazoa > Nematoda > Chromadorea > Rhabditida > Cosmocercidae > Aplectana > Aplectana chamaeleonis. The sequence continues at coordinate 6,063,055 of JAPDOI010000004.1, read as the reverse complement.
GCGAGCCTACCGCATTGTTGGGCGAAGCCAAACGAGTGCTTCATGTGCTTGATGGGGGAAGACCGGCGGCTAAGCGGGCCTACCGTCCGGAGCAGCCAAACGAATGCTACGCGTGGGTAATGGAGAAATGCCGAGGTAGTCAGCTCACCGTTCGGCGAAGCCACACAAATTCTATACGCGGTTTGTTGGGAAGGGCGGAAAAGACAGTCCTTCGGTTGGAGAAGGCAAATGATTGCTACCTGTGGTTGATGGGGGAAGGCCGGCAAAGGAGGTTCATTGTTGGGCGAAGCCAAACGAGTGCTACATGTGGTTGATGGGGGGAGACCGGCGGCTAAGCGGGCCTACCGCATTGTTGGGCAAAGCCAAGCGAGTGCTTCATGTGGTTTATGGGATGAGACCGGCGGCTAAGCGGGCCTACCGTCCGGAGCAGCCAAACGAATGCTACGCGTGGGTAATGGAGAAATGCCGAGGTAGTCAGCTCACCGTTCGGCGAAGCCACACAAATTCTACACGCGGTTTGTCGGGAAGGGCGGAAAAGACAGTCTTTCGGTTGGAGAAGGCAAATGATTGCTACCTGTGGTTGATGGGGGAAGGCCGGCAAAGGAGGTTCATTGTTGGGCGAAGCCAAACGAGTGCTTTATGTGGTTGATGGGGGGAAACCGGCGGCTAAGCGGGCCTATCGTCCGGAGCAGCCTAACGAATGCTACGCGTGGGTAATGGAGAAATGCCGAGGTAGTCAGCTCACCGTTCGGCGAAGCCACACAAATTCTACACGCGGTTTGTCGGGAAGGGCGGAAAAGACAGTCTTTCGGTTGGGGAAGGCAAATGATTGCTACCTGTGGTTGATGGGGGAAGGCCGGCAAAGAAGGGTCATTGTTGGGCGAAGCCAAACGAGTGCTGCATGTGGTTGATGGAGGGAGACCGGCAGCTAAGCGGGCCTACCGTCCGGAGTAGCCAAACGAATGCTACGCGTGGGTAATGGAGAAAGGCCGAGGTAGTGAGCTCACCGTTCGTTGAAGCCATACGAATGCTACACGCGGTCGGTGGGGAAGGGCGGAAAAAGACAGTCTTTCGGTTGGAGAAGGCAAATGATTGCTACCTGTGGTTGATGGGGAAGGCCGGCAAAGGAGGTTCATTGTTGGGCGAAGCCAAAGGAGTGCTACATGTGGTTGATGGGGGGAGACCGGCGGCTAAGCGGGCCTACCGCATTGTTGGGCAAAGCCAAACGAGTGCTTCATGTGGTTGATGGGGGGAGACCGGCGGCTAAGCGGGCCTACCGTCCGGAGCAGCCAAACGAATGCTACGCGTGGGTAATGGAGAAATGCCGAGGTAGTCAGCTCACCGTTCGGCGAAGCCACACAAATTCTACACGCGGTTTGTGGGGAAGGGCGGAAAAGACAGTCTTTCGGTTGGAGAAGGCAAACGATTGCTACCTGTGGTTGGTGGGGGAAGGCCGGCAAAGGAGGATCATTGTTGGGCGAAGCCAAACGAGTGCTATATGTGGTTGATGGGGAAGACCGGCGGCTAAGCGGGCCTACCGTCCGGAGCAGCCAAACGAATGCTACGCGTGGGTAATGGAGAAATGCCGAGGTAGTCAGCTCACCGTTCGGCGAAGCCACACAAATTCTACACGCGGTTTGTCGGGAAGGGCGGAAAAGACAGTCTTTCGGTTGGAGAAGGCAAATGATTGCTACCTGTGGTTGATGGGGGAAGGCCGGCAAAGGAGGTTCATTGTTGGGCGAAGCCAAACGAGTGCTACATGTGGTTGATGGGGGGAGACCGGCGGCTAAGCGGGCCTACCGTCCGGAGCAGCCAAACGAATGCTACGCGTGGGTAATGGAGAAATGCCGAGGTAGTCAGCTCACCGTTCGGCGAAGCCACACAAATTCTACACGCGGTTTGTCGGGAAGGGCGGAAAAGACAGTCTTTCGGTTGGAGAAGGCAAATGATTGCTACCTGTGGTTGATGGGGGAAGGCCGGCAAAGGAGGTTCATTGTTGGGCGAAGCCAAACGAGTGCTACATGTGGTTGATGGGGAGACCGGCGGCAAAGCGGGCCTACCGTCCGGAGCAGCCAAACGAATGCTACGCGTGGGTAATGGAGAAATGCCGAGGTAGTCAGCTCACCGTTCGGCGAAGCCACACAAATTCTACACGCGGTTTGTCGGGAAGGGCGGAAAAGACAGTCTTTCGGTTGGAGAAGGCAAATGATTGCTACCTGTGGTTGATGGGGAAGGCCGGCAAAGGAGGTTCATTGTTGGGCGAAGCCAAACGAGTGCTACATGTGGTTGATGGGGGGAGACCGGCGGCTAAGCGGGCCTACCGCATTGTTGGGCAAAGCCAAACGAGTGCTTCATGTGGTTGATGGGGGGAGACCGGCGGCTAAGCGGGCCTACCGTCCGGAGCAGCCAAACGAATGCTACGCGTGGGTAATGGAGAAATGCCAAGGTAGTCAGCTCACCGTTCGGCGAAGCCACACAAATTCTACACGCGGTTTGTCGGGAAGGGCGGAAAAGACAGTCTTTCGGTTGGAGAAGGCAAATGATTGCTACCTGTGGTTGATGGGGGAAGGCCGGCAAAGGAGGTTCATTGTTGGGCGAAGCCAAACGAGTGCTACATGTGGTTGATGGGGAGACCGGCGGCTAAGCGGAGCCTACCGCATTGTTGGGCGAAGCCAAACGAGTGCTATATGAGGTTGATGGGGGGAGACCGGCGGCTAAGCGGGCCTACCGTCCGGAGCAGCCAAACGAATGCCACGCGTGGATAATGGAGAAATGCCGAGGTAGTCAGCTCACCGTTCGGCGAAGCCACACAAATTCTACACGCGGTTTGTCGCGAAGGGCGGAAAAGACAGTCTCTCGGTTGGAGAAGGCAAATGATTGCTACCCGTGGTTGGTGGGGAAAGGCCGGCAAAGGAGGTTCATTGTTGGGCGAAGCCAAACGAGTGCTACATGTGGTTTATGGGGGGAGACCGGCGGCTAAGCGGGCCTACCGCATTGTTGGGCAAAGCCAAACGAGTGCTTCATGTGGTTGATGGGGAGTCCGGCGCCTCAGCGGGCCTACCGTCCGGAGCAGCCAAACGATTGCTACGCGTGGGTAATGGAGAAATGCCGAGGTAGTCAGCTCACAGTTCGGCGAATACACACAAATTCTACACGCGGTTTGTCGGGAAGGGCGGAAAAGACAGTCTTTCGGTTGGAGAAGGCAAATGATTGCTACCTGTGGTTGGTGGAGGAAGGCCGGCAAAGGAGGATCATTGTTGGGCGAAGCCAAACGAGTGCTATATGTGGTTGATGGGGGGAGACCGGCGGCTAAGCGGGCCTACCGTCCGGAGCAGCCAAACGAATGCTACGCGTGGGTAATGGAGAAATGCCGAGGTAGTCAGCTCACCGTTCGGCGAAGCCACACAAATTCTACACGCGGTTTGTCGGGAAGGGCGGAAAAAGACAGTCTTTCGGTTGGAGAAGGCAAGTGATTGCTACCTGTGGTTGATGGGGGAAGGCCGGCAAAGGAGGTTCATTGTTGGGCGAAGCCAAACGAGTGCTACATGTGGTTGATGGGGGGAGACCGGCGGCTAAGCGGGCCTACCGTCCGGAGCAGCCAAACGAATGCTACGCGTGTGTAATGGAGAAATGCCGAGGTAGTCAGCTCACCGTTCGGCGAAGCCACACAAATTCTACACGCGGTTTGTCGGGAAGGGCGGAAAAGACAGTCTTTCGGCTGGCGAAGACAAATGATTGCTACCTGTGGTTGATGGGGGAAGGCCGGCAAAGGAGGTTCATTGTTGGGCGAAGCCAAAGGAGTGCTACATGTGGTTGATGGGGGGAGACCGGCGGCTAAGCGGGCCTACCGCATTGTTGGGCAAAGCCAAACGAGTGCTTCATGTGGTTGATGGGGGGAGACCGGCGGCTAAGCGGGCCTACCGTCCGGAGCAGCCAAACGAATGCTACGCGTGGGTAATGGAGAAATGCCGAGGTAGTCAGCTCACCGTTCGGCGAAGCCACACAAATTCTACACGCGGTTTGTCGGGAAGGGCGGAAAACACAGTCTTTCGGCTGGCGAAGGCAAATGATTTGCTACCTGTGGTTGATGGGGAAGGCCGGCAAAGGAGGTTCATTGTTGGGCGAAGCCAAACGAGTGCTACATGTGGTTGATGGGGGAGACCGGCGGCTAAGCGGGCCTACTGCATTGTTGGGCAAAGCCGAAACGAGTGCTTCATGTGGTTGATGGGGAGACCGGCGGCTAAGCGGGCCTACCGTCCGGAGCAGCCAAACGAATGCTACGCGTGGATAATGGAGAAATGCCGAGGTAGTCAGCTTCACCGTTCGGCGAAGCCACACAAATTCTACACGCGGTTTGTCGGGAAGGGCGGAAAAAGACAGTCTTTCGGTTGGAGAAGGCAAGTGATTGCTACCTGTGGTTGATGGGGAAGGCCGGCAAAGGAGGTTCATTGTTGGGCGAAGCCAAACGAGTGCTACATGTGGTTGATGGGGGAGACCGGCGGCTAAGCGGGCCTACCGCATTGTTGGGCAAAGCCAAACGAGTGCTTCATGTGGTTGATGGGGAGACCGGCGGCTAAGCGGGCCTACCGTCCGGAGCAGCCAAACGAATGCTACGCGTGGGTAATGGAGAAATGCCGAGGTAGTCAGCTCACCGTTCGGCGAAGCCACACAAATTCTACACGCGGTTTGTCGGGAAGGGCGGAGAAGACAGTCTTTCGGTTGAAGAAGGCAAATGATTGCTACCTGTGGTTGATGGGGAAGGCCGGCAAAGGAGGTTCATTGTTGGGCGAAGCCAAACGAGTGCTACATGTGGTTGATGGGGGGAGACCGGCGGCTAAGCGGGCCTACCGCATTGTTGGGCAAAGCCAAACGAGTGCTTCATGTGGTTGATGGGGGGAGACCGGCGGCTAAGCGGGCCTACCGTCCGGAGCAGCCAAACGAATGCCACGCGTGGATAATGGAGAAATGCCGAGGTAGTCAGCTCACCGTTCGGCGAAGCCACACAAATTCTACACGCGGTTTGTCGGGAAGGGCGGAAAGACAGTCTCTCGGTTGGAGAAGGCAAATGATTGCTACCTGTGGTTGGTGGGGAAGGCCGGCAAAGGACGTTCATTGTTGGGCGAAGCCAAACGAGTGCTACATGTGGTTGATGGGGGGAGACCGGCGGCTAAGCGGGCCTACCGGATTGTTGGGCAAAGCCAAACGAGTGCTTCATGTGGTTGATGGGGGGAGACCGGCGGCTGGCGGGCCTACCGTCCGGAGCAGCCAAACGAATGCTACGCGTGGGTAATGGAGAAACGCCGAGGTAGCCAGCCCACCATCCGGCGAAGAACCACAAATCCTACACGCGGTTTGTCGGGAAGGGCGGAAAAGACAGTCTTTCGGTTGGAGAAGGCAAATGATTGCTACCTGTGGTTGGTGGAGGAAGGCCGGCAAAGGAGGTTCATTGTTGGGCGAAGCCAAACGAGTGCTACATGTGGTTGATGGGAGGAGACCGGCGGCTAAGCGGGCCTACCGTCCGGAGCAGCCAAACGAATGCTACGCGTGGGTAATGGAGGAATGCCGAGGTAGTCAGCTCACCGTTCGGCGAAGCCACACAAATTCTACACGCGGTTTGTCGGGAAGGGCGGAAAAGACAGTCTTTCGGTTGAAGAAGGCAAATGATTGCTACCTGTGGTTGATGGGGAAGGCCGGAAAAGGAGGTTCATTGTTGGGCGAAGCCAAACGAGTGCTACATGTGGTTAATGGGGGAAGACCGGCGGCTAAGCGGGCCTACCGCATTGTTGGGCAAAGCCAAACGAGTGCTTCATGTGGTTGATGGGGGGAGACCGGCGGCTAAGCGGGCCTACCGTCCGGAGCAGCCAAACGAATGCCACGCGTGGATAATGGAGAAATGCCGAGGTAGTCAGCTCACCGTTCGGCGAAGCCACACAAATTCTACACGCGGTTTGTCGGGAAGGGCGGAAAAGACAGTCTTTCGGTTGGAGAAGGCAAATGATTGCTACCTGTGGTTGATGGGGGAAGGCCGGCAAAGGAGGTTCATTGTTGGGCGAAGCCAAAGGAGTGCTACATGTGGTTGATGGGGGGAGACCGGCGGCTAAACGGGCCTACCGCATTGTTGGGCAAAGCCAAACGAGTGCTTCATGTGGTTGATGGGGGAGACCGGCGGCTGGCGGGCCTACCGTCCGGAGCAGCCAAACGAATGCCACGCGTGGGTAATGGAGAAATGCCGAGCTAGTCAGCTCACGGTTCGGCGAAGCCACACAAATTCTACACGCGGTTTGTCGGGAAGGGCGGAAAACACAGTCTTTCGGTTGGAGAAGACAAATGATTGCTACCTGTGGGTGATGGGGGAAGGCCGGCAAAGGAGGTTCATTGTTGGGCGAAGCCAAACGAGTGCTACATGTGGTTGATGGGGGGAGACCGGCGGCTAAGCGGGCCTACCGTCCGGAGCAGCCAAACGAATGCTACGCGTGGGTAATGGAGAAATGCCGAGGTAGTCAGCTCACCGTTCGGCGAAGCCACACAAATTCTACACGCGGTTTGTCGGGAAGGGCGGAAAAGACAGTCTTTCGGTTGGAGAAGGCAAGTGATTGCTACCTGTGGTTGGTGGGAGAAGGCCGGCAAAGGAGGTTCATTGTTGGGCGAAGCCAAACGAGTGCTACATGTGGTTGATGGGGGGAGACCGGCGGCTAAGCGGGCCTACCGTCCGGAGCAGCCAAACGAATGCTACGCGTGGGTAATGGAGAAATGCCGAGGTAGTCAGCTCACCGTTCGGCGAAGCCACACAAATTCTACACGCGGTTTGTCGGGAAGGGCGGAAAAGACAGTCTTTCGGTTGGAGAAGGCAAGTGATTGCTACCTGTGGTTGATGGGGGAAGGCCGGCAAAGGAGGTTCATTGTTGGGCGAAGCCAAACGAGTGCTACATGTGGTTGATGGGGGGAGACCGGCGGCTAAGCGGGCCTACCGCATTGTTGGGCAAAGCCAAACGAGTGCTTCATGTGGTTGATGGGGGGAGACCGGCGGCTAAGCGGGCCTACCGTCCGGAGCAGCCAAACGAATGCTACGCGTGGGTAATGGAGAAATGCCGAGGTAGTCAGCTCACCGTTCGGCGGAGTCACACAAATTCTACACGCGGTTTTATCGGGAAGTTCGGAAAAGACCGTCTTTCGGTTGAAGAAGGCAAATGATTGCTACCTGTGGTTGGTGGAGGAAGGCCGGCAAAGGAGGTTCATTGTTGGGCGAAGCCAAACGAGTGCTACATGTGGTTAATGGGGGGAGACCGGCGGCTAAGCGGGCCTACCGCATTGTTGGGCAAAGCCAAACGAGTGCTTCATGTGGTTGATGGGGGGAGACCGGCGGCTAAGCGGGCCTACCGTCCGTAGCAGCCAAACGAATGCCACGCGTGGATAATGGAGAAATGCCGAGGTAGTCAGCTCACCGTTCGGCGAAGCCACACAAATTCTACACGCGGTTTGTCGGGAAGGGCGGAAAAGACAGTCTCTCGGTTGGAGAAGGCAAATGATTGCTACCCGTGGTTGGTGGGGGAAGGCCGGCAAAGGAGGTTCATTGTTGGGCGAAGCCAAACGAGTGCTACATGTGGTTTATGGGGAGACCGGCGGCTAAGCGGGCCTACCGCATTGTTGGGCAAAGCCAAACGAGTGCTTCATGTGGTTGATGGATGAGACCGGCGGCTAGCGGGCCTACCGTCCGGAGCAGCCAAACGAATGCTACGCGTGGGTAATGGAGAAATGCCGAGGTAGTCAGCTCACCGTTCGGCGAAGCCACACAAATCTCTACACGCGGTTTGTCGGAAAGGGCGGAAAAGACAGTCTTTCGGTTGGAGAAGGCAAATGATTGCTACCTGTGGTTGGTGGAGGAAGGCCGGCAAAGGAGGTTCATTGTTGGGCGAAGCCAAACGAGTGCTACATGTGGTTGATGGGGAGACCGGCGGCTATGGGCCTACTGCATTGTTGGGCGTGCCAAACGAGTGCTTCGCGTGGTTGATGGGGAGACCGGGAGCAGCCTACCGTCCGGAGCGAATGCTACGCGTGGGTAATGGAGAAATGCCGAGGTAGTCAGCTCACCGTTCGGCGAATCACACAAATTCTACACGCGGTTTGTCGGGAAGCGGCGGAAAGACAGTCTTTCGGTTGAGAAGGCAAATGATTGCTACCTGTGGTTGATGGGGAAGGCCGGCAAAGGAGGTTCATTGTTGGGCGAAGCCAAACGAGTGCTACATGGTTGATGGGGAGACCGGCGGCTAAGCGGGCCTCCCGCCCGGAGCAGCCACACGAATGCTACGCGTGGGTAATGGAGAAATGCCAAGGTAGTCAGCTCACCGTTCGGCGAAGCCACACAAATTCTACACGCGGTTTGTCGGGAAGGGCGGAAAAGACAGTCTTTCGGTTGGAGAAGGCAAATGATTGCTACCTGTGGTTGATGGGGGAAGGCCGGCAAAGGAGGTTCATTGTTGGGCGAAGCCAAACGAGTGCTACATGTGGTTGATGGGGGGAGACCGGCGGCTAAGCGGGCCTACCGTCCGGAGCAGCCAAACGAATGCTACGCGTGTGTAATGGAGAAATGCCGAGGTAGTCAGCTCACCGTTCGGCGAAGCCACACAAATTCTACACGCGGTTTGTCGGGAAGGGCGGAAAAGACAGTCTTTCGGTTGGAGAAGGCAAGTGATTGCTACCTGTGGTTGATGGGGGAAGGCCGGCAAAGGAGGTTCATTGTTGGGCGAAGCCAAAGGAGTGCTACATGTGGTTGATGGGGGGAGACCGGCGGCTAAGCGGGCCTACCGCATTGTTGGGAAAAGCCAAACGAGTGCTTCATGTGGTTGATGGGGGAAACCGGCGGCTAAGCGGGCCTACCGTCCGGAGCAGCCAAACGAATGCTACGCGTGGGTAATGGAGAAATGCCAAGGTAGTCAGCTCACCGTTCGGCGGAGTCACCTAAATTCTACACGCGGTTTTATCGGCAAGTTCGGAGAAGACAGTCTTTCGGTTGAAGAAGGCAAATGATTGCTACCTGTGGTTGATGGGGGAAGGCCGGCAAAGGAGGTTCATTGTTGGGCGAAGCCAAAGGAGTGCTACATGTGGTTGATGGGGGGAGACCGGCGGCTAAGCGGGCCTACCGCATTGTTGGGCAAAGCCGAACGAGTGCTTCATGTGGTTGATGGGGGGAGACCGGCGGCTAAGCGGGCCTACCGTCCGGAGCAGCCAAACGAATGCCACGCGTGGATAATGGAGAAATGCCGAGGTAGTCAGCTCACCGTTCGGCGAAGCCACACAAATTCTACACGCGGTTTGTCGGGAAAGGCGGAAAAGACAGTCTCTCGGTTGGAGAAGGCAAATGATTGCTACCCGTGGTTGGTGGGGGAAGGCCGGCAAAGGAGGTTCATTGTTGGGCGAAGCCAAACGAGTGCTACATGTGGTTTATGGGGGGAGACCGGCGGCTAAGCGGGCCTACCGCATTGTTGGGCAAAGCCAAACGAGTGCTTCATGTGGTTGATAGGGGGAGTCCGGCGCCTAGCGGGCCTACCGTCCGGAGCAGCCAAACGAATGCTACGCGTGGGTAATGGAGAAATGCCGAGGTAGTCAGCTCACCATTCGGCGAATAAACACAAATTCTACACGCGGTTTGTCGGAAAAAGCGGAAAAGACAGTCTTTTGGTTGGAGAAGGCAAATGATTGCTACCTGTGGTTGGTGGAGGAAGGCCGGCAAAGGAGGTTCATTGTTGGGCGAAGCCAAACGAGTGCTACATGTGGTTGACGGGGGGAGACCGGCGGCTAAGCGGGCCTACCGTCCGGAGCAGCCAAACGAATGCTACGCGTGGGTAATGGAGAAATGCCAAGGTAGTCAGCTCACCGTTCGGCGGAGTCACACAAATTCTACACGCGGTTTTATCGGGAAGTTCGGAAAATACAGTCTTTCGGTTGAAGAAGGCAAATGATTGCTACCTGTGGTTGATGGGGGAAGGCCGGCAAAGGAGGTTCATTGTTGGGCGAAGCCAAAGGAGTGCTACATGTGGTTGATGGTGGGAGACCGGCGGCTAAGCGGGCCTACCGCATTGTTGGGCAAAGCCAAACGAGTGCTTCATGTGGTTGATGGGGGGAGACCGGCGGCTAAGCGGGCCTACCGTCCGGAGCAGCCAAACGAATGCCACGCGTGGATAATGGAGAAATGCCGAGGTAGTCAGCTCACCGTTCGGCGAAGCCACACAAATTCTACACGCGGTTTGTCGGGAAGGGCGGAAAAGACAGTCTTTCGGTTGGAGAAGGCAAATGATTGCTACCTGTGGTTGATGGGGGAAGGCCGGCAAAGGAGGTTCATTGTTGGGCGAAGCCAAAGGAGTGCTACATGTGGTTGATGGGGGGAGACCGGCGGCTAAACGGGCCTACCGCATTGTTGGGCAAAGCCAAACGAGTGCTTCATGTGGTTGATGGGGGGAGACCGGCGGCTAAGCGGGCCTACCGTCCGGAGCAGCCAAACGAATGCCACGCGTGGATAATGGAGAAATGCCGAGGTAGTCAGCTCACCGTTCGGCGAAGCCACACAAATTCTACACGCGGTTTGTCGGGAAGGGCGGAAAAGACAGTCTTTCGGTTGGAGAAGGCAAATGATTGCTACCTGTGGTTGATGGGGGAAGGCCGGCAAAGGAGGTTCATTGTTGGGCGAAGCCAAACGAGTGCTACATGTGGTTGATGGGGGGAGACCGGCGGCTAAGCGGGCCTACCGTCCGGAGCAGCCAAACGAATGCTACGCGTGGGTAATGGAGAAATGCCGAGGTAGTCAGCTCACCGTTCGGCGAAGCCACACAAATTCTACACGCGGTTTGTCGGGAAGGGCGGAAAAGACAGTCTTTCGGTTGGAGAAGGCAAGTGATTGCTACCTGTGGTTGATGGGGAAGGCCGGCAAAGGAGGTTCATTGTTGGGCGAAGCCAAACGAGTGCTACTTGTGGTTGATGGGGGAGACCGGCGGCTAAGCGGGCCTACCGCATTGTTGGGCAAAGCCAAACGAGTGCTTCATGTGTTTGATGGGGAGACCGGCGGCTAAGCGGGCCTACCGTCCGGAGCAGCCAAACGAATGCCACGCGTGGGTAATGGAGAAATGCCGAGGTAGTCAGCTCACCGTTCGGCGAAGCAACACAAATTCTACACGCGGTTTGTCGGGAAGGGCGGAAAAGACAGTCTTTCGGTTGGAGAAGGCAAATGATTGCTACCTGTGGTTGGTGGGGAAGGCCGGCAAAGGAGGTTCATTGTTGGGCGAAGCCAAACGAGTGCTACATGTGGTTGATGGGGGGAGACCGGCGGCTAAGCGGGCCTACCGCATTGTTGGGCAAAGCCAAACGAGTGCTTCATGTGGTTGATAGGGGGAGTCCGGCGGCTAAGCGGGCCTACCGTCCGGAGCAGCCAAACGAATGCTACGCGTGGGTAATGGAGAAATGCCGAGGTAGTCAGCTCACCATTCGGCGAATACACACAAATTCTACACGCGGTTTGTCGGGAAGGGCGGAAAAGACAGTCTCTCGGTTGGAGAAGGCAAATGATTGCTACCCGTGGTTGGTGGGGGAAGGCCGGCAAAGGAGGTGCATTGTTGGGCGAAGCCAAACAGAGTGCTACATGTGGTTTATGGGGAGACCGGCGGCTAAGCGGGCCTACCGCATTGTTGGGCAAAGCCAAACGAGTGCTTCATGTGGTTGATAGGGGGAGTCCGGCGCCTAGCGGGCCTACCGTCCGGAGCAGCCAAACGAATGCTACGCGTGGGTAATGGAGAAATGCCGAGGTAGTCAGCTCACCATTCGGCGAATACACACAAATTCTACACGCGGTTTGTCGGAAAGAGCGGAAAAGACAGTCTTTCGGTTGGAGAAGGCAAATGATTGCTACCTGTGGTTGGTGGAGGAAGGCCGGCAAAGGAGGTTCATTGTTGGGCGAAGCCAAACGAGTGCTACATGTGGTTGACGGGGGGAGGCCGGGGGCGAAGCGGGCCTACCGCATTGTTGGGCAAAGCCAAACGAGTGCTTCATGTGGTTGATGGGGGGAGACCGGCGGCTAAGCGGGCCTACCGTCCGGAGCAGCCAAACGAATGCCACGCGTGGATAATGGAGAAATGCCGAGGTAGTCAGCTCACCGTTCGGCGAAGCCACACAAATTCTACACGCGGTTTGTCGGAAAGGGCGGAAAAGACAGTCTTTCGGTTGGAGAAGGCAAATGATTGCTACCTGTGGTTGATGGGGGAAGGCCGGCAAAGGAGGTTCATTGTTGGGCGAAGCCAAAGGAGTGCTACATGTAGTTGATGGGGGGAGACCGGCGGCTAAACGGGCCTACCGCATTGTTGGGCAAAGCCAAACGAGTGCTTCATGTGGTTGATGGGGGGAGACCGGCGGCTAAGCGGGCCTACCGTCCGGAGCAGCCAAACGAATGCCACGCGTGGATAATGGAGAAATGCCGAGGTAGTCAGCTCACCGTTCGGCGAAGCCACACAAATTCTACACGCGGTTTGTCGGGAAGGGCGGAAAAGACAGTCTTTCGGTTGGAGAAGGCAAATGATTGCTACCCGTGGTTAATGGGGGAAGGCCGGCAAAGGAGGTTCATTGTTGGGCGAAGCCAAACGAGTGCTACATGTGGTTTATGGGGGGAGACCGGCGGCTAAGCGGGCCTACCGCATTGTTGGGCAAAGCCAAACGAGTGCTTCATGTGGTTGATAGGGGGAGTCCGGCGGCTAAGCGGGCCTACCGTCCGGAGCAGCCAAACGAATGCTACGCGTGGGTAATGGAGAAATGCCGAGGTAGTCAGCTCACCATTCGGCGAATACACACAAATTCTACACGCGGTTTGTCGGGAAGAGCGGAAAAGACAGTCTCTCGGTTGGAGAAGGCAAATGATTGCTACCCGTGGTTGGTGGGGGAAGGCCGGCAAAGGAGGTTCATTGTTGGGCGAAGCCAAACGAGTGCTATATGTGGTTGATGGGGGGAGACCGGCGGCTAAGCGGGCCTACCGCATTGTTGGGCAAAGCCAAACGAGTGCTTCATGTGGTTCATGGGGGGAGACCGGCGGCTAAGCGGGCCTACCGTCCGGAGCAGCCAAACGAATGCTACGCGTGGGTAATGGAGAAATGCCGAGGTAGTCAGCTCACCATTCGGCGAATACACACAAATTCTACACGCGGTTTGTCGGAACGAGCGGAAAAGACAGTCTTTCGGTTGGAGAAGGCAAATGATTGCTACCCGTGGTTGGTGGGGGAAGGCCGGCAAAGGAGGTTCATTGTTGGGCGAAGCCAAACGAGTGCTACATGTGGTTTATGGGGGGAGACCGGCGGCTAAGCGGGCCTACCGCATTGTTGGGCAAAGCCAAACGAGTGCTTCATGTGGTTGATAGGGGGAGTCCGGCGCCTAGCGGGCCTACCGTCCGGAGCAGCCAAACGAATGCTACGCGTGGGTAATGGAAAAATGCCGAGGTAGTCAGCTCACCATTCGGCGAATACACACAAATTCTACACACGGTTTGTCGGGAAGGGCGGAAAAGACAGTCTCTCGGTTGGAGAAGGCAAATGATTGCTACCCGTGGTTGGTGGGGGAAGGCCGGCAAAGGAGGTTCATTGTTGGGCGAAGCCAAACGAGTGCTACATGTGGTTTATGGGGAGACCGGCGGCTAAGCGGGCCTACCGCATTGTTGGGCAAAGCCAAACGAGTGCTTCATGTGGTTGATAGGGGAGTCCGGCGCCTAGCGGGCCTACCGTCCGGAGCAGCCAAACGAATGCTACGCGTGGGTAATGGAGAAATGCCGAGGTAGTCAGCTCACCGTTCGGCGAATACACACAAATTCTACACGCGGTTTGTCGGAACGAGCGGAAAAGACAGTCTTTCGGTTGGAGAAGGCAAATGATTGCTACCTGTGGTTGGTGGAGGAAGGCCGGCAAAGGAGGTTCATTGTTGGGCGAAGCCAAACGAGTGCTACATGTGGTTGACGGGAGGAGACCGGCGGCTAAGCGGGCCTACCGCATTGTTGGGCAAAGCCAAACAAGTGCTTCATGTGGTTGATGGGGGGAGACCGGCGGCTAAGCGGGCCTACCGTCCGAAGCAGCCAAACGAATGCCACGCGTGGGTAATGGAGAAATGCCGAGGTAGTCAGCTCACCGTTCGGCGAAGCAACACAAATTCTACACACGGTTTGTCGGGAAGGGCGGAAAAGACAGTCTTTCGGTTGGAGAAGGCAGGTGATTGCTACCCGTGGTTGGTGGGGGAAGGCCGGCAAAGGAGGTTCATTGTTGGGCGAAGCCAAACGAGTGCTACATGTGGTTGATGGGGGGAGACCGGCGGCTAAGCGGGCCTACCGCATTGTTGGGCAAAGCCAAACGAGTGCTTCATGTGGTTGATGGGGGGAGACCGGCGGCTAAGCGGGCCTACCGTCCGGAGCAGCCAAACGAATGCTACGCGTGGGTAATGGAGAAATGCCGAGGTAGTCAGCTCACCATTCGGCGAATACACACAAATTCTACACGCGGTTTGTCGGGAAGGGCGGAAAAGACAGTCTCTCGGTTGGAGAAGGCAAATGATTGCTACCTGTGGTTGGTGGGGGAAGGCCGGCAAAGGAGGTTCATTGTTGGGCGAAGCCAAACGAGTGCTACATGTGGTTGATGGGGGAAACCGGCGGCTAAGCGGGCCTACCGTCCGGAGCAGCCAAACGAATGCTACGCGTGGGTAATGGAGAAATGCCGAGGTAGTCAGCTCACCGTTCGGCGAAGCCACACAAATTCTACACGCGGTTTGTCGGGAAGGGCGGAAAAGACAGTCTTTCGGTTGGAGAAGGCAAGTGATTGCTACCTGTGGTTGATGGGGGAAGGCCGGCAAAGGAGGTTCATTGTTGGGCGAAGCCAAAGGAGTGCTACTTGTGGTTGATGGGGGGAGACCGGCGGCTAAGCGGGCCTACCGCATTGTTGGGCAAAGCCAAACGAGTGCTTCATGTGGTTGATGGGGGGAGACCGGCGGCTAAGCGGGCCTACCGTCCGGAGCAGCCAAACGAATGCCACGCGTGGGTAATGGAGAAATGCCGAGGTAGTCAGCTCACCGTTCGGCGAAGCAACACAAATTCTACACACGGTTTGTCGGGAAGGGCGGAAAAGACAGTCTTTAGGTTGGAGAAGGCAGGTGATTGCTACCCGTGGTTGGTGGGGGAAGGCCGGCAAAGGAGGTTCATTGTTGGGCGAAGCCAAACGAGTGCTACATGTGGTTGATGGGGGGAGACCGGCGGCTAAGCGGGCCTACCGCATTGTTGGGCAAAGCCAAACGAGTGCTTCATGTGGTTGATAGGGGGAGTCCGGCGGCTAAGCGGGCCTACCGTCCGGAGCAGCCAAACGAATGCTACGCGTGGGTAATGGAGAAATGCCGAGGTAGTCAGCTCACCATTCGGCGAATACACACAAATTCTACACGCGGTTTGTCGGGAAGGGCGGAAAAGACAGTCTCTCGGTTGGAGAAGGCAAATGATTGCTACCCGTGGTTGGTGGGGGAAGGCCGGCAAAGGAGGTTCTTTGTTGGGCGAAGCCAAACGAGTGCTACATGTGGTTTATGGGGGGAGACCGGCGGCTAAGCGGGCCTACCGCATTGTTGGGCAAAGCCAAACGAGTGCTTCATGTGGTTGATGGGGGGAGACCGGCGGCTAAGCGGGCCTACCGTCCGGAGCAGCCAAACGAATGCTACGCGTGGATAATGGAGAAATGCCGAGGTAGTCAGCTCACCGTTCGGCGAAGCCACACAAATTCTACACGCGGTTTGTCGGAAAGGGCGGAAAAGACAGTCTTTCGGTTGGAGAAGGCAAATGATTGCTACCTGTGGTTGATGGGGGAAGGCCGGCAAAGGAGGTTCATTGTTGGGCGAAGCCAAAGGAGTGCTACATGTAGTTGATGGGGGGAGACCGGCGGCTAAACGGGCCTACCGCATTGGTGGGCAAAGCCAAACGAGTGCGTCATGTGGTTGATGGGGAGACCGGCGGCTAAGCGGGCCTACCGTCCGGAGCCGCCAAACGAATGCCACGCGTGGATAATGGAGAAATGCCGAGGTAGTCAGCTCACCGTTCGGCGAAGCCACACAAATTCTACACGCGGTTTGTCGGGAAGGGCGGAAAAGACAGTCTCTCCGTTGGAGAAGGCAAATGATTGCTACCCGTGGTTAATGGGGGAAGGCCGGCAAAGGAGGTTCATTGTTGGGCGAAGCCAAACGAGTGCTACATGTGGTTTATGGGGGAGACCGGCGGCTAAGCGGGCCTACCGCATTGTTGGGCAAAGCCAAACGAGTGCTTCATCTGGTTGATAGGGGACGTCCGGCGGCAAACCGGGCCTACCGACCGGAGCAGCCACACGAATGCTTCGCGTGGGTAATGGAGAGATGCCGAGGTAGTCAGCTCACCATTCGGCGAATACACACAAATTCTACACGCGGTTTGTCGGGAAGGGCGGAAAAGACAGTCTCTCGGTTGGAGAAGGCAGATGATTGCTACCCGTGGTTGGTGGGGGAAGGCCGGCAAAGGAGGGTCATTGTTGGGCGGAGCCAGACGAGTGCTACATGTGGTTTATGGGGAGACCGGCGGCTAAGCGGGCCTACCGCATTGTTGGGCAAAGCCAAACGAGTGCTTCATGTGGTTGATAGGGGAGTCCGGCGCCTAGCGGGCCTACCGTCCGGAGCAGCCAAACGAATGCTACGCGTGGGTAATGGAGAAAATGCCGAGGTAGTCAGCTCACCATTCGGCGAATACACACAAATTCTACACGCGGTTTGTCGGAAGGAGGGGAAAAGCGAGTCTTTCGGTTGGAGAAGGCAAATGATTGCTACCTGTGGTTGGTGGAGGAAGGCCGGCAAAGGAGGTTCATTGTTGGGCGAAGCCAAACGAGTGCTACATGTGGTTGACGGGGGGAGACCGGCGGCTAAGCGGGCCTACCGCATTGTTGGGCAAAGCCAAACGAGTGCTTCATGTGGTTGATGGGGGGAGACCGGCGGCTAAGCGGGCCTACCGTCCGAAGCAGCCAAACGAATGCCACGCGTGGGTAATGGAGAAATGCCGAGGTAGTCAGCTCACCGTTCGGCGAAGCAACACAAATTCTACACACGGTTTGTCGGGAAGGGCGGAAAAGACAGTCTTTCGGTTGGAGAAGGCAGGTGATTGCTACCCGTGGTTGGTGGGGGAAGGCCGGCAAAGGAGGTTCATTGTTGGGCGAAGCCAAACGAGTGCTACATGTGGTTGATGGGGGGAGACCGGCGGCTAAGCGGGCCTACCGCATTGTTGGGCAAAGCCAAACGAGTGCTTCATGTGGTTGATAGGGGGAGTCCGGCGGCTAAGCGGGCCTACCGTCCGGAGCAGCCAAACGAATGCTACGCGTGGGTAATGGAGAAATGCCGAGGTAGTCAGCTCACCATTCGGCGAATACACACAAATTCTACACGCGGTTTGTCGGGAAGGGCGGAAAGACAGTCTCTCGGTTGGAGAAGGCAAATGATTGCTACCCGTGGTTGGTGGGGAAGGCCGGCAAAGGAGGTTCATTGTTGGGCGAAGCCAAACGAGTGCTACATGTGGTTTATGGGGGGAGACCGGCGGCTAAGCGGGCCTACCGCATTGTTGGGCAAAGCCAAACGAGTGCTTCATGTGGTTGATAGGGGGAGTCCGGCGCCTAGCGGGCCTACCGTCCGGAGCAGCCAAACGAATGCTACGCGTGGGTAATGGAGAAATGCCGAGGTAGTCAGCTCACCATTCGGCGAATACACACAAATTCTACACGCGGTTTGTCGGAAAGAGCGGAAAAGACAGTCTTTCGGTTGGAGAAGGCAAATGATTGCTACCTGTGGTTGGTGGAGGAAGGCCGGCAAAGGAGGTTCATTGTTGGGCGAAGCCAAACGAGTGCTACATGTGGTTGACGGGGGGAGACCGGCGGCTAAGCGGGCCTACCGCATTGTTGGGCAAAGCCAAACGAGTGCTTCATGTGGTTGATGGGGGGAGACCGGCGGCTAAGCGGGCCTACCGTCCGAAGCAGCCAAACGAATGCCACGCGTGGGTAATGGAGAAATGCAGAGGTAGTCAGCTCACCGTTCGGCGAAGCAACACAAATTCTACACACGGTTAGTCGGGAAGGGCGGAAAAGACAGTCTTTCGGTTGGAGAAGGCAGGTGATTGCTACCCGTGGTTGGTGGGGGAAGGCCGGCAAAGGAGGTTCATTGTTGGGCGAAACCAAACGAGTGCTACATGTGGTTGATGGGGGGAGACCGGCGGCTAAGCGGGCCTACCGCATTGTTGGGCAAAGCCAAACGAGTGCTTCATGTGGTTGATAGGGGGAGTCCGGCGCCTAGCGGGCCTACCGTCCGGAGCAGCCAAACGAATGCTACGCGTGGGTAATGGAAAAATGCCGAGGTAGTCAGCTCACCATTCGGCGAATACACACAAATTCTACACGCGGTTTGTCGGAACGAGCGGAAAAGACAGTCTTTCGGTTGGAGAAGGCAAATGATTGCTACCTGTGGTTGGTGGAGGAAGGCCCGCAAAGGAGGTTCATTGTTGGGCGAAGCCAAACGAGTGCTACATGTGGTTGACGGGGGGAGACCGGCGGCTAAGCGGGCCTACCGCATTGTTGGGCAAAGCCAAACGAGTGCTTCATGTGGTTGATGGGGGGAGACCGGCGGCTAAGCGGGCCTACCGTCCGGAGCAGCCAAACGAATGCTACGCGTGTGTAATGGAGAAATGCCGAGGTAGTCAGCTCACCGTTCGGCGAAGCCACACAAATTCTACACGCGGTTTGTCGGGAAGGGCGGAAAAGACAGTCTTTCGGTTGGAGAAGGCAAGTGATTGCTACCTGTGGTTGATGGGGGAAGGCCGGCAAAGGAGGTTCATTGTTGGGCGAAGCCAAAGGAGTGCTACATGTGGTTGATGGGGGGAGACCGGCGGCTAAGCGGGCCTACCGCATTGTTGGGCAAAGCCAAACGAGTGCTTCATGTGGTTGATGGGGGGAGATCGGCGGCTAAGCGGGCCTACCGTCCGGAGCAGCCAAACGAATGCTACGCGTGGGTAATGGAGAAATGCCGAGGTAGTCAGCTCACCGTTCGGCGAAGCCACACAAATTCTACACGCGGTTTGTTGGGAAGGGCGGAAAAGACAGTCCTTCGGTTGGAGAAGGCAAATGATTGCTACCTGTGGTTGATGGGGGAAGGCCGGCAAAGGAGGTTCATTGTTGGGCGAAGCCAAACGAGTGCTGCATGTGGTTGATGGGGGGAGACCGGCGGCTAAGCGGGCCTACCGCATTGTTGGGCAAAGCCAAGCGAGTGCTTCATGTGGTTGATGGGGGGAGACCGGCGGCTAAGCGGGCCTACCGTCCGGAGCAGCCAAACGAATGCTACGCGTGGGTAATGGAGAAATGCCGAGGTAGTCAGCTCACCGTTCGGCGAAGCCACACAAATTCTACACGCGGTTTGTCGGGAAGGGCGGAAAGACAGTCTTTCGGTTGGAGAAGGCAAATGATTGCTACCTGTGGTTGATGGGGAAGGCCGGCAAAGGAGGTTCATTGTTGGGCGCGAAGCCACACATATTCTACACGCGGTTTGTCGGGAAGGGCGGAAAAGACAGTCTTTCGGTTGGAGAAGGCAAATGATTGCTACCTGTGGTTGATGGGGGAAGGCCGGCAAAGGAGGTTCATTGTTGGGCAAAGCCAAACGAGTGCTTTATGTGGTTAATGGGGGGAAACCGGCGGCTAAGCGGGCCTATCGTCCGGAGCAGCCTAACGAATGCTACGCATGGGTAATGGAGAAATGCCGAGGTAGTCAGCTCACCGTTCGGCGAAGCCACACAAATTCTACACGCGGTTTGTCGGGAAGGGCGGAAAAGACAGTCTTTCGGTTGGAGAAGGCAAATGATTGCTACCTGTGGTTGATGGGGGAAGGCCGGCAAAGGAGGTTCATTGTTGGGCGAAGCCAAACGAGTGCTACATGTGGTTGATGGGGGGAGACCGGCGGCTAAGCGGGCCTACCGTCCGGAGCAGCCAAACGAATGCTACGCGTGTGTAATGGAGAAATGCCGAGGTAGTCAGCTCACCGTTCGGCGAAGCCACACAAATTCTACACGCGGTTTGTCGGGAAGGGCGGAAAAGACAGTCTTTCGGTTGGAGAAGGCAAGTGATTGCTACCTGTGGTTGATGGGGGAAGGCCGGCAAAGGAGGTTCATTGTTGGGCGAAGCCAAAGGAGTGCTACATGTGGTTGATGGGGGGAGACCGGCGGCTAAGCGGGCCTACCGCATTGTTGGGCAAAGCCAAACGAGTGCTTCATGTGGTTGATGGGGGGAGACCGGCGGCTAAGCGCGCCTACCGTCCGGAGCAGCCAAACGAATGCTACGCGTGGGTAATGGAGAAATGCCAAGGTAGTCAGCTCACCGTTCGGCGGAGTCACCTAAATTCTACACGCGGTTTTATCGGGAAGTTCGGAGAAGACAGTCTTTCAATTGAAGAAGGCAAATGATTGCTACCTGTGGTTGATGGGGGAAGGCCGGCAAAGGAGGTTCATTGTTGGGCGAAGCCAAAGGAGTGCTACATGTGGTTGATGGGGGGAGACCGGCGGCTAAGCGGGCCTACCGCATTGTTGGGCAAAGCCAAACGAGTGCTTTGTGTGGTTAATGGGGGGAGGCCGGCGGCTAAGCGGGCCTATCGTCCGGAGCAGCCTAACGAATGCTACGCGTGGGTAATGGAGAAATGCCGAGGTAGTCAGCTCACCGTTCGGCGAAGCCACACAAATTCTACACGCGGTTTGTCGGGAAGGGCGGAAAAGACAGTCTTTCGGTTGGAGAAGGCAAATGATTGCTACCTGTGGTTGATGGGGGAAGGCCGGCAAAGGAGGTTCATTGTTGGGCGAAGCCAAACGAGTGCTACATGTGGTTGATGGGGGGAGACCGGCGGCTAAGCGGGCCTACCGTCCGGAGCAGCCAAACGAATGCTACGCGTGTGTAATGGAGAAATGCCGAGGTAGTCAGCTCACCGTTCGGCGAAGCCACACAAATTCTACACGCGGTTTGTCGGGAAGGGCGGAAAAGACAGTCTTTCGGTTGGAGAAGGCAAGTGATTGCTACCTGTGGTTGATGGGGGAAGGCCGGCAAAGGAGGTTCATTGTTGGGCGAAGCCAAAGGAGTGCTACATGTGGTTGATGGGGGGAGACCGGCGGCTAAGCGGGCCTACCGCATTGTTGGGCAAAGCCAAACGAGTGCTTCATGTGGTTGATGGGGGGAGACCGGCGGCTAAGCGGGCCTACCGTCCGGAGCAGCCAAACGAATGCTACGCGTGGGTAATGGAGAAATGCCAAGGTAGTCAGCTCACCGTTCGGCGGAGTCACCTAAATTCTACACGCGGTTTTATCGGGAAGTTCGGAGAAGACAGTCTTTCAATTGAAGAAGGCAAATGATTGCTACCTGTGGTTGATGGGGGAAGGCCGGCAAAGGAGGTTCATTGTTGGGCGAAGCCAAAGGAGTGCTACATGTGGTTGATGGGGGGAGACCGGCGGCTAAGCGGGCCTACCGCATTGTTGGGCAAAGCCGAACGAGTGCTTCATGTGGTTGATGGGGGGAGACCGGCGGCTAAGCGGGCCTACCGTCCGGAGCAGCCAAACGAATGCCACGCGTGGATAATGGAGAAATGCCGAGGTAGTCAGCTCACCGTTCGGCGAAGGCGAAGCCACACAAATTCTACACGCGGTTTGTCGGGAAAGGCGGAAAAGACAGTCTCTCGGTTGGAGAAGGCAAATGATTGCTACCCGTGGTTGGTGGGGGAAGGCCGGCAAAGGAGGTTCATTGTTGGGCGAAGCCAAACGAGTGCTACATGTGGTTTATGGGGGGAGACCGGCGGCTAAGCGGGCCTACCGCATTGTTGGGCAAAGCCAAACGAGTGCTTCATGTGGTTGATAGGGGGAGTCCGGCGCCTAGCGGGCCTACCGTCCGGAGCAGCCAAACGAATGCTACGCGTGGGTAATGGAGAAATGCCGAGGTAGTCAGCTCACCATTCGGCGAATAAACACAAATTCTACACGCGGTTTGTCGGAAAAAGCGGAAAAGACAGTCTTTTGGTTGGAGAAGGCAAATGATTGCTACCTGTGGTTGGTGGAGGAAGGCCGGCAAAGGAGGTTCATTGTTGGGCGAAGCCAAACGAGTGCTACATGTGGTTGACGGGGGGAGACCGGCGGCTAAGCGGGCCTACCGTCCGGAGCAGCCAAACGAATGCTACGCGTGGGTAATGGAGAAATGCCAAGGTAGTCAGCTCACCGTTCGGCGGAGTCACACAAATTCTACACGCGGTTTTATCGGGAAGTTCGGAAAATACAGTCTTTCGGTTGAAGAAGGCAAATGATTGCTACCTGTGGTTGATGGGGGAAGGCCGGCAAAGGAGGTTCATTGTTGGGCGAAGCCAAAGGAGTGCTACATGTGGTTGATGGTGGGAGACCGGCGGCTAAGCGGGCCTACCGCATTGTTGAGCAAAGCCAAACGAGTGCTTCATGTGGTTGATGGGGGGAGACCGGCGGCTAAGCGGGCCTACCGTCCGGAGCAGCCAAACGAATGCCACGCGTGGATAATGGAGAAATGCCGAGGTAGTCAGCTCACCGTTCGGCGAAGCCACACAAATCCTACACGTGGTTTGTCGGGAAGGGCGGAAAAGACAGTCTTTCGGTTGGAGAAGGCAAATGATTGCTACCTGTGGTTGACGGGGAAAGGCCGGCAAAGGAGGTTCATTGTTGGGCGAAGCCAAAGGAGTGCTACATGTGGTTGATGGGGGGAGACCGGCGGCTAAACGGGCCTACCGCATTGTTGGGCAAAGCCAAACGAGTGCTTCATGTGGTTGATGGGGGAAGACCGGCGGCTAAGCGGGCCTACCGTCCGGAGCAGCCAAACGAATGCCACGCGTGGATAATGGAGAAATGCCGAGGTAGTCAGCTCACCGTTCGGCGAAGCCACACAAATTCTACACGCGGTTTGTCGGGAAGGGCGGAAAAGACAGTCTTTCGGTTGGAGAAGGCAAATGATTGCTACCTGTGGTTGATGGGGAAGGCCGGCAAAGGAGGTTCATTGTTGGGCGAAGCCAAACGAGTGCTACATGTGGTTGATGGGGAGACCGGCGGCTAAGCGGGCCTACCGTCCGGAGCAGCCAAACGAATGCTACGCGTGGGTAATGGAGAAATGCCGAGGTAGTCAGCTCACCGTTCGGCGAAGCCACACAAATTCTACACGCGGTTTGTCGGGAAGGGCGGAAAAGACAGTCTTTCGGTTGGAGAAGGCAAGTGATTGCTACCTGTGGTTGATGGGGGAAGGCCGGCAAAGGAGGTTCATTGTTGGGCGAAGCCAAAGGAGTGCTACTTGTGGTTGATGGGGGGAGACCGGCGGCTAAGCGGGCCTACTGCATTGTTGTGCAAAGCCTAACGAGTGCTACATGTGGTTGATGGAGGGAGACCGGCGGATAAGCGGGCGTACCGTCCGGAGCAGCCAAACGAATGCCACGTGTGGGTAATGGAGAAATGCCGAGGTAGTCAGCTCACCGTTCGGCGAAGCAACACAAATTCTACACACGGTTTGTCGGGAAGGGCGGAAAAGACAGTCTTTAGGTTGGAGAAGGCAGGTGATTGCTACCCGTGGTTGGTGGGGGAAGGCCGGCAAAGGAGGTTCATTGTTGGGCGAAGCCAAACGAGTGCTACATGTGGTTGATGGGGGGAGACCGGCGGCTAAGCGGGCCTACCGCATTGTTGGGCAAAGCCAAACGAGTGCTTCGTGTGGTTGATGGGGGGAGACCGGCGGCTAAGCGGGCCTACCGTCCGGAGCAGCCAAACGAATGCTACGCGTGGGTAATGGAGAAATGCCGAGGTAGTCAGCTCACCATTCGGCGAATACACACAAATTCTACACGCGGTTTGTCGGGAAGGGCGGAAAAGACAGTCTCTCGGTTGGAGAAGGCAAATGATTGCTACCCGTGGTTGGTGGGGGAAGGCCGGCAAAGGAGGTTCTTTGTTGGGCGAAGCCAAACGAGTGCTACATGTGGTTTATGGGGGGAGACCGGCGGCTAAGCGGGCCTACCGCATTGTTGGGCAAAGCCAAACGAGTGCTTCATGTGGTTGATAGGGGGAGTCCGGCGCCTAGCGGGCCTACCGTCCGGAGCAGCCAAACGAATGCTACGCGTGGGTAATGGAAAAATGCCGAGGTAGTCAGCTCACCATTCGGCGAATACACACAAATTCTACACGCGGTTTGTCGGAAAGAGCGGAAAAGACAGTCTTTCGGTTGGAGAAGGCAAATGATTGCTACCTGTGGTTGGTGGAGGAAGGCCGGCAAAGGAGGTTCATTGTTGGGCGAAGCCAAAGGAGTGCTACATGTGGTTGATGGGGGGAGACCGGCGGCTAAACGGGCCTACCGTCCGGAGCAGCCAAACGAATGCCACGCGTGGATAATGGAGAAATGCCGAGGTAGTCAGCTCACCGTTCGGCGAAGCCACACAAATTCTACACGCGGTTTGTCGGAAAGGGCGGAAAAGACAGTCTTTCGGTTGGAGAAGGCAAATGATTGCTACCTGTGGTTGATGGGGGAAGGCCGGCAAAGGAGGTTCATTGTTGGGCGAAGCCAAAGGAGTGCTACATGTAGTTGATGGGGGGAGACCGGCGGCTAAACGGGCCTACCGCATTGTTGGGCAAAGCCAAACGAGTGCTTCATGTGGTTGATGGGGGGAGACCGGCGGCTAAGCGGGCCTACCGTCCGGAGCAGCCAAACGAATGCCACGCGTGGATAATGGAGAAATGCCGAGGTAGTCAGCTCACCGTTCGGCGAAGCCACACAAATTCTACACGCGGTTTGTCGGGAAGGGCGGAAAAGACAGTCTCTCCGTTGGAGAAGGCAAATGATTGCTACCCGTGGTTAATGGGGGAAGGCCGGCAAAGGAGGTTCATTGTTGGGCGAAGCAAAACAAGTGCTACATGTGGTTTATGGGGGGAGACCGGCGGGTAAGCGGGCCTACCGCATTGTTGGGCAAAGCCAAACGAGTGCTTCATGTGGTTGATAGGGGGAGTCCGGCGGCTAAGCGGGCCTAGCGTCCGGAGCAGCCAAACGAATGCTACGCGTGGGTAATGGAGAAATGCCGAGGTAGTCAGCTCACCATTCGGCGAATACACACAAATATTACACGCGGTTTGTCGGGAAGGGCGGAAAAGACAGTCTCTCGGTTGGAGAAGGCAAATGATTGCTACCCGTGGTTGGTGGGGGAAGGCCGGCAAAGGAGGTTCATTGTTGGGCGAAGCCAAACGAGTGCTACATGTGGTTTATGGGGGGAGACCGGCGGCTAAGCGGGCCTACCGCATTGTTGGGCAAAGCCAAACGAGTGCTTCATGTGGTTGATAGGGGGAGTCCGGCGCCTAGCGGGCCTACCGTCCGGAGCAGCCAAACGAATGCTACGCGTGGGTAATGGAAAAATGCCGAGGTAGTCAGCTCACCATTCGGCGAATACACACAAATTCTACACGCGGTTTGTCGGAACGAGCGGAAAAGACAGTCTTTCGGTTGGAGAAGGCAAATGATTGCTACCTGTGGTTGGTGGAGGAAGGCCGGCAAAGGAGGTTCATTGTTGGGCGAAGCCAAACGAGTGCTACATGTGGTTGACGGGGGGAGACCGGCGGCTAAGCGGGCCTACCGCATTGTTGGGCAAAGCCAAACGAGTGCTTCATGTGGTTGATGGGGGGAGACCGGCGGCTAAGCGGGCCTACCGTCCGAAGCAGCCAAACGAATGCCACGCGTGGGTAATGGAGAAATGCCGAGGTAGTCAGCTCACCGTTCGGCGAAGCAACACAAATTCTACACGCGGTTTGTCGGAAAGAGCGGAAAAGACAGTCTTTCGGTTGGAGAAGGCAAATGATTGCTACCTGTGGTTGGTGGAGGAAGGCCGGCAAAGGAGGTTCATTGTTGGGAGAAGCCAAACGAGTGCTACATGTGGTTGACGGGGGGAGACCGGCGGCTAAGCGGGCCTACCGCATTGTTGGGCAAAGCCAAACGAGTGCTTCATGTGGTTGATGGGGGGAGACCGGCGGCTAAGCGGGCCTACCGTCCGAAGCAGCCAAACGAATGCCACGCGTGGGTAATGGAGAAATGCAGAGGTAGTCAGCTCACCGTTCGGCGAAGCAACACAAATTCTACACACGGTTTGTCGGGAAGGGCGGAAAAGACAGTCTTTCGGTTGGAGAAGGCAGGTGATTGCTACCCGTGGTTGGTGGGGGAAGGCCGGCAAAGGAGGTTCATTGTTGGGCGAAGCCAAACGAGTGCTACATGTGGTTGATGGGGGGAGACCGGCGGCTAAGCGGGCCTACCGCATTGTTGGGCAAAGCCAAACGAGTGCTTCATGGGGTTGATAGGGAGTCCGGCGCCTAGCGGGCCTACCGTCCGGAGCAGCCAAACGAATGCTACGCGTGGGTAATGCAAAAATGCCGAGGTAGTCAGCTCACCATTCGGCGAATACACACAAATTCTACACGCGGTTTGTCGGAACGAGCGGAAAAGACAGTCTTTCGGTTGGAGAAGGCAAATGATTGCTACCTGTGGTTGGTGGAGGAAGGCCGGCAAAGGAGGTTCATTGTTGGGCGAAGCCAAACGAGTGCTACATGTGGTTGACGGGGGAGACCGGCGGCTAAGGGCCTACTGCATTGTTGGGCAAAGCCAAACGAGTGCTTCATGTGGTTGATGGGGGAGACCGGCGGCTAAGCGGGCCTACCGTCCGGAGCAGCCAAACGAATGCTACGCGTGGGTAATGGAGAAATGCCGAGGTAGTCAGCTCACCGTTCGGCGAAGCAACACAAATTCTACACACGGTTTGTCGGGAAGGGCGGAAAAGACAGTCTTTCGGTTGGAGAAGGCAGGTGATTGCTACCCGTGGTTGGTGGGGGAAGGCCGGCAAAGGAGGTTCATTGTTGGGCGAAGCCAAACGAGTGCTACATGTGGTTGATGGGGGGAGACCGGCGGCTAAGCGGGCCTACCGTCCGGAGCAGCCAAACGAATGCTACGCGTGGGTAATGGAGAAATGCCAAGGTAGTCAGCTCACCGTTCGGCGGAGTCACACAAATTCTACACGCGGTTTTATCGGGAAGTTCGGAAAAGACAGTCTTTCGGTTGAAGAAGGCAAATGATTGCTACCTGTGGTTGATGGGGGAAGGCCGGCAAAGGAGGTTCATTGTTGGGCGAAGCCAAAGGAGTGCTACATGTGGTTGATGGGGGGAAACCGGCGGCTAAGCGGGCCTACCGCATTGTTGGGCAAAGCCAAACGAGTGCTTCATGTGGTTGATAGGGGGAGTCCGGCGGCTAAGCGGGCCTACCGTCCGGAGCAGCCAAACGAATGCTACGCGTGGGTAATGGAGAAATGGCGAGGTAGTCAGCTCACCATTCGGCGAATACTTACAAATTCTACACGCGGTTTGTCGGGAAGAGCGGGAAAGACAGCCTTCCGGTTGGAGAGGGCAAATGATTGCTACCTGTGGTTGGTGGAGGGAGGCCAGCAAAGGAGGTTCATTGTTGGGCGAAGCCAAACGAGTGCTACATGTGGTTGACGGGGGGAGACCGGCGGCTGAGCGGGCCTACCGCATTGTTGGGCAAAGCCAAACGAGTGCTTCATGTGGTTGATGGGGGAAGACCGGCGGCTAAGCGGGTCTACCGTCCGAAGCAGCCAAACGAATGCCACGCGTGGGTAATGGAGAAATGCCGAGGTAGTCAGCTCACCGTTCGGCGAAGCCACACAAATTCTACACACGGTTTGTCGGGAAGGGCGGAAAGGACAGTCTTTCGGTTGGAGAAGGCAGGTGATTGCTACCCGTGGTTGGTGGGGGAAGGCCGGCAAAGGAGGTTCATTGTTGGGCGAAGCCAAACGAGTGCTACATGTGGTTGATGGGGGGAGACCGGCGGCTAAGCGGGCCTACCGTCCGGAGCAGCCAAACGAATGCTACGCGTGGGTAATGTAGAAATGCCGAGGTAGTCAGCTCACCGTTCGGCGAAACCACACAAATTCTACACGCGGTTTGTCGGGAAGGGCGGAAAAGACAGTCTTTCGGTTGGAGAAGGCAAATGATTGCTACCTGTGGTTGATGGGGGAAGGCCGGCAAAGGAGGTTCATTGTTGGGCAAAGCCAAACGAGTGCTTTATGTGGTTGATGGGGGGAAACCGGCGGCTAAGCGGACCTATCGTCCGGAGCAGCCAAACGAATGCTACGCGTGGGTAATGGGGAAATGCCGAGGTAGTCAGCTCACCGTTCGGCGAAGCCATACAAATTCTACACGCGGTTTGTCGGGAAGGGCGGAAAAGACAGTCTTTCGGTTGGAGAAGGCAAATGATTGCTACCTGTGGTTGATGGGGGAAGGCCGGCAGAGGAGGTTCATTGTTGGGCGAAGCTAAACGAGTGCTACATGTGGTTGATGGGGGAGACCGGCGGCTAAGCGGGCCTACCGTCCGGAGCAGCCAAACGAATGCTACGCGTGGGTAATGGAGAAATGCCGAGGTAGTCAGCTCACCGTTCGGCGAAGCCACACAAATTCTACACGCGGTTTGTCGGGAAGGGCGGAAAAGACAGTCTTTCGGTTGGAGAAGGCAAGTGATTGCTACCTGTGGTTGATGGGGAAGGGCGGCAAAGAAGGTCCATTGTTGGGCGCAGCTAAACGAGTGCTGCATTTGGTTGATGGGGGAGACCGGCGGCTAAGCGGGCCTACCGTCCGGAGCAGCCAAACGAATGCTACGCGTGGGTAATGGGGAAATGCCGAGGTAGTCAGCTCACCGTTCGGCGAAGCCATACAAATTCTACACGCGGTTTGTCGGGAAGGGCGGAAAAGACAGTCTTTCGGTTGGAGAAGGCAAATGATTGCTACCTGTGGTTGATGGGGGAAGGCCGGCAGAGGAGGTTCATTGTTGGGCGAAGCTAAACGAGTGCTACATGTGGTTGATGGGGTAGACCGGCGGGTAAGCGGGCCTACCGGCCGGAGGAGCCAAACGAGAGCTACGCGTGGGTAATGGAGAAATGCCGAGGTAGTCAGCTCACCGTTCGGCGAAGCCACACAAATTCTACACGCGGTTTGTCGGGAAGGGCGGAAAAGACAGTCTTTCGGTTGGAGAAGGCAAGTGATTGCTACCTGTGGTTGATGGGGGAAGGCCGGCAAAGGAGGTTCATTGTTGGGCGAAGCCAAAGGAGTGCTACATGTGGTTGATGGGGGGAGACCGGCGGCTAAGCGGGCCTACCGCATTGTTGGGCAAAGCCAAACGAGTGCTTCATGTGGTTGATGGGGGGAGACCGGCGGCTAAGCGGGCCTACCGTCCGGAGCAGCCAAACGAATGCCACGCGTGGGTAATGGAGAAATGCCGAGGTAGTCAGCTCACCGTTCGGCGAAGCCACACAAATTCTACACGCGGTTTGTCGGGAAGGGCGGAAAAGACAGTCTTTCGGCTGGCGAAGACAAATGATTGCTACCCGTGGTTGGTGGGGGAAGGCCGGCAAAGGACGTTCATTGTTGGGCGAAGCCAAACGAGTGCTACATGTGGTTGATGGGGAAACCGGGGGCTAAACGGGCCTATCGTCCGGAGCAGCCAAACGAATGCTACGCGTGGGTAATGGAGAAAGGCCGAGGTAGTCAGTTCACCGTTTGGCGAAGTCACACAAATTCTACACTCGGTTTGTCGAGAAGGGCGGCAAGGACAGTTTTTCGGTTGGCGAAGAGAAACGATTGCTACCCGTGGTTGGTGGGGGAAGGCCGGCAAAGGAGGTCCATTGTTGGGTGAAGCCAAACGAATGCTACACGCGCTTGGTGAGGAAGGGCGACAAAGCCAGTCTTTTAGTTGGCGGAGCCAAACCATTGTTACCCGAGGTTGATGGGGGGAGGGGGGAAGCGGGTGGCAAAGCCGGTCTATCGTTCGGAGAAGCCAAACCAATGCTCCACATTGGTGATGGAGGAAGGCTGGCTAAGTCGGCTTTCCGTTTGTCAAAGGCTACCCACCAGCGGCAAACCGGCGTCAGGAAAACCATTAATCGCAGCAGGGATGCTTTGAATAAAACCAGACTCATCATATTGTTCTCTAGCAGAACCGTTCTCCAGCAACAGAATTGTTGTCCCACTTTTTGTTAGGCTATCTAGAACAGGCCGGCCAAGCCGGCCACCGAATCGGCGAAGCCGGTTCGCCAGCGGCGCTGGGCGGCGTTAGCCGCCTGGCGGAGCTGGTTCAGTGCATTGTTCGAAGGTTCAATTGATGGTTCAACGGTTCCTGACATACAGTTCACTTCCGCTCTGCCGTTCAGTCTGCAAAAAGCGCGTTGTAAGCGGAAGCGTGCTGCGGCACCGTTGCGAGTATTCTCAGACAGGGATGTGGGATCACCCGGGCGGTTTTTGCCTTTGGTGTCCGGTTAATCCCACCACCCGGGTGATCACACATCCCTGTCTGAGGATACTCGCAACCGCGCCGCATCACGATTTCGTAATCAGCGTGCACATTGCGGACTGAACGGCAGTGCGGAGGTGAACTGTAGATTAGCGGGATATTTATTTAGAATTGAAGGTAGGTGTTATGAATACGCCTTCTTAATAGATTTCACATGCTTTACTCCTGTTCTGAGCTCAACTTCAATTTCCTAGAAGTTGTTGTGGCCATATTCGACCATTTTCGGATTTTTCCATTAATCGTTCAGTGCAAGTGAAATCAGATATGTTTAGATAGCCATATAAGAACAATGGCTGCGAAGTGGTGTCGTTCTCGAGAAAAGGCATGAAATTTACGTGATCCACGTGTACTAGTTTCTAAATTCTGTATAATTGTTCATCTGTATAATTGTCTAAACTTCGTTTTCCTCTTCAAGGAACACTTTCAATGTGGACTGGGAAACGTGAAACAGTCTGAGGAAAAAAGTAGTCCATAATTAAAAAAAATCCTTTGGAGTCTTTGGTTTACCTTGTTAAGGAAAACACAAGGTTGCCTCCTTGACAATCATATTACAAAGTATTGCGCATCGTGGTATCGGTGATGAGTGACCATCTTACAAGAAAATCTCAAAATCGCTTCTTAAATCTAACATTCTGTCGCCTTGATGATTTTCGCGGATAATTCTAAAATGTCACCATTCAATGCTGGAAAATTGCTGTATCTGTAAGATTGACACATGTGCACGCTCTCGAAACCCATATTTACTACCACTAGTTTGATCAAAGTTACAATGGATACGAAGAACTGTGGAGAAAGTGTATGTAGGGAACATGGAACGGACCTGACACGTGTGCTAGTGGTTTAAGGGCTGGTAGTAAACCCCCCATTGTCGTGACGACAATTGTCGCGACATGTCGCGACCAAAAGGCGCGAGCTATGGGTTCGTACCGTATCCTACAACACATGGCTCGTGACTGTCACGAGCTTGTTGTCACGACAATTACGGTCACGAGCTGTCACAAGTGTCGCGTTGTCATAACATCACGACAACGCGACAGACAGCGTGACATGAAATAGTGCGCGGCTGAGGGAGTGCGCAGACTGCTGCGAGTGTCGTGCGCTCGTGTACAAAAATGTCATGACAACATTTAGGCGTAGAATCGAGAGCAGGGTGTGCGGCGCCTGTCAATACAATGCAAATTACGCACCTTTCGCTATGTTTTTTGCCCTTTGTGTGGCAATGATAACAATGCAAAACATTGCATTGTTCGGTATCGATCAAATTTCCCGTAAAACATATGGCATCCCGTCGCCTTCCGCTGACGAATGTGAGGTGAGAAGGCTTGTCATTTTGATTTTCTTCTCTATATTTTTGTAGGTAAATGTTCTAGTTTAGCCTTTTATGAAGGTTTCAAATAATACAGTCATTTTACATGCGTTCAGAACATTTTGATGTCAGTGGAACATTTTCGCTGTTGATTCCGAGTCTCCGTTCTTAAATATTACATTTTTTTTTTGGAGAAAAAAATTATAGTTAATTTTTGATTCCAACTTGTAAGGTTGATTTGTATGAGACTGTGCGATTTTTTTTCAGTCTCATAATTTTTATGTGGCAAAAATAGCTGACTGCAGCAATATTCCTCCGCTGTATTTATTTATTGCCCCTTTTGGCATTAATCATAAGAATCCTTCGAATAAAAATGGTGTCAATACTCATATGTAAGATTATTATTCGTGGATGAGGTTTGTTAAATTCCGAAAGGGGTTTTCTTATTGATTCATATATTTTTTCGTTTGCAAATTATTTGCTCTACATATGTTTTGCGTTCTGGGATGAAAGTCTTTTCAAGTTACCAACTTGTTGTCATATCACATTTTTTCAACTTGTTGTCATATCACATGTGCATGTCATATCACATGGCAGTTCAAAAACCAAAACAAAATTCAAAACGAGAACGAAAATAGAACCTTTTTCCAAACCGGGTTAATCCCTGCCCATAGCCACCAAGCTCTCAAAATTACTATTAAAATCATTTTTCATGAAAAGGAGATTTTTATGCAGGAAGGGAATAATTTAGAGTATTATAGCGAATAAATACAGCTACAGTCAGCAGTCTCCGTCTTCCGGAAAGCTTAAAACTGAAAACAACGAAGTTCTGGGAGAAAATCTGTCTCAGCCTTTGAATCCAAAATCAAACTGGGAAAAATTAATTTTACAAAGAAAAGAAAAAAGTTCATATTGGGAACTCATATTCAAAACTAGAAGTCAAATTCTGAGGCGAAATCAAGATGTCACTAACCTGCATGTATTTACTGTAATCTTTAAAACCACAATAAATAAGAACATCAGAACATTTACCAATGAGAATATGGAAAAGACAAAATAAACAAGCCACTCGAATGAGCGGAGTAGTGATTTGATAGAATAAAAAAACTGAAGAAAAGCATTCATGGTAAATTAAAAAATCTTTCGAAAGTATGGGTGAATAAATAACAGGAAAAGTTCTCAAAGCAGTGGATTATAATAGTGGAAACTGCTTCAAATGTTGATACCACCACTTTGTGGATTGATCAATGGTCTCTAATAATTGGGTTCTATGGTAGGTATAAGGCGTCGTTTATACTCCCTCCGTCGAGCGGAGCGGCACATTGCATTTCTGTAATATTGATCACGCGGCGCGGCACGATCAATATTGTAGAATTGCACCTCGCCGCGCCGCTCGGCGGCAGAAGTATAAACGACGCCTAACGCAGTGATCGACTTGGCCGACCATCATAGCACCCGATTAGGTGGTCGGCGCAGTGCACTATTGGAGCAGTTGGTGTGCGCGCCGTAATGAGGCGTGTGTCCGGGTTACCGTTCTCGCTTAAGGGTGTAGTTTTTGCAACCAACTGCTCGTGTTCCACCACTTCATGGTGTCGAGTGGCAGATATGCTAAGACCAAGGCGGAGCAGTAGGTGTGCGCGCCGTTATTAGGCGAGCGTCCCGTGTTCATACCCTGTATAAGATGGTGGTTTTTGTGCCAAAGGATGCGACCCTTCGTGACAAACGCGAGACAAACGCACGACATCGGTATTCGTTGTCAGTTCTTGTCACGATATATTTCTCGTATTGTTGTGACAACGCGAGGGGGTTTACTACCAGCCAAGGCGCCGTGTTGGGAATCCGTCACCTAGCCGATGGTGTGCTGGTTCGAATATGTGTTAGACCCACAAAGAGTTTTGCATTCAAGACCGCTCCTAAAGAATACATCTCGTTCCAAGGTGGCAACCATAGAAGGCAGCTAGGCGTCGCCGACCTCTGGTTGGCTGCCTGTTTAAAGTCACCACCTTGGGGGAATGCTACTGGCCTCGGTTGCCAGAACTACGCAAGAAGCCATGTCTTTCTGATCGGCAACATTGTGGGTACTTGTGAAAACCCTATTTCAGGTGTCCGAAAAATAATAAAACGAAAGTTACTTTTTTATAAAAAAAAGATCCAGCAATTTTTTTTTTGCCCGAGCTTTTATTTGGAGCACTGAACAAGAATATGGGACCCGTTTTCCCATAACTCAAACGTTGAAGACAGTTTACGTGGATAAATTTTATTTTACCTACAAAGCTTCTATTTTACCTAACTTCTGCGCTCGTAACTTTTTCTATATTTATTACTCGGGCAGCTTTGGTAGAGTTTTTATAACTACTCGGGAGGTGGTCGATCAGAAAAATCTGGTTTCATGGGTAGTTCTGGTAACAAGGTAACAGTTCCCTTGTCAGTCAAAACCTCGTGGATCGCGGAACAGTAGAATATTGCGGAGCACCAGTGGAGCAGAGCCCCAAATCATAAGGCAAGTCTCACGTAGGGTTGGAGTTCCTGTGTTATATTTTCGTACTCACCTCCTTTCGGTCGACCTTGGGCTCACTCGCACTGATTCGGAGCTTTCCGCGCACTTGTCATGACCTCCAGTGGCAGTACTCTCTATAAAACGTCGTAATTCTCATCATTCGAGGTGCGAGCGATTCTGCTCCCTCCGTCTGCCCTCCACTCTCTCACTGTCTCCAACCTCCGCTTCGCACCAGTACGCGTAGGAACCATGTGAATATCATCGTTTTATAGCCTGTATCTCCACTCGCACCTCAAAATCATTCCCTAAATGGCAACTAATCCTAAATATAGCACCCCAATACTGTGCGCAGAAGTCTAGCTGTTTTCCCGATATACTCTTCACCGCAACTCCGGTATGTGATTGAATTGGTGACACCCGAAAAACCACACGTCTCCTCCCGTCGTGAGGGAAATGGTACAGTGAGAGGTGATGCAGACGCGATCGTATAGGCGATTTCTAGCCAGTTGACGTTCCAAATCATTACTACATTACTAGGGACATCTACGAAAGCCACTGAACTTTCAAATCCCGCTCCTCGCAAGTTCATTAGGAAGTGGAGTTTTTATACAGTTTCCCGCAGCGGCGCTTGACCATGATTTTATTGAATCTATTTGGCTCCTTCAGGCTCTGAGCAAGGCAAAATCGCACAAAGGTCATCCAAATAAAGCCTTATATCACTTAGCACGGAATTATCTACAAGATAAGTTGAAAAACTGGAAAACGATTCTGATATTAGGCTGTGCCTTTAAGGTTGGTTAGGCCCATTGATGGCACTGTATGTATCTACCTACCCCAACCTACAGTAAAGCTAATAATTTCGGCGAGCGGACCACAGATTCTTTTTCAGCACCCTGTGGAACATCTGCATACAAGTTTTGAGTGAAATCCTACATTTGCCTGAACACCCTGGCAGTGCCCTCGCCTTTTCGCTGAGCTTTATAAACGCCTAAAACTTCTTGTAACCAGCAGTTCGGGACGGGATTGTGTGCAGTTTCACACAATAGGCCCAAGAGATAGCAACAATGTACTTAAGTCGTTTTCGCAGATGCATTTAACGCTTGTAAGTTCTGTCATATATAACAACATGACAAAAAGACGTGGTATTCAATCGAACAAATATCTAACAAATCAAAGTTTGATCACCGAGGAACTTTTATATATGGACATGGATAGCTTAACCTCAATATCCAGATGGCTCATATCCTTAGTTAGTAGCCCGAAATTCTTCGATGAAGACCAAGGTTTCTGCTCTGCTCTCCTGATCAAGATTATTTCAAGGAAAACACTTACAGATACATGCACATACATAAGAATACTTTGGAACTGGCTACAGAGACGAAAACCGTCAATCGAGGGTTATGAGAAGAGCGCGGATGGGAACATAAAGGCGCAAGGCGCTAAAGCGCACAGCATTCTTGACGAGATTGACCAATCAGACTGAAAAGCTCGGAGACATTGTGGGAAACCATAAAAGCTACAATAAAATTGTATGGGTTTTTTGGTAATTATTTCGAGGGGTATTACCCTCCCATGGTGGAAACGTGAGTACATTACTTTTCCTACAAAGCGCTACTGCCAACGTTTACACTTCAAATTCTCTTAGTCACAATCTGAAAAGGATCCTTCAAATTCTTAGCCGAAAACAGCATTTAATCTAAAAATCTGTGTTCGTAGTTACTTTCTGTTACCTAATTAAAATCGCATCACGTTTGTTTGAATACATAGGATCTGCCGGACGGAGCGGATATGAAAAAGATGAATCACAATAGAAGAGGAATAGCTCGATTAGAATTCAACTATATGAACGGTGCAGCCAACTTGTTTATATTCAATCCACTGCTATTTTATTGTGCCTACACTCACTCGTATCGACAGTTAGCAATGCTCCTGTATGACTGCACTGAAGGGTGATTCTTTACTAGTCCTCGTGTTTTGCCTCAGAGCGCGGAACCAGTTACTATTCCCCGTCCGCGAGAATTTCACGATATAGGAAAAGAAAAGAAAGGGAAAGTAGAAGAGAAATTCTTCAACAGGGTACAAAAAACATATATACATCAAAGATTTTCAGAATACAAGTGAGCATACCAGAAATGTTCGGAAGTCGGGCGTATTTTGAGTATTATATGTATCACGAACACAACATATGCAACTTTGAATCCATGGACTGGGCAATTGATAGTTTTCGCCAGCACTGTCTTAAAAGGATTATGCCGCCCCCATTCGAGCCTTAGCCGTGATGTCAGCTTCGTAGGCAAGAGCAGTGAACGCTCAGGGATTTGAAGGTTTGACCACAACATCTATATTTTTCAAAGGCATGTCACATGTTTCTCATTAGGGCAAGATATTACCAATCACAGCTCTATTTCCGCCCTGAAATCGTCGATGCGATTAGCTTTTTTTGGACGCCAGAAAATGTTTGTATAGTGTATCTGGAGATCACAGGGTCGCCAAGTGCATGGGAAATTCGAAGAGGTAGCGGAAATTAGAAGCGGAACAAGTAACTCAAAAAGCCATATCGGTTTCGATGAGCCGGCACGTAGGCAAGAAACACTACTAAGTCTCATGGCCAATGACATTGCTTTGTCTCTAGTATCCACCGATCTCCGAAAAAACAGCTATTGAAGGGGAATCAGGACCTGCAACGCACCCGCATTGATGTTGTTGAACCGCATATTTTTTCAACCCGAGATTTCTTGGAAGATCCGTGTGCCTCCCTTCCATTTTTTGGCTTAAACACGCAAGCCCAGATGATGGCATTCCTCATGCTTGGAGCTCCAAAGTCGAACACGGCTCTGACAAAGACGAACGGCACACTCACACAGTTGACTTCTTCTAGACGAATGATCAGCAGATAACCTACGGTTTCTAGCGCATTATTAAGGAGTAAGTATAAGAAAAATGCTGCCCTTTGAAAGCATCACGAGCACTTCAAACCACTCAACTTTTTTGCAACGATTTCCTTAGCTGGGTCCAGGTTGGTTCAAAGGCAAAGTTCAGGTTGTCGAAACACACAATTTCAAGGGTTACGAAGGTCTAATGTGAAGCATGTTACTCTGACAGGTAGGGGTAGTAGAGTTCGCAAAATATTTTCAGTCTACTGAATGGACGGGACTGTGACGGTAGATCACCCCGCGTGAATCAAAACCCCATTATCCAGTGAGGCCGCCAACCCCGCATGGCCAGCCGCCTGTCCCATGCGTGAGACTAAATCGAAAACGGAAACCATACGTCGGCACAAAAGGGTTAGTACTCTAGGGCAAGCATCGGATACAACGCCTAGTTGTGAGCAGGAGCTGCTGCTAACGGCAGCATATCCTGTCAAAGTATGATGTAGTACAACCCCTAGTTATCGACAGCCTTCTCTACGGACGGAGAAAAAGTTTTGACTACCACCCTCTTTACTCAGACAGTCGGGGCTTAGTACGTCGGCACAATACCGTTAGTACGCCAGGGCAAACCTGGCATACTAACGCTCGTTGTGTGCAGGAGTTGCTGGTTGCGGCAGCATATCCTGCCAACGTATGCTGACATATTAACGCTCGTTGTGTGCAGGAGCTGCCGGTTGCGGCAGCATATCCTGCCAAAGTATGCTGGCGTACTAACGCTCGTTATCGACAGAATTTGGACAGCCACCCTCCTTACCAGTGTTGGATATAATTCTTGTCACGGCCGGCAGCAAGGAGAACATCCTCGCCGCGGTCCGCAACCAGTAGGCTTCCCTCGCAATGGGCGATGGGGATGATCCCCTCAGCGTTACAAAAATTTACTCCCGAACAGTGACACAAGGTCACATCCTCGGACTGGCCTCAAACGGCCAACTGCCCCCTCAGCGAGACTGGCCGCCTTATATACCCGCCTCCGTCGTACAAGAGGATGCTGCAATGTTCATTCGTATTAGACAAATCAATGGAAGAGTGTCAGCAGACACTAGGAGTGAGTGGCTGGCAATAGCTCGCGTGCCACGATAAACAAAGCGTTAGTACGCCAGCACAAGCAACAGGAGCTCCTGGTCGTTGCCAGCATATCCTGCTGTTACCAGCAGCTACAGCACAGGTGCTGCCGATCCCTTTGTGTCGGCGTACTAACGGTATTGTGCCGACGTACTAAGCCCCGACTGTCCGAGTAGCTGTGTTTGGGATGACCTTTGTCACGGCTAGCATCAAGGAGGCCAACCTCGCCACGGTTCGCAACAATTACATCATCTTCGCCACGGTTCGCAACGAGGAGGCTTCTCTGGCGATGGGTCAAAGGAACAATCCCTTCAGCGTCCAAAAATTTTGTCCAGAAAGTGAAGCAAGATCACCTTCTCAGACCGACCTCGGAAGGCCAACTGCCCCCTCAGCTAGACTGGCCGCCTTATATAGTCGCCGCCGTCGTATAAGAGGATGCTGCAATGCTCAATCGTATCAGACAAATCAGTGAAGGAGAGTGTCAGCAGGCACTAGGAGAGGGGGCTGCCGTATTCCAGCACAAGCAGCAGGAGCTCCTGCTGTTAGCAGTAGCTATTGTGCCGACGCACTACCCCCGACTGTCTGAGTGCCGAACTCGACCAGTCATCTACAATACAGGCCGTATCTTTTGCGTTTTGGACGAAAAAGACGCAAAAACGCGTATTTTGCGTGCTTTTCTCATACTCTGTTCAAAGTGGTATATTCTGGAATCTGAAGAGGTATTTGAAATCAGCATTGAGAGCTCTTTCTTTTGAGCTCTCACATGTCTTGCTCTGTAACAAGGCATATAGGCGTGACACAATCAATCGAGTGCGCGAAACGCGAACGTGGAATTCCGGTCGGAGGATTGAATGTGTTTATATAACCGTTGTGTATATTCTAGCGGAACACTCTGAAGAGATTTTGTATGACATATAGGGATGTGAATTTCGATTCCTCCAATTTTCAAGTATCCATATATATGTCACTTCCCGGGTCACGTTCTCGGCGCAAACGGTACCAATCAACCTGGGGTGGTAGTAAACATGCCGAAACTGAGAGTTAAGAACCATGATCATGTCGCGATAATGGGGAAGAAATTAGGTCCGAGACATCAATGTAACCCTCAATCCAACTGGGAACTGAGACATAATCATTCGCAAAAATGGCTATATTCTGGGAAACGAACCAGCGAACGCCGGTTCACCAACAGCGCCACATCGCTCTGCACCAAATTGTTGCCATCGAGCATACGAGAAATGATTGAAATCCCGAACTTTTACACATGCATTTGTAAAATAGGACGGTCGAGGGCCTGAACCAGTGACCGCACTGATGGGAGCAGCGCGACATTGCGCTACGCCACGCATTCAAGGTCTGAATGATATTCGAGAGGCTCTCCTAGCTTCTTGAACTCTGCTCCTTACACATCAACAGTTTACACTTTCGCAGTAGAGCTAGTAGCTGTGCTAATGATCACAGCAGAAATAGTGGTTTTCGATGAGCTTGCAATCTTCTCGTGTTCACTATACGTTTGTTCTCTATATATTCATTTCTTCTAGTCAGAAATGATAGCGTTGATTTCGTTGATTGATCCGTTCAGTTGAATGTTTTTCCTCTGCTCTTTCTCTGTCTACTTTTCATGAGTATTATGTGATTCCGATTTTTCTTGTCGATGTTTCCAATTTGACGAGAATCGTGAATTCAGGTAAGAATGGCCGGAGAAAATTGTCAGAGGAATAGCCAGGCTAAAACTTGCTGAACTCTAATATAGAAGCCCTCCCTTATTGAATTGAAACTCAAATTCAAATGGAGAACAGGTTTTTGAAATTATTCATTCACTCGGGATAATTCAAGATTTCTTATCCAAGATTTTTCAATCGACTTTTCGCGATTTTTAAACAAAAGCATTTATTGATTTTTTTTCATTTCCAGGTTTTCAAGAAGTTCTCCGCAAATTATTTATGCGAATCCCGTGCTTTAAAAGGCAGGTTCCGAAAATATCCGAATCCTGGCCGACCGTAGTCGACCAGGATTCGGATTTGAGAGCATTTTCCGAACATTATTTTTACGTCGGTGCAGGTTTTCAAAAATCTCATAACAAAACGGATCTAATGTGATATTTCGGAATCTAAAGGCATATTGTTCAGCGGCCAGTTTATGTTCTCTGTCTATTTTTATGTTTTGATCACGTATGATTTCATCCACGTCTTGGAATGACTAAATAAATAAATTTCGATTTCACAATCCCGAGGAGACAAAAATGCACGGTTACAAGAAAAGTGAACAGTGAACCTTCCACGAATACTAGCAAAAGGGAATTTGAGAGTAAAAGCTTCATAATTCAAATTTCAGCGACTTCTGGTCTAGTTATTCCACTGACAGGTTTCTCGGCCACTATTACCTCAATTGCATTGCTTCGTAAATAGAAGAAAACAAGAAAATCACATTTGCAAAACGCTAAACAAAGAAAGAAGAGTTAGAGGGGAGCAGTCAGCTGAGCGTATCAGTTGGACGGAGGCAATAATGGGTTATTGATCGCGTTATCGCTGGGCATGACGAATTGTGCGCTAGCCGTTGGGAAATTGACGCGCATTTGGACAGTTCTTGGCCCATTCACGGCTTGGAGATAATGGAGGAGAAACTCGGAGTTGGCGGGTTAGGATGAAAAGTCCTCTAGAGCAGTTTTCCCCTTAACCCGCCATCGTCATACAGCGCACTCTCCAACAGGCGCAGTGTCTCACCCTTGACCTGTGGAAGGCGCCGATTAATTAGCGGACATCAATGTTCGCGGTTGAGTGTTTCTAGGGGGGTAAGAAGGTAGTTACCGGGCACTAACTTTGATGTTCAACCCCAAGATGTTCATAGTAGCCTATTTCGGCTCTAGAGATTTAGTAAACTGATTTTAGTCAAGTCTTATAACTTCGTAGTTAACATTGATGTTAAAGGTCTTGAGTAACATCGTAGTTTGGCAGGTTTACTACCACCCCTGAGACTCGGCCAGTAACCTTTTCTTGTGATGCTCTCCCAAAATAGCGCTACAGCAGGCCAATCCGGACAACTCGATTTTCCCCATCTTCATAGGTGGCAAAACAGCGTTTTTTTTGTTTTTTTTTTCGACCCCCCGGGAGACCCAACAATCGCTATTTTCTACGGCGCAAAACATCCGAGG
The DNA here is from genome assembly GCA_029168955.1 of Aplectana chamaeleonis. Lineage (NCBI taxonomy): Eukaryota > Metazoa > Nematoda > Chromadorea > Rhabditida > Cosmocercidae > Aplectana > Aplectana chamaeleonis. Next base: position 6,021,672 of record JAPDOI010000004.1, on the reverse strand, counting down.
TTACAATTACGTATAGTATTATACATGGGCATTCGACCCCAGTTTTCGAATGAATGAATAATTCGAATACGGCCATTTCAAAAATTCCGAATAAATGAATATATTCGAATAGTGCCTTTCAGAAAATCCCGAATAAATGAATACATTCAAATAAAACCTTTTCGAAATTTCCGAATGAATGAATATATTCGAAAAGTCAACCAACTATTCGAATATTCGAATCCTATTCGAATATTCGAAGAATATTCGACATTTCGAAATCAAGGTCAATATCACCCCGGAACTTCGACTTCCGAAGAAACTAGGAGACTGTTTTTATCGTGAACTACCTTCTAGACGGGGAACACTAACAAGGAAACTACTAATAGCCAAATTGGCAGTCCCACATAAACTGTACTTTTCTAGAACCACTTTGAACGTAGGGCCCGAATATGCCCTTCACAGCTGCCTAGTCACTCTGAAAAAAATCGATAATAGGCATTCTTCCGTTTCGCATACCTATTGTACCATCCAAAAACGCATACTGATCTTTCGTGATGCTGAAAACGGTCAATCGTGTTCAGCGCACAAAACAACCCCCTGGACAAAGCGTGGGCAAAAGCACTTTTTCCAGAGCTTCCACGAAGTGAGACCATTTCCCACATGTACCAATTTTCGGTTGAGCGTTAACCTAAATCAAGTAGGGCTTCAGAAAGCGTTGAAGAAAAACATTCCAGATTTGACCTTAAATTCCCTAGGTGGGGGGGGTTGTTTGGGGTGCCGATCACGAAGCTGAGGTTTCTTTATCGATTGTCGACTAAATTCGTTCAAAGCTTCTCATCGGGAGGGAAATTTGATGGCAAAATGCGACTTTTGACGTTTCCCGGAGCGCTACTATGTTGCTCAAATTGTTTCTTTGAGGGTTATTTGTAGTCATCAACGCGTATCTGATCCAGTATTTGCATTTTTGACAGCTTGCGGTAGGTTACGGTGGGTATGCGGTAGTCTGGTTAGTCTCGGATTTGACTCAAAATTGCTATGCGGAGGTAATTCGGGGTGCTGAATGCGAATTCCATGCCGATGGTGGTTGAGAGATCGCCGCGACGAACACACGTGGCACGCACGCAAGAGAGGAGGTAATGATAGTCATGAACATCGATCAAGTGGTATCACGTTAGATCGCTGCGTCGCGGCTATCTCTCGCCCAGTGATCGACGATACACATATTGCCCCAAAGCAAATTATTCGAGAAGGTGATGAGCATCAAGATAGCAGAGTATTCGAAAAGAAGAGGAGAAAAAGCGCGGCGAGAGAAATTTCTGCAGAATGTGAGTTTGAGTTGCATAACTTGTCTTCGCTTCTCATGTTTAATTCTTATATTTGCGTTTCGTATATGTGTATACAGAATCAATTACGAAATTCAAAGAAAGGAGACCAGTGACGGAGGGGTTGAAAATCGGAGGAGATTGGCTTAACTAGCTCCCACAATAGGGGACAGGGGGCAGCCACACTTTCGTGGATACCCTCTATCCACCATTACGGCGGCGACGGCCTAAAATAATGGGAGCAGGAGAACACACTATTGATTTCGCGGAGGCGGCCCAGCGCCAATGGGCGACGGCTACCCAGAAAAATGAAAACAAGTTACTTGTCACATAAAAGTCCGAAAACAAGTTACTTGTAACATAAAAACCCGAAAACAAGTTTCTTGTAACATATCTAAGCCGATGTAAGTTACTTACGACTTTTATTGTGCCATTTAAGTTACATGTAACATATTGGAGGCGAATTGCCAGCGGTTTCCTGTCGATATGTTGCATGTAACCTAAATGAGAAAACCTAAACAGGCAGCAGTGACTGTTTATACATACGTGTTCCATCTCATTGTTTTGCCAGTTGAAATGCTCTGCGAGTTTCAACAAGTTTCAACTTGCCAACTTCCTGCGTATTCAGTGCTAAAAACGATGGGATAAACGGTCGCTGCTGCCTGTTTAGGAGGCCCCAACTTAAATGGCTTGAGATAAGTCGCAGGTAACTTACATCAGCTTAGATATGTTACAAGTAACTTGTTCTCGATTTCTGAGAGGATACTGGGTGCAGTGCGCCTCCGATATGTTCCATGTAACTCAAACGGCACAATATAAGTCGCAAGTAACCTAAATCGACCAAGAAGATGTTTCTAAGGGAAATCTACGACGCACTCGCGGGGTCAGGCTTACGACTGGCGTTGATGTTGGTTCAACTACCCTAGTTTGAGGTACTTGGCCCCACACCAGCATGGGAGGCCCTGCACAGCACTTTTTCGCGTAGTTTGTGGTCAGGAACACGCTCTCTGCGTCGCGTGTCGTCTGCGTCACGTTATGGCCTTCATAATGAAAATACAAATGTAAGTTACATGTAACATAAGTGTAACTTACATGTAATATAAATTTAAGTTGCATGTAACATAAATGTATGTTACATGTAATATAAATGTAAGTTACTTGAGACATTAAAGTAAGTTACAGTTATATTACAAGTAACTTGTTTTGATTTTTCTGAGTACCTGTCCAGCCTGTTGCGGCAACTTCGGATAGCACCGCCCCTAATCAATATGCGTTGGTGCTTGTGTACAGCGCGCAACGGGAGATCTGCACACAAGAACGAACAGCGGAAATGTTACTCACAAAAATGGATAGCTCAATTTGCGAAAAGATTCTTTGAAGGGTTTCTGTTTCAAAGGAAATAGGTCTTGTCTAATTCGAATGTGAGGCACTTTTTTTCCGAATTTCATCGAATAAATCCGAAATTTAAATTTTCGAATAAATCGAATATTCGAATAAATCCAAATTTTAAATTCTCGAATAAATCGAATATTCGAATAAATCGAAATTTGACATTCTCGAATAAATCGAATATTCGAATAAATCCAAAATTGAAATTCCCGAATAAATCGAATATTCGAATAAATCCAAAATTTAAATTTTCGAATAAATCGAATATTCGAATAAATCCAAAAATTCAATTCTCGAATAAATCGAATATTCGAACAAATCCAAAATTTCAATCCTCGAACAAATCGAATATTCGAATAAATCCAAATTTTAAACTCCCGAATAAATAGAATATTCGAATAAACCCCAAAATTGAAATTCCCGAATGAATCGAATATTCGAATACTCGAATAATCGAATTATTCGAATATTATTCGAATAATTATTCGATTCGGTCCCAAGTCTAGTGTAGACTCTTCCAAAACGGTAACAACCGATCCGGAAGCATCACCCGCCTAGCGACACACCGGTGATTTGGGAAAAAAAGACCCGAAATCACCGCCATCCCGTTCTTGGCTCAAATGAGACCTTTTTTATCTTCTTGCAGATGAGCGCTACAGCAGCTCGTTCGGGAGATTTCGATTTTTTTCAGTACTTGATGAGCGGGAAAAGCGTCAGACAATCCAAACTCCGACACCAAAACAGCGCTGTTGTTGGGTAAAACTCTCTCTGAGTCTCTTCGCAATAACGTTCTCTTTCATAAAATTTATCAAACCCGACAGGCCATGGAAATTCCAAAAGCCGTTACTTCGCGAAGATGCGCTCGTGGTGAAGTCTTACATGAGACTTTCGCAGGGATCCCTGCATTTATTTTATTAGGTTTCCAGCGAGCGCACTGAGGCAGTCCCTATAGAGGTTCCCTATAGACTTGCAATTTCAAAATTTGACGTTTTCTCAACCCTCTTTTTCTTGCATTCAGTATATAATTTTTTCATTAATTTTGAAAAACTTTTCTCGTAAGAAGACCTGCTTTTGAAATTCACCATTCTTAATGAAATGATCTGCCTAAGTCATGAGAAATTTTCTTTGAGCTGTCTTGGAGTCAAAATTTTTCCAAGCGACACCCACCCAATCTTGAAAATGATTTGCATGAGTGTTGGGTCACTTTCATTCTTTTCCGGGGAGTTTCACCGGTTGTCACCGGTTGTCACCGGTTCTCCCAATGGTAAAGGTCCCTCACTTCATCTACCCAGGGGTGAAGGTTGGTGGAGTACATGGCTCCACCCAATGAAGCTATGATTATCACCCCTTACGTCATGGCGTGCCTCCTCGTCTCCCCGTGAGGAAGGAGGCAGAGACGCAGAGCCGCGCGCAGAGAAGAAGAGCAACCGGTTGCGAGCTCGCCGTCTGTGTGGTGAGGCTCGCATCATTCATTGACTCGTGAAAGCGAAACGCGGAGGGTGTAAACAGCGACACCATCCGCAAGCCACAAAAATCGTCCATCGCATTGCGGCGCAGGGTCTTCTTCGTGGGACCGCATCGCCTCACCCACCCCCGCCCTTCATACAGGACGCTGCCAAGGGCGCTCTTCCGTATCCTATGCGCCCTGAACCGATAAGGAGGACAGTATTTGTCTTGGTTGAGCTTCGATTCGAATCTTGCATATGCTACATTGTTGTGAACATGCATTCATCGAGGCATTATAAGGACATGAACGTTAGGGTGATTATTTCGATGGTAAAAGTATGGTTGTGAAGTTAACCAAGACAAATTTGAATTAGTCGTGGTATCAACAATAAAAAAAGTAATCTAGAATTGGGAAGTCTGTTGAATGCTAAATATGGCAAACATCACTGATGGGAGCGGACACCGGGGCGGTGAATGAAATCTTCTCGTTGGTGTAGCAATTATCCCTCACGGCCCTGTGAAGTCCATGTGTAGGCGATGAAAAGTTACAAGCCTACGACTGATCAAAAATAGGTATTAGCAATACCTGGTTCAAGCACTCCGGAGTTTGCTTCGCTCTTCACCAGTAAACGAAAGAAGGTTTATGATCGAGTCTTGGCTCGATATGTCCCATTTGAGCCGAGAACGGGACGGCGGTAATTTCGGCCCAGTTTTACCCAAAATCGCCGGGTTGTAGCTAGGCGGGAGAACCTTCAGGCCGGTTGTTACTGTTTTAAAAGAGTCCACGCTAAGTACACTTGTAACCACGAATGTTTTGCGCCTTAGACAAGAACGACTGTTGGGTCTCCTGGGAAGTCAAATAGGCGAAAAAACGCTGTTTTGACACATCTGAAAGATGTGAAAAATCAAAATGTGCGGAAATTGGCTTTTGTAGTGCTTGTTTGAGAGAGCATCATGAAAGAAGATTACTGGTCGAGTCTCAGGTCGATTGGTCCCATTTGAGCCGAGAACGGGACCCGGGAAGAGACCGAAATATGGATACTTGAAAATTGGTGAAATCGAAATTGATATCCCTATATGTCAGTCTGAATCCCTTCAGAGTGTTCCACTAGAATATACGCAACGGTTATGTAAACACATTCAATCCACCGACCACAATTCCACCACCGCGTTTCGCGCACTCGATTGACTGTGTCACGCCTATATTCCTTGCTGCAGATTAAGACACTTGAGGGCTCGAAAGGAATAGCTCTCAATGCTGATTCCAAACATCTCTTCAGGTTCCAGAATGGACCACTTTGAACAGAGTTATGAGAAAAGGACGCAAAAGACGCGTTTTTGCGTCTTTTTCGTCCAAAACGCAAAAGATACGGCCTGTACTGTACTACAGTTTGTTCGCCACCCTCCCATCGCCGAAGATTTGCTCTCTGTATTTTCAGCTCTCGCTTTCTCTGTCAAAACGGAGTTTTCAAACATATTTTCAGGTTAATGTACGCCCTCTGATAAATGAATATGGAAAAACAGCCCTTCAAAAAGCGAAACTCGTAAAAAAACTACTGACTTGGCGCCACATCGATTTTTTAGCCGTTGCGCAGGATAGCAATCACTTTCTTCGCTAGAGGAAGGCGGGAAGCATACTGCGATAGATGACTGACAGAGAGCTAAAGGCAGTAGGCACGCTCGAAATGGTTGTTGAGATCACTACGTTACTGGGGCCATGTGGTCCCTAGTAGAAGGGTCGCGCTATTGGAAGCGTCAAAAACGAGACAAAAATGCTAAATTCGAGCAATGCAAGTCGAAAAATTTCGACAACTGGCCCATGACCTTCGACAACCCCCGCCCACAAATACAAACTTGTCCAGATTGATGGTTCAAAAACGGTTACTTTTCAATGCCTGCAACGAGGTGGACTTCTCATACAGGCTGTAAGGTGTATCGGGATGTTGATCAAATTCAGATCGCGGGAGCAGTTAGGCTGGCTTAACTGACGCGCGCTTCGGAAAACCACTGCGGGCGCGTCGTCGTTGGGACACATTAATCGAGCGCCAACTGTTTTTCTTGTCAGAGGCCCCACGGTCAACGCGCCCCAACGACGACGCGCACGCAGCAGTTTTCCGTCGTGCGCGTCACGTGTGCCAGCCGAACTGCTCCCGCGCTGTGGATTCGATCAACATCGCAGTCTATCGGCTTCGCAAACCGTTTTGTCGCTATTACACTAAGTAACAAACTTTAACTTTTTCTGTTCCTGGGTTGAAATTGTGTTTTCCTAACCCATTAGGTCCAGAACAGACAGGAAATCGCTGTTATCCCAGGAAAACTTCGGTTATGTGACTAGGACAATGAAATTTTGAAAATCGCGTGTTTATGGAAGACAATTTTTGTTCCTGGCTTCTAAGTGTTATACTTCAATTTTTTACGCCTAATGTACGTGAAGAATTACTTCATTAAGCACAAACTTTGCTTACACGGCGACAGCACGAAGAAACCCTTTTTTTGTGCAAATAGAACGATTTTCATTCATTTTCGGCACTATGATCAGGTAAAAAGAAAAAAATGCACCAGGAATAGACAAACACAGTCGGAAACCACTCAAGAAGGTTCAGAAACGTGTAGATTTTCTAGATTTACGATTGTACTGTGAATCCCTCTGTCGAAGTTGCACCAAATGTAGTTCGCACCCAAGGTTTCGTCATACTGTCCTTGGTAACGATGTTCAAAGTCCAATATACCTTGATGAAAGGGGGCGCCTTGCTCGTTGAATTTGTCGAGATGCGAATCATTTTTATGGACTTTCAGAGACATTCTGCATTCCATTTTGGCGTTATTCTTTATGAAAGTGCACCAACTCCACATAGCTTTCAGCTTTGTGATCACCTAGAAAGCCGTGAACAACTGCAACGGAATTGCACCAAACCGCTCTCGCCGTCCTGTTCAACAGCTTGGCGAAATCCTCACATTTAGTGATCCTCATGATCTGTGGTCCGACGAATATACCTGCCCTGGCCTTAGCCTCGGACAGAGTCGTTACCCACGACAGTCTAACGAAACATGATATGGGACTACACTTGCGTGCAACTTAGAGAGAGTGATTCCCAGTACAATCGTAAATCTAGAAATCCTACCGTTTCTAAATCTTGTTGAGTGCTTTCCGTCTGTGTTTGTCTACTCCTTGTGCATTTTTTTGTTTTTACCTGTTCATAATACCGAAAATGATTAAAAATCTCTCTATTTTCACAAAAAAAAACGAGATCTCTTCGTGTTGTAGTGTGAGCGAAGTTTGTTCTCGATGAAGTCATTTTTTTACATACTTTGGACATAAGCAATTGAAATATAACACTAAGAAGCCAGGAACAAAAATCGTGTTACATAGTGTTATTAGCGTTTCAACCGCGCGCGGTTCTCCCGATACCAAAAACAACCGTTATAGCTTCATTTGCATGAAGTTTTAAATGTTTTTTTCGTTAGTTCCCCATACTACCAGCTCCGAACCTTCGATTTATGTCATAAAATCGATATCATTTCGAGCGTGTCTGCTGCCTTCAATAACCGTCCACCCATATCTTCAGTTGGGTGTAGTTTTGAGGGCGCTTAGCGTTATTTCCGATCTGTACCGATTCCAGCTTTAGCTTCAGCCAGTCGAAATTTTCCTCAACACGTCACCACAAAATACCTCGAGAGCACCAATAAATTTAGCTTTCCTAACAAGTTTACCTCTGGCAGATGGCAAAATGGGAACAGATCGGAAATGAAGCCACGCTAGTTTTGACTCACCAAGCTCTGCTAATGAGCTAAGGTTCCGTCCGTCGCAGACGACCTAGCGCCAAGTGACACTGGGGGTTTGCATCTTTAACATTCGTTATTGACCTGACTCCCCAGTGACCACTGCAGCTGGCCTGTCGCTGACGCTGGAGGCATAGCGGCAGTAGCGGCTGTCACTAATATTATCGATACCATCGTTAACCACGTGCCGTCCCCGGACACGTTGCTTGGGCCAGCCGTCGAGCGTCATGCGCCAGCGGTTCAGCGCTGGCGCATGATGCTCTGATGCCCTGACACTTTGCCGCTGGTCGTCTGCTATGGACGGAGCCTAAGCTGGGCCCCGCTAAAAGAATGAATGCAGATAAATGTAAGTGGTTTTGCTCACCTATGACACCTTCAAAAGGCATCCAATTGCCTATAAAATCATGTGTGAGCCAAGATGAAACCCGAGTTGTGATTATCACATCGTAGTTGGAGTGGGAGCAGCTGGTTGGCTACAGACGAATGGGAGGATTCACAGGCTCGGGCTGCGTGTGGAAACATTTTAGTCCTCGACAAAAACAGATGGGTAATTCCTAGACAGTCCACTTAAGTCGAATGGGGCGAGAATAGCAGTTAAAAATACAGCGGGATTAGCAATGAAGCATAGCGGGTATTGCACTAGAACACCGCAAAAATGAGGACTCTCCGCTAGCTGTGCGGTTCTGCGATAGCTACTAGCGCTCCAGCTCAACAGCACGACATCTAATCATGCATACCATTTGAGGGGGAAGCGGTTTCCGTAACGGGAACAAATTTCGGGTAGCCAAGAAGAAATAGAAACCTCAATCACTCCCAAAAAGGATGCAAATGAGCGTATCCGTCCTTGTTTCAATTCTCCCAAGAAAGAAACGAAATGGCTATAACTGGCAGAATCGGAATGTCATGCAATCGCCTCATCCCTGCCTAGCAGCGAATATGCTGCCGAACGAAATTGTGGTGAGATGAAAGGAAAAGTGCCATCTTTCCAATATGAATTTCATTCATAGATGGCAGGACCGCGCTGAGTTCGGGGGTTGGCCTTTGAATCGATCAACTGTTGCATCCGCTCACTAAATGAGAAAAGAAAGTAATTGACCAACAAGTGATTTAGTAAACTTGAGCGGAAATTGAAATATATCAGATGATTACGTCATGAATGTCTTTTCTGCACATATCTGTCAACTTTTTCTCCCTTGAAAATCAGTTGAAAAAAGGGATTTGATCGGGAGATCATGGGTCAACACAGCGATTCGTAGCGATCGACTCTTCCTTTCTCATGCGTCGATTGGTGGAATGGGGTCTGCAAATGAAGAACAAGGATTCCGAAAAAGCGGTTTTCACTAACCTTCTACCGGGTCGTCAACGTGGCTGTTGTATGGAGTACTAAAGCTTCCATCATATATTGAAAACTCAGAAACGTTCTTCTTCGCGAACGATGCCTTCAAAGGGATCGTCCACTAAGGTTTTTTGCATTTTGCTTTTCTGCAGAAATATGACCTGTTGAAAAGGGTTCAAACGTTCGTGAAATTCCACGTTTCGGTTTCGTCTAATATGGGAGAAAAAGGCTTCAGAATATTGGCGCTCTACCAAATCAAACAACGGAGAGGAACATATGACGTGAGCGATCCAGGATAAGACGCTATTCATGCTACTTAGAGCCAGCGCGGCACGCGCGGGCGTGACTTTAGAGTGTGAACACTTTCCAGGCGCTTGACGGGCGTGCCGCGCTTGCGGAGACTATGAATACTCCAGCGGCGAGGCCATGGTGGAATGAGAGAAAGTGGGCCGTAATTTTTCCAATCAGGCAAACGCTGTACACGCGTTCACCTTCACGATAGCAGAGGATAGTAATGGAATCAATTATCAATAAACGGAGTGAAATTGATGATGGATCAATAATTAAAATTATCAAAAAGCCGCTACGGCCGTCGCCGCCATGGCGGAGCGGGCGTCACACGCGAAACGCTCGGGCGTGACGTCCGGCCATCCATACCCGCCCGTCACACGCGTGCCGCGCTCGCGTTGAGGAGTATGAATAGCGCCTAATGCGTGTCCTGTTTATCGGCTATTCCGAGGTGCGACCCCTCTCTCCATGTTGGAAATTTCTACGGCAGCCCTCACAAAAAGGGGTAGTGAGTGTACCAATTATAGAGACGTTGTTTTTCTTTTTAATTCATGTATGTGTTGAAAAATGGATGATTATGAGGAAGTATTCAAAAGTTCTTTTGGCGATATCTTTGATATTCCAGGCTTTTTTTTTGTCCTCAGATGCTTTAAGTCAAATTGGATTTTTCGGCAATTTTGGTGCCCCGGCAGACATTTTCTTCGTCCTTTGCTCGACTGTGGAAGGCCCGCGATTGATACTAGGCTTAGCATCCTCTGCAAAACGTCTTAATTTTCACGACTCATGGCGCGAGGGATACTGCTCCCTCCGTCTGTCGTGCGCTCTCTCACCGTCTCTCACCTCCGCTCCGTACCAGCATGCGTAGGAACCATTAGAATTCCGCCGTCAACAAGATCGGCAGCGGCCGACCAGGTGCATGCCCGTACTGTGGTGCTCCCGGACACGACACGGCGCACTTGTTTATGTGCCCGAAAAGATCTACCTCCTTAACCACAATGGACCTTTGGACGAATCCTGTGAAGGCCGCCCAGTTCCTCAACCTATGACAAAAACCTTATTTGAGGCTGCAAAAGAAGAAGAAGAATTCCGCCGTTTTACAGCCTTTAAATGGCCTGTTTTCAATTCGCAACCTGCCGTCTGGAGCCATTTGCCGCCGAGCGGCGCCTCGGTTATTGAGGCGTTCTTTCGATCCGAGATAATCGACGTCAAGTTCTCGGCTCTAACAGGACATATCGACCTGAAACTCGTGTAGTACCTTTTCTGTGATCCTCTTCCAAATAAGCACTGCAGCAGCTAGAGACAGAAAACTCGATTTGTTACTACCTTCTGAGAGACTAAGTGAAAACTACGTTTTTCGGCGACATTGATGTCCCGGCAGAAAGGTTTGCGAATGAAACTAGGATCAGTATAGGCTGCACTGAAGCCGAAACCAGAAGTCTGGAGGCATATGTCGCCGAGTGGCGCCTCGCTCATTGAGACGTTTTTTCGGCCCCAGATAACTGAGGTCCCGTTCTCGGCTCTAACGAGCGGGACTCGGGCAGTAACTTTTGATCAGTTAGATCCCTGCGGCCTCTCCTTCCTTGGAGCCCTGAGCTGCGGTCCCTAGGTTATGATAACCGAGGGTGTTTTAACCTGGAGCGATCGTGATGATTACCGTGATCAGCATGAGAACAACGTCATAAGTCTACATCACACGATCACCTCCCTTCCTGCACCGGACAACCGGACCTGGCCTCCCCACTTAGCTCACTCATTAGCAGCTTACTTCTTCTTCATAAGACGAATTTAATGCGTGAAACATCTATAAATTTCAGTGCGTAGCAAGGTGACCACATATACACATTCAGTAAAAGAGAAATCGAAAACTAACGTGGACGATGCCTTTCGAAGGCCACGGGTCCACATAAGTAGCGCAAGTGATCAACTCTCTCTACTGGTGCGCAGACATTGGGCGCTTTGCACTCCGTTTTTAAGGATACATTCATAAAGAAAATTGAGTGGTCATCGAGGTTCAAGAAAGCGGTTGGGAAAGTGAAGAAAAAATGAGAAACGTGGTGAAACAACTGAAACAACGAATTGGAGACCGGTCTATCATGGACTCATTATTGACTGAAGGCAGTCACCAAAACTGTACTGTGCTTATCTGGGCCAAATTCAAATCCGCAATTGCGTCTCGACACGCTATGCGACCGCACGCGCCCGAGTCAGTCGAGTTTCCAGCGCCAAAGCCAACTCGATGTGGTTTTTTTTGCAGTTTTCTCTAATTTTATTTAGTGTTCAGCTTCCAAAACTCACCTAGAGTCAACAGATTGACGGCTGCGGCACTGGAAACTCTTCCGAATCGAAAGCGCGCGGCCGCAGAGCATGTAGAGACGCAATTACGGACCGGAATTCGGCCCAGAGAAGCACAGTATGCAAATTGATGAATGGTAATTTTTGTTGTGGGGTGAAAATGGAGTGACATCGAGTAACACTGCGGCATGCTCGCGCGATTGAAACAGCCAAGAACACTGACAAAATGGTTGAGATAGCGAAGCCGATACTCCTACAACCTGTACTAGAACGCTCCTCTCTTTGGAAGCATCAGGAAACAAAGTGACTGTATCCGAACGATCAATCTGGACGAGTTTTTATTGGAATGTGGAGTTGGCGAAGCTCATGGGCAGAGTTGTCAAAATTTTTCGACTTGACATTTCACTAATAAAAAATCTTGACTCGTTCTTGACGGTTCCAACGGCGTGAGCGTTGTACTAGGGGCCACACGACTCCAGTAATGTAGTTATTTCCACAACTTTTCAAGCTTATCTGATGCCTTTAATGCCTCTGATGAACTCTTGGGACGATCCCCAACCCAAACTCATTCCATCCCTACCGACAGCTGGGGACGATCCCCTAAAGTGGGCGGAGTTGGTCCCTCCTAAGTATGCTATTGGGAGGAACAGGGTTGAGTTTTGCAGGGACTTGGTTGGCCGTGGTTGGTCCCTCCTAAGTTCGCTATTGGGAGGGACCTAAGTTGAGTTTTGCAGGGACAAGGTTGGCTGTGGTTGGTCCCTTATAAGATTGTTATTGGGAGGGACCAAAGTTGAGTTTTGCAGGGACTTAGTAGGCTCTGTAAGGCCGTTCTTAGAGAGCCGGGTCTCAAAATGCTTACCATACCGCTTACCCTTCCGCTAGCTTCCTCGGTCGTTACGTGTGTACTGTGCTCACACGTAACTCAGTAAAACTAAAACTGCTCAGTAGACTTACGCATTTCCTCACAGTATCAAAACGTTAATCAACACAGAATCCATCAAAAATTTACTTCCTATGCATATTCCTTCAAAATCAATCCAAAATCAGAAACTGAAAAAAACTAACAACACAGTATGAATCTCATACACGAAGAAAATGAGGTCTTCTCACAAGCTGCAAGCAGCAATGATACAGGTTTAACATATACAGGATTAACGCCATACAGGAATGATATTTCATGATTTCACACCAAGAAAACCGGCGGCCATGGATAGAAAATCTTCAAATGAAAGGCAAACTATCCTGGGCAACCCGAAGCCTGCATTTAATGCACGTCCCACAAAGTGAAATAGAGAAGGCTAAAAACGTGCCCAAAATGAGAATATACATGAAAATCGACAAGAATATAAACCAAATTGTAAATATTTTTGTCAAGATGAGCTCCATCTTCGACGTACACTCATCATTACTGCGCATTGGTAGACGGCTCATTCGCGACTACTCTCCTTTTCTGAAATGTGTATTGTTACACAAAAAACAACTCTGTGAGTTTTGACCGAGAATTAGCAGTGAAATGCCTGCTTGTCGCGTAATAGCCGTCGAAAAATGATTGCCACGAAATAACCGCAGAATAATCGCTAAACAACGCTAGCAACGAAATGGCCGCCAAATATGTGGTCTGCTTAACCGCGCCCTACTCTGGAAAGGTAAGAATAAAATCGGGTTTCCTGATCACCCATTATTACTGCTTCCCCTTACATGAGCGTATTTTTGTTATGATTGACGAGATCGTTGTCTGTAATTGTGAATGAAGGTAAGACGGGCAATAAAAGTTTGTAGCATCATTACTAGATTGGTGGCTGTGTTAAAAGCACCAGTTGCCAGGAAATAGCCGAGAAATAGTCCCCCTCCAAGATCCGCAGCGGCTCCTGGTGGGCTACTTCTCGGCTATATCTCGGCCGAGCCATGGCCGCGAATTAGCCTGGATACAGCCCACCGGGAGCCGCTGCGGAGCCTGGAGGGGGCTATTTCTCGGCCAAATTTTTCAGAGAAAAAAGAGGAAAATTAGCTTACCGGCTTAGCATTGAGATGATTTTTTGCGAAGGGTGAATTGGCGTGTCTCAGCTTTAAAAAAATCATATACTCTCAGTCTTTGAGCCATACTCGTTGAAATGACTATGATTTTTTCTTTTAGAAGTCTTTCGATATATGAGCCTTTCGATATACTTTTGGTGGCTAAAGTTTCCACCTACTAGATCACAACACAACATTATGTAACCAGCTACAGATTGGCATCGCCGCTAGCCCTACCCCCTTTCCTCTACACCAATTCTTTCTCCATGGATTCAATCTATCAGTTTCTTACGCAGCTTCTTTTGAGATTTAACAGCTTTCTACGGTATTCTTTGAGGCATCTATCGCATTATTTCTACAGCCCATGCTGCCCTGTCAGTATAGTTGTACACGAACGAAATTTTCGAAAAATTTCCGAAAGATTTTTTGGAATTCTTTTCGTTCGTTTTCGTTCGTTCAAAGATTCGTCGAACGAAATTTTTTTCAGATTCCGTTCGTTCGAAATTTTGTGGAACGGAATTTTTTAAAATTTCTTCCGTTAGAAATTTTTTTAAACGAATTTTTTTCATCTTTCGTTCGTTCGACATTTTTTTCGAAATTGTACAACTATATCTGTCAGCTCTCACGATGCTCTGCGAACCCCTTTTAAAGCTCTCCGAGGCGTATTGCACGTTCCCTTAGGGGAAACCTTCCTTCATCCCTTACATTTTTCAACTTCTTTCTAGAGCCCTGAAAAGATTACATGAACTCCCTGACTTAGGTCTATTTACAATAGAATTATGGAATGAACACACCCTGACTAGGAACTGCGTTAAACTTCCTGTGGAGATTCGGAAAGCCATGTTGTCGCTGGTGTACATAGGTCTGTGACAGTACATAAATGATCCGTGCTTGAAATTCCCTAAATGGCTGCGGGGATTCCAAAGAAATGATTCTTATTGCTTTACAAAGATATGAAGGTACCCATCCGTGAATTTTTGGGGTGTTCAGAAAAAGTTTTTGGATGATGCTGAAAACGTGCATCTGGGTGTTATTTTGAACGCTGAACCGGAGTCTGGAGTCTGTTCCTCGCCTGACTTAGGGTTACGGTAGGTTACGGTGGACAAGATGCCTTTTAACTGGCGTTACTTATCTTAAAATTTCGAAAATCGAAAATTGGACCTCAAATTTGTATTCGCCTTGCCAGATACCACCCACAGGGAAATTTTGAGTCAAATCTTTTTGACCGAGCTACCTTATACCCACCGTAATCTACCGTAATCTGCAGAAAATCGATAACCGGACTCCAGATTCGTGTTCAGCTTTCCAAATAGCCACCAGAAGAATAGTTTGAGGATTATCTACCGTAGCACTCCAAAAATCTCAAAACTGGCGTTTTTCCCACGAAATTTTCCCCGGTTGGGAAGCTTCGAACGAAATTAGCCGAAAATTTTGGAAAACTACAAATAAACTCAGATTCGTGATCAGCGCCCAAAAAAACCCACCTGTGAGAATTTTAGGTCAAATCTTGAACATTTTTCTAAAACGCTTCCAGAGCACTCTAATCGGTAAGAATAAACGCCCAACCGAAAATCCGTTCAGTCCAAAACGCTGTCAGTCTGGACAAAGTATGGAAAATGCGCCTTCACCCGAATTTCGCTCAGGGGAGCAGTTTTGGGTGCTGAACACAATTATGAGGTCCGTTTCCGAGTTTTCGGAAGATTAATGCCCTTTTTGAGGGTACAAAAAGCACAAAGAACGACCTTTTTAGACTTGTTACTTCTTGGAACCTGCAGCTCGGGGCGGGATACTGCGCATTTTCACTATTGAGCCACTAGAGCAGAGTCCAGCAGCCCGTTGGCAAAGGCCGCAAAATACTTACGATCCCCCCCCCTCGGAGGTCGGTCCGCGCCTAAAAATATGGGAAATTATAACGGCCCCCCTTTCAGGAAAAAATCGGTCCTTCCGTTTTCCATTTAGAGGCAGCATACACGCTCAGAAATGATATCAATTTTATGGAATGAATCGATGGTCTGAAGCTGTTAGTATTCAGAAATAACGGAAAAACAAAAAAAATTCGACTGAAATGAAGATATAACGGTTCGTTCTATATTGGTCCGAAAGTGGACGAGTTGTACCGCATTCGCTGAAATAGCGGAGCTAGCGACAAATTTGTTGGGATAACGACGCTTATGAACTCTTAAAGCCCTTTCTGGAACGCCTACGCCCTTAGAAGCCTGAAAAGTGATCCAAAACGACCGTAATCGAGCATGGAATATCTGAATTGAAGGGCGGAGCCCGTATCGATGGGCGGAGAAAGGATGATTTGGTGACTCAATACGGCTCAAACACGGCCATTTTAACTCGTTTTTGAGGCTTGCAACTTCGTGAGGGCTCTTCTAGGGCCTGCACGACCTCAATAATATAGTTATCTCAACAAATTTTGCGAGCGTGTCTGCTGCCTTTAAAGATTCCGGATAGAATCAAAGAAAAAATAATAAAATGGAACTGTATAAAAAACAGCCCGCCCCTAGCCCCATCAAAAATCATACTGGAAAAAAGTCGGCAGTAAGCTGATTCCAACAAATTGCCAGAAATTAACCACTAGCCCAACAAAACCAGAAGAAAATCCAGAAAAAATTTGGGCAGGCTGGAATATGCAAAAATAAAAATAAACAAACAGCCCGATGCCCGTCCAAACGCGGGCATTAATCGTGAATTTGGGGAACTGCTCTGAGAAATATTGCCGCGACTCCTCCGCGACTGCCCCGGGACTCTACCGCGATCCTGGACTGCCCCGCGACTCCCCCGCGATCCTTGACTCTTCCGCGACTCTGCCGCGACTCTTCCGAGACTCCCCCGCGACCTCTTCTTGGATGAAGCTTCCGCGACTCTACCGCGACTCCCCCGCGACTCTACGGCTATGTCGTCGTATCGATTAAACTCCTGGCGTTCACTCCTATCAATTTCCTCTTTAACGCCCAGCGAGCGGTCGCTGTAATGCCTTCTCTCCTGTTGCAATATCCTCTCTGAATCCAACTCATTTATAACAATTTGATTGATTCGACCCACCATTTTGAGGCCATCAGCTGTTAAAGAACTCCTAGCCGTCCATTCACTCCATCACATTATCAGAACCAGTATGCGACCACGTACATTTTAGCTAAATAACCTTCGAGCTAAGCTTTCTCATGCACATAATACTTGAAGTTCTGAGTGTTTTCTCTGATCTATTTCGTTCATTCCTCTGTTCATTGTCATCACCATAAGTCAACGTCTAGCAGACCGTTTTTGTGTACATCTAAAGTGCTGTGTCCATCCATCATGATCACCAACTTTTTTTCAAAAATGTCGAAACTTTTTCCGTCCCGAAATGGATCAATTTTTTCTCTACGATTTCTGGAATCGAAATTTTCCACAAATAAATTGAAATTTTTATACAATTTTTGTATTTACCAACATTTATACGTAATTACGGTACGTAATTACGCCTCTTGATTTTTTCCAATGTTTCACGCAACTTGGATCTAAAAATCGCAAGAAGACTGGAAGCGAAATACAATGAAACGTTCTTTTTGAATTCCAGGCTCATAGCTGAGAAATCTGATAATAAACATATCAGCGCAAAACATTTAAAAGCTATTGTTTCTGTGCAGCGTTGCCGCCTTTTCAGCCAATGACTTGCCTTGGAGACAACCCGTTAAAGCTTTTTTCGATTAAAGATGGGGCACATATAAGAAATTTGATTGCGTTCTCTATAATCAAAAATAACCGTATTTCTCATATATTCATGTACATGCTTTCTGTTAGGTTTTTTAGTTGAACCTTCTTGAGTCAAGAACTTAAATATGTTTGGCTTATCGAACCAGGGTAAAGGGTAGCGGTGTGCTCGGTCCGTGAGATGTGCCCCACATTTGGACTGGGTGGGGCGCTCTCGCGTCGAGGTGGTGGCTTTTAAGGCGGAGAAGACCCTCAGCTATGAATTTTGTGATTTTCAGTTGATTGTGTAGTAGGCCTCTCTTGTATAACACGTGTCAAGCGCGAGATCTCAATTCCTCGAAACAAGCGAGATATGAGGGACCACGCCTGGCGCGACCCCCTCGGCTCACCACCACGACCACTCCACCTTCTTGAATTCCGAACCCGATAACCGCTCGATGGATGTTTGAATTTCGAGGACATTCTGCGATTTTAGGGATACCATCGTGATCAGCGTGTGATTCACTCCAGGATAAGCATAAGACTTGAAAAATAGTTATTAGGGTGTTCTGTGCCTTTAACCCTTCGTGTGCACCAATTTGAGTGGGGTGCGCAACTTCAGGATAAAATCAATTAGCGGGACTGTAATTAGTTCTCGACTCAGATTTCCAGAGGGTATAATTAACTCCATCGACTCAGAATCTCTCGCACACTCCGCACAACGACTAGATCGCCGCAACGATCTGTGCCTTCTTCTTCTTCTGCAATCTCAAAGTGGTCTCAAAGTGGTTTTCTGTCATAGGTTGAGGAACTGGTCGGCCTTCACATGATTCGTCCAAAGGTCCATTGTAGTTAAGGAGGTGGGTCTCCTCGAACACATGAACAAGTGCGCCGTGTCGTGTCCGGGAGCACCACAGTCCGGGCATGCGCCTGGTCGGCTGCTGTCGATCTTGTTGACGTGAGACATGAGCAGAATAGAGTTACCACAGCGCAGCGAGGCAGGAGCACATCTGGGTCGCCTGCCGACTTGAGCTCGGACTCGCAAACCCGAGGCGGCACTGCTCCTAAGATAGGGTTCACAGCCGCCTTCTCCAGATATCCTCGAACAAGCTGCGCGTGCTCCTTACGCAGAAGACGAAGCCTTTCCATGCTGGAGTCGGCCCATCTCTGGGCATCTGCGAACGGCGTCCTAGACCTCTCTCTAATGGGCTTCATGACTCTCTTCGTCGGATGATTCGGCTGTCTCAGAACAATAATATACATCTGCTGTGCCTGGAGTTCACAATGCTTCTTAACCGGCAATATGCAGGCCTCCGCGTCAAGATGTTGTATTGGGGAGCTCCTTGCACAACCGGTAGCAATTTTAAGCGCAGGAGAGCTGCGGTCGACCAGCACCTCTCCCATGACGAAAACCCTCTTCTTGGAGGGGTTGACGTCGGTTTGCACGTAGGCGGTCTTCTTTCCTCCACACTGCCACGGCACGAACGTACGACATCTCATCTGTGCTTTCATATCCCACATAGAGGAGGGTGAGTAGAGCCATTGGCATCGATTGGAATGGGACGCTCCTAATCGCTCGGCGATAGGCAAAGATACGGGCAAAGAAAAGACCTTGCGACGCGGATTCTTTTTTCAAATGCATCCAGGACGCTTTTAAACAGGCACTCCCGGCTGTACAGCCTGAAAAGCGGAAACATCATCTACACAGGGTTCGCGCAAGAATTTTAATCTGATGAATGGACGGGGCTGCGACGGTAGATCACTCCGCGCGAATCGAAACCCCATTCCCCAGTGAGGCTGCCAACCCCGCACGTTCAGCCGCCTGGTCCATGCGTCAGACTTAATCGAAAACGGAAACCATACAACGAGGTGAGTGCTCTCCGAACGGCGGGAAACTTTGTGGAGGAAAAGCGTCTGAGGAGGAGGATGCGTCCGCAGCTTCAGTGCGGTGGCGAACGAGTGGACGTGTAGAGCTGTGGAGCTGGAGATGGCTTGGGAGGAGAAGAATTCGAAAAAGCCTACTCGTTGTAGCGACAGTACAGCGGCAAGATGAAGAGATGTTTGCCTATACTGAATACTGCGAACGGAGTCGCAGTTGGCGATGAGACGCTGCCATTATAAAAGGATAACTTCCAGTTCACTACTGAATCGTCCAGCTTCATCAGTACCTGAGCTCCCGCATGTTCAGAGAGCACATTGTGATGTCAGTGAGGAACCGCCGACTGAGGCTGAGGTTTTGAATTGTGTCCGGAAAATAAGGAATGGAAGGGCAGGTGGAGATGACAACATCACTGCTGAAATGTTGAAAGCTCTCCCTCCGTCTGGGATTCGTGAAATGACAAACACTATCCGTACCATATGGATCAGCGAAAGATACCCGATTCGTAGAGACACGCGATCATCGTACCTCTTCACAAGAAGCTATCCGTCACGGATCCTAAAAACTACAGAGGAATCTCTCTACTTCGTGTCAAGGTTTTAGAACGTATCATTCTCGAGCTACTTATCAAACATCGTGAAGGAACGACCAGAGATGAGCAAGCCGGTTTTCGACCTGGAAGATCGACCATCGACCAAGTGCTCGTCGTGAGAGGAGTAATTGAATCGTGGCAGCGGTATTCAGAAGCCATTACAGCTTGCTTTTTTTAACTTTGAAGCCGCGTTCGACTCTGCTCATCGTGATCGATTGCTCAATGCTCTGCGAGCAGATGGAGTCCCGGAAAAGTATATTCGGTTAATCGAGGACATGAACATAGGAACAACAGCAGCAGTTCGTACACCTGTCGGATTTACGTCAGCTTTCGAGGTGAAAAGGAGTAATGCAAGGAGTTGTAGCGGGACCTTTTCTATTCAACTTCGCTGTTGATGACATCATGCGTAGAGTTGCAGAACAGTTTCCTGCGGACGTGATACTAACACCATGAGGACGTTCCCTTGTCGACCTGGAGTACGCCGAGGAAGTTGTGTTATTCGCTGAAAACAACGCAAAACTGGTAAGGATTGTGAACCTCGTTTTGAAGCATGCCGCAGGGACTTCGACTTCGTTCCCACAAATGCAAGCAAATTTGGGTCTCTCAGAGGCCATCAGCGGGAGTTTGTGTGGACGGATAACGTATCGAACTGGTGGATGATTTTGCTACATTTTTGGGGTGTTTGCTGAAGAACCATGGTGCAGCAGATACTTAACAGCGATGTTTGAAAGCTACGTCTGCATTCAATTCTCTAACCAAGTGTTTGTGGTCTACCCCCATCGCGAAGGAAGTCAAGTTGCGCGTCTACCTATCCGCTATTCGCCCTATCATGATGTACGGGTCGGAGACGTGGGCAGCATCGAAGAAGCAGATGGAAAGGTTGGATCGCACGGAAAGGAAGCTGTTTAGACGTTTGCTTGGATATTTCTGGCCGCAGAAGTGCCACGACGAAGACCTCTACAACGAAATCGACGCCTTACATCAACGCTTGTCATGAGAGAGGTGCCAACATCTCTCAACGCCAACTCAAGCGGCAACGGAAGGTCGTCTTCGCTTGTTCGCGCATAATTTAAGGAGACCGCCAGCTTGCCAGGACGGCACGTTTCGGTAAAGATGAGGAATGATCGCGTCAGGCGAAAACCAACCGGCCTACACAAAAACACCAAAAACTAGAACACGTTTGTCGTCTGCACTGACTCTATGTTATCCCTGTAGTCCGAACGAGTCGTGAGCCACAACTTTACCGCGGTTCTACCACGATACTGTGCTGCTCGATGCCTGCGGACCCAGTGGGGAGAAGTCGCGAGTTCGTTGCGGCGGAGTCCAGGAGTTTGAAGCGGCTCTCATTTAGACCTCTTGTTGGGAGTAGATTTGCCGCCGTTTCTCGCAGATGGCCACCTACCACAATCGCAGCGAACGCTGGCGTGATGGGTCGATTGCGAGAATATGGGCGACAACTACACTGCCAACCACAGGTCTAGATGAGAGCCGCTTGCTAAGCCCTAGACTTCCAGCGACAACCCCGCGTCATCTCCGCGTCTCCCCCGCGACTGCCCCGCAATTCCCCCGCGTCTCCTCCGCGTTCTCCCCGCGTATCCTCCGCGTCTTTCCCGTATCTCCTCCGCGACTGCCCCGCATCTCACCCGCGTCTCCTCCGCGACTGCCCCGCGACTCCTCCGGCTCGGCGCCGGCAGGCACCGAGCCGGTGGAGTCGCGGGGCAGTCGCGGGGAAGTCGCGGCGAAAATTCTCAGAGTGACTCTGGCATTCGCTCGCGTGTAGCCCTACACAAACTCACTTGTTGCCCAGTGACACCTGGGCAACAAGTCATTTTTCTGGGGCGCGACATGGAAAGTGTGGGGCGATTGTGAGCATTTGTGCCCACAAAACCACTTGTACCCCCACTAAATCACTAGTCGCCCCGCGAAAACACTTGTTGCCCCGAAAGAGCAACTGCTGACCCTAAAATCACTTGTTGCCCCGCAGGTTCCTTGTTGCCCCGTTAAACCACTTGTTGCCCCCAAAACCAGTTGTTGCTCGGATTCATCATTTGATCATTCGGACCCCACTGCGTTGTTTATTCACGGAGTTCCGTCTACTCTCTAGACACCTTGTACTTCCAAACCCTTCTTCTTCTTCTTCCTCCTCTTCCTCGTCTTCCTCGTCTTCTTCTTCTTCCCACTCTTCCTCGTCGTCTTCTTCTTCTTCTTCCTCTCCTCTTCCTCGTCTTCCTCGTCTTCTTCTTCTTCCTCGTCTTCCTCGTCTTCTTCTTCTTCTTCTTCTTCTTCTTCTTCTTCTTCTTCTTCTTCTTCTTCTTCTTCTTCTTCTTCTTCTTCTTCTTCTTCTTCTTCTTCTTCTTCTTCTTCTTCTTCTTTTTCTTCTTCTTCTTCTTCTTCTTCTTCTTCTTCTTCTTCTTCTTCTTCTTCTTCTTCTTCTTCTTCTTCTTCCTCGTCTTCCTCGTCTTCTTCTTCCTCTTCTTCCTCTTCTTCCTCTTCTTCCTCTTCCTCCTCTTCCTCGTCTTCTTCTTCTTCTTCTTCCTCTTCCTCGTCTTCCTCGTCTTCCTCGTCTTCTTCTTCTTCTTCTTCTTCCTCGTCTTCCTCGTCTTCTTCTTCTTCCTCGTCTTCCTCGTCTTCTTCTTCTTCTTCTTCTTCTTCTTCTTCTTCTTCTTCTTCTTCTTCTTTCTTCTTCTTCTTCTTCTTCTTCTTCTTCTTCTTTCTTCTTCTTCTTCTTCTTCTTCTTCTTCTTCTTCTTCTTCTTCTTCTTTCTTCTTCTTCTTCTTCTTCTTCTTCTTCTTCTTCTTCTTCTTCTTCTTCTTCTTCTTCTTCTTCTTCTTCTTCTTCTTCTTCTTCTTCTTCTTCTTCCTCTTCCTCGTCTTCCTCGTCTTCTTCTTCTTCCTCTTCCTCGTCTTCCTCGTCTTCTTCTTCTTCTTCTTCTTCCTCGTCTTCCTCGTCTTCTTCTTCTTCCTCGTCTTCCTCGTCTTCTTCGTCTTCTTCTTCGTCTTCTTCTTCGTCTTCTTCTTCTTCTTCTTCTTCTTCTTCTCCTTCTTCTTCTTCTTCTTCTTCTTCTTCTTCTTCTTCTTTTTCTTCTTCTTCTTCTTCTTCTTCTTCTTCTTTCTTCTTCTTCTTCTTCTTTCTTCTTCTTCTTCCTCGTCTTCCTCGTCTTCTTCTTCTTCTTCTTCTTCCTCGTCTTCCTCGTCTTCTTCTTTCTTCCTCGTCTTCCTCGTCTTCTTCTTCTTCTTCTTCTTCTTCTTTTTTTCTTCCTCTTCTTCTTCTTCTTCTTCTTCTTCTTTTTCTTCTTCTTCTTCTTCTTCTTCCTCGTCTTCCTCGTCTTCTTCTTCTTCTTCTTCTTCTTCTTCTTCTTCTTCTTCTTCTTCTTCTTCTTCTTCTTCTTCTTCTTCTTCTTCTTCTTCTTCTTCTTCTTCTTCTTCTTCTTCTTCTTCTTCTTCTTCTTCTTCCTCTTCCTCGTCTTCCTCGTCTTCTTCTTCTTCCTCTTCCTCGTCTTCCTCGTCTTCTTCCCATTCTTCCTCTTCTACCTCGCCGCTTGTGAGTGTGGCTTAAAGGCAGTGGTCGCGATGAAAAGCGTTATCTACGAAACTATAGAAATCAGCCTAGCTTGAAAACAGCTGAAAAACTATGAAGGTAGCGCGGTGAAAAAACGGGCCAGAATCAGAGTTTCTAGGGCCCAAAGATTGTGCGTAGTATTTCACTGGGAGTGTGCAGGGTGTCATGTGCATGTGTGCAGTACATATAGTAGAGGTGCAGGACCCAGTAGGGTCCTGCACATCCTGCGCACTCCCAATGGGATCCTGCACACTCTCAGTGAAGTCCTGCACACCCCCAATGAGGTCCTGCACACATCCTGCACACTCACACTGTGGTACTGCACCAAACCATAAACGTCCTGCACCCCATTCACGACGACTTGCATACTCTTCGGCAAGCGTAAGCGTAAGGAAAACGCGTTATCGCATGTGATCTCGCGTTAAGTCCGCGCAAAACTGCAACCAAACGGGAGCTGACAGAGAAAATGGAAATAGTGTGTGAATGAAGAAAAAGATGGATAGCTTCCGAAAAAGTCCTCCGGAGGACTTTTTCGGAAGCTATCCATCTTTTCCTTCATTCACACACTATTTCCATTTTTCTGTCAGCTCACGTTAAGTTGCTGTTTTGCGCGGACTTACTAAACTGAAAAAAGCTCAGAAAAACTTGAAAAAAAAATTCTAAATCGCTAATTTTTCTCCAAAAAAAAGGCAGAGCGGACCAATTTTTTGAATTTTTTTCAATGCGTATCTAGTGGCTCATACAGTGAGTGTGCTTAGTTTAAGAAATGCCTGGCGCATCTTCTGAAAATCGTCAACTGAAAAGCTCACGGTCAGCTGCAGTTAACCGCGAGTTAACTCGCGGTTATCTACCCATTTACTACCACCCCAGATTTATTTCTAAATGCACCTCATCAGACTAGAAGAAAATCACGAATAAATTAGAGGATATCAAACGAATAAAAATTTTCGAATATTCGAATAAACGAATTATTCAGAAAATTGACTTTTCCGAATATTCGAATAAACGAATAATTCGGATAATTGACTCTTTCGAATATTCGAATAAGCGAATTATTCAAAAAATTGACTTTTCCGAATATTCGAATGAACGAATTATTCGGATAATTGACTCTTTCGAATATTCGAATAAACGAATTATTCGGATAATTGACTCTTTCGAATGTTCGAATAAGCGAAATATTCGAAAAATTGACTTTTTCGAATACTCGAATTATTCGAATATTCGATTATTCGTTTATTCGACGGAATATTCGTTTTCCAAATATTCGTTGACATACTCTAGAAAAAATCTTGAATCTTTTTTCTGGAATCTTTTTTTTTCAAATGTTCGGCGTTGCGAATAATTCGGAAATGTTCACTTTTCGAATATTCGATTTTCCAAATAATTCGGAAATGGCTTTTTTAATTTTCGACTTTTCGAATGATTCGAAGTCGCCTTCTTTAATCGAATATTTAGTTTACGAATCATTCGATTTGGTAGAAGTATAGTTCCCACCCCCATGAAATTTTAGGGTGTTTTTGAGAAAAAAAAATCGGATTCTGGTCAAAAGTGGCAATCGGGGGCACTATCAATATGTCACGGTATCAGGCAGTAAACATGGAGAACTCTTGAAAGAAAAACCATTACACTTCCGTGAGAATTTTGCGCCGGTGGCAAATTCTAAACTTGTATCTAGCGTACCACTTCGGAAATCGTCAAAAGTCGCGATTTGCCATCAAATTTTTCCTAAAAAAAAAGCTTCGAAAGAATCAAGTCGAAAATTTCAGAAAATTGACACATAAACCCCCGAATTCGTAATCAGCGCCCCAAATAACACAACTGGGAGGGTATTAAGTTAAATCTGGAACATTTTTAAAAACGCTTTCGGGGCCCACTAATTGATATTAATAAACCCCAACCGAAAATCCGTACAAATCCATAACGCTATCAGTCTGTACAAAGTTTGGGTAATGTGCCTTCACCCAAACTTGGGCCAGAGGGGTTGTTTTGGGCGCTGAACACAATTATGAGGTCAGTTTCCAAATTCTCTAAAGACTAGTGCACGTTTTGGAAGGTACAACAGGTACAGAAATCTGACGAAAAACGTCTATAACTCCTTTCGGTGTGGTTTTAGGTGGATGCGAAGACCATAATCGGTTTTACACCAAAAAACGGTTCTAGAGAGTTACATTTCTTCCAGAATAGTTAGGCTAACTAAAGTAGCTCCCTTAAGAGCCTCACTAGACATGAGCTTATAGAAGAAAGTGGAAAATGGAGGAAGATTGAGGTGATGATCAGGAGAGAAAGAAAACACGCGGGCGCACGCGACACGACCGCACACGCCACCGCCCAGGCCTCCTCCGCGCCGGCGCTAGCTGGGGCGAGACAGTCCACACAATGCTCACAAAGATTTTGTGGGCATTGCCCACAATCTTTTTTGTGGGCACTCGACTCTCGCCGGCGCGATTATGTGGAACGTCTAGCGCCGACGAAAAAGGACGCGAAATTGGCCACGCCCTCCGGGGCAACACGCGAGCGAATGCCAGAGGAGATGAAGTTTACGGTCGAATAAAACGCGATGAATGTTACGTCTAATTTTTTTACCCACCCCCAACTTAGCCAAACGTCAGACTTTCCCTTCCTTTCTGCGATCGAAAAAGTTGTTGGCCTAGGAGAAAATTCCTCACCAGAATACAACTTTTAATTTCAGCTAGTTTCTGAGATATCAACGCCTAAAAAAGGCGACTTCGGGTAATTGCTCCTGTAATCGATTAAGTGATGATGTTATTTTTCAGTAATAATTTATTGGAAGAATTCGAAAAATACCGATTCGCTTCCATTCGAGCGAATAATTAACAAGAACGGCCAAGGGTGCTAAGGCTATAATAGAATGCGCCCAGGCCTCGCGCCCTTCCCACAATGGCGTCCGGGCCTGGCGCTCCTTATGGCGCCTTACATATTTTGAAGTATTACTATTTCGGAAGCTTGAGAAGCTGGGAGAAAAAACTCTATGCAAATTTTGACACAGTCCAATTACCCTCTATAAAACGTCGAAATTCACATCATTCGAGGCGCGAGCGGCGGACGCGTCGCCCCGGTCTCCGTCTGCCCTACGCTCTCTCACTGTCTCTAACCTCCTCTCCGCACCAGCACGCGTAAGAACCAAGTGAATTTCGCCGTTTCATAGCCTATACCTTCAAGTCTGGACCATTGGTGTTTCGAAATCCAATTGCTGAAGGGGTGCCAACCGTTGGATAGTGTTAGCAAAAACCTTGCGATTTGCCAACGTTTCTTGCCAACGTGAACCACTTTACCTCGCCCGAATCCTTGTAACCAGTTGGGTTAGGGAAATGAAATTGTGACCATTCGTGGGGAATTCTATGAGGATTTCAGCTTATTTTTTTTGCAGTTGAAATTTTGATTTTCAATGGGGGGTCGTACGTCTTATAGTGGATTTTGAAGATTAAGTACAGTGAATTTCAGCCTACAAGAGGATTCAAAACAGTTGAAAGAACTGTGAACTGGTTCTTTTTATGTTGCTAACAGTTGCGATTCCTTTTTTAATCCGCAGAAACCACTTTTCTACATATCCTACTACGTTCTTGTCTTCTTTCCAATGAATTTATATATTCTCCTTAACGAAAATTTTACGACCCCCTCCAAATTTTGTTTTTCCACGAGAATTTTCACGGACCTCCTCACCCCTCTTTGGCAAGCTATCCACACTATACTTTGGCATCGAATGATTTCGAATGGTTTTATAAATGGATTTTTTCTCTTGAATGACAGAATGTTTCGAGCCGCCTTCGGTTTTCAGACAACAAGTAAGAGGTAAGCTTCTCGTAAGACAGGTCAGAGCAGAACTCTCTGCATTCACAGAATCAGAATTTTCAAATATTCGAAAATATAGTCGACTTCGGTTGACAGTCGACTATTTTTTCAAATTCTTGATAATTTTGATTTTGCTAATGCAAAAAAATTCCACTCTGACATGACTTACAAGAAGCTTATCTCTCACCCGCTGTCTAAAAACCGAACACGGCTTGAATCATTTTGTCATAAGAGAGAAAGAGTCCATTTATAGGATCATTCGAAATCATTCGATGTCAAAGTATAATCCACACCTGCTGGACCCTGCACTAGAGATACTAACGATACTAGTCGTTTTGGCAGATGCGTTTACCACTCTAAACACTTTCCCTGTTAGGCGGAAAAACTATAATTTCTCGTCAGTTTCTGCAGTTCTTCGTGACGCTGCTGTCACAGTAAGCTGCTGGCTTATCATAATCTGTAAGAAGCTGAACATCCACGTTTTATCGTGAACACTGCCTTTAAGCAACACACCGATACAGTGGTGATACAGCTTTCCACTTTTTGCCAGTCACCCATTTCACACGTTTTCTTAGGAATCCTTTGCTTTGAAATGGTACTCCAACGATTTGTTTCTTTATGTATTTTAGCTTTCCAGACCCATATAAATGCGGTAGTCGCCAAAACGTAACCCAAATAAAATTCCATGCTAATCAAGCACAAACTGCATACATCTAGCTTTGCTACTTGAATGTAGAGATCTCGATGAAAACCTCACCCACGACAATCGGACAATAAATCAGTTCAAGTAGTCTTCATGACAGCTGCGTTGAATTGTGTTGTTCAAAGACTACTCAGCATTTAGAGAAGTTTTTTTTTTGGCGCTTTTTTGCCAAGGTTGGCGGTTGCTCTCCGTATTAACAAAACTTGTCGCGGATATTTGTATGAAATAAAGTCGAATCGAATAGGCTGAGTACTCTACCCAATATTAATACCAAACGGATAGAGTGAGGTTTTCAGATCAGTTAACTCATTAGAAATTTCAAAGAATTTTTATTTGAAATTCTCATTCAATCCGGCAATTTAAAGGCAGTGTCCACGATAAAAACCATGTCTGATTTTTTGGTGGAGATCGGCAGCTGCGGGGCCTAGCGGAACCCTAACGTTGAAAAAATTGAGAAAAATGAGCTAGGAACGGTCCCTTACGGCCCCAAAGTTGGACATCCATCAGCTCATCACCCCCAGATGCACTTTCCACGCCCACCGACGTGAACAAATGAATGCTCGAGATTGTGAGATGAGCGATGGTTTGCGATCAATAGCCCCGTTCTCCCCTTTATTCTAAACTTCTCTCTATACTCAGGTCAGCTCACATACATCGGCTGCAAAAGACGGAAGTTACAAGCCTCGGACAACTTGTCCACCATGTTTCCTTAGCTCAATATTTGAGGAACCATAACTCCGTTCCCTGAAGGTCTTGTGCGATTTCAGAGATATCATTGGAATCAGCATGGGGCCGTTCTCAAGATAGGCGGAAAAGCAGAAAAACCATTTTAATCGTGAACACTGCCTTTAAAAAGAGAGAATTGACTTACACTCACTCCTTCATAAGTTTCAAAAAGGCAATATTTTGAAAATTCGTGCATTCAAAACTTTCTGACAATTCCCATTTTAATTATAAAATTTTCGAGAACCATATGCGGCTGTTTCATGTAAATGCAATATTCTTTCGTTTATTTGAAAATTAGTGTTGAATGACCATATCTACTCGGCCCTCTACCAAAGGGGTGAATTCTAAATTTTAGGTAGAACCCAAAAAACACCGGAAAGTTGAAGAAGTGTACAAATGGCATTGTTCCTTAGATCGTGGTTGCTGCAGTTTTGAAAACGAAATCTCGAAGAAGACAAGAAGCATAACACGCGGAGACGTAAGAACGCAAACAAGCGATCAAGATTATATTAGTTAATGTCACAATACAAAAAAGACAGTGCGTGGGATGGAAACTCAATTTAAAGGCTATTTCACTTTATAGGCGGTGTATGCTGTGGTCAAAATGCGGATAACCTAAAAAACATGAATTTGGACAGCACCGGAATAGAAATCGGCAAGTTTAGTTGGAACTTCGATCGATACTGCAGTACGACTCATGTGCGCCAGTTCGGAGGTGTGTGGAACGCGGAGCCGACGGGAAACTGAAAGTCTGCACACTCATTGCGGTGCCGACGCGGTTTTCCCGAGAAGCAGTGTTGTCGACGCTACCTTTTAATCGGATTGCGGAGCCGACATAAAGCTATCGCGGGGCCACTGCGCCAAACACCACTTGTCCACGATTGCGGAGCCGCCAATCAACTGCCGATACCCCATCGCGATACCAGCGAGAATATCGCGGCTATCGCGCAACCAGCGATACCGATTTTCTCAGAGTTTGAGCGCAAGGCAAACCCCAAAAGCGCACCCCCCGCCCTTTGACGTGACCTAAATGGAGACTCGAGATCGTGAGATGAGCAATGGTTTCCGAATCAATATGTCCACGAAATCGATCGAACAGCTTTTTATTTGGCTGCTTCTGAAAACCTGTTATCTTCATGAGACCTCTTTTACGCTCCTTCTGAAGTCTCCCAGCCCTCTAAGACCTCTAGCACACTCTTTTAGAAGCACTACTTCTCCTCCATTATTTCTTGCAGCCTCCTCATGGAGCCCTGCTCTAGAACAAATTGTGTGGATGCTACCGAGAATCTATCGCGAGCCAGAATTTTACCGAGGAGTTGACGCAAAACTATCGCTAGGTCGGGAACTTCTGCGCATATAACGCGAAATCACCGTAGAACTACCCAGTAGTAACCCTGCCGAAAAACTACCGGAAAACGAAAAAAATTATGAGGAAAAGTGTGCCGCAATTTTGCCGCGGATTTACCGCGAAAACACGGTGATAAGACAGCCATCATTGCGACGAGAGTGCCCCAGTGCAACACAAATGAAAAAAAATGAAAAAAAAATACCTGATAAATTGTCTCAGTCCTTTTGTGCTCTAGATTATTACTGCAGAAATTGGCTGCCACTGTTTTTTGGCCATCAATGGTTTCCCTAAAAAATGCTGATTGAAAGAAATAAGCCAAATTTCCTATCAGACGACAAGCTCTGCGTGAATTCCAATAAAGGTACAAAATGGACAAACAAGAAGTTCAAAAGTTCTCAATTTCAAAACAAAAACAAAAATGAGCAACCATCAAAAGAAGAAATGAAGAATTGCAATCGATGTTTCGGCGATCCACATGATTGCTCCACGTGTCAGTTTGGGGATGCTCCCCTGTGTTCACTGGGCATTTGAGTGAGCTCGTAGATTTGAGGTCGCTCCCCGCAATCGATTGAACACACCCGGCAAAGGAGGGACGACTACCCTACCAAGCCCCTCCCAAAGGGGCGGGGCTAGAGGATGCATGTCGGCGGCCAACCAAGGTTGTGTTCAGGGCTGTGCGGAAATCTTTTTCAAGATTTTCGGAAACGGAAACGGAAGAAAAATGGCTGAAAAACGCCGGAAACGGAAATCCGGAAACGGAAACGGAAGAGAGCGAAAAAATTGTAGTATGCTCCAATAATAAGTTTCGCCGCTACTCATGGTTTGCAACTGCCCTTCAATATTCTGTGATTTCAATGTACTCGCTCACGTACTCGTAGGGTTGCGCTTTGAAACAGCAAGCGAAATGGAGGACAAAGAGATTCGTGCCATATAGGAGGACGTGCTGCTGCTGCTTCTCCTATTGTGCTGCGAATAAGTCTGGTCAAGCAGCTCTTCCCCTTGTGTGATTTTTTGTTGTTGAGTTCATCTCCTCCATTGATTTTCCTAGTGCGCATGAACAGTGTAGGACATTGGTCTTCGACGGTGGGGTCCGTTATAAAAGGCGCTATAAGGCGCCCGCTGAGAGGGCAGTTGGCCATTCGAAGTCGGCCCCAGATGGTGATTTCGAGTCAATTCGTGGACATTGAATTTGGGTGCTGAGAAGATCTTCCCCTTTTCTGATCTCAGAAAAAGCCCTTCTCTGGCGGACATTGGCAAGGTTGCCCTCTTTGCTGAATGCCGTGAATGGGATTGTACCTAACTAGTAACTACCGTAGAGGGTATGACAGCCCAAAGTCTCTCTGAATTCGCCTACCAGGCTGCTGTTAGCTGATAGTGAGGGTTGCGCTCCAGGGCCGACACCAAATTCAGCCCCTCGTCGACAGCAATAGGTGCTACTAATTGCAGCAGAGCTGGAAATGTGGAGAGGGGAAAATCCAGTACACGCTGGCAACACATGCTGCTGACAACTAGGGTAGTTGAACTAGATGTCTGCCATGGAGCGCTATTCTTTTTGTGTTAAGGATAGCAGTTAAAAATCCACTGTTGTACCGTAGTTCTACTAATGTAATGGCCTAGGCGATTTGATTTCCGTTCAGTACCTGTTTCTTAACTGTTAATTTCCTCTATTACCTCGTTCCTATGTTTTCCTCCTTGGTTTGTTCTTGTCATCATTCTCCGTCGATCGATGGGCGCGGAGGGGTGGATGCGGGGGAGGGGCATCTTATGTATGCCTCGCGCTCTCGTCTGCCCCCGTGGTCTCTCGTCGCAGGCGGGGACTGCGATCGGAGGCCGCGTCCGCTCCCTTCTTAAGGCGGCTCGTTCAGTTATAGGGGCTCATTTTGTTGTTGTAGAGTGGTACGGAGGGTGACTCTCCTCAATAAATAGTTGTACCACAGTTCAGTCTACAACACTCCAGTCGATTTGGGGGCCGAACCGAGGCCGAAGAAGAGGACCAGCGATCCGCTCTTAAGCCGTTGTCAAGCGGTTACGGCGTGTAGTCCTGCTCCTACTTGGAAGCAGTGTATCCTCATTCACGCGGTGCGCTCGCGTGTGCGTGCCCGTGTGGTGAGACGCATCAGTGTTATTCACGGAATACACTGTTGTGTTTCGTCGCAGCGTGGGTAGCGTGCGTGTCGATCGACGCCGTCACAGAGTGGGGGTACGTTGTAGTGACGCTCGTCGCTGTTCCGTGTAGGAGCCCGACTACAAATTGATCGCTATTGTCTCGCGGCCGATAGCCTAATCGCCAGTGACGATTAGTGATTGCAGAACAATGCCGTCAAGCAGCAACGCTCAGGAAGAAGGCGTGATGGAAATGCAACGACTGGCGCTGAATGAGCCCACAGCATCCGAGCAACTGACCGATATGCGAGCCATGATGAATGTGCTCATGGACAAGGTCAACGTGCTCTCTAACTGGAGTGCCCGAAAGGTGGGGAGATCCGAGACGGTCAAACTTTCGGAAGACCCCGCTATCGCCATGGAGGAGCACCGTGAGCAGTCTGCTGAAGTCGACCATTGTCTGCGGCAACTGTCCGAGCTGTTCAACGTCGATGCCACAGAGGTTGTGAGCAAAACGAGAGCTTTCGTGGAGATTTGTAAGCAACATAGGCGATCGGATCAGAGTGATACTACTCAGGGTCAACCAGCCACCGTTGTTGTCACAGATGCTCCAAACGCCACGGTCGAGCAGCGCACGTTCGATGAAGCTAACAGGAACTTCGTCTACAAAGCAGGCTTTGATCTCATCGAGGGAACAAGAGGCGAGCCAACAAGCTCTCCAAGCGTTGGGCTCGAGTCGGAGTGCTTCAGACTTCACTCGCCTTATGCTTCTCGGGGCATCGCGATCGGATCGCAGCAGCAGAGAGAGACGGATTCGGACTGGCAGACGCGAGTGAACCCTTTTCTCAATAGAGGGTATGAAAATCTCGAAAGTCACCAAAACTTGGGGCATATGTTCGCTGCCATGAGCTTACCAGAGGTGGAGACCTTTGCAGATCCCAAGGGAAAACAGTTCGACGATTTTGTACTCAGGTTTGGGATGAAATATCTAAACCTGGGGTTAGATAACCACATGCTCACTCACCTCTTCCTCTCCAAGCTCGACGGATTCCCTAAAGCAGTAGCTGATGCGCTGCCAAGAAGCATCCGCGAAGGAAGTCTCGACGGAATCATCGATGGAATGCGGAAGATTCTGAGCGCTAGCAATCCTGCGCAGCAAATGAAGGCCTATATGGAACTGAAGCACTTGAAGAAAGATGTCGACGTCACTCGATTCTGTATCGAGCTTGAACGACTGACCAGGATGGCTTATCAAGATGCCTCCGATGAAGTGCTGTCGAAGACACGAGCTGTGGAACTCGTAACACAACTAACGGACTGGCCCGAGTACTTGCAGCTGTACTCAACGCTGGAGGCCGCGCCAGAAGGATGTGAATACGAGATGGTCAAAAGATTGGCTCAGCGCTGCGAGCGAAGTCGAGATGTCGCTTCAGCGATGCGGCAAGCTGCACAGCCATGCCGATCAAAACCGGCCGAAGTAGGCAAGGACATGTTTTCGCCGTCGAAACGAGGAAGTCAGACACAGACTAGTCCCGCTAAACTAGAGCCAGCTAACTGTTCTGTAGCTGTGTCGTCAAGTGGAGAACCAAAGACACCGTTGAAGTGCTACAATTGTAGCAGGACTGGCCATCTTTCCCGTAAATGCCGAGCTTCTAGAGAGCCTTCGCAGCGTGAAGGTAGTGGAAGCAATGGGGCAGCAGAGGAAAGACCAGTGAAGAACTTCACGGCTTCGCTGAACAAGTGGATTTGTGGAGCCGCAGGCTCATCCAGACCACAGGACGAATTAGTGGGAAGACAAATGTCATCTGAGGTACATCTCCTAGGATTCTCACGACAGGCTTTGCTGGACACAGGTTCCCAAGTAAGCATCATCCCTCTGGAAATGTTGAAAGAAGCCCTTCATTCTGGTCCCGATTTGGACGATGATGTCGAAGAGATTCCGATGCGAGGTTGCGCGCCAGTGTACAATGCATCCGGGAATCCTATGATCTTCA
Organism: Aplectana chamaeleonis; assembly: GCA_029168955.1. Classification (NCBI taxonomy): domain Eukaryota; kingdom Metazoa; phylum Nematoda; class Chromadorea; order Rhabditida; family Cosmocercidae; genus Aplectana; species Aplectana chamaeleonis. The sequence goes on along the minus strand of JAPDOI010000004.1, from coordinate 5,987,430 downwards.
AGGGAGCGATAAGGCTTTCCATGCAGATTGGAAACAGCAACAAGCGAAGGATCGCATGCTTCGTGATGAAGGGAGGAGATGGATCGCTAGTTCTTGGCACTAACGCCTTAGGCAAGTTGGGATTTAACCTTGAGCGGTTTAAGAGAGCGGCGATCTCTCCCAGCAAAGGCGAAACCTTCAGTGCGGTTAAGGACAGGCGTACTCAGAAGCAGCGGAAGCAGCCGCAAGACCCCGTTGTTCGGTCTGCTGGTGCAAAAGTCAGGAACAGTCGAACGACTCCTGAAGTCCATGCTCCTGTCGCTGACACTTTTGTGGGAGCAAAAGTCTTCAAACAAGGTGAAGACGAAGCACCTTGCGGAACAGCAGACATGGTGCACACAGACAAGGTCGAGTTGCCCAGAAAGATTTTGCGTTCGAACGCTAAGCGGACGCTTGAGGTGAAATGTTGCGCAGCAACAGATCAAGGAAAAGGCGCTGAGAACCATGACCGCGATCAGTCAGGAGCTTGCCCGAGATGGAGGCGATGCAATACGGTCATGCCTGATAGGCGCCGAGATCATAACTCATGCAAGCCTGGGCCTGACGAACCCAGCAGAGTACAATTCGATGCGGTTCAGAGGCTACCTAAAGGGATATCAGAAGAGCCCGTGCAGCCTGTTAGAACTCGTAGGAAGCGGGGGAAGCCCAGAAAGAACCCCTCCGCAGAGATTCAAACGAGTCGGAAGATTCGATGTTTCAAAACGGGTATCGGCATAGAGCATCCACTCAACCTGCGTCATCGATGTGACTACGGCTGTTTTGGGCAGTGTGTTCATGTCGCTGTTCCCAGTCCGACACACCAAATGGCACGATCGAATAAAGTGGCCGACAGGTTTGAACTAGAGAACATCGCCTCTGTTGGAGAACAAGGGAGCTGGAGTGAGGAAAGGAAGGAGTCGAAGCTCCAAAAGGTAAAGTCTACGCATCTCACTCCCCATGGTCCCGCCGCCGCCACGAAGGGTTGCAGCCACCTATACGTCGATTCTGTGGAAGCCGTGGAGGCAGCAACAAGAGTGCGGTTCGAGCACAGAGCCGGTTCAAATGTGGCACTTTGCCATGACGTCGGAGCTAATGCCATGAATGCGATCGAAGTGTGGAAACCTATGAAGCATAGCTGTGGTTGTAACAGTAATACTGGTTTCAGCATCAAACCGGATGGGGGAGATCGACCCAGCTCTAGTGACGTCGGGAACAGTTGTGACAGTGGTCGAAGGAGCAGTGGAATGGAAAACAGGAATGTTCGGAGAGGAGCCTAGTGATATCGTCAGTGATATGAGTCGGGACGACTCTCCTGTTAGTGCGGGCATGTTAAGAATAGCAGTTAAAAATCCACTGTTGTACCGTAGTTCTACTAATGTAATGGCCTAGGCGATTTGATTTCCGTTCAGTACCTGTTTCTTAACTGTTAATTTCCTCTATTACCTCGTTCCTATGTTTTCCTCCTTGGTTTGTTCTTGTCATCATTCTCCGTCGATCGATGGGCGCGGAGGGGTGGATGCGGGGGAGGGGCATCTTATGTATGCCTCGCGCTCTCGTCTGCCCCCGTGGTCTCTCGTCGCAGGCGGGGACTGCGATCGGAGGCCGCGTCCGCTCCCTTCTTAAGGCGGCTCGTTCAGTTATAGGGGCTCATTTTGTTGTTGTAGAGTGGTACGGAGGGGTGACTCTCCTCAATAAATAGTTGTACCACAGTTCAGTCTACAACACTCCAGTCGATTATTGTGTTAAAGTGGAACCCCACGAAAGTTTGAGTATGAACTAGAACTTTTTCTCTCCTAAATCACGTTGAAGCGCTCAACGATTTCTGATTCTAGCGCTTCAGTGATAAAAAATCAATCCTAGAAAATCATGTGGTCTTCGAATTGAGCTTGCTGATGGAGAGCCCAAAGAGTCAGTAACTTATCTTCTGCATCTCTGCGCGCAGTCTTCGATGGGCATGCGCTGCAGAGGCAAAAAAAAAGATTTCTGACTCTTCGGGCTCCCCATCGGAGGACTAGATTGGAACGGAGAATACCTTCTGTAGCCGGTAAAGTCAAGCCCACGCTGGGATCGCCCTATGTGTCGATAGGGGGCCGCAAGCTGAAGGTGCCCGCTTGCGGTCACATATACAGCTTAAACTCTACCTACTACTGTTTTCTTTCGTTTCCGGGCCAAAAAAACCGGAAACGGAAACGGAACGGAACAGCCCAAAAAGTACCGGAAATACGGAAACGGAATCGGAAACGGAACACTTCCGCACAGCCCTGGTTGTGTTTAGTCCCTAATGACGTGGCCACAGCCGTCATGCTGGGAAGGATCTCCCGAGTACATCAGAGGCAGTGAAAGACGGAGGGCTAGATTTGACCAGCTTCTCTGGTAAACTTATCGAAGCAAAATGAAGTGCCCATTGGAAACGCGTAATTCCAGCACCGAAAGCACTTAAGAAGAAAGCATCTTTCTTGTCGTCAGGCGTCAAACCCAACCGCGGGTTTTGGGTGAGTGGCGTTATTTCCGATCTGTCTCGATTTTAGTTTTGGCTTAAGCCTACCAAAACTTACCTAAACACATCACCATAAAACACCTCGAAAACACCAACAAACTTAGCTTTTCTAACAAGTTAGCATTTGTTAAATTGCAACAATTCGTAAAATCGGAACCGATCGGAAATAACGCTACTCAGCCATGGATTCTAGATAAGTGTCTGGATCTTTTCGACCAGCTCAAGCAGGCGAAACTATCAACACCGGAGTTTAAGGTCAGCTAGACCGTAACGTAGGAAACGGAACAAGCTTCGTCAAAGTTTCTGTTTCACTTTAGGGCGGCTCAGTGGCAAAACGAAAGCGATTACCAACAACATGAGAAAAGTCAAAGAATTTTTCGTGACGCACATGGAACGCCTTAGCCGATGAAAGAAATTCTTTGAAGCATTGTACAATCACGATGAGCTGAAAAACCTGACACTTGATTTTCTTGTGAACCTAGTGTGGTCGCTCCGACCCCTCCCCCATATGTAGAATGTTGCGGCTGCCATAAAGCTACTAAAGGCCAATAACGCTGTCGGTGCGGACATGATAAGGGCAGTAGCTGTCAAAGCTGGAAGAGCTGTCTCGTGCGGCGCTTGGTTTCTTTTATGCAGCTAATTTGTCAAGCTCGGAAATTTCCCGGTACGTGGAAGGGACCGATAATTGTCCCTGCCCTAGAAAAAGGAGACAGCTCTGAATGGAAGAGTTACGGTGGCATCAGTTTGCTCTCTATTAGTGGCAAAGTATTCGCGAGAACTCTGCAAATGCGGCTCCAACAGCAACGAGAGAACATAGCGAGGGAAGAGCAGGCTGGCTCCCCGGTTCATTCGTTGATGCCGCGATCAGATATTCATAATCAGGCAAATCATGGAGGAACGCATACGATGAGCCAAGCGCACGGTTGTTGCCCAGATGCTTTCGATATAATCGTAGTCAGCCTTGTAGCGATTGTTGCGGTCGAAGGGTGTGACGAGTGAAATCGTTTGTCTACTTGAAGGCAGTGTTCACGAAAAAAATGCACGTTTTTTGGCTAGAACGTAAGCTTTGGGTCCCTCTAAGAAAATTAAGAACGGAAATGCGACGAAAAACGACCGGTAAGTGGGTGAATATCTCGTGGGCCAGTCAACCCATTGGGCCTCTCCGCCCACGTCCTATAATAGTTGCCCTGAATTCGTTGTTAGATGCGCCATGATTTTCGATCAAAAGCCCCGTTCTTCCCTTCATTCTCAAGTTCTCTCTTTACACAGGTCAGCTCGCACACATCGGCTGCAAGAATTGGGAGTCACAAGCCTCGGACAACTCGTAGTTGCTCGTAGTTGCAAAGCATCAAGTTTCGTGGGTGATGTCAGCTAGCCAGAATTGTTCGATTCTACACAGAAAAATGGAAGGTGATGTTCCCTTCACTCTTTAGTGCAGCAGTTTACACTATTATGCGAAAGGCGTTGAACGATCGATAGGGAATTCATGTTGAAGGGGATTATTTCTTGACGGATCTAATGTTCGCAGACGACAGTGGCGCTGAGGCCATCGGCATTCTGCTACAAATCACATCCATTGCAAGCTTGTACGATAAATGAGGACAAGACTAAAGCCTCTTTCACAGTTTGCCGGACGACATCCGACACGTTATAGGATAGGGCTGCGACATCATTGAGTGCCGGATTGCGACACCGGATGACCGACTTCAAAGTCAATGCTTTTTTTTCGTTTGATGTTAGGACGATCGATATTATTGGTTGCTCTATCACAGGTCTGGTAGGCGCCGCGCCCGACGTCGGATAGCATTGCCCGACGTCGGACGGCAGAATAACTGTGAAAGGCATCGTACGCGCTGAAAACCACTCACCGTTTTTCCAGTACGAATGATTTTCTGGGCCCACCTGTTTGTTTGGTTGAAAACGGCTTATTGTGAAGGGGAATGAGGTCGAATATCCCAATTTCCGTCAGAAGAGACCGGCCGTCCGTCAACATTTTCATCGCCGACTTGCCCTCTAATTTTGTTGCAGTTAACGTTGATTGTGAGAAATACGCGGACGACCTAAAGCTATATAGGAGGATTGAAAAGTTCTCTAGATCGTTTTATCATTACATCTGAGTGGTCTAGGTAATGGCAGTTGCCGCTGGCTCCGCATAAGACCATATATCTGCGGTTGGGTAAATCTGAAGTGGTTTCCAATTACTCCGTGGAAGGAAACATCGTTGCTCCGACGAGGACAGTGAGAGATTTGGGATTCTTTTGTAATCACAAATTGGGATTCTCCGATCATATTCAGAATATCCAAAGCAAGGTCCACCTTCGTTCACTTCATTTCTCCAAGGCGCTTTCTACAAACAACTCCAACGTCCTTTTGAGAGCATATAAAACCTATATTCGGCCGTTAATAGAGTGTGGAACAGCAGTTTTCGACCCTTGTAATAAAAGAGATATCCTAAAGCTCAAAAAATGCCAGAATAGCTTCACTAGAAAGCTATTGATCAGGAAGAATGAGTTCTTGTATAGCAGAATCCCGAGATCTCATTTCCGGAATGAATAATTCAACATGCCTACGTTAGAATCAAGAAGGAAAGTGTTTGATGCTTGTATTGTCTACAAACTGATTAGCGGTAGAATCGAAATAGTTTTCCAACAGATTTTTCGTCTAAGACAAACTAGAACGAGAGGAGAACGATGTAAGGTTTTCACAGCTCCAGCGAGATCTAAAATAGCGGCTCACGCTTTTGCTATCAGAGCAGCAAACGTTTACAGCCAGTTGATACAGAACACTGCACATAAAAACACCTTGCGGTGTTATAAGCGTTTTGCTGATGCCAAGTTGCTCAGCAATTAGTGATGCGTGATTAACAGGTTTCCTAGAAAGCAAAAAATTGGAATGACTTTTCTTCATTTACCATCTCCTTGTTCATTACGTGTTCCGTTTGCAGTATCGCAGAATTATTGTAAATTGATTTCCTTTTTTCGTTCTCACAACGTCCTATATGCCGTAATGAATCTAATCTTAAGTCATCTGGCACAATTTGCTGTCAGCCATCATATAAAAATTATCAACAACTGATACAGTACAATTGAGGAGAAGTTGATGGAATATCTCACACGATTACGTGAACATTGACTTTTCCACACACATCGGCTGGCCTTTCCGTATGCACAAATCACTCGAAAGAAAGATGAACCTCATTTGATCATGAGATCGTTGGTTAGAGCAGCGATCTCTAGAGATCGACTCTTCCTTTCTCAAGAGTCGATTGAGAGATTTTTGTTCTGAAAAAGTTTTCAGTGATTTTTCCGTGGTTGTTTCAACGTAGCTGTTATACAGGGTACTAGAGTTCTCATTATACATGGAAAACACAAAAACAAAATTTGTCGTGAACTATGCCTTTAAGACCCTGACAACTGATGCATCGACAGGTGGTGCCTATCTAAACGCTGCCCATATTGAGCACGTAGAAAATTTCAAGTGCCTTGGATCCTTAGTTCAAGGAAAAGAAGATCGCCGAGATAGCTGAAGTTTATAGCAGAACCAATCAAGCTGCATCCGCTTTGGAGCCATCACAAGGAACCGTTTAACCTGCATGCCGACGACTTGGAAAACCGTGTTTTGATTGTTGCAGGTTCGTGACAGCACATAAATGATTCGTGCTCGAAATATTCTAAAAGCCTGGTGGGAATCCAAAAAAACGGCATTTTCACTGCTCCGCGAACAGGTGAGAGTATCCGTAAGGGATTTTTTCGGGAGTTCAGGAATTTTTCTTTGGATTTGGCTCAAAACGATCAACTATGTAGGGTTTTACCAAGGCGCTGAACGCGAATCTGGGGGTGTATTTGTCGCTAATCTCAGAGATTGCGTATGCTACGGTAGGCATAATGCTTTTCATCTGGCGTAATCTATATTAATTATTTGAAAGTCTGCAAATCGACCTCAAATTCGTGTTCAGCGTCTCAAATAACGCCCGCTGAGAAATTCTGAGTCAAATTTCAGACATTTATCACTCACTCACTCACTCACTCATCCCGTTAGCTGGCGTCTGGCGGAGCGGGATGCCCTCTCAACCAATACACTGCTGTAGGTGCCATAGGAGCTCGTGCGGCCTGAACGATACGCTTCCATTCAGTACGGTTTGCAGCAATAAGTTCAGCGTTAGGAACACTGCACCGTTGGGTTTTTAGATCTTCTTCTATATGCTTGAGCCACGTCTTCTTCGGGGCCGTTCTCTGGATCTTCCACGACGGCGGGCGCTTCCGCCACAGCATACTGTACGGGAGCCGGCCAGCATCCATTCGACATACATGTCCAAACCACCGTAATCTTCTTGTCTTCAGTTGCTCTTCAACCAGCGGTTGATCCATACAGCTTCTTCTTATGTTATCGTTGCAAATACGGTCACGAATCGTTATCCCAAGAATATGTCGCAGGCACCGCAATTGGAAGACTTCCAGCTTGACAAGGTCTGGCTTCAGTAGAGTCCATGTTTCCGAACCATACAGTAGAATCGGAATTATTAGCGCTCGAAACAATCGCATTTTAGTCTCCAGTGAAACATTGTTTTTCTTCCACAGACACCAACCAAGCGATGCAAACGCACTGGATGCCTGCCCGATCCTGCTGCATACCTCTGCTGTGGCCGCAACTTTCCGTTCTTGCACGACTGATCCAAGGTATTTGAACTCCTTGACCTGCTGAAGTTCCGCCCCTTCGAAGTGCACAGTTGCAGGCGAGCCATCCGATGTCATCACTTTTGTCTTCTCCTGATTTATTCTTAGGCCGTATGAGCTTGCAACAAGCGCCACTCTATTTATCAGGTACGTTGCATCCTCATCGGTATCCGCAAACACTGCACTGTCATCCGCAAACATCAGATCCGAGACGTATCCATTAGTGCTATACTGAACACCTCTTCTGTTCTCAAAGACCTCCCTCATGATAGCGTCGACGACAGTATTGAAGAGCAACGGCGATATAACATCACCTTGGCGAACTCCAGCTTTAACCTTAAACTCTTCCGACAGCTTATCTCCAACGCGAACCGAGCTGGAAGAACCTTCATACGTTTTCTGGAGCAGGTTAACTATCTTGACTGGTACATGTTCGCTATCAAGTGCTCTCCACAGCGCAGGCCAATGAACACAGTCGAATGCAGACTTGAAATCAATGAAAGTGATGACAATTCGCTTTCCAGTGCGGATCCTCTCTTCCATAAGTTGTCGAAGAGTGAAAACTTGATCACTGCAGCTTCTCCCTGTCCGAAACCCTGCTTGTTCCTCACGACCGGTCTGTTCTCGATGACGTTGAAGCCTGTTTTGGATAATCTTCATGAAGACTTTGCCTACGATTGACAGGCTGGATCCGCCTGCGAGTAACAGGGCAAAGTGGTTTTGCACATTCCAAGATGGCGTCTGCTACTTGCCGCTCCTGCTCGTCCACCGATGCATTGTCCGACAATGATGCGAAGCGGTTTGACAGTGCCACTTGGAACAACTCCTTCGTCTCGGGTACCATGAGGTGTGTCCAGTCGAGTTTATGTTTAGGAGGTTCCATTCGCGTAGTCCGTTGTAGGCGGAGCTGCACAACTGCACGAAGAAGGTAGTGATCTGTACCACAATCTGGACCTCTCATAGCACGGACGTCTTTCAGCGATGACCTAAAACGTGAACTCATCAGAACATAATCCAACGTGGCTACGTCTCGTCCAGAGGGATTTCTCCAAGTCAGTTGGTGCTTCCTGCGGTGCTGGAAGTGACTGTTCCCGACAATGAGTCCATTAAACGCTGCAAATGAGAGCAGACGCAGACCATTTTCATTCATCTCGCCAACGCCGAATCTGCCCAATACTCCTTCCCAGCCAATTCTGTCATTTCCGACGCGTGCATTGAAGTCACCTGCGACAAGGATTAGGCCAGTCTTTGGGATCGCATTCAGTACGTCTTGCAGTTGAGCGTAGAACGCGTCCTTATCGGAATCAGAGCTAGGCTCCGTCCGAGCGTAGATAGCCACGACATGCGTCTTAATAGTTCCTTTCAACGTCAGAACGGCAATCCTGCTCGAAATCGGCTCGAACGAGATGACGCTTCCAGACGCTTGCCAGTTCAACATAAATCCAACACCTTCGTGATGTCCTTCGCCACCGGAGTAGTACAATACCATCTTTTCTTCGGAATCGGGCACCTGGACAATCATTGTTCCACAACCGCTGATCCTCAATTCAGACAGTGCTGCTACCGATATCTTCGACCTCGACAGTTCCCTTGCGATGACTTCTTTTTGTCCAACGTAATGTCCTGATCGTACATTCCAAACGGCAAACCGCACCTCCTTCTTTGGCGTCACCAATCTTCCACCATTCTGGCCAGTCGCATACTTGTCACCAACACCCTGGGTCCCCAGTGCTGGCGCATCGGCTGCCCCGGATGCGGTAGCAGTATCGCGATATCCTATGAGACTCTCCATGGTTACCACCTTAGGTTTTCCAGCCCGTCGGTAGCATGGGGGGCCAGACATTTATCAAACTACCGCAATCCTACATACCGCAATTCAAGCAAAATCAATATGACCACAGATCTGTGTGAAAGGCAGCGTAAATGGTGGATAAGTTGGCGATTTCTCAGAACTAATGGTGTAATGGAAGTTGAGCCGTTCGCGAAGAAAGAACGCGAAAAAACGGGCTAGAAGTGCCCAACCTTGGCGCCCCAATACGCAGGGGACTCTACCCCTTTTCCGGAGACCCCGCCATGGGCGACTTTGGTCACGGAATTTCTCGCTTTTCCCCCTTACTCCCCGCGGCTGTTATGCCTCCATATATGTATGTACGGTTGTCCAATAATTCTTGTCCGAAATTTTCAACATTTTTATTTTTTTTTCAAATTTATTGAAAAACAAGTCTAATCAACAATGTAATCACCACAGTTATCCACAACAGTGGCCCATCGATTGGGCAGGTCGCCGATGCCCTTCGCCCAGAACTCCGCGGGCTGCGACTCGAAGAAGTCCGCGATGCCGGATTTGAGGTTGTCATAGTTGGTGAATTTTCTTCCGGCCAAATGGTGCTTCAGTGGGCGTAACAAGTGGTAGTCGGAGGCAGCGAGGTCCGCGGAATACAGCGGATGGGCAACCGTCTCCCAGCCGAGCGTCGCCAACTTCTGCTGGGTCTCCTTCGCCACGTGGGGGCACGCGTTGTCGTGCAGCAGGTGGACCGGGGCCCGTCAGGGACGCTTTTCTCGGACGGCGGCGGCTAATTTCTCGAGCTGATCGATGAGATGGAGGCGGTGACCGTCCTGCCTTGCGGGAGCAGCTCGAAGTACAGCATGCCCTTGGTGTCCCACCAGCAGCAGAGCATGATCTTCAGCGGGTGCAGGTCGGCTTTCGGCGTCGTCGGCGGCTCTTCTCCGCGCTGGATCCAGACGGCACGCCGGGCGACGTTGTCGTAGAGGAACCAGGGGCCGGATTCATCAATGTGCTAACCCACGGTTAGCGCCCCTAACCTACCAACCCAGCACCATTTCAGCGATTCATCAACTTACCAACCCACGCACCACTCGGTTGGTTAGTGGGTCAGGGCTACCAGACGAAAGAGGCTGGTAGGCAGCTAACCAACCCAGTAGATATCGTGCGCCACCGCAAAACCGCGCGCCCCATGGTAAATGTAAGCGTTGCTGGTTTTGAAATCATGCCGAAATTCGGCTTCGATTCGTGCGGATGATTATTCTGTTAGCTGTTTCGTATTCTCCACCATTTATTCGGCTGCAGCTACTTTTCTCCTGGCTACTACTCTCCGGGGAGTACCTATTGTACTCACTACTACTACTTAAAATTGCTATTATTTCTATCGATCTGCAGTGTTCGATTTGCAAGTGTTTTTTTTACCTTTTCTATGCTCCAGAATAATTTTTCATAATTGATGATCAACATTAATTTTTATAGGTGCTTTTCTAACCGTGACGCCTTAAGATAATTATTGTTTGTTATGAATTGGTTTATGTTAGTGATGTTTGAAGTTCCTACGCTCAATAAAACATGAATTTCTCTGTAGTATGGATTTTTGTTCGCTAAAAGGCTGGGCTTCAGTGAATTCTCAACCAAAATATTTTTCAAAACCATTTTTGAAGCTATCTAATATATGTATCAGCAAATGCAATTTTCCATTAAGAAAGAAATTTTGTCACTGTAGTGAATTATTAGAATTCCAACGGTGAAGTAATGAGTGAGACCCTAAATGAGAAATAATGTATTTTTTCATCAGTAAATTTGAATAATAATTAATATTAAGTTGAAATCTAATTTTTTTATCCGGTCACTATTATTTTTAGAGTTAACTAATTAAACAGCACTCTTTCAGTTAGGGTTTATCGGAGTTCAACATTGTTCATTTGCTGTTTCATTGGCTTTCAAACTGTTCGACCACTTCCCACTGACGAGGAATTATCCTGTATGATTTGTATCCGTTAGCCGTGGTTGTTCTCACACTTGATTTGATGTTGTGAGCCACCTACGGTTAGCTGAATACAATCCATCCTTGCCCTCATTCTACCTTTTGGCCCTATAATTAGACTATGTGTAGCTACCATTCTCCAATCCTTATCTTTACGGAATCGAGAGTTAATTTTTCATACGCTTTTTATACAGCTTGTTGACGAATCGGAGCTTTTTTTCATCATAGATTCATCACGGAGATATTTTGGCAAATATGCTTGTGTTTTCTTCCTGTTTTTTCTCGTTTTTCCATTTTTTTCCTTTCAAGTCGTTCGCTGACCTTCTTCAGATATGTGGTTCAAAAACGTTGAAAAAGAGCGAAGGCAGGGACGCTCCGCAATCAATACGTTTTATAGGCCGGGAATTAATATCATGTTAGTTTACTAGAAGTATGGAACCTTTTTTCAAACAAGCGTTTTAAACAAGCGTTTCGATTTTGGGGATATCCCGGCAACTTGCACGTACTGTGTGCAGCAGGGCTGTGCGTTAATAACGTTAACGTGTTAACGCATTAACGGGTTAACGCGGTTTTTTATCAAAAATTAACGATTAACGGTTAACGAAAAAGTCCCGAAATCACGTTAATTTTTAATTCGTTAATGTTCCATCCATCTATGCTTTTTTGCATGTCAGGATTCCTATTCTTGAAGAGTATTCGTTTATTGTTCTGGCTGATAGTATTAATAATCCATGAAGATGATTTCCAAGTTTGGAGTGTACGGACTGCGGTGTTTGGTATGGAACGTGTTTCTTGTTTTTTATTGGGACGTCTGGTTATTTATCGATTTTCGTGGTGGTCAGGTAATGTTTTCAAAATTGTTAACGAAATGCAAAATTAACGTGTTAACGCATTAACGGATTAACGCGGTTCTTTTTCAAAAATTAACGGTTAACGGTTAACGAAAAAAATTTTTTTTCATTACGAACACCCCTGGTGTGCAGTCGAATTTAAATTCACGCCTATAGGTCTCCGTCATCTCAACCGACACTGATTCGCGCTTGGTGAATCAGAATTTCACGCGCTGGGTAGGTTACGGACTCGGTCAGACTTACCGTGGGCCAACCCAAACCCAACTGAAGATTGATGAATCCGGCCCCAGCTCTCATCCCCAGTGACCAGGTCCTCGAGAAACTCCTTGCGATGCGGACGAAGGAGGAGGGAATGGCAGACGGCCACGCGGCTCTGCTTGTTGGCGTCCGTCAGACGGTGGGGGATCCAACGGGCCAGGACTTTGTGGTAGCCGAGTAAGTTGAGTCGACTGTGGATGGTGGACTTGCTGCAACCGAGCGTCGTCTCCAGTTCACGGGTGGTGGCTTCCGGCTTCTCCTTGATACAGCGACGGACTTGGTCATCATCCACCGTAGAAGGCCTCCCGCTGTGGATCGTGTCTAAAAGTCACCCATCCCGTGCGGGCGGTCGCGCTGCGGCGTGGCTTTGCAGCGCAATTTCTCGCTACTGCGGTGCTTTCTCTCGCATATTCTCGGTGTATAGCTGACCAAAGGTTCAAGTTCTATGAATTGCGCTCCATTTGAGCAAGAAACTGTGAATGATTGTATGAATAAATCAATCTGAGCAGTGGCTTTCTTCTCGTAGGCCTCTTCGGCAACCTCGACAGGCACTGTCGACATCGTGGAGAGCTCGTACGCACCCAGATCTCTGAAAGCGATGTAATGAGATTGGGATAAGGAACACACCTGGGTAGCCGGCTGGGACAGAAAAGATGCAAGTTTAGGAAACAAATTGACTTCTCAGCTCTGGAAAATAGAGCACATGCCGATAGAAAATCGAAAGTAAAATGAGACCACTCTATCAACCTGGAGCTACACGTTGATGATTAGAGGTGATGAAAACATGTGATAAAAAGATGACAGCAATATTAGACAAGTTCAACTCTAAAACGCTTCATTGAGAAAAAGGAAGTTCTAAAAGACGAAAACTGGCCCAAAAACGACGCGATTACGTTGTAAAAGCCATTCCCACATGCACATCTTGCTGATCGTGTCTAAAAATCACCCATCTCGTGCGGGCGGTCGCGCTGCGGCGTGGCTTTGCAGCGCACTTTCTCGCTACTGCGGTGCTTTCTTTCGCCTATTCTCGGTGTATAGCTGACCAAAGGTTCAAGTTCTATGAATTGCGCTCCATTTGAGCAAGAAACTGTGAATGACTGTATGAATAAATCAATCTGAGCAGTGGCTTGATTTTCAAACACCATGCGATTCATCAACACTAGACAATTACTGTTTTGAAGCAAACCTTTTTCGGTGTGATGCTTCTCACTCGTCTTTTCGTAATTCTTTTTCAAGGACTCAAGGATGGTAATTCAGCATATTGAATCACGAAAGTTAAAAGCGCGCTGAATCACAAATTTCTCGTAAAGAATTACGTTTTCTTGAGTACGAGCTCACTGTTTCGAAACCCAGGGTAAGCTAAATGGGGAGATTATGGCAGGTTATGGTACTTATACCGTAGTAGGACGATGATTCAGATTGGGTCCAAGTTCAAGTCAGGGGTGGCATTAAACTGCTAATCAGCGATTCAAGGCTTTTTCTTGTTTTAAATGAAGGATAGGTTGCGGTAAGTTTATTGTCGTTTACTTACCGAAAGTTACCGTAGGTACTCGTGGAGAGCTGGACAGTGGATTCGTAATCAGCACCTCAAATAGCCGGTAGTTTTTGATTAGGTCGAAAATTAGGAAGAAACTACCGTGCATGTATCTTCACCAACCCAAAAAACAGATCTGACCGCGTATTCAGCACCCGAAATAATCCTCCTTGGTGATGTTTGGGGAAAACCCCGACCTCACGGCCCAGAAGTGTGTATAATATGCATAGTGTCCCACTGATTTCACAACACTAATAGATAATAGATATACTATTCTGTAGACTTGTTGGTATACTTGAACACATGATTCAGCAAACCGTTGTCCTGTACGTGGGGGAGCTGATGTCTCACCTTGGTGTCCATTTATTTCGCAACAAAGACAAAGAAACTTCCTTGAATGAGTTTTCTTGCTCATTTTAGAAGTCAAGAATTCTAGGAAAAGTTTTTAGTTTTTAAATTGGGTTGTTTTTTTCGTGGTTCTTGTTTTCTTTTGCTTTCAACACTAACCTTCTTACTGGAGAACCTCAAGAGATTGAATGTATGTAGCCTTTACTGTCAAAACGATACCCCGATAATTCCACTTGCCGTCGAACTTTTTTACGTTCCAAGAACCCGCGATTTTCTTTGAGACTTTTTGCGTCTTCACCAATGCCTCGCAAAACTGTGACCGCTTGTCCCTGCTTGAACATTTCAAGAATTTTTTTCATTTTAAACAAACCTCCGCTTCAGTTGTTATTATTTTTTCGAGAACCAAATATCTACACGACAAATCCCATCAACGGCCCCTGTTTTTTTTTCTGCATTGCTTTGGTGGTGTTCGTAGACAAGTTCGCTTATGCAAAATAAGCCACCTATTGCGAGTATTGGAGGCGATTTCGAGTAAAGAAGAGAGAATACTTTGCAGTAGCGAGAGAGTGCGCTGCAATGCCACGCCACAGCGCGACCGCCCGCACGGGATGGCTGATTTTTAGACACGATCCCTGCTGTGCTCCCTGTCCTCGAGGCTCGTGTCGCCGCTCTCGAAACGATTAAACCAGCGGCTAACTGTGCGTTGGGACACTACATCCTCCTTGCACCCTCTGCAGGTGTTGGAGACCGCGGTGCCCGTGTCGTTGCCCAGCAGCCACTCGTAATACACGAACGTACGAAATCGACCTTGGTCCATTTTAGCTTGTACTGGTAGCTAGACGCGGCGACTGCGCCTTATATACCCCTAGCGTAGAACTTTGGAGAACCTTCTAGAAGGTTCTTACACTTGCCTGATATTATAACACTTCTAAGAAAAATTATAGAATTTTGAAAATTTTCGGACAGGAATTATTGGACGGCCTGGTAGGTCAATTGCTACCAATAATATCAGAGAGGATAAGAACGCTGATTTGAACATGATCTGTCCCTATTCGTTTTCAGGCCCAATGCACATTCAAGTGCGTGAACGATTCTGAATGGCCCTATCGCGTGGTTTAATTCCAATTTCAGAATTTTCGTATTTTCTCTACTGATTTGAGAGTTAGACATCTGAAACTCCTGCATGTCAAAGGGTCTTCGTTCACATAAAGAAAAGTTCAAGGTCTGAATCCTCAGAAAATCAAAAGCGAAAGTGTGACCGGTAGTTTAGTTGATGAGCATCTGATTGCACTTCCTGCACTTCATTAGATGCACTTTTCTCGGGAAAAACGAAAGACGCATGGAGCTAAGTTGCAAAAACTCAGGCAGAAAAGGTGCTTGATCTCTGCCCACCAGGGACGATTGGGCGCGGGTATCAGCGACGCTAGTCTACAATCCGACAAAAGTCGCATCGCAGAAGGAATAGGGCGGTATGGAAGAGACTTCCAAACGATAAGACTCTACTGACATCGGCTTTTTCAATACCTTTGCCCCCTGAGGCTATGAATTTCATCTTTTGTTATGATGGTTTTTCTTTCATAATGTCGGTAGAATGAAGAATGCTACAAGGCTTAAAAAGGCAGGGTTCGCTATAAAAACTACTTTTGAACTATCTTCATGAGAATGTAGATTTGGTCATCACAAAAGTAAAATAAGTGAAAAAACTCGAAAATTCGCGGAAAAAAGCGCTCAAAAACAAAGTATAACGGCTAATTACAGGTCTCGTCCGGCCCCCTCATCAACGAGATTTTCCATAGTGTTTGCTTATCCGCCTTTTATTTTGCTGTTAAAGTGGTCAGTAGTCTCCAGAGACACTCAGAAATCACTTTAGAACAAAATAGAAGTTGACAAAACAGGCTTTTACACAAATCTCGATAATTTATGGCGGGAGGACACCAACCATTAACTTGTTCTCGAGCATTTTTTTCTCCAATTTTTTACTTATTTTCACTTTTGTGATGGCCAGGTCTACCATTCCATGGCAATAGCACAACAAGCGATTTTATCGAGAACCCTGCCTTTAACATAAATTTAGAACGATGGTGAAGAATAAATGTCAACGTTTGCAATCTGAGTCATTTTGCCTCTTCTTAACTCATTGTCGAAAACTAGTCGTTTTCGATATTCTCAAGGTGATTTTCGTGTTTCGCAAAATTGGCCGTTCACTTCGTTCACGCATGTTATAACATACGTGCACCAATTAAAGAAAAATACTCTCTTTTTGGTTCCGTTTTTGTATGTTTGTTTTAAGCAGTAATAGAATTATAAAACTTGTAGAAATTTTTTTGAAAATTACATCATATAAAGCATATACTCGTCAGAATGGAATGGTGTTATATATGAGATGGCAATGAATATTTTAAGATATGAATTGTTTCGCCCCTGTCTTCAGACAATTCATATCTCTAGCTACCCCGGGGCTCTTCAGTGAAGAAGGTAGCTAGGAAATTTTTTATATAGTTTGGACGAACTAAGAGAATGGTAGTAGAAATTTAATGTTGTAATCATATTAGTAATTTCGATTTGATTTATACAAAATCTGATTGAAGCTACTGTGTCGTTATCCTCCGAGAGCTCGTCAAGCTAGGAACAAATTTCAGGGACTCCCCCTCATCCTCGGATAACAATTATTTTCGAACTAAATTTTGACTTCAGCCTAATTTAATTTTTTCAAGTTTGCGCCAGCGCGCTTAAAGGCACAGTACACCCTCAGACATGAGTTTTAAAATTTTCATTTGATTGTGTAGTAGACCTCTAAAAAATAAAACGTGCCAAGTGTAAGATCTTGATTCCTCCATATAGCGAGATACAAGCGACCACCACAGGCCCGAACTCCTTCGCTCACCACCACAAGCCCGACCCTCTGCCAGGATTTCGAAGGCGATAGCGGCTTGACTCAGAAATTCGTGGGGAATTTCCCGAGAATGACAGCAGAACTTCCGCCGATACAACTGGGGAACCTCCCCCGAATCGAGGGGAGGCGGAGGGGACCTCCGGCTAGCAGGTCTTCCCTTGTTCTCCCGATCGCCAGTCTTCCCCAAGTTGTCGCAACCCAACACCCATTGGTCATTGATTTATCTAAAGTCGGCTGGCCGAAACTCGTCGTTTTCAACAGTTTCCTATTCTTCGAAAGCAGGAATAGGGCCAAAAATATTCACCTTTGTCGAAAAGTTACGGAGAAGTCCATTGTCCTCGGCAACTTCCCCACAAATATCTGAGGATGGATGGATGATTTTCAACGAGACTCCGTTCTTCACCTCATTGCCGTGCTGCCTCGTTATCCTGGCTTGTATTCGCGCAACGATTACGAATGAAGAGAAATACAGGCCTGAGATAACTCGTCCACCAATTTTTCACCCTTAAAATATAGGCATCTTTAAGAAGTCATAACTCTGTTCGTAGGGGATCTTGGACGGTTTCAGGGATACCACTGTGATCAGCGTGTGACTTTCTCCAAGAAAAGCTTGAAATCTGAGAAACAATTTCTTTGGGTGTTCTGTGCCTGTAAATTACCGCAAAGCATAGCTTAGTTGGGGTGGAGACAGCGGTCCAAGAGGTTCAACTTCGAAATTTAACGCTTTTCTTAATCCTCCTTTTTGCATTCAATATATTTTTATTTTTAATCATTAATTTTGAAACATTTTTTTCGTTGAATAACCTTCTTTAGAAATTCATTATTCTTGATGAAAGGATTTGCCTAGGTCATGAAAAATTTCCTTTGAGCTGTCTGGGATTTTCGGAAATTTGCTCCAAACAATTTTTGAAAAACTACCTGTTCTTCGCTTATAAGATTTTTGGATTTAAGATAGATCTTCTAACGGAGCTCTTTCCGAGATAGTCATGAAAAAATTCTGCGTCGAATATTGTTTTCAATTTGAGAAAAATGCGTTTCCAATCTCTCAGCCGATTTCAATTTATGAAATAACGTTTCTTTCACCAAAGGCAATAGGCTTTTCGTCCATAACTGTTTTACACTAGAAGATACCTGTTGGTGTAGGGCAATTTCGGAATCCCCATAAAATTCTGCATCGAATAACGTTTCCAGGTTAAAAAATACGTACCCGCTCTTCCGGCAGATTTCAGTTTATAAAGTGCATTTTTTCGCCTGAAATTATCGGTTTTTCGTCCATAACTTTTTTGTACTTGGAGATAGGCTTATGGTGAAGGTTGTTTTCGGAATCTCGATGAAATTTTGCGTCGACTAGTGTTTCCAGTTGGGAAAAATATTTTCTCGATCGTTCAGCCTAATTCATTTTACGGAACACCGGTTTTTCACCCATAACCCTTTAACCGTTGAGAATAGTGTTGTGGTAAAGGTTGTTTTTCAAATATACGTCTTGAAATTCTGTGTCAAATGATTTATCGGGTTCCTTACTTTGCTTGCTCCAAATGCCAGCCAGGTCGGTGGAGCCGAGCTCCATAGTAATCTCCATAGGGTGCTCTCGCCTCTATGGTCTGAATGAGAGAAGTTCTGCTGGAGCCAACAACGGGGCTCGGCTCCACCGACCTGGCTGGCTTATGGAGCAAGCAAAGTTAAGAAGCCGATATATTATTAGACGCAGAATTTACGCAGATTTTCAAAAACTACCTATGTTCAACGGCTAAGGAGTTATAGGCGAAAAACCGGTACAGTTGACCGCAATGTTAAAAGGACATGGTGCGGTTGCAGACCCGCACTAAATTACGGTAGAATCTGGCAGTTTGCCAGATTTCGTCATCGATCGGCTCCAAACGTCATCTCTCTGCTCACGAAAATATCAGCCGTGGCGCCGATCGATGACGAAATCTGGCAAAGTGCCAGATTCTACCGTAGTTTTAGTGCGAGTCCGCAACCGCACCATGTCCTTTTAACATTGCGGTCAACTGTATTTTGTAAAATGAACCAGGCCGAAGGATCGAGAAAATATATTTCCAAACTGGGAACACTAGTCTACGCAGATTTCCATCGAGATTCCGAGAACAACCTTTGCGTTTCTATTTGCTCATGCCTTCTACATAATATACCGAGCTGAGAACGATTTTCCCTTTACGAACTGAACTAATCATCACTTGCATCATCAAAACAAATACAAAGCAAATCAATACAAAAATTCTTTTATACTCCTAAAAGCAATTTTTCATAAGCCTTGAGAATAGGAAACAACAGGCATGTCCTTTTGAAGCTGAATAATATTCGGTTGATGGCTTTTAATCTAGCTTCACGTCTTCCAATCAAATAACGGCTTCATTGAAGCCTCAATACCAGTCCACCAGATCTACGGGAGCGGAACCGATGCTTATTCACGGAAAATACGTAATCAACTGCGCAGGATTGTGGACGAACTCGGTTTTTTGATTAACAGTTCGTCGCATAATTAAAGGGATACTTGAATTCTTTTTCTAAATTATGGAGCTTTTTAGCTAGAATTTTATATTGTTGACTATAGGATTCCCTGGTAAAAGTATACTCGCAGACCAATTTTCAGCGGGTTCCGTTGTCTATGGTAGGTTTTACGCTTGATTTTGCTCAAAGCGGTCATTTTTGACCGCCGCATAAGGGCAACCAATTTTTTTTCAAAATTTTCCAGTTTTACAGAGGTTTTCAATGGGAAACGTTTTTTCGTTGGTCATCCATTACTGGCTTCCACAATTTCAAAGGCTAAGATGCTTGCTCTCCGTTTCGAGAAAACCCCCATTTCTGCCCACCACGGCTCTGGATTGTGGAACCTTGCGAGTTCTCACCAAACTGGACGCTTTGTGTATGTTATAAGCGAGTCCGTCAAGTCTCCACACACTTACGGAACCGCTGCACACCCGGTAAGGTCAAAGATCACCAGTGAACTTCATATAAAGTTTGGAACTCAACCGCGACCCTGCGCCAGCTACAAGTTCGCTGAGAATCTATCGCATACCGGTCAGCCAGCGTCAAGCAATGTTGAGAATTTTCCAAAGTGAAGGATCGCCATCAAACTTGGAAAAATGAAGGGGGGGGGGGGTCGCACCGCCGGATTTTTTTCCGATTCGTTTTCTTTTTCGGTTTTAACACAGCTCCACCACAGAATGTTTTTTACACAACCACGAGTTGTTCAGATTTGTTTGTCAATCACTGGTGACCTGAATGATCGTCAAAATTGCAATTGTACAAACGGCCAAATAATGGTTTTTGGGGTCTTCCAGTGTCATGTGTTGCTCTTCTGGGCCGTAGCTGAGAATTTCGGCAAAATAGACCCAGTAGTGAAGTAGAAAAAAAGCCGCTCATGTAGATTGAGAGATAGAAAAATAACCAGTTGGAAAAGTGGTAAAAAAGACCATTTTTCTTTTCAAATGACCTTTTAAGCCTTGGTTTTCACTTTTATTAGGCGGCAGTCGAACAGAATGTATATTTGCTGGATGGTTATCGAAAGCTACCCACATGAGCCAGATTTCTTCAAAGAATTTTTTTCTGAGATGTCTCACCTCACTGTTCTCACATGGTGGGTGATGTGAAAACCTCAAACAAAAATTAGAAATTAATCGAGCTAGTGTTCATTTCTATAACCATTTTATAGATGCACCTTTCGCTCGACTGCCGTCGAGACCAAAGCTGAAAGGCCATTTAGAAAAATAGCCTTTTTACACCATTTTTCTAACAGACGATTTTTCTATTTCTCATTTTACACAAGCGGCTTTGCTTTTTTCTACTTTATTACCGGTTATGTTAAACCGTACCGCTGAGCTGCGGCCCATAAGAGCAACGTGTATGACACTTAAAGGCTCCCGAAAACCTTTTTTTTCGCTATTCGGACAATTGTGTATTTGACGAGCACTCAAATCTTCAGCAAAATGGTGGGGTCTACCCTGAATTCAGCGGGGCCGTTCTTAGGGAAGGGCAGCAAAGATTTGCCACGAATGGAGGGGAGCCGCAACGCATTTTGTCCAACGGGTTGTTTGATCCTGTCGTCAGCTCGAAATGCCTGCGTCCAGCGAAGATGAAACCTGTTCCGAGAATGACCCATTCTCACAAGGTGAAACGACAAGGTGTGGTGGCGAGTCTCTTCCTCCTAGTTGGTGCCACTGAAGACTCGCCGACACTTGCCGAGGTGAGCTCGTGTACTGGTTGCAGGTCTTTTTGCGTGACGGGCCGACCAATGGAAGACCAATGTCACATCCCATGGTGGTGGCTCATAGAGCTGGAATAAAAGCTACGGCGTCCGCGGGAACCGACGCGCACACACAAGGCCCGATTAGTGAGGAAAGTATGCGAGGGTTTCTGATACAAGGACGGCATCAGAGGGCAACTAAGCTAGTCCAGAAATCCTGCAACGTTGGAAAGACACGCGTCGCATCGCTGAACGTAGGAACGTTGTCTGGTCGCTCGTGTGAGATGGCAGCCGCACTCGAGCGTCGACAAATTGATTTGTGTGCAGTGCAGAAAACAAGATGGTCTGATTGCAAGTCGAAGGACATTGGCTGTGGATTCAAAGTCATATACAATCGAAGCCCAAGGACCAGAAACGGAGTAAGAATGTGTATGTGTTTCGCAACGATTCCGGGATTCTGTTGCTGAAGTAAAACTTTTGATGACCGACTAATGAAGATCGTTATCGTCAGTGAAAACCGATGGTATCACGTATTTTCGGCATACGCTCCACAAACTGGATGTACTGACCGAGTAAAGGACGAATTCTGGGCACTGTTGCACAAGAAAACCGCAGAAGTACCATCAGAAGACACCATAATTGTCGCGGGAGATTTGAATGGACATATTGGAACGATGAAGGACGGACACAGCTACCACGGAGGTTTTGGATATGGGACGCGGAATGTCGACGGCGAGCGCATTCTCGAATACGCTGACTCGAACGACCTGGTCATTACAAATACGAAGTTTCGGAAGAGCCCATCACATCTTCTACAGCGGCAACAATAAAACACAGATAGACTCCATCTTGGTTTGCCGTCGCGATCAATGTCTTGTTACTGATGCCAAGGGCGTGCCTTTCGAAACGATTGCCGCACAACACCGACCGTTGATCTCCAGGATAAAAACTGCGCCGCCAAAGCACAAGCATAGGGAACGTTGTGGACCGGCAGGTGCCAAGTGGTGGCGACTCAGAGAACAAGAACAGGCTATGATGTCAAACATCCAACTGCCTCCAGTTACGACCGTAGAGAGAACGTGGCAAAATGCGACCTCGTTGATGCTAAACGCCTGGCACAATATTCCTCAGTCCAATCGCACGATCAGCGATCGTATTGCTTTAATGCCGAACAGTATTTGTTGTGCTATTTCAGAATTAAGTAAATCCATTGATTATTAATATGTTCTAGTATCGCTCTTATTTTTCAGTTTGAATTAAATATTCTTGTAAACATGCCAGTTTCCCTATAATTATGCGACGGTCAAAAATGACCGTTTTCAGCGAAATCAAGCGCACAAGCTTACAGAGACAACCGAGTTCGCTGAAAATAGGTCTGCGAGTATATTTTTACCAAAGAATCTACTGGTCTACACTATATGTAGTAGTGTAGCTACAAAGCCGTGAGAAGGGGAGCAGAATTCAAGTGTCTCTATAATCATGCGACGGACTGCATAGAACCTTATGGCGTAAACCCTGACTTCACCTTATGGCGCCAACCCTGACTGATACTGAAGCATACCGGCACTGTCACGCTAAACTACGCTCTCCAGTTTTCCAAAGAAGACAGTTGTAACGGCTTTCGGAAGCAGGTGAGCGTCAAAAGAACGAATATAAGAGCCATTTAAAAGACATGACGGCTTAGGCATCTTTCATAGTCCTCACCGCAAGCGCGGCACGCGCGGGACGAGCGGGAAGCCACTATGAAATCTTCAGCGGCACCGCCATGGCGGTGCGGGTAAAAGTCGGGTCTGAACTGGGGCTTGTACAGAAATTCTTGGCTTGCATTTGCGTATGCGGTTGCGCAGGATAAACCCAGAATTATTTATGTTGGAGTGGACTTAAATAATTATTTATGTTGGAGTGGACTTAAATCGAGAAGCAATTATTGATTGAAATGGTAAAACCGCCACAGCGGTTTGGGCGGCGCCGCTATGGCGGTACTGATGGAATATGAAAGTTCTTACCGCGCGTCCCGCGCGGTAAGAACTTTCATAGTCCACCGCCCCTCCCGCGCGTCACGCGCGTGCCGCGCTTGCGGTGAGGACTATGAAAGATGCATTAGGAGTATATGTCAGTAGTGAGATTGCACAATCTTGAGTCCCACTTGTAGTCATCAACATCGACACGGCTGTGTCACTAGCACGCTTTGACCCGCTATCAGTGTATCATTAGCTATGGAATTCTGAATCAGTTGCTGAGAACATTCGATAAGCTTCATCAAATGCAAACAAATTCACAGCCTCTTTCAATCAGGAAAACCAATGTTGACGGTTGCAGGTCAAACCGAGAGCAGTGTCGGTGTTGATGGCAACCAGTGGAACCAGGGGTGTGCGATAAATTTTTTTCGGTGAATTTTTTGCCGAAACTTTTCACCGAAATTTTTTTGGGTGAATACGGTAAAATCGGGAGAAACTTTGCAATTCGAATTCTCGCTATATTCCGTGCAACTAAACAAATTTCAACTAAACAATTTCAACTAAACAAATGGATTTTTCGAACATCACGATCACTCTTGCTGATTTTTGGTGCTCGCAATGAGGTGAGCGTTCTAGTACACGCTCTTTAATCCTATCGGCTTCGCCATCTCAACCGTTTTCTCACTACTATTCACTGCTTCAGTCGTGCGCAGTGTAACTCGCTCATTTCTATCCGATAACAAAAGCAACCGTTATTCCTCTACTTGCTAGCAGTTTTTGTTGGTTTTTCTTTCGTTTCCCAGACTATCTGCTCCAAACCTTCGATTTATGTCATCAAATCGATATCATTTTCGAGCGTGTCTGCTGCCTTCGAACCGGGTTAGAAAACATTCTTTCCGCTTATATTATGCACGAAAGTAGTTGTTCTTCTGGGACGGAACGGATCTGATTCGATTCTTTTGGACGTCTCGACAAGCGATGCGGAGTATGACTTAACACCTTAACACAAGTAATGAGGGCATCACGATTTATTTCTCGAAATACATAGTTAGAACACCACAAGAAAACATAAGAAGTCCCATGAAAGAAAAAAACGGTCGTAATAGGGTTTATACACGGAAAGCAGGCAAGAACCGGGTCGATTTTGCGAAAAAAACTTACTTGATTATGATCGCTAAAATTTCAGTGAATTTCGAGATTATTTCGGAAAATCGGTAAATGAAAATTTAGCGAAAAATACCGGTAAATCCGGCAAATAGGAAAATCGGTAAACGATAAATGCACAACCCTGCTCGGAACTGATGAGCTCTCGAAACGTGTACATTATCTCTTCATATGAATTATCTCCATAGAAAAAGCTCGAGACCGCAAGCTCAGAGGAGAATACGCAAACTATGTAAAAAAGTACCTCTAAAATGACTTCCATCCACTCCCCTCCGCCCTCCCGGTTTCGAGTGGTAAAAAGTACTCGCTGCTTTATATACATGGTTATATACAAGAAATACATCGCATCGTACTCAATACTTCCAAAAGAAAAATAACATGCAACAGAAAGAGAAAGAATAAAAAATAGTACTTCCATAATCCAAACCCATGTCCATCGACGCTTTCTTTATATAGGATCGCGAGAGGGAACGCCACTGTGTATTGCCCACTGCGGCATGAGGAGAAAGGCACAGGAGCGACAACTGAGGAGAAAATGAGGAGGCCTAGTGACAAAGGGTCATTGTTGACCCGATTTAATTAATAAGGGACCGGAACGGCAGCAGCGTGGGTTCAGAAGTTGGCGGGAATTAAGCGCTCTATAAGATGATGCGCCCGGTTGCGACGGGCCGCGGAGAAAGGTTGATATTGTGCATGAATAAAAAGATAACATACTCTAGCATAACAAATTCTGACAATGTGTTCAAAACACTGAAAGAGAACTATAGTGATTGCAGTGTACCATAACTAAATAATAAAAAACTTAGTGAGATTAAACAAAACACTTAGTAGTTCACCTACTTACACGTATACTAAAACAATCTTCAAAATGATTAGCAAAATACAGGCAAAGACATTTTCTGAATAAATGAATGGGAGGCAGAAAACACACAGAGGATCATCCTAGCGTATACTTCAAACCAGCCTGCTTGAGATTGGGAATCTAAAATAACAGAACACTGATGTTCACGAGGATAAGCTGTCTCCCAAGGCCCGCAGCTGACCGATCCTTTGATCGACAGAATCTCTTTATTTTCAGCATGCTGTTGTTATTGACATCCTCGGGCAGGCGAGGCGCCACATCTTCAAAAATAACGAGTCAATCAACGACTGCCTGCAACTTACCTGTTTCCTGAGAATGATGCCGGAGCAAGATGTGCATCCGTGAAGTAGCCTAAACAATTCCCATGGTTTTTAGTATTGGCACCAAATAATCAAATTGTCGCTCATCCATAGAGCTGCGTAGTTTATCCTGCCGGTCGACGACATCAGTTTTCTAACTGTGCCATCTGCATTTAGCACGATTTAAATATACCAGATTGTCCAATAATTCTTGTCCGAAAATTTCACCATTTTTAATTTTTTTTCCAACTTTATTGAAAAACAAGTCTAATCAACAATATAATCACCACAGTTCTCCACAACAGTGGCCCATCGATTGGGCAGGTCGCCGATGCCCTTCGCCCAGGACTCCGGGGGCTGCTACTCGAAGAAGTCCGCTATGTCGGTTGTCGTAGTTGGTGAATTTTCTTCCGGTCAAATGGTGCTTCAGCGGGCGGAGCAAGTGGTAGTCGGAGGGGGCGAGGTCCTAAGAATACGGCGGATGGGCAACCGTCTCCCAGCCGAGGCGGTAGAATCTTTTTCCCGGTGCTCTTTCCACTTCAGAAGTAAGCTTGATCCTCAGCGGCGGGCCGCGCGGCCGGCAGCGTCAGCAGTGAGATGCAGAGTTCCCTTCTCATAACTGCTGTTTCCCACATCGGCTATCTGCCCTGTCCTACCCCCATTTATGTGTCGACAACCGAGTTGGCCAATCCCACATCTGCTGCCCATGCATTAAATCGTTGTCCCACCGATCGCCATCGCAACATAAAGTCAGTTGTTTTGGGTCGAAGTAGAAGGGGGTTCTTCGGCTGCCACTCGGTTACTCGGACTATCTGAATTCCAGAATTCAGACCGCGAAACAAATACTAGATAGCCACATTGCCACATATACGAAGGAATTCAACCGCCTGTTTGAACCTCAAATTTAGGTAATTAAACTTTATAAACATAACAATAGCGAAAATTATCGAACGAGCAATAAAAACATTATACGAACAGCACTGCATAAAAAATGGCAGAGGCAGAATTAAGGGGTTTGACGCGGGAGAACTTCATAAGATTTAAAATTATGAGCCTAATATCAGGAAAACCCTCATAAAAAACTGCCAATTTTCTCAACTGAAACACATGTCCTCTAACAAATTCTACTTTATCGGCCTTTTTGGCCTGGGTGGGCAGCGTGGAACGAACTGTGGCGAGGCGAGATCAGACTAAAGGCCTCTGCATAGTCCGGCGGCAAAAGTCGCGCCGCAATGATAGGTCCAATCGGTTGTTGTGCTATACCCATACGATGTGCAGGCACGGAGCTGTGTAGCCGCCCTCTATCCTTTATCGTGGCGGCGCAACTTTTGCCGCTCGACTATGCAAAGGCATTAAAGGCAGGGTTCTCGATAAAATCGGTTGTTGTGCTATACCCATGGAATCGTAGATCTGGCCATCACAAAAGTGAAAATGAGTAAAAAATTGGAGACAAAACGCTCAGCAGCAAGTTATGGCTTGGTGTCCTCCCGCCCCCAATTATCGAGATTTGGGTAAAAGCCCGCTTTTTCAATTTTTTATTTTGCTTCTAAAGTAATCTCTGAACCTGTATGGAGACTACTTATTACTTTGACAGCAAAATAAATGTGGTATAAGCAAGTATTAATGAAAATCGCGTTAATTAGGGGGCCGGCCGACACCGGTAATTAGCTGTTATTCTTTGTTTTTGAGCGCTTTTCCCGCGAATTTCTGGGTTTTTTCACTTATTTTTACTTTTGTGATGGCCAAATCTACATTCTTATGAAGAGAGCTCAAAATTTGTTTTTATCGCGAACCCTGCCTTTAAGGGGTCGTTTACACTTCCGCCGCCAAGCGGCGCGGCGAAGTGCATTCCTATAATATCGATCGTGCGGCGCCGTGTGATCAACATCGTAGAACTGCACTGTGCCGCGCCGCCCCGCGGCGGGAGTATAAACGACCCCAAAACGGCAGCTACGTCGAGCGGCGGCGGATGTAAAGGGTTTCGATGTAACGGCGGCGACGTCAACGGCGGCGTACATCTAACGGGCGGCAGGGCGGCGGGTACGTCGACTGGCTACCGGTGTGCGCATGTAAATCACCAGCAATCGATCGACTGCTGGTGGAGAGAAGGAAAATGGCTGGCCAGGCCAAGAGGAGGATGAGGGAGCCAAAAAGAGTGGGGGTCAGGTGGCGGCGACGAGTGGAATGGCCCGACGGTTGTGCCGGCTCCTCAAATCGACAAAAAATTCCCGCACAATGATTCGTTGCGGGACCAGGCCCGCCGTTCGTTTAACGGTAAAGCGTGCACCTCATGCGAGGTCGACGAGACGGCCCCGCCCCCTCCATGCCGGCCAGTCGTTTCTGTTGGTTTTCTCCTGTCCCCCTTTATCTGCGTTTGTTTTCCTTTGAATTGTTGTAGTGTCTTGTGGATAGATGCCGAGCAATCTAAGCACGTCAATCAATTTACGCGACCACGTGGGATGCAGCTTAAAGGCAGTGTTCACGATAAGAATCGTTTTTCTGCTTTTACGCCTATCTTGAAGACGGTCCCATGCTGATTCCAATGATGTTTTCGGAAATGTACAAGACCTTCTAGTAACGGAGTTATGGTCCTTCAAAGATTGAGCTAGGGAAGCATGGTGGACGAGTTGTCCGAGGCTTGTGAATTCCGCCTTTTGCAGCTGATGTATGCGAGCTGGGGGTGTGTATACAAGTCTGTTTACCTGCTCGTTGGTGCCCCTGCTTCTACTGAACCCAGAAGACGTTTGAGTGTACACAGGGAGCTTTCGAGCGATATTGCGTGCACAACTATATCGCGAAACTATCCCATACATTGCATGAAGGTGTCGCCGTCCGGCACACTAAGGCCTCTGGTCCATAACACCTTAGGATCCGTATCTAGGGAGTTCATGGAGTCTTTGGCCACAAGCCACAGTTTCGCCACCCTGAACTGTCAACCGCTGTCGAGTGATATCCGAAAAACTGCGCTATTCAGACTTCTGAGCTATTTCCATGCACCGTTTGCTGCTTTGCAGGAAACCCGCCTCAAGGAGAGACCCCTCATCAACGTCGGAGAGTACGTCATCTACTGTGGTGACGCTGATGATAGGAGAGTGGGAGGCTGTGCGATAGCTATAAGGAAGGACTACAATGGTATGATCGAGGAATTCGACTCAACGTCGTGTAGGAATGCATTTGTGCGACTGCGGGATCACAGAGGATTCAATCTGTGGATAGTGAGTGCTCATGCGCCCACTGATTCCGCCGAAGACAATTCGAAGGATGCGCTCTATAAGGAACTCAATACGTTGCTAGCCAGGATACCTTGTCAACATGCTGTTGTCGTGGGGATTGACGCAAATGCGAAGATGGGACTTGATAAGGAATCCGAAGTACTCGGTAAATGGTTCTACCCAGTGGAGCAAACATCGAACAATGGCTACCGCCTTGTCGACTTTTGTGAACGCAGTGGTCTGATTATTGTATCGACATTCAAGAGGAATCATCGCCGCCATCAGCTTACGTGGCAGGGACCAACCCAGCTATCTCCAGAAGAGCAGCGGAAGCGGAAGATGACAACTTTGAAACTACAGCTTGACTATGTCCTGACGAGGAGTATTCCAGTATCGGACATTCGAAGATCTAGAGCTGTGTGGGATGTAGCATTCGATTCGGATCACCGTCCTGTTCTGTTGAACTTCACTGCGAGGATTCATAAGAGGAAGCGAGGGGCTCAGCCTCTCCAGAGGATTGACATGGCAAGTCTCAGAGATGAAGAGTGCAGAAGGAATTTTCGACAACGCGTTTCTATACACATCGGAGTACAGACTAAGAAGAAATTTGCGACGCGGATTCTTTTGTCAGGTGCATCCAGGACGCTTCGAAAGAGGCACTCCCGGTTGTACAGCCCAAGAAGAAGTTCGCCTACGTCTCAGAAGAGACAACATCTACCCACAACAGAGTATGTGCTCTCCGAACTGCAGGAAACTTCGTGGAGGAGAAGCGTCTGAGGGGGAAGTCGCGTCGGCAGCTTCAAGGTGACCGCGAACGAGAGTGGACGTGTAGAGCTAAGGAGTTCGAGAAGGCTTGGGAGGAGAAGAATCCGAGGATAGCCTACACGTTGCTGCGACAGTATAGCGGGAAGATGAAGAGATGTTCTCCTGTCTTGAACACTACCAATAGAGTTGCAGTTGGTGATGCGACGCTGCCAATATGGAAGGATTACTTCAGTTCACTACTGAATCGTCCAGCGCCATCAGTACCTGAGCTTCCGCATGTTCAGAGAGCACATTACGATGTCAGTGAGGAACCGCCGACTGAGTCTGAAGTTTTGGATTGTGTCCGGAAAATGAAGAATGGAAAGGCAGGTGGAGATGACAACATCTTTGCTGAAATGCTGAAAGCGCTTCCTCCCCGTGCCATATGGATGAGCGAAAGGATACTCGATTCGTGGAGGCATGCGATCATCGTACCTCTTCACAAGAAGCTATCCGTCACGGATCCTAAGAACTACAAAGGAATCTCTCTACTTCGTGTCATGTACAAGGTTTTAGAACGTATCATTCTCGAGCGACTTATCAAACATCGTGAAAGAACGACCAGAGATGAGCAAGCCGGTTTGCGACCTGGAAGATCGACCATCGACCAAGTGTTCGTCGTGAAAAGAGTAATTGAATCGTGTCAGCGGTATTCGAAGCCATTACAGCTTGCTTTCTTGGACTTTGAAGCCGCGTTCGACTCTCCTCATCGTGATCGATTGCTCAATGCTCTGCGAGCAGATGGAGTCCCGGAAAAGTATGTTCGGTTAATCGAGGACATGAACATTGGAACAACAGCAGCAGTTCGTACACCTGTCGGATTTACGTCAGCTTTCGAGGTGAAAACAGGAGTAAGGCAAGGAGCCGTTGCAGGACCTTTTCTTTTCAAATTCGCCGTTGATGACATCATTCGTAGAGTTGCAGAACAGTTTCCTGCAGATGTGACCCTAACACCATCAGAACGCTCCCTTGTCGACCTGGAGTACGCCGACGACATCGTGTTATTCGCTGAAAACAACGCAAAACTGCAAAGGATTGTGAACCTCGTTCCGAAGTATGCCGCAGCCTATGGACTTCGTCTTTGTCCCGACAAATGCAGGCAGATGTGGGTCTCTCAGAGGCCTTCAACGGGAGTTTGTGTGAACGGACAACGTATCGAACTGGTGGACGATTTCTGTTATTTGGGCTGTTTGCTGAAGAACGATGGTAGTTATGCAGCGGATATTCGACAATGATGTGCGAAAGCCACGTCTGCATTTAATTCTCTGACCAAGTGTTTGTGGTCTACCACCATCGCGAAGGAAGTCAAGCTGCGCGTCTACCTATCCGCTATTCGCCCTATCATGATGTACGGATCGGAGACGTGGGCAACAGCGAAGACGCAGATGGAAAGGTTGGATTGCACGGAGAGGGCGTTTGCTTTTAGGCGTTTGCTTGGATATTTCTGGCAGCGTGTATGCCATTACGAAGACCTTTACAAGGAAATCGACGCAGTACATCAACGCTTGACACGAGGGAGGTGCCAGCATCTCCTAACGCCATCTCAAGCAGCAATGGAAAGTCGACTTCGACTTCTCGGGCATATACTAAGAAGAACGCCGGATCATCTCGTGCAATACGCTTTAAGATTGCTTCCAACCCTCCCTGGAAACGGCCACCTGGGCTTAGGCGAAAGTTTTGGACGGATGTGGTTAAAGAGGATTTGTAGTCGCTCGGCATCGAAAGACAGTTCAGGCGCAATATTTCGTTTCGCAGGAAATGGAATAGTGACAGCTGGATGGAATGTGTTCAAATTGTGGCCGAAGACCGTGAAAATTGGACACGGCTGACTACTAGGACGGCACCCCTCGGTGAAGATGCGGAATGACCGCGTCAGGCGAAAGCCAACCGATTAAGTCAAGTAAGTAAGTATGCGAGCTGACCAGTGCAAAGAGAGAAGTTGAGAATGAAGGGAAGAACGAGGCTATTGGTCGGAAACCATCGCTCATCCCAAAATCTCAAGTGTCCATTTGTTCACGTCGGTGGACGTGGAAAGTGCATCTGGGGGTGACGAGCTGACGGGTGTCCAACTTTGGAGCCGTAGGGGCAGTTCCGAGCTCATTTTTCTTAGTTTTTTCAACGTTAGGGTTTTAGCCCCGCAGCTGCCGATCTCCACCAAAAAATTAGACATGGTTTTTATCGTGGACACTGTCTTTAAGAGAAAACAAATTCGAACAGGAGAAATTACGAAGAAGAAGAGCGAATGAGGACAACAAAAATCATTTTTACATTCGTGGACTGGAATTCATCAAAGTTGCAGTTAAAGGCACTGTTCGCAATAAACTTCATCCTCGAATTTTTCATGAAAAACGCTTCTCGTGGTCTCAGAAGCAGAACAGCGTCGAAAAAACGGGACGAAAAGCTACCCAGGAGCCGCAAAACGGCTTAGAAAAGTGGGCAAACCCAGCCGCTGTGGGCAAGTCCAGCCCCTTTCCGCCCCTCAACGTGAACAAAGGAACACTCGAAATCGTGAGTTGAGCGATGGTTTCAAATCAAAAGCCCCGTTCTTCCCTTCATTCTTGACTTCTCTCTTTACTCAGGTCAGCTCGCATACATTGGCTGCAAAAGACGGAAGTTACAATCCTCGGACAACTCGTCCACCATGCTTCCCTACTCAGAGCTTTCTGGGAAAGCTTTCCACGACTTTAAAGTATCTGGGTTGATTGCTTCCACCTAGTTTCATTAAAGGAGCAACAATCTTTCCTCGAACGCGCAATAAGCTTACTTCAAGGCTGCATTCACCCCACTTCAAGGCTGCGCAGAGGATACTTCAAAACCGCTCTAAGCTCTTTTGAAATCTGCTCTAACCGTACCTCAAAGCTGCATTCATCCTACTTCAAGGCAGCGTAGAGGATACCATGAAGTGCCACCAAGCCTACTTCGAATCTGCATTAACCTTACCTCAAGGTTGCACTCATCCTACCTTGAAAGTGCTATGAGCCTACTTTAAAACGGCGCTCACCATACTTCTACACCTCACTTAGCTTACTTCAAAGGTGCACTAAGCCTATTTTGAAGCTGCAAAATGCATTCATTCTAATGCACCCGGAGTGACTGTCTTCTGTTTATAGTGATGACTAGACCAATTCCGTAAAAAAGGGGTCTCCCAAACAAAAGTGGTTTGGTTTGCGTTACAAGTGTTTCAACAAAAAGGGAACAATAGGAAAGTGGAATGAGGAGGGTGTACGAAAAATGAACAATATCCTCTGAGAACTCTTTTCTTTGTCGAAACTTCTAAACAGCAGGAACACCGTTGCGGTTCTCTATGAATAGGGGCTTTTGGCCCAATAAAGGACTTTGATTATGTGAGTGCCGATAAAATTTGTATACATATATGCATGTGTACTTAATAGCTATCATTAAAAGAGGAGATGATGTCAAATTGTTTTAGAAAACAATTCAATTTTTCCTCCTAAAGTACTGCAACGGTTCGTTTTCACTGTTTAGAAGATTCGACAAAGAAAAATTTTTAGAGGATATTGATCATTTTTTGTACAGGCTATAAAACGGCGAAACTCACATGGTTCCTCCGCGTGCTGGTGCGGAGCGGAGGTTAGAGACAGTGAGAGAGCAGAGGGTAGACGGAGGCCAAGGCGTCGCGCGCGCCGCTCGCGTATCGAATGATGTGAATTACGCCGTTTTATGGAGGTTACACTCTCCTCATTTCACTTTCCTATTGTTCCCTTTTTGTTGAAACATTTGTAACGCAAACCAAACCACTTCACTTTTTCTTGGTATTACGGTGTAACTTCCTATGCAAGAATTTCTAACAAAGAATTCTTCATCTCCCCACTAGATCAGTGCTCTTTCTGTGGTTACAAGAATCAATGACCCAACCTGTTGAAAAACTATCTCAGAAAAATCACCCGATGTGGCTGACACGACCGAAGTTCACATGATATAAGCTAAGAAATGAGTGATATCCATGATAAGTTAGGCTGAGGCTAAGTTGTCAGGGGTAGGGAATACCTAACACCCGAAAACTTGGCATCAGAGTTTACATGAATGCCCTAGTGCTCGTGTAAATGACGTCTCCCTAGCGTCATCCACCTGACTTTTCTTACCTCGCGATTCTGCATACCATAATATATTTCACAATATTTTGTTGGGATAGATCTGAGAGTGTGAGTTTCGCATTATAAAAGATAAAATGAGATTCTTGAATGAAATTAGCGAAGAACCTCAACTGCTTTTCGCTTTTCGTTTTATCCTTTGTGCCTACTGCTATGGATTTGATTTGTCATGCGTACTATTCTTTTGTTCTTTCTCTGCGCACCTTAGCGAGCATGTTAATAAACAAATAAATAATAAATAATATCGTTCCACCTAATTCATTCATATTGATCGCGTCCGCCACAGCTGGCTACACCGGGTGTTATTTGCAACCTCCATGTTTTTTAATCGAACGGGTCGGCCACGCTGATTTTCTCAACCAACTCTGACTCAGACACTCTCTGTTGTGAGTTCGATACCAATAGGATCTCTTCCTATTTATACACGCCGGAATATATCGGTTTGATTGGAGGAAGGTAACAGTATACATTGCCGGTTATGAGCTCGAGACTAAAAGGATATGTTCCCATAGACACTGCCGGAACATATCCGTTTAGTTGGCGGAATATATAAGCGAGCACTACCTGTTGGAAGTTCGCGACCAATATGATGTCTTCCTATTTAAACACGCCGGAACTTATCGGTTTTGTTGGAGGAAGATAACTGCATGCATGACTGTCATAGCTTGATGGTCTACAGCTCACGGCCTACGGCGCACACCATGAAAATTTCTTAAGCTTTCGGGCTCACAACTTTGTGATTTGTGAACCAATTTGGCTAAAATTCGGAAAGCAGGTGTCTTCTGGACACCTTCACTTATATCCAGAAGGAAATTGTCAGCAATTTTGTTTCAAAGATTCTATAAACTATTTTAAAAAATTCTTAGTGATCACAAGGCCTAGGCAAAACCGAACCTCTCCAGCCGCTTCGCGGCTGGAGCGATATGCATTCAACTGATTCCTTGTCGACCATTCAGGGTTCAGAACAAATGGCCGAGTAGAGATGAGCTGCTTGCATATCGATGGTTATTTATTACTATCAACAGACCGCTTTTTTACTAACGATGAGTAGACCAATTCTGATGATTGAAGCCCCTTTCACAGTTCAAGGACCGACATCTGACAATTTGTTATCGAACGCGGAATATCCTTAAACCCCTTGCTATCCATCTCATCTAATTTAGTCTATCATCTCAAGTCGCTTGACGTCGGTCGGTAAAATATGGAAGGGACTCAAGACTACACAGCAAGCCATACCTTTCTTTACTCGCATATTTGTGAGCGAATGAAGGTCATTAGAGGTATAAGAAAATTAACAAATTCATTTTAAACTCTTCTACAAAACTCTTCTCACATTCCAAAAAGAACTGAGCACTCGTAACTTGCACACAGTTCAAATAAAGTCACAAAGAACACGTAGCATGTACACGTGATAATGGAAAATCAAAACCAGGATGATGGTAATTTAGCCAAGAAAGGCGGACCTCTCTCAAAACATGTGGTACCACAAGACACTGACCTATAGACGATCAATGAATGCAAAGTCCGACCTTCAAGGGGCAAAAATGAATTCCTCAAATAGCAGAAAAAAAGCGGTTCATCAACTATTAAAAAACAGAGCTCATTTTTGCATTCTGCTCAAATGGAGTGGATCATCAAACGACCACTCCATCGCCTGCTGGCGTCCCGCGGGACTATAAATGGTTTGACCGGAGCAGTTGGTGGACTTCTTGCGGATTTACCGGCGTACATCTGTATCACTTGGCGAAGTCCAGACTGACGAGGAAGAACAGAGAACGAAGAAAATGAATAAAGATATAAACATGACAATAATTAGCATACAAAGAAGGCACGCAAATAAAATGATCAGACGCCAAATTTCGGGTTTCAATCAGGGGCCTCCTCCTTTGTTTCCTTCTCTGCTGCTCAGCTCAATGAGTGTACTCTCTCCTGTGAGTGACCGCAGAGACACGTCAGAGTCGTCAAATGTCGATACGTATGTTCCTTATTCACGCCGTTACCGCAAGCTCACCGCGTCTTTGTAGACTCTGTAGTGCCCGTTGTTTGCTTTCCCCGTCTAATCTGTATCCTAGTAGGCTTCCGACGCCTGTTCAAGCCCAGGTAATGCTAAGTACGAACTTAGAAAGCCAAGCAGTAACCATACGTGGGCGATGTATGCTCAGGACGACTTTTGAGCTCGCGGGGTGCTTAAAACCGTCGATTTTCGGTGAATAAGGCGGGGTAAGCTTACTTTTGACCCAATTAGACGCAGTAAGCTTGCCCAGAAAGTTCTGAGTAGCTCAATTTTTTGAGGGACCATAACTTCACTCTCAGAAGGTCTTGTACGGTTCCAGAAGCATAATTGTAATCAGAATGGAACCGGTTTCAAGATAGGCAAAAAAACAGAAAAGCAATTTTCATCGCGAACAGCGCCTTTAAAGGCAGTGGTCGCGATCAAATATGCTTGTCGTCTTTTTCTCTCTAAACCCTTTTCTGGGTCTCGAGTAGTAGGACCTATAAGAAAAAATCGCGAAAAAACCACAGTTTTGGGCCAAATTTGAAGCCTGAACTTTCTTGTCTTTTGATGGTGGACGAGCCCACTCCACATCATCGGCAGCGATGACCTCTTATATCAAGAACATCAGCTGGCTTGAAATTGAATTTCAATCAATGAACCTTTAAATTTATGTACACATCTAGTCAAAAACATTGACTATAGTGATGCTTTCATTGTTCAACTGTTTTTACTCGTTAAATTTGCATTTATTTCGTCCTCTGAATGTTGATGATTTTTGACTGCTCGGCATGAGACTGCGATCTTTTTCGTCATCGCTGTGCACGTGTGCACGAACTAGCTTCTTTGGGCCCTAGAAACTCTATTTGTAGACCGTTTTTCACCGCGCTACCTTCATAGTTTTTCAGCTGTTTTCGATCTAAGCTGATTTTTGTAGTTTTTTCGATGACGTTTTTCATCGTGACCACTGCCTTTAAGGACAGTTTATGAAAAACGGAACTGTTTTGGGCTCAGCAAAAAATGAACGAGTCAAATTCAGCAGCTGTATTCATTTACTTCGAGAACCTGCCGGGAAGGCCCAGAGTCCACCCGACGTATCCTGTGGGTAGACCGACCGAAACATTGATAAAAACAGCACGTTGTGTTTTGCTGCTGAATTATCACGGCATTAAAATTTGCATGAATTCTTAATCTTCCCGTAAACGCAAAGCTATGACACTATCCATAAAACTGTATAAACGTAGCATAGTTTCTCCTCAAAAGCAAAGGCTTTTTTAGGATGTGAACCCACATGCCAGTCCCTTCATACCTAAACAAATTCCACGTAACATCGGCGTGAATCCCGAGGAGACTATGCGTTCCCCATTGGAGGTTGGCGAAAACTCGGTGCACCTATGTTATAGCATATGGCACCGAGTTTGCCCCAACCTTCGACAGTGAACGCGAAGTCGCTTCCGGATCCGTGCCGACGTTAAGAATGGGCGCGGCCAGCGTAAACGGGATGATTGCTTGCACGGTGGTATTAATGACAGATGATAAAACAATGCAAAGCATAAGACAGAGTAAGCTAGAAAAGTTAATATTCCATCTATTTCATATTTTTCTTTTTTCATTGAAGACGAAAATACCATTTTTACATGAAAAGCTTGTTGC
This sequence comes from Aplectana chamaeleonis, assembly GCA_029168955.1. Classification (NCBI taxonomy): domain Eukaryota; kingdom Metazoa; phylum Nematoda; class Chromadorea; order Rhabditida; family Cosmocercidae; genus Aplectana; species Aplectana chamaeleonis. The sequence goes on along the minus strand of JAPDOI010000004.1, from coordinate 5,950,327 downwards.
CTATGTTTAATTTTAACGCGTAAAGACAAAGCGTTGCAATTCAACACACCAGAATCTCGCATAAACATGTGCAAATTGAGAGAGAAAGAAATTATCCACTTTTCCGAATACATAAAATTGTTCAACATTTGGGCGGGTTTTTCGTGAGGCGCGAAAGTCAAGGATTTAGGCAAGTCGCGATTAGCCGCAATATAAACTGTGTCGTACTTGAAGCGGATTTTACAAAAATGGACTATGTTTTTATCACGAACGTAATAGGAGCCACTTTCGGTAGCAAGGTTTTCCCTGCCATTTTTACGCCGTTGTTCATGATACACAGTTGTTCAGACGAAGATCCCGTGAGTTACCTCGATCTACCTGCCATTTGGTTGAGAACATCCTTTCGTCCTGTTGATTCACTGATTTCTCGCACATTCCAGGACAACATATAGTGGCTGTTAAGAAAACAACTTTGTACAGAAATCGAAATCCCGTCCGCTTCGGGGACCAATTCCATCGTGAGTGCGAAAAATTTCCTAGGGTGGTTGAAACCATGGGTGGGCGATATTCCAAGTGGGGTGCCACTCGAGTGGGGTGATGTACATTTTATTTTTTGTTCATAGTCCAAAAAGCACCTGCTGCCTTGGAAAAATTACTCTGCAGTTTTTTTCAACACATTTTTCATCGGTGGCTTGTTAAGGAGTCGAATGGGTCTTCGAGACTCCATGCGCAGTCCAATTACCACTGCTTTTCCTTTGGGTAGCATACCGGATCTGGGTTTGACTCCTATGTGTTTTCAGACGTGACTTCAGGACCTATAAATGTGAGGCTGGCGTAAATGGAGGCTACCGGTGGATACCCAGTAATATGAGCCGTTGCTTAATTGAAATTCCCACCCACATATGAACTCCAATTTGATTTCTTGATGTTTCAGCACCATGCGCGGCCGGCTCAGAACGCTGCTAGTGCTGCCGTAGATAAAAACGATGACTTCGGCGACTTCGCTTTAGGCTCCGACCATACGTGGCGAGAGCGTTCGATTACGCGAAATCGATGGTTATCGTGGGCACACGATTCGCTAGTCGCTCACATGCGCTCCTTCTCGCGCGCCCTCGCTCGCTCGCTCTCGCACGCTTACGCCTGCACCACGAAGCAAGCAGCAAGTTTCAAGCTTACTGCTTCCTCACTAAAGTAGCTGGCATTAAACCTGTAGCAAAACTACTGTCCTTGTTGGACATAATCCCAACACGGAAGTCGAAAAAGGTGGGAAATCATCAGCCGTTGCGCCGACTCGAGCGATTGATCACCCGATCAAACGTTTCCGATCGAATCAACACGAGGTAGGGGGTGTTTGCCTGTGTTAATTTGCGGACACGGACTGCTCCAGCGTTGAAGAGCGTCGAGAGGCGCACAACAGCGGGAACGCCCGCTCTCGCCACGTATGGACGCTGCCTTACACGAAAACGCGGGTCGTGATGATACAAATGCTGCTGCTGTTGATGGCGACGATAATTTCGACATTTTCGAATCAGAGGAGAGCCAGTATCCGTGATCGAGTTGCATGTTAAGCATTTGATAGAATTTCTATGTCTAGTTCCTTATAGTTTGCTTTTGTTCAGCCATTTGAGTAATGCTTACCTCGCTTGTTTTGAACATGCCATATATATTCGTTGTGAAATTATCATATTTGGGTCTCACTGATCAGTGCTATAAGGTCTGTTCATCCTACGAAGTAGAGACACAATTTTATGTCTCTACTCCGTTGGACGAGCAGACCGTATAATTTTCTCAGTTCAACAACAATTAAATCGTGAGCAAACCTTTTTGTACTCGAGAAATTCTGTGTTGTCTCGTGGTTTTCATTCGGCTGTGACACTTTAGTTCTTGCCCTTGCATTTTGAAGTGTCATCCTATGCTTGTTTTGTGCACTTGAAGTATTTAAAAATCTTGTATGATCGTATGCTGATCAGATCCAGTATGATTTTCAACCCTCATAAATCATGGACTTCTATTGCATTAAATTTAAAAAAATAGTAATGAAGAAAGGTTTTTTGCAACATTGAGGTGTAGTTATTTAGCAGAATTGCTGTAGCTTACTGCCAATTCGATAAATTCGTTGTCGTCAACTATTATCACATAAAGTGGTGAAAAAGCATAAAAGTCAAGTATTATGGAGCAGTAGTAGTCAAAGTAGAGTAGTAGTAGCAATAAAGTATTAGTATTGACATAATAATGGTGAAAATGTAGTGGAATACGATGAAAACCCCTAATAACGTTGTTTACGGTTTCGAATTCCTGCGCTCCACTCGAAAAAGGTCCACGGATCAGCCCCCAAGAAAAGCGGGGGTTGGTCCGAGGGCGCTGGGGGGTTGCTGCCGAGTTTGGGACCCTCGGATGAGTCCACGGTGGACACTCGGCTGGTGCCACCCGAACGCACGAGTAAGGCAATGAGTTCATATCTGCAATTGCACCAATTAAAGGCAGTGGTCACGATGAAAAACGTCATCGAAAAAACTACAAAAATCAGCTTAGATCGAAAGCAGCTGAAAAACTAGGAAGGTAGCGCGGTGAAAAACGGTCTAGAATTAGAGTTTCTAGGGCCTAAAGAAGCCAGTTCGTGCACACGTGCACAGCGATGACGAAAAAGATCGCAGTCTCATGCCGAGCACTCAAAAATCATCGACATCCAGAGGACGAATTAAATGCAAATTTAACGAATAAAAACAATTGAACAATGAAAGCATCACTTCAGTCAATGTTCTTGACTAGATAAGTACATACATTTGAAGGTTCATTAATTGAAATTCAATTTCAAGCCAGCTGATTTTCTTGATATAAGAGGTCATTGATGCCGATGATGTGGAGTGGGCTCGTCCACCATCAAAAGACAAGAAAGTTCAGGCTTCAAACTTGGCCCAAAACTGTGGTATTTCTGCGAATTTTTCTCATAGGTCATACTACTCGAGACCCAGAAAAGGGTTTAGAGAGAAAAAGACTACAATCATATGTGATCGCGACCACTGCCTTTAAGTGTCGCAGTCCGCGAACCACGCCACTGAAAGGCATGAGAATCAGTAGTTTCGCTGGTTAGTAGCTTGCTTAACCATGTGATTAGGTAACCAAGAACGCAGCCATGGCTATGGTTTGCGTTCGTCAATTCCACCTCTAGAAAGAAAGTCCTGTTCGTAGGGCTTTCTATCCTAAAGTTCCCATTCGAGAAAAGTGCGGGCTCTTGTATAGATCCTTTACGAAACCTTTTTCAAACAAGTACAAATAAGTTGAATCCGGAAGGATCTGATGGATACACCGAGTATCATTGAGACCTATACAAAGGCACCTCAGCTGTGGTACATCCCTAGTGACCTGCTGATTTCGATTATCACCAGCAGCGGAGCGGTGGGCCTAGGTGAAATCTAACTAGTGATAAGGAGGTCTCGACAAAAAAGCCACCGCTCCGCGCTGTGATAACCGAAAAGACGAGTTCACTTGGAATGAAACAGAGTCTTCTGATCCTCGAGGGGGAACTGTGGACGAGAGACAAAAATTTCCGGAAAAGATGTGGGCGAAAAGACAAAGAAACCCGTTTTAAACGAAAAACAAGCAATGCAAAACAATGAAGAACACCAACAAGAAAAGAAAAAGCAATCTAGAAGATCGAGAATCCTGAGCACAACAAACGGGATGAAAATAGAAAATGGAAATCTCGTGCACCGCACAGCGACCAGCGACAGCACGAGCGACAAAGTATGATATACATAGTTCGGAGTAGTCGAGGCATGATACCCCATCTAAGCACGTAGCCGTGACGGGCACACGCCAACTGTCCCCAAGATGGTTGCCGCCTTTGCCCCGATGCAGGTCCCGCCGCGATCAAGGCTAGACGGCATGCCTGTGGCTCATGGCAGCGACTTAGTGTCCAACAGATCTTAAAAGGTTGGGGCTATGCAACGCTACGCAAAACGCCGTTTCTTTGAGAAAAATTCGTGCGGTGCTGTAGAAGGTTATTGTGATGGCACCTTTTGGTCACAACACGATTCTGATTGCAATGCTTGCAGCAAACGTGCTTGTCCGCAACTGCGTACCGTAATTAACTCTGATATTGACAGAAATTAGACGGCGCCGAAACTGCTGTTGGTAACTGTCAAAATTCAAAAGCATTGTGCATGTATTGTGTGTTCAATAGCATATTGCAATTTCTGAAAATTGGGCTTCGCAAAACAGGTTAGAGATTTGGCATCGTTCTTTAATGTCGGGAATTTGTTTCATTGGATTTGGCTATCAACTTGATTTTTTAAAATGTAGTGAAATTATTGACTTGATTCGGCTGATGATGGTATTTGTAGACATCGTAATCATTAAAATATAGTCAGATTGTTGCTAATGGATTCGGCACGTGCTCTATCAATTATCAGAGTCAAACCACGCCTCAGAAGGAGTTTTGAGTTGGGCGTGTTTGGCATCAAATCAGAACAAGAATAAGTTCAGCTACAAAAACGTTCCCATGCAATGTGAACCGTGAAAGCGTTGAGGACACAAATACTATCTCAGATATAGACAGCACAATTCCCGCGGCACCACTAGCCGACGTCCCGTAACCCCTCCCGCTGAAGGCCAATAGATCGGCCGCGGGCAGTCGGCAGCACAGTTTCGTTGACTGCCCGAACCCGATGAACAAGCACTTTGCTGCCCTTCTGCCACCACCTTGCAGCTAATCTGATGACTTACAAAAGCCAATCCAAAAGCAGTTTGCGGCACATTTAGGAATCACCCTCTAAGTGAAGGTCTGTTAAAACAATATTTCAAAAATTCCCTTGTGGAAACTTCAGTTTGAACTGCTCTTGATAAGTAAGGAGTGAGCTTCTAAGGGGAAGCTTCCTAAACTCACTGGTTCTTGCAGTCTTTGCTATTTGCAGATGCCATAAACGGATCATGGTTCACCTGCCCAAGACCAGCGTCGCACGCAGCGCGGGTTTTGAAAAGAGTCTCAACTTAGCGTTCTCTGCTCAGCAATCGTTCACTGGCTCCACTCTAGTGGGTGGTGCAATCATGATATCAAAGTGGGAATCGATGAGTGAGTGTTCGATGACCCTCAGGAATAGCCGACTGCCCGCAGAAACTCCGCGGGAAGACGGGAAGCCTGAATCTCCGCGGGAAGTTGGGTGCTGTGCCACGCCCACGACATTGGGGCCGCGCGAAGTCGACTAGCCCGACTTGGCCAACGGAAAGTGGGCTGTTTTTATCTGAGATAATGAGAAATACTTTTGACGCGTGATTTGACCCTGATAATTGATAGAGCACGTGCCCAATCCATTAGCAACAATCTCACTATATTTTAATGATTACGATGTCCACAAATACCATCATCAGCCAAATCAAGTCAATAATTTCACTACTTTTAAAAAATCAAATTGAGAGCCAAATCCAATTAAACAATTTCACGATATTGAAGAACAATGCCAAATCCCATACCCTTTTTGCGGTGCCCAACTTTAAAGGCAGTGTCCACGTTAAAAACCATGTCTGATTTTTTGGTGGAGATCGGCAGCTGCGGGGCCTAACGGAACCCTAACGTTAAAAAAACTGAGAAAAATAAGCTAGAAACGGTCCCTTATGGCCCCAAAGTTGGACACCCATCAGCTCGTCACCCCCAGATGCACTTTCCACGCCCACCGACGTGAATAAATGAATGCTCGAGATTGTGAGATGAGTGATGGTTTCCGATTAATAGCCCCGTTCTTCCCTTTATTTCCAACTTCTCTCTTTACCCAGGTCAGCTCGCATACATCGGCTGCAAAAGACGAAAGTTACAAGCCTCGGACAACTCGTCCACAATGTTTCCTTAGCTCAATATTTGAGGGACCATAACTCCGTTCCCTGAAGGTCTTGTGCGATTTCAGAGATATGACTGGAATCAGCATGGGGCCGTTTTCGAGATAGGTGGAAAAACAGAAAAACGATTTTCATCGTGAACACTGCCTTTAGAAATTTCACAACTTTTTCCGAGGGTTTCCCTTCTACAATATCGCCAATCTCTGAAGGGAGAGCCGCGATGCTGTAATGATAGCTTTATTATAAGAGTCAAGTTGATGTTCTCGAGAAAATATAGTGGTGGAAATGGAGAAAGAGAAGATAGCAAGGTAATATATAGCTGCATCGCTGCTTCCTTGAGATGGAATGCAAGGCATATACCTTTTCAATTCAACAGTCGAAAAAAATGAGGGAACGAGTTTTAAAATGACACAACTGTTCACGATCAGTCGCTCTAGCCAAATTTCACCGTTTCTTGCGAATATCGCTCTTCTGTTCCGGCCCAGACGTCTGACTCGGAGGCATAACTTGCATACGGTATCCTGGACATTGAACTGAGTCCCTGCACACGTCTCATATTGTCTTGCACACCCCTTCTGCGGTCCTGCACACATCACATGATGTCCTGCACATCCCTACTGGGGCCCTGCACACATTCCATGACATATTGCACACCCCTACTACAGTCCTGCACACCTCTTATGATGTCCTGCACACTCCTACTGAGGCCCTGCATACTTTCCATGACATCCTGCGCACACCTGCTGGGGTCCTGCACACTCCTACTGAGGCCCTGCACACATTCCATAACATCCTGCACACCCCTACTGCGGTCCTGCACACGTCCCATGATGTCCTGCACACTCCTACTGAGATCCTGCACGCATTCCATGACATCCTGCACACCCCAATTGCGGTCCTGCACACGTCCAATCATGTCCTGCACACTCCTACTGAGGTAGTGCACACATTTTACGGCGTCCTGCACACCCCTACTAAAGTCCTGCTGTAGTTCTATGACGTCCTGCATACTCCTGTTGCGGTCCCGCATAGTTAACTGACACTTCAGCACTCTCTGCAACGCCTTCTTATGGATGGTGCGCATGGAACGAACACGCGCCTCGCTCAGAAACATCCCTCCCGCATCACCGCCCTCTTCCGATCCGGAAGTTTGGAGTACACCACCCCAGAGAGCAAGGTATCCATATGGAGTCTCTAAAAAAACAATAACTGATAACGAAAAATCCCGTCCTTTTTATGAACAAATATTGAGAGGCCGGTTTCTATGTTTGAACCGCCTGTAAGTGGTCCAAGAATGGAAATGGTGAGTTGTGCGGATTAGTTTTGGCATCCTCGTGCCGATTACCTCTGGTCACCGAGTTTCAAGCATTTTGGTACACGCCGTCCAAAAAAATGAAATGTGACGGACGGAGGCGGAGGCTGTGGCGGAGAAAATTTTTTGCGTCATTTGAGGCACCATATATTTTGAGAGCGGTGACCGATTGCAATGAAACTTGGCTCTGATATCTATATTGATCAGACCCTTCGAATGATGTACAGCTTATTTTTCTTGTGACAGTATGAATAGGTGATCTCGGTAAAGGACATGCGCGCAGTGTCGGTTGTGGTTCTCTCGGCGAAGTCTCGGTGCACGTTGGCGTAAACTCGGTTCCGCAACATATTCTAGATAAGCTGAGTTTGCGCCAACGTATTGTGCACCGAAAATCGTGGAAACACAACCAACAGTGCGGTAGGTGCCGTCTGTTCGTATGGGAACAGTTTCCGTAAAAATCAGACGCGATTTGTTTTTGGCTGCTACTGAATGCACTTTGCCACCATTAATGCCACTGAGTTTCTCGCACAGGCTACCAAATTTTCTGGAAATACAGTCAATATCATACACTAGAGAATACTGTATTTTGTATACAGAAGAAGAAAATACGTAAAAAATGTAACATGGAAAAAGTTAACAAAAAAACAGAAAACTTGGGTGAAAAAAAGATGAAGTTGAACTAGAGTGAATGAAATCCATATCGCAAGAAGTACTTGTGTGAGGATCCCTTCAGAGCTGGTTGATCGACTGTGTCCCACCCGGTCGATAAGCACCGGAATAAACACAACTTTCACTGAATTTGAGATTTGATAGGTAAGCTTACTTGCGGGAAATTTTCCTCCCACCGTCGTGTTTTGCCCAGTTCGTGATGATTTTGTAGGTTCATCTCTAGCTCGTTAAGGTGAACTCTCTTTAAACACAAGCATTACATATTTACCAATTTGCAACCGATTTTAGACTCAGTATTGTGTTGGAAGTGTTAGTCCACCGATCGCATATTAGCGTCGAGTTATCGTCAATAGTAATTTCACAGGGAAGAGCTAACGAGGGTATATGAGATTTAGTTGAAGTTTAGGTCTTCACGCATGGAAGCCATATGAAAAACCGCTCTGCCCTTCTCACGAGACCAAGTCCTTTTTTGAAAAATGTGTCAAAAAACTTATCTGCTCGAGCAAGCACCGCTATTCGTCACTATAAATTATCGCTGGAGCGTATTGGAATGCATCTCTCTGTACTTTGGTTTGCTTCGCATGTGCATTTTCCACAGATCCACCAAAACGACTAATAGTATGATCCTGCGAGAATCCGCGTACAATCAACACAGTTGAAAGTGGATTTCAAGCTATCGATTTTTTAACAGGAATGTGCGTTGATCTCATTTAAAGGCACTGTTCGCAATGAAGATCGCTTTTCTGTTTTTTTGCCTATCTTGGAATCGGTTCCAGTCTGATTCCAATGATGCTTCTGGAATCGTACAAGACCTTCTGCGAATGGAGTTATGGTCCCTCAAAAATTGAGCTAGGGAAAATGGTGGACGAGTTGTCCGAGGCTTGTAACTTCCGTCTTTTGCAGCCAATGTATGCGGGCTGACCTTAGTAAAGAGAGAAGTTGAGAATGAAGGGAAGAACGGGGCTTTTGATCGGAGAACATCGCTCATTCACGATTTCGAGTGCTCCTTTGTTCAGGTCGAGGATCGGAAAGGGGCGGGGCATGACCACAATGGCGGGGTTTGCCCACTTTTCTAAGCCGTTTTGCGGTTCCTGGGTAGCTCTTCGTCCCGTTTTTTCGACGCTGTTCTGCTTCTGAGATCCACGAGAAGCGTTTGTCATGAAAAATTTGAGAATGAAGTTTATCGCGAACAGTGCCTTTAAACAACAAAGGATAAAGGACAAGTCCTCGGCATCAAGGAATTTCTTCAAGGATAGAGCTCACATTCAACTTCCGCTAGGGAAGAAGCTTTGAGATTTGTTGAAGACTCGAACGAGCGCTAGTTGGACCTGGAGTGCCGTCATTAGGCAAAGGGACCACCACGGCTCCCTCACAATTTTAGTGATAATGCTGCCGGATGATTAGTCATGCTCACATAAGTCTCGACAGAAACCTATCACTCAACAATTCGACGGGCGATCCTTGTCTCAGCACTACACACGCTATTTGGCATACTGGATGCGAAAAAAGTAATGGCTGCCTGAATTTGATCGGTGACCTTTTGAGCACATGTAGTAGTAAAGTGCTCCATAATTTATAACAGTCAAAAAGCTAACAATCGATACTTTTAAAAGAAATGAAAAATTTTCCAATTTTGTCGTCATCCCTTTGTCACATTTACGGAGACTCCTGGGAAAAGCGTTTACAATTTGCGCGGGTAGCCGAAGCAGATTTCAATCCTTGCTTCCACGGGAGCAACTCCGAGAGCAGCATGATATACTGTGTTCAGTAGTGCATGTGTTGAAACTCAGCGCTCTCTCTATAGAGTAATCCAGTGAGTGCAGCGACACCTCACCTGTACTGTCTTTGAGAACTCTGATTCTCATCGATCAACGCCAGCAATGCGATGGTTATTTCCCTCAAAGGCAGTGTTCACGATAGAAATTGTTTTTCTGTTTTCCCGCCTATCTTGAAAACGGCTCCATGCTGATTCCAATGATGTCTCTGAAATCGTACAAGACCTTCTATAAGAGGAGTTATGGTCGCTCAAAAATTGAGCCAAGGAAACATGGTGGACGAGTTGTCTGAGGCTTGTAACTTCCGTCTTTTGCAGCCGATGTATGCGAGCTGACCTGAGTGAAGAGAGAAGTTTAGAATGAAGGGAAGAACGGGGTTAATGATTGGAAATCATCGCTCATCTCACGATCTCGAGCATTCATTTGTTCACGTCGGTGGGCGTGTGTTGCGCTTTTGGGGTTTGCCTTGCGCTCGGAATGTCAACTTCGAGCTCTATTGGAGCTTTTCCTGGCTCGTTTTCATGCGTTCTTTCGACGTCGTCGTTACAGTCTGCCCCTCCACTACTCATTCTTAGTGGAAACTGAAACATATTTGCCATCGTGAACACTGTCTTTAAAGGCACAGTCCAACCTCAGAATCGTTTTCCTGTTTTTCTGCCCATCTTAAAAACGGTTCCGTGCTGATTCCAATGATGTCTCTGTAATCGTACAAGACCCCTAGGAACAGAGTTATGGCCCCTCAAAATTTGAGCTGCGGAAGCATGGTGGACGAGTTGTCCGAGGCTTGTAAATAACTTCCGTCATTTGCAACCGATGTAAGCGAGCCGGCCTGAACAAAGAGAGAGGCTGAGAATGAAGGGAAGAACGGGGCTACTGATCGGAGACTATCGCTCATCTCGTCACTGCTCGAAAGATTGTAAAAGGGGCGTGCCAAAGTGGCTTACCGTTGTGGGCGCCCCAGGGTGGCTTCCTGCTATAACTCGCTTATTCGGGGGAATTGCGAGCTCGCACTTAGCAGAGGCTACTTGGGTCTACTTCACAATTCTGTAAAACAAAACGAAGTTTGTCCACTGATTTTCTCCAATAAACTGAAGTACCATCGCTCTGCTAGCGTTGACCGATGAGATTCAAAGGTGTGTCTATTTTTGCCTCCTTCGACGGGACAAACACTGCGACTAGTGTCCGTATTCATGAAACTACGAGAGCCTCCCGGAAGGGTACAAAGTCCGCCCGCCGCATACATCGGCCGGTTTTAAAAACTTTCCCGGCAGGCTCCCGTAATTCATGAATACGACCACAGCACTCCCTGTTTATCAAGTTTGTGAATCAATAGATCAAAAGAGATAGTAGTTAGCAAAAACGAGTACACGACTATTTTCTCGCTTTTCCTCTCCCTCTTGATGTTGCTCTTTTAAACAGAAGCAGAAGTTCCAAATCTATCAGCAGAGCAGGAATGGCTTTCTCCTGAAGGCAGCGTTTACGAAATATACACAACCGAAAAGAGTGCAGGTAGGAAATTTTTTTGTCGGCCAAGAAAGCAGAACAAAAATTCGTGTGTATATAAGCATGCGATTTTTATTTCATAAAAACCTGGCGGACATTAGGTAGAAGAACACGCTAACAAACACGCAGATTAAGTTGGAGGCAAAGTAATCACAAGGAAAAAAGTTTGGCGTGAATCGTGTTCTTCTTTGTCCTAAGCAACATGGATGCGTAGCGTTAGTTCTCCTCTGTTCCGACTTTGTGACTTGTCGAAAATTCACCTGTTTAAGAAAGTCCAGTTTTCTACGTGCTTTTGTGGTTCTATTTTAGCCCCATACCTGAAAGGTTTCTGAAATCGGAACGTTGCTATACATTTCCATTCGAAAGCTTGGAGAATCTTATTCTTGCGGCCTTGCTCAAACCTGTGCACCTTCGCACGAACAAAAGGTTAATCATTAGGTCTGCAAATTAGTTTTGAGGCATAAAAAAAGCTGACGTAGCTGGCTTGTTGACTTACAGCCGGCGTGAATCCTTGTGATACTTGGCGTTTTCCCATTAAAGGTTGGAAAAAACTAGGTTCGCCTATGCTATAGTGGCACCAACTTATTTCTGTTATAATCATGTCTACCTTGGTGTCGGAAAAAATACATCTTAAAGAATGCTACCTTGTCTCTCTCGGAAAAAGAAAGCAGCTATTAGACATCAATTGTTATGGGTACATTTCCCATTAGAGAAAACTATTTGAATAGTGAAAAAAAAATGATGCAAATATATTTTTTTTCAAAAAGAAACCTTGTTACTCCAGCCTATAGAAATTGTTACTCGAGAACGTATCCAACAACACCTGCGATTGGGCCTAAAATTAGAGCTTGAGCGCTCCGACACGTAAGAAGGCAGTACTTCAGCACGCCAACGCCATGAGATGTGTTGCGAAAAAATTTTCACGAAAACTTTGGAGACGCTCCAGTGGGAAGTTCCAACCCTCCCGCTGATTAGACTATGCAGTACTCCTCAAAGCCAGTGATCCCGAAGAGAAACCTTATCGAAAAAAAACTACAAAAATCAGCTTAGATCAAAAACGGCTGAAAAACTATGGAGGTAGCGCGGTGAAAAACGGGTTAGAATTAGAGTTTCTAGGGCTCCAACATCAAAAGACAAGAAAGCTCAGGCTTTAAATTTGGCCCAAAACAGTGGTTTTTTCCGCGATTTTTTCATATAGGTCCTACTAATCGAGACCCAGAAAAGGGTTTAGATAGAAAAAGCATATTTGATCGCGACCACTGCCTTTAAGGCTAGGACTTGTGCCAAAAGAATGCCCATGACCTGGCCTTACAAAGAAGCTAAAAATTAGTGGTATTTACGGGTTGTCTCAGAGAGAGGAATCTTTCCAACGCGGAGTCCGTATGCTGCTTAAAAGGCAAGTATGGTTCCCGTTTTCGTTCTAGTCTGACGAATTGACCAGGCGGATGGCCGTGCGGGGTCGGCGGACTCACTGAAGAATGGGGTTTCGATTCCCCCGGGGTGATCTACCGTCGCAGCCCCATCCCTTCCTCAGACTAAAATGATTGCGTGAACTCTATATGTCGTCGCCAACGATATGCATCTCACTGAATTGAAAACGTTGTAGCATAGTCTCTGGATGAAGCTCCGAATTCGCCACAAAAAAAAGTCTGAAAAACTTATTTGTAGACACAATACTAAGGGGCCGTGAACAGACACATTATTATCGCTCCAGCCGCGAAGCGGCTGGAGAGGTTTGGTTTTGCCTGGCACTTGTGATCACTTAGATTTTGGTAAAGTAGTTAATAAAACCTGTAAAACAAATTTTCTAGAGATTTCCTTCTGGATATAAGTGAGAGAGTATAGAAGACACCCGCTGACAAAATTTGAGCCAAATCGATTGAAAATTAACAAAGTTAGATCGGCGGAAGCTTAGCTAAAATTCGCGTTTTTTCTTGTAACGCGTCCCTCGTGTCCTGTTCCTCGTCCCTCGTTCCTCGTCCCTCGTTCCTCGTCCCTCGTTCCTCGTTCCTGCCACTAGCCACTGCCAGTGGTCGCAGGCTATCAGTACATAGGGCATCTGATGACGTCATCAGGATGTCATGTAAAGTACATAGGGCATCTGATGACGTCATCAGGGTGTCATGTAAAGTACATAGGGCATCTGATGACGTCATCAGGGTGTCATGTAAAGTACATAGGGCATCTGATGACGTCATCAGGGTGTCATGTAAAGTACATAGGGCATCTGATGACGTCATCAGGGTGTCATGTAAAGTACATAGGGCATCTGATGACGTCATCAGGGTGTCATGTAAAGTACATAGGGCATCTGATGACGTCATCAGGGTGTCATGTAAAGTACATAAGGCATCTGATGACGTCATCAGGGTGTCATGTAAAGTACATAGGGCATCTGATGACGTCATCAGGATGTCATGTAAAGTACATAGGGCATCTGATGACGTCATCAGGGTGTCATGTAAAGTACATAGGGCATCTGATGACGTCATCAGGGTGTCATGTAAAGTACATAGGGCATCTGATGACGTCATCAGGGTGTCATGTAAAGTACATAGGGCATCTGATGACGTCATCAGGGTGTCATGTAAAGTACATAGGGCATCTGATGACGTCATCAGGATGTCATGTAAAGTACATAAGGCATCTGATGACGTCATCAGGGTGTCATGTAAAGTACATAAGGCATCTGATGACGTCATCAGGGTGTCATGTAAAGTACATAGGGCATCTGATGACGTCATCAGGGTGTCATGTAAAGTACATAGGGCATCTGATGACGTCATCAGGGTGTCATGTAAAGTACATAGGGCATCTGATGACGTCATCAGGGTGTCATGTAAAGTACATAGGGCATCTGATGACGTCATCAGGGTGTCATGTAAAGTACATAGGGCATCTGATGACGTCATCAGGGTGTCATGTAAAGTACATAGGGCATCTGATGACGTCATCAGGGTGTCATGTAAAGTACATAGGGCATCTGATGACGTCATCAGGGTGTCATGTAAAGTACATAGGGCATCTGATGACGTCATCAGGGTGTCATGTAAAGTACATAGGGCATCTGATGACGTCATCAGGGTGTCATGTAAAGTACATAGGGCATCTGATGACGTCATCAGGGTGTCATGTAAAGTACATAGGGCATCTGATGACGTCATCAGAACGTCGTGCCAAGTGCATAAAGCATCTGGTGACGTCATCAGGACGTCGTGCCAAGGTGGTGCCAAGTGCATAGGGCATTTTCTGACATCATCAGGACGTCGTGGAAAGTGAGTAGCGCTTCATTTTTAGCGTGCGCAACAAGTTTGTTGCTTACTGATTATTATAGCAATCCATGCTATTCGAAAATTATTGAAGATTTTTCAGGGATATTACTTCGTAATATCAATAAAAAGTGAACAATTCTATCAAAAAGGGGTCTTCCAAGCAAAAGAGGTTTGGTGTGCGTCAGAAACGTTCCAACAAAAAGGGAACAATAGGTAAGTAGAATGAGGAGAGTCTACAAAAAGTGAACAATATTTTCTGAGACTGATTTTCCTGGCCGATACTTCTTAACAGTAAAAACAAACCGTTGCGGTGTTCTACACGGAAGCCCTCTGTGGTTCCAAACATGGTCTTGACTACACGAGAACCGTTAAAAAGTATGTGCATGTAAACCTAATACTTACCATCAGAATAGAAGATGATGCCAAAAACACAGACGGACGGTTAGCTCCAGCTGCTACGAGAAGCGAAACCAAAGTGCAGCATCTAATGAGAATATTTTTCTAAACAATCTCGTCAACGAATAGAAGTCCATTCTTGGAAACCATTGAACTCTTCCTTGTGAAGTACCACAACGGTTTGTTTTTGCTGTTAAGAAGTATCGGCCAGGAAAATCAGTCTCAGAAAATATTGTTCACTTTTTGTAGACTCTCCTCATTCTACTTACCTATTGTTCCCTTTTTGTTGGAACGTTTCTGACGCACACCAAACCTCTTTTGCTTGGAAGACCCCTTTTTGATAGAATTAATATAGTGAAGTCCTGCTTTCCAATGAAGCAAATGCAAAAAGCCTGCACGTGCGAGGATGGAATGACATCAAACAGAAAGAGAACGTGATCCCGAATGAATGGCAATGAGCCAATAAGGAAATTGACTGACTTGGTCGGAATCCACTCCGCTAATTGGTTTATGTGGCCCTCCGCGTGCGTCTAATTATAATGAGTAAGCTAGGGCTGGCCCACGAATTATTATTTTCTCAATGCCCAGATATCATATGAATATAAAATCAAACTACAACTATAATTATAAGCAGTTGTAGCAAGTGTTAGCAGAAAGGTATTTATGAAACTCCGGCATGATGATGCAGTCTTGTGATTGCTGTTGAAACTTGTGCACGAGTTTGATAGTACAGTTTACTGGCTTGGATATGGAGTGTTTCGGCACGAGAGCCGTCTTCAGAGCTTGAAAGGAGCAAATCAGGAAAGCGCTTATTCGGGCAAATCTCAGCTAAACCTTACTGAAATCAGTAAGAAAACATCTTGATTTTCAGGAAGGTTTAGCCGACATTCGGCCGAGTGAAAACTTTAAGCAGCAATCATAAGAATTGATTCCTCGTTTGTAAAAACCTAGTTTATATGAGAACAAAAGAACTCCTGGAAGTTCACTAGTAGCAGCAAGCAAAAGCTCGGACTTAAGCTTGAACTTTTCTCTAAAAATCGTCTGAAGAAAGTCTTTAGTGAAAAATTCATGAAGCCCAACTAGAAGGAATAAAGGGGGAGAGGCAAATCTCAGTCTGTATCATTCCTGGAAAAGCACTACCACAAATGACGTTACTACATTATGCAGCAACGTGGGCAGGAGACGGTTAGCGCGAAAAACTGAGTGAGCTAGAGAGGGTGAGAGAAATAAGAACAAAACCACCCTTCTCTGAATCAAGTGCGATTTGCGGCAAATCTTTTTCGAAAACATTCGAGGCGCCCTATTGCCGTTGAGCAGCTCCATCTTTCTCCTCTAATGACTACGAGCAAAAACTTTAGCCGAGCCGTCGCATGTCCCATTTTGTCCCATTTATCACACAAAGGAATGTAGAGAGATCGTTTAGGAGAAATTTGTGTAGGAGTTCTTCATGGATTATGAGAGCTCTAGTCTCCAGTCAGCTAGTTATTTACGTTGGAAAGACAGCCGAAAATTCACTGAAAATAAACTTTTCAGACCTAGATAGAACCGCCTTTCGTGCGTTGCTTTCATTTTTTCATTGTTTCACTTTTGTCGGTTTATACATGAGTTAATGTTGTGGTAAAATGCTTCATTCATCAGATTGGTTAGCTCCTATTCGTATTCATTATTGGTAATAGCGTTTCATCGATGGATGGAAAAAATAAAATAATGCAGCTATCCAGATTTATTGGGTTGGTTTTGATTTAATTGGTGATTCCTAACCAAGCAAATTAGTAGATGTTGTTAGGATAGGCACTAGTAGAATTTGGATAATCTTGGATGAGGCAAACCACCACTGGATAGGCCCGGTGGCGGTCGTCTATTCGTCGGCGGCCAAGTTTTTCGATTGCCTGAGAAAGACCCAATACGGGAGTAATCTTCCATCTGCACTCACAGGCCCACCCCTCCTTGCGGTCACCAATCTAAGCAAACAACTGTGAGTTCGACTCCAGGGAAACAACCAATACTTAAATGGGGTAAGTTTCTTCACACCGGAGATTATGGGGGGGGGTAAATAGTAGCCAATCGATCATTGGTTGTTTTCTTGAGTCGAGTTCTCTGATGTTTGCATTAATCGGTCGCTGTTCAGGGAAGTGGGCGGGGCGTGCGTTCTACTTTGAAGTTCGAGGATGTATAGGAATATTCTGCGGCTCTTTTGTTGCCGCTTCTTCAACACTGTTGTTGCAGTGGGCCTCTGAGCTTCCGATTTCCGGTGATAACTCGCAGACAATTTTTGTCGCGGACCTTTTAAAGGCAGTGTTCACGATAATCTTCGATTTTGAGATTAATCGCTAAAGCGATTGTTTGGCCCCCGAGTAGAACTTAAATGACGAAGAAACCGAGAAAAACGCACCAGAAGGGCACGAAATCCTCAAGTATCAGCCCGCCTCTTAAGTATCAATGGAACAGTTCGTTGTGACAGTGAAATCTTTTGTCGACCCGTCTTTTGCAATTCTCCATTATGTGTTGCTCCGTTCTTTCCTTCGGGCCCTAACTAATACTGTTGTGCCCAAAATATTCTTCCATTTTCGATTAGTCCCATTTTTTACCGGTGACAACCACCGTGAACATGTTCATCCAACCGGACAACTAGTCCAGGCCATAGAATAATGTCACTGAAATAAGACGAATTAGTGCGTTTCTCGCCGTTTCTTCGTGATTTTAGTGACACTTGGTAGCCAAGGCATTGTTTTGAGTGGAAAACTTGGAAACGAGAATCATCGTGAACACTGCCTTTAAAGGCAGCGTTCACGATGATCATCCTCGTTGACTTTCCACAGTGAAATGATAGGCGAGAAGGATCCTAGGCTCCCAGTGTCGAAAGAACGGTGGAAAACGAGCCAGGAGCTGCAAAATGACGGCTGCAAACAAACGTTCTGGTGCCCCAAACACGCCCCGTGCCCCAGATCCGCCCCTTTTAAGGAACAAATGGAGACTCAGATTATAGGAATGATCAAGTGAAGGAAGTGCTGATAAGTGAGCTGTTTGCTTTGTTGCACTGATAGGTATCATCCTTGTAGCGGTCAATTCCTCCACGCTCAAAAATAAACGTAAACAAGACCTATTTTTGCTCAAAAGCGCGTCTTTCGTGTCCTTTTTAAGCATGCCTCGCTATATAGGGCACCAGACCTTTCGTAGACCGTGGAGATATCGTAAGTAAAATTTATCGTGAACACTGCCTTTAAGGCAGCATACACGCTTGAAAATTGCATCGATTTTATGACATAATTTGAAGGTTTGGAGGTGGTAGTATTGGAAACTGGCGAAAACCCCGACGAGAACGCTATTCGAATGAAGAAATAAAAGATTGGTCTTGTGTTTAAATAGCAGTGGACGAGTTACACCGCAGCATACACGCTTTGTTAAAACAGCGAACTTAGCGACACATGGCAGAGATAGCGAAGCCATTAGACTCTCACTGGATGTAGTAGAGCGCTTACGTCGTTGGAGGCTTGATAACTAGGTAAAGTAACCGTATTCCAGCCGTTAAATTGGACGAATTTGTATCGCGGGGTGAGGACTGTAAAGAAAGTGGGCGGGGACTGCATCTTCTGTTCACTCTAAAAGACTCAAATACTGTCATTTTGACTAATCTTTGACGCTTTCAATGGCGTGGCCGTTCTATTAGGAGCCGTACCAGCAAGTACGGCTCCTAATAGAACGGCCAAGCCGTTGAAAGCGTCAAAGATTAGTCAGAACGTCAACCACTTTTGCTAGCGTGTATGATTACTCTGAAGACGCAAAGGGAAGATTGAAAATTGCGGAATTTCCCTAAATTGCCTGTAAGTTTTTTTTTTCATTGAGCGAATTAATAACGAAACGTAATGCTAAAAGCAATCTTTCGAACAAACGAATTTCCTGTAGTAGGTAGGAGTGTCACCAGATTCCAATTAATAACGTTGTACGCTAATACGTAATTTTAACAACTTTTTGGTAAGTGCCCAATTTGATTGGCTATATAACTGCGGTGCGAGCATGTCGAAGAAGAGGCGAAGTTTGGTACACGGCAGGTCTTAAGAAACCGCCTTCGTCGAACGGTAATTTCTGCACTCTGGAGAGCATGAGTCGAAGAAATGCACAACGGAAATAGACTTGAAGCAAGAAAAAACGTTGCGGAAATCAGGAAACATGTGGTCGTTCGTCATTTCCACAAGAATGCATTGCAGAAGAGAAGCTATCTTGAAATGGCCATGATGAAAGGCGCAGATACAAATGAGAAGCTGGTAGCGGACTGCTCATCGATTTGCCCTTCCATCAGTGACAGTATTTCAAGGTACATACAACTTTCCATCTGAGCCTCTTGAAACGTTTTCTCGAATGTAACACAATCTCGCAATATTTTCTTGTTTCCGATGACTGGGCTAATTCCCTCGGACAGGATTGAGAATAGAGCAGAGTGGGTACGGACCCAAGGGATGCGCAGATTTTCTTTTCCAAAAATCGAAACTCAGAAGTCGGAAGATTGTCATAAAATTACAAGTAACTTTCAACCCTTCGACATCATTCGGGGAAAAAATGGTTTTCGATGAGAAACAAGAAATCTTCGCCATTCTTCTGTAATCAGCTTTTTTTCAGAGCGATTCCGCAACATCCCTTCATCAACACGATATATTTCCAAATTAATCTCGCACTATAAAGCGTTTCTACGAAGAATGGAAAGGAAAACCCATAACATCTTCCCTACTCCCTATACAGCAAAATGAGATGACCTTTCTACGATTTCTCGAATGTGCGTGTGTTTTTGTGCTCAGACAATCGCCACATTCAACACGTGTCGAATATGCATCAAACTCGGAGACAAGGCAGTGAGGGAAAGTGCTGTTTCGTGAGCACGTGCTCCGATTGTATCTCAAATCAAAGCACGTGCTCCAAGAAATAAGATGTACAAGGCGTGCATGATACGGATTCAACTCGATGACAAAACAATTTTCCGAAAAAGAAAGCATGCGGTACACTCTTGAGGCAGGACTAGTGTAGTTCACGTGAGATTTGCCAAATCGTTTTTGTGCTTTTTCCGAAGTTGCGCGTGTGCAATTGGCAACTAAATTGAAAGATAAGGATTTTAGGTGTCAGAGACGGTGAAGGGATCGTATGGAAATGCAATATGGAGAGCGCATGTTTGACCGAAATTTCATAAAGCGGCTCAGAAGAGTGCTATACTTCGACATCTTTCCGTGTAGGTGGAGGGATGGTAATTGTAAGAGCTTTGTTTGTAAGCGGTGTCATTTATATTTGACCGAGGGTTACAGAATAATTTAGGAACATCTGTACGATTTGAAATTTACGTAGAAAGCGCTGGATGATTCAATAACGATTACATTCGGCTACGGGAGCGACCGACGCGGCGTGAATGGTGACGAGGGGGTTTGACGGGCACAGTGTTTTGAACGCGACGGCCCTGCATCACCGTCAGCGAGCGGCAACCGACGCCGCGACGATAATGTTTGAAAACATATTGTCGCCGCGTCGAGGCTCGGCGACCAGTCCCCGGCTGCTCCAACTCTGTAGACCCCTTATCACTTCATCTTAGTTCTTTCTGCAGCGACTGCGAATGAAGAGAGATATGGGTTTGAAAAGACTCGCTCACCAAATTTCCGCTTTCAAAAAAAAAAGCAAGCAGTCAGAGCTTCGTTTGTAGGAGGCCCTGGACAAATTCAAATACAGCATTGTGCTGAGCATGTTATCCTCTCAAAGATAGTAATAGAGTCCGAGAAATAATTTTTAGGGTATCCTGTGTCTTTAAAAGCAGTGTTCACGATGAATCTCGTTTTCGAGTTTTCGGAATGAAACACTAAGCTGGCAGATGCTGGAGGGGATAAGGTCGGAGAAAGCAGCAAAAACGGGCCAGAGGTCGGTAAAAAAGGGCTTCGAAAGTTATCCCAGTACGCCTGCTTATCCCGCTCAGCCCCCCCCCCCATTCAGACGAGCTTGTGGCTCCGCGAACGTTTTCGATAGCTTACTGCCAAGATACTCCGCCACGTCCAGCCTGATCGATTCGCGCACATTTCGTCAATAGCTTGCGCTTGCGCAAGCTAGCAGGGTTCGTAATCTCGTCTACGTCTAAAACATTATCAACCGGTATTTAGACCTATTCTGAGCGCTTTTCTCGCTATTTCTTCTCTATTGGATAGCTCACGAGCGAGCAATCCCACTTTTGAGCCTAACTTGAGTATTATATTCACCGTGAACGCTGCCTTTAATTGAACACGTACACTGTCAACAAATCAGTTTTTTTATGAAAACTTGCGGGGAAGATCAAAATGATGATTCAAACAAAAACTTGGTAAGTTATAACAAGATGGAGATCTGTATGGTTCAGTCTATTAAAAAAATCTTCGTCTGATTGCAAATTGGAATTATAACGGACATACATCAATCTCTCGGAAAGTATCTGCACCAGGAAGGATAAGCAGTGCTCTAGAATTAGAGGCAAATTGCAATCAGAAATTAACCACTTATTTATCTTTTGTGCTCAACCCCAGAGCGGTGTCTGGAGGAAGTCATTCCCGCATTTTAGGGCAAAAAGGCTGCCCTCATAATTCGACCAACCCTAGAAAATGGTAAAGCAAATGGGAAGGGGGGAGGGGGTTCTGGTCCTGGGAATAGAATTCTATGCGGTGGGTGAAAAACAAGATAAGGGTCATGGCTCCGATTTCAAATACCCTTTGACGTTTTTTGGAATTCTTTCCCAAGAATCGTAGTTTTTTGTGATTCTCAAGATGTGCTTCTCAGCAGGAGAGCCCACGTGCGAAGAATTTGAGCATGATTATGCCAGTGCACCAATTTCTTCAGAATTCTCACGTAGTGTATCATTCTGTCGTACACATAAGAGTTGGCTCGTCCCGTTAGGCAATATGTGAACATTTTTCAGAGCGTTCTCAAATTACAAAGTAGGATGCGCGGTTCAGCCCATTACCGACAGTGAACACTTCCAATCTATTGTTTTTTTCTGATGTCAACGCAAAATCCAGCTTACAAGAAAGCGTGAAACGTACCTGCGAGAACTATCAGAGTGGCCCTCTATAGTAACACTATGCACTAGGTCAATCCGAGCTACCAGTTCCAAGGGCTTATGAGCGTTTTCGTCGGAAAAAGGTGACTGTCAAATGGCCCATCGAAGAATTTCAGGGTTCGAGAAATTTTTCAGAGTGAACCTCGATTCAAAGCGAATTGTATGGTCTTGCGCCCAAACAGTATGCCTCACGGAGTTCTGTTAGGAGAGCGCGCCTCAAGTTCATTTGTCTCGTATCAAGCGTTGATGCACTGTGTCGATTTCCTTGTGAAGATCTTTCTTATATCATACTCGCGGTCAGAAATGTTCGTGCAACCCAACCTTCCATCTGCGCCTTCTGTGCTGCCCACATCTCCAATCCGTGCATCAAGATAGGGCAAATAGCGGCTAGGCAAATGCGCATCTTGACTTCCTCCGCGATGGAGGGAGACGATACACACTTGGATAGCGAATTGAAGGCAGATGTAGCTTCTGCAATACGTTGTAGAATGTCCGCTGCATAACTACAACTGCTCTTCAGCAAATGGCACAAATGACAGAAATCGTTAAGAAGTTCAATATGTCGTCTATCTAGTCAACTTCTGGTTGAAGGCCTTGAGTGACCCACATTTGCTCGCATTTGCTACAACGAAGACGAAGTCTATAGGCTGCGGCATATTTCGAATCGAGATTAACAATCCTTGGCAGTTTTGTGTAGTCTGCAGAGGAAAACAGAATGCGTAGTTCCGTGGCCATATTCATGAAACCGCGGGCGCAGGAACCGCGCGTAACCCTTCCGAGCCCGGAACAAGGCAAGCAATATCGTGCCTCCCCTGTCGAAGTTTCAATAGTGGCGGCCCTTTCTTCGCCACCTGTGAAAGCAGAAATAGACATGAGTAGCCACTCACACAGACGGCAAGGAGACCGCCAGGTAGAGGGCTGCTGTCTCTCAGTTTCGCTAACAATGCATTCCGGCGGGCATATCATACCAGACCTCGACTCTGCGGGTGGACAGAAGGTGCCTGCACTGCCTGTTAGAAAGATATTGATCATTTTCTGCCGCGTGAGATCGACGTAGCAAGCAGCCACACCCCGCTCCGTCCACCCGCTAGGCGGCTAGGAACCCTCCCGCTCACCCGCCAGGTAGCCGAGAACCTTCCTGTCTACCTGCCGGGTATGTTAAGTAAACTTTGGACTTCTACGGAAGGCTGCCAGAGTTTCATGAATACGGCAGCAGGTTGACAAGGGAGCGCCCTGATGTTGCTAAAAGCAATTCCGAAATGAAACTGCTTTACAACTCTATGCGTAACGACATCTAAAGCAATGTTGAACATAAGTGACCTTACTGCGGCTCCGTGCCTTACTCTTGCTTCCCTCTATTATGCTCCTAGATTTGTTTTGTAGTACTCGAGGAAATATGTTATCAGTAACTGGAAAATGGACAGAGCAGCCAATGTGATTCGCGATTTCACTGATTCGCGCGGCAATTCACCGCTGCAGCGTTGTCCACTCACATGACAAAAACCTTCGAAGCGAGTCGGAATGCACATGTCATTGAATGAACCTATGAGAACTTCGGGCTGCAGTAAGTGATAGTCTTAAAGGCGAGATGAAGTAATCATCAAATTTTCCTGTTGTTTCTTATGTCTTCCAAAGCAACCAGCGGCGCAAAAGGAGCACTTATAATGGGGCTACCGTAATCAACATCTACATAATGCTGGGTTGATGCTCGTGCTTTGCGATGTATGTAAGTCGACTATATGTAATCCGGCTGGAGCGCCGCTTCCTGGTGCTTTGGCTGGGCCTCTAGCCTGTGTAACGAAAATTGGTTTTGCATATTTAAAAAAATTTGCTTGTTCTTAACCTGAAGTTTGAGAAACCGTGGAGAAGGCACTGACCAACAAAAGAACGGCATTCATCAGAACCGATTCTTCAGTGACTGCCTCACATATAAGTGTGAGCTCACCAATCGAGTAGGGCATTGTGTGCCTTGTTGCAATAGATCAGTAATCTCTCTAGGCTGTTATTCATATCCGCGTATGAGGGATAGAGTAGTCGCTGGACGATACTATTAGTCAACGTCGTTTCGTCCTTGGTCGGGGCTTGTTCCATTGTTTCCACAGTATCAACGAGAAAAATTCAAGAGGCGCTATCGCAGGTATTGGGCCTAACTGTCATTCCTTTCAACCCCTTCAAGATCGTCTCAGCAATGCACTTTCTTTCTGACAGCGGTGATGTCCCATACACATAGAACAACTTACCTTTGAACTTTGTGTTTCTGCCTTCTATAAAAAGTGAATACCTTCTACCGCCGAATGAGTGCAAAGTGACATAAGTCTAACTATACTTTGACGGTTCCGGTGAACTGAAGTGTACATTCAACTCAATACTGTTTTCGAGTAATTAGAGATGTGGCGAAACAGTGCAGTGGTATGGGAGACCAACGAGGTCCGTACTTCGTGCTTCAATTTTTTAGCATATGTAGCGTCTGACCCCAAAACGCTCGAGGAGATTTATGTAAGCAATGTGTTGCTCTTTTCTCAACAATGCTTTGCGATTGCATGACATCATAGGAAAAATGGCATAGTCCTCGAGTTCAATGAACGACAATATTTGGACTTGTTTGTGTTCCACTCGAATGATTTCGGTTAGCAGTGTACTAAACATTGTAAAACTAACTGCAAAGTGCACATTGTTCACCACAAGTGTTCTCATGATTTTTCGACACGCGGTTCGTAATGAATCGCCGATGCGAACCATTGCGTCAACGTTCATTAGCTTCATCGCCAGTGATTCTCTGTGTAAGTCACGTAGCTATTCATACATGAGTCAAATCTACACGCATGAACTACAAACGAAGAAGCCGTTCGAGACAATATAATAAGAGATTGGAACATACCAATTTATCTCTCACGAAAAAACCCAATTTGCTTAAAGGTAGTGTTCACGATGATTTTGGTCCCCGAGTTTTTCACATAGAACAATGTGTTGGCCTCCAAGTGTTATCAAAATTACGAAGAAACGGCGAGAAAAGCATTAAGATGTCATATGTCAGTGACATTATTCTATACCATGGACTAGTTGTCCGGTTGGATGCACATGTTCATGATGATTGCCACCGGTGGAAAGTTGGGTCAATCGTAAATAGAAGAATCTTTTATCCAAAACAGGATTAGTTAGGGCCCTAAGGACATAACGGAGCATTAAATAGTAGAGAATTGCAAAGGACGGGTTCAGAAAAGATTTCACTGTCACAACAAACACTTCCTGTGATACTTAAGAGGTGGGGTGATACTTATGGATTTCGTGTACTTCTGATGCGTTTTTCAAAATTTCTACGTCATTTTAGTTCAACCGGAGGGCCACTTAATCAATATAGCGAATAATCTCGAAATTGAAGATTATCGTGAACATTGCCTTTAGTTCAACACTGTACGATTTGAAGGCAGTGGTCGCGATAACATATCGTCAATCACTGGATGGGGGGAAGCGGCGACGGTGCTTGGCGGGAAAATTGCGCGCGGGAAAACCAAGGAAGGATGGCTTTTGATCGAGAAATTCCGCGCCGATTGCTGGGCGCGGCTTCCTGCTTGAGAGAAACTGATGATATGCTTATCTTCTTTTCTGCTCTCTCAGGAAATCCCGGTTGTCACCTGGAGCCCACAACTCCTTCCTCTTATGACATGGAGGGCAAATTAGCCTCCCGTTGTCACCTCGAAGCCAAGTTTCGTCACGCTTTGCACGTTCTGTTGCGACATCGAGGTGAAGTGGCTTACTTCGCAACATCTAACATGTGCTTATAAGGTGAGACTGCGACGAGCCAGTTGCAGGCGTCTTGCCGCGTCGCAGACGGCGAGAGTCTGGCAGACTGTGAGAGGTCGCATATAGTAAGGCGTCGTTTACACTTCCGCCGCCGAGCGGCGCGGCGAAGTGCAATCCTACGATATCGATGGTGCTGCGCCGCGTGATCAATATTGCAGAAATGCATTCTGCCGCGCCGCTCTGCGGCGGGAGTATAAACGACCCCTAAAACCCGCTTCCGCATCTTCGCCATCATACAGCCTTCCGGATCGCCTATGATGACGTCATCGACGTCTTCCGTCCATCTAAATACTGAAACGCTCAAATGTTCTGTAGTTCAGCAGACAGGTGACTCGGTATGTGGGTACGTACTACGTAGGTAAGCTACAGAGAAATCGATTTGTAGGTGGGTGGCCTTCAGATGACGTCATCTGGACGTCGTGGAGAGTATTCTGGGCTTCAGATGGCGTCATGACGACGTCGTGGAAAGAGGGTGGGGATCCAAAGGCCTAAAAAGAAAAGAAAAGAAAATACCTCAATTTAATACTAATTGTAAGGATTGGAACTCCGAGTGGGCGTATTCTCGAATGCGTCCTAATTTCGCACACTACGGGGTTCCGACCCCTGACTTAAAATCGGGGAAACCTTCGTGCAAATGCGAACTTAATACTGTTTCCAGCACAACGCAAGCGCAACAGTACAGACGACACCAAAAAGAAAATTTCGTTAACGCATAGCTTTTGATCTCCCATGTTATCCTACGAACCGTGACAACTGTTATAGTTATACTACAAAATGAGGTTAGTAGAAGCTTCAGAGAAGTGCTTGGGCTACCTTCGCGGAAATTAAAGAGCAAAAATGCCCTTGGCTCAAATAAACATACAGGAGAGGAGCGTCAAAAAAAAACTCACACACACGTCGAAATTTCTCCTTTATCGGGATCTTTATAAGTTTAATACCTAAGCCAAACGTTTCCTAAATTTCCCTAAGGGGTTGAAACTCCGCATGGGCAAATCTTCGACGTGGGTTCGGAAATTTTCTTCGGCTACGCCCCCCCCCCTCCTCTTCTATCCGTATTTCAACGGCGCTATCGCAGCGGGGACCACTGTGGTATCGCACCATCTCTGAGAAAATCTGTGGTGACGGCGCCGCAATGCGGCCGTGTAGGTGCCCTATAGGCACCTACACGGCGTCATTGCGGTGCCTTCAACACAACTTGCCCTGCCTGCACGCCGATAGCGAAGTAGGCTCCGCAATCGCACCTCGCTAAAGAGCCGATTACCGCGTCGGCTGAGTATTGACGCCGCGTAGGTGTTTTTCAAGACACCTACGCGACCTCACTGTGAAGCCTCCGAGGTGAGTCGAAAGTAATTGCCCTCACCATAATAAGGGATATCGAATAGTTTAAGATAGCAGGGTTCCTCAGCTTCATTGTAGTCGATGATGTTAGATAAAGAAGCTGTTGTGCGACGAGAATTATTGATTATTCTCTTTATCCGAAATGTTTCGGGTCATCAACCCTTCATCTGGGAACCATAAAAACACCACAGCACTATATCGAATAGTTGTTTGTTAAGCAACACACCGATACAACTGATGATACAGCTTTCGCCAGTCACCCATTTCACATGTTTTCTTCGGAATCCTTTGCTTTGGAATGGCAGTCGAACAATTAGTTCCTTTATGTATTTTAGCTTTCCAAACCCATACAAATGCGGAATTCGCCAAAACGTAATTTAAATAAAATTCCAAGCTAATCAAAC
Source organism: Aplectana chamaeleonis (assembly GCA_029168955.1). Taxonomy (NCBI): domain Eukaryota; kingdom Metazoa; phylum Nematoda; class Chromadorea; order Rhabditida; family Cosmocercidae; genus Aplectana; species Aplectana chamaeleonis. Next base: position 5,922,998 of record JAPDOI010000004.1, on the reverse strand, counting down.
ACAGATTGCATACATCTAGCATCGATACTTGAATGTAGGATTCTTGATGAAAACCTCACCCAGTTCCATTCCATCGGACAGTAGACTAGCTTTAAGGCAGTGTCCACGATAAAAACCATGTCCGATTTTTTGGTGGAGATCGGCAGCTGCGGTGCCAAGCGCAACCCTAACGTTGAAAAAACTTTAAAAATTGAGCTTGGAACGGTCCCCTACGGCCCCAAAGTTGGACACCCGTCAGCTCGCCACACCCAGATGCACTTTCCGCGCCCACCGTCGTGAACAAATGAATGCTCGAGATTGTGAGATGAGCGATGGTTTCCGATTAATAGCCCCGTTCTTCCCTTCATTCTCATTTTGTCTCTTTACTCAGGTCAGCTCGCATACATCGGCTGCAAAAGACGGAACTTACAGGCCTCGGACAACTCGTCCACCATGTTTCCTCAGCTCAATCTTTGAGGGACCATAAATCCGTTCCCTGGTCTTGTACGATTCCAAAATCATCATCGGAATCAGCGTGGGCCGTCTTCAAAATAGGCGGAAAAGCAGAAAAACGATTCTTATCGTGAACACTGCCTTTAAGTAGTCTTCAAGATGGCTGCTTTGAAAAATAGACAGAATCTTACGAGAACCATTAACGCGGTGCGTATGACTACAAACTTTGACAGTGATGTTTTTCGCTGCTCTGTCACTCTTCGAGTCTTTGAATCGTTTTGTTACAAGACTACTCAGCATTCAGAGAAGTGTTCGTCATTTAGGGGCGCGATGACAGAATGAAGTGCAATACCGGTGATATCGTTTGCATTTTGGGCACAAAACGGTCTTTCATGCTTCTTTTTCAACACTCTGTTCAGAATAGACCATTCTTTGATCCCGAGAGACATCTGAAATCAGCATCGAGAGCCCATTTTAGGAGACACATTGCTTTCTCTGGAACAAGGTATTAAGTAAAAGCTAGCCTCAACACAATCAACCCGAGAAACGCACTTCCAAACTTGAAGCAGTGATGAGTGAATGTGTCCATCGTCACGCCAATAAGCCTTGTTTGAGAGTAAGCCATGTGCAATTATAAAAAAACCCTCGATGTTAAATCCGGAAAAGTCTATTTTCCCCAGCGAAGACCGAGAACGTAATAAAATGGGGTTTTCAAGTAATTCGAGCAGTCGATCATTCGGAAAAGTACGGCTTTCGAAACAAACAAGAATGAAAACAAAGTCTGTAACTCGAATGAAGTGAATTTTTTGTTAGAGATCGTCAAATTCAAAACTGGTCATAATTTCTGCGTTTTCGGCAGAAAAAAACGCGAAAATCGTTTTTTTATCCTAATTCCATATATCCCTTTAGATTCACAAATGGACCATCTTGAACAGAGTTATGACAAAAGATCAAAAATACATTTTTCTTCGCCTAAAACGCAAAAATTATGAACAGTACTGTACATTGTGTATTATACTTGGGATCGGATCGGATAATTCATTGAACAATAATCACATTATTCGTTTTATACTCGAATACGCGAACATTCGATTCATCTGGGAACTAAAATTGTCGGATTTCTCGAGAATTCGATTAATTTAGGAAATCCAAATATCCGCCTTCTTAAGGATTCATTTAGAACATTTAAGTGTTCGGTTTTCCGACTATTCCGATTTGACTTACTTGACTTAAAGGCAGTGTTCACGATAAAAAATGTGTTTCAGTTTCCACTAGGAATGGGTAGTGGAGGGGCGCATTGTAACGTTGACGTCGAAAGAACGCATGAAAACGAGCCAGGGAAAGCTCCAAAAGAGCCCGAAGTTGCCACTTCGAGCGCAAGGCAAACCTCAAAAGCGCAACACACGCCCACCGACGTGAACAAATGAATGCTCGAGATCGTGAGATGAGCGATGATTTCCAATAATTAGCCCCGTTCTTCCCTTCATTCTCAGCTTCTCTCTTCACTCAGGTCAGCTCGAATAGATCGGCTGCAAAAGACGGAGGTTACAAGCCTCGGACAACTCGTCCACCATGTTTCCTTAGCTCAATCTTTGAGGGACCATAACTCCGTTCTCAGAAGGTCTTGTACGATTTCAGAGACATCATTGGAATCAGCGTGGGGCCGTTTTCAAGATAGACGGGAAAACAGAAAAACGATTTTTATCGTGAACACTGCCTTTAATCGGTTGGCTTTCGCCTGACGCGGTCATTTCGCATCTTCACCGAGGTGTGCCGTCCTAGTAGTCAGCCGTGTCCATTTTTCACGGTCTTCAGCCACAATTTGGACATATTTCATCCAGCTGTCACTATTCCATTGGCTGCGAAACGAAACATTGCGCCTGAACTGTCTTTCGATGCCGAGCGACTACAAATCCTCTTTAACCACATCCGTCCAGAACTTTCGCCTACGCCCATGTGGCCGTTTCCAGACAGGATTTGGAAGCATTCTTAAAGCGTGTTGTACGAGACGATCCGGCTTTCTTCTTAGTAGTATATGCCCGAGCAGTCGAAGTCGACTTTCCACTGCTGCTTGAGATGGCGTTTGGAGATGCTGGCACCTCCCTCGTGTCAAGCGTTGATGTACTGCGTCGATTTCCTTGTAAAGGTCTTCGTTATGGCATACACGCGGCCAGAAATATCCAAGCGAACGCCTAAAAATCTTCCTCTCCGTGCAATCCAACCTTTCCATCTGCGTCTTCGGTGCTTCCCACGTCTCCGATCCGTACATCATGATAGGGCGAATAGCGGATAAGTAGGCGCGCAACTTGACTTCCTTCGCGATGGTGGTAGACCACAAACACTTGGTTAGAGAAATAAATGCAGACGTAGCTTTCGCACATCGTTGTCGAATATCCGCTGCATAACTACCATCGTTCTTCAACAAACAGCCCAAATAACAGAAATCGTCCACCAGTTCGATACGTTGTCCGTCCACACAAACTCCCGTTGAGGGCCTCTGAGAGACCCACATCTGCTTGCTTTGTCGGGACGAAGACGAAGTCCATAGGCTGCGGCATACTTCGAAACGAGGTTCACAATCCTTTGCAGTTTTGCGTTGTTTTCAGCGAATAACACAATGTCGTCGGCGTACTCCAGGTCGACAAGGGAGCGTCCTGATGGTGTTAGGATCACATCCGCAGGAAACTGTTCTGCAACTCTACGCATGATGTCATCAACGGCGAAGTTGAAAAGAAAAGGTCCTGCAACGGCTCCTTGCCTTACTCCTGTTTTCACCTCGAAAGCTGACGTAAATCCGACAGGTGTACGAACTGCTGCTGTTGTTCCTTTGTTCATGTCCTCGATTAACGATTAACCGAACATACTTTTCCGGGACTCCATCTGCTCGCAGAGCATTGAGCAATCGATCATGATGAGGAGAGTCGAACGCGGCTTCAAAGTCCAAAAAAGCAAGCTGTAATGGCTTCGAATACCGCTGCCACGATTCAATTACTCTTTTCACGACGAACACTTGGTCGATGGTCGATCTTCCAGGTCGAAAACCGGCTTGCTCATCTCTGGTCGTTCCTTCACGATGTTTGATAAGTCGCTCGAGAATGATACGTTCTAAAACCTTGTACATGACACGAAGTAGAGAGATTCCTCTGTAGTTCTTAGGATCCGTGACGGATAGCTTCTTGGGAAGAGGTACGATGATCGCATGTCTCCACGAATCGGGTATTTTTTGGCTCATCCATATATACGGATGGTGTTGGTCATTTCACGAATCCCAGACGGAGGAAGAGCTTTCAGCATTTCAGCAGTGATATCGTCATCTCCACCTGTCTTTCCATTCTTCATTTTCCGGACACAATCCAAAACTTCAGACTCAGTCGGCGGTTCCTCACTGACATCGTAATGTGCTCTCTGAACATGCGGGAGCTCAGGTACTGATGGCGCTGGACGATTCAGTAGTGAACTGAAGTAATCCTTCCATATTGGCAGCGTCGCATCACCAACTGCAACTCCATTGGTAGTGTTCAAGACAGGAGAACATCTCTTCCTCTTCCCGCTATACTGTCGCAGCAACGTGTAACCTTTCCTCGGATTCTTCTCCTCCCAAGCCTTCTCGAACTCCTTAGCTCTACACGTCCACTCTCGCTCGCGGTCACTTTGAAGTTGCCGACGCAACTTCCTCCTCCGACGCTTCTCCTCCACGAAGTTTCCTGCAGTTTGGAAAGCACATACTCTGTTGTAGGTAGGCGTTGTTTCTTCTGAGACGTAGGCGAATTTCTTCTTAGGCTGTACAACCGGGAGTGCCTCTTTCGAAGCGTCCTGGATGCACTTGACAAAAGAATCCGCGTCGCAAAGCTTTTTCTTAGTCCGCTCTCCGATGTGAATAGAAACGCGTTGTCGAAAATTCCTTCTGCACTCTTCATCTGTGAGACTTGTCATGTCAATCCTCTGAAGAGGCTGAGCCCCTCGCTTTCTCTTATGAATCCTCGCAGTAAAGTTCAACAGAACAGGACGGTGATCCGAATCGAATGCGACATTCCACACAGCTCTAGATCTTCGAATGTACGATACTAGAATATTCCTCGTCAGGACATAGTCAAGCTGTAGTTTCAAAGTTGTCATCTTCCGCTTCCGCTGCTCTTCTGGAGATAGCTGGGTTGGTCCCTGCCACCTGCGGCGATGATTCCTCTTGGATGTCGATGCAATAATCAGACCACTGCGTTCACAAAAGTCGACAAGGCGGTAGCCATTGTCCGATGCTTGCTACACTGGGTAGAACCATTTACCGAGTACTTTGGATTCCTGATCAAGTCCCATCTTCGCATTTGCGTCAATCCCCACGACAACAGCATGTTGACAATGTATCCTGGCCAGCAACGTATTGACTTCCTCATAAAACGCATCCTTCGAATTGTCTTCGGCGGTTTCAGTGGGCGCATGAGCACTCACTATCCACAGATTGAATCCTCTGTGATCCCGCAGTCGTACAATTGCATTCCGGCACGAAGTTGAGCCGAACTCCTTGACCATACCATTGAAATCCTTCCTTACAGCTAGTGCACAGCCTTCCACTCTCCTATCGTCAGTGTTACCGCAGTAGATGGTGTACTCTCCAACGCTGATGATGGGTCTATCCTTGAGGCGGGTTTCCTGCAAAGCAGCAAACGGTGCATGGAAATAGCTCAGAAGTCTGGATAGCGCAGTTTTTTGGATATCACTCGACAGCGATCGACAGCTCAAGGTGGCGAAACTGTGGCTTGTGACCAAAGACTCCATGAACTCCCTAGGTACGGATCCTAAGGTGTTATGGACCAGAGGCCTTGATGTGCCGGACGGCGACACCTTTATGCAACGTGCGGGATACTTTCGCGATATACATAGTTGTGCACGCTATATCGCTCGAACGTTCCCTGTGTACTAGGGCTGTGCGTTATAACGTTAACGTGTTAACGCATTAACGGGTTAACGCGGTTTTTTTCTCGAAAATTAACGATTGACGCTTAAAGGCAGTGGTCACGATGAAAAACGTTATCGCAAAAACTACAAAAATCAGCATAGACTAAGAACAGCTGAAAAACTATGAATGTAGCGCGGTGAAAAACGGGCTAGAATTAGAGTTTCTAGGGCCCAAAGAAGTCAGTTCGTGCACACGTGCGCAGCGTCGACCAAAAGATCGCAGTCTCATCCCGAGCAGTCAAAAATCATCGACACTCAGAGGAAGAAATAAATGCAAATTTGCCTAATAAAACAGTTGAACAATGAAAGCAAGCACTTCAACCAATGTTTCTGACTAGATGTGTACATAAATCCGAGAATTCATTGATTGAAATTCAATTTCAACCCAGCTGATGTTCTCGATTTTAGAGATCATCGATGCCGATGATGTGGAGTGGGCTCGTCCACCACCAAAAGACAAGAAAGTTCAGGCTCCGAATTTGGCCTAAGACAGCTATATTTTCGCGACTTTTTCTTATAGTTTCTACTACTCTATACCCAGAAAAGGGTTCAGAGAGGGATAAAAGACGAGCATATTCGAGCGCGACCACTGCCTTTAACGAAAAAGTCTTGAAAACACGTTAATTTATAATTCGTTAATTGTCGTAGAATTATGGCACCAAAGTACTGCACGAGGTGCGGGTCGGCCAGTTTTGCTCAGACCCCCACTCCATCAATTTCGCTCAGAACCTAGAGCTGATGTGCTCAAACAGTGCTTATCTAGCAGTTTTGCCTCTAGTGTTTGATTGCAGCTAAATTACTCTTGTCGTATTAAATTTGTGAAGCTAGTGCTTTGCGAAAGAAATGCGAATGTTTGCAAGGACGAACAGCGCCCATCGCGCTTATGTAGAGAGGGTCTTAAAGTGCAAAAGTGTATGGTGCAGTCCAGAAAAATTCGTACATGTACCTATCAATGAGAAGAGGTTGACAGACGATTAATATGCATGATTTCCTATGCAAAATGCTCGCCACCGATTGAGCGAGAGCGGTAGTGCTGCCATGAGTTTCAAGCACATCGATCTTGGACCAACCGCTTCTCATTGGTAATTAGATGTGCAACTTTTGGTGGACTACGTTATACCTGGTTACATTTGAGTCAAGCAGAGTCTATTCACCCTTTGTATACACTTTCGCCGTCTAGGATGAAGGGCGAATACTGCTACAGTGTATTGGCTCACACTTTCTCAGGTGTGGTCCCGCCGGAAGTCGACAATTTTGAAAACTATGAGTCACGAGAGTAGGATATTTGAGTCAAGCGTCGCTGATTTACCCTGCATACGAAGTTTCACCGTCTGAGATCGACGCTGAAGGGCGCTACACTGTACTCGTAAACGTCGAAGAAAAAAACGTGCGTCTTCTAAAAAAGTAGGTTTTTAAAAGGTTATTAGTTAAGCAGTAAATGAGTTGGCCTAAAAAATCTTGACTTTGAGAAACTAGGCCTTATACTCTACCGTTTGCAACCTTCCGCACTCCTGGAGACTGCCTTTGAAGAGCATTTGCCTGTTGTGGGCTCTTCTCTTAAATGCACTGTGGGTCCACATCTAACAGAGTACTGAGAAAACGCAAATTTGGACGCAGAACCCACACAAGGAAATTTTTCGCAAAGTGCACACTCCAGAGGTGCCGTAGGCTTAAAACGGTAGGGTACAGATTGTACATTGCTAAAACTGGGATTTTTTCAGGTACCTCATTTAAAACTCAAGTTACTGCAGTTTTAAAAACCTAGTTCAGATTCGTGTTTTCTGTCTTCTTCCTTTACAGTGTAGCGGTCTTCGGCGTTCATTTTAGACGCCGAAACTCAGCATAGATTAAATCGGCCACGCTGGACTCGAATATGCTACTCCAGTGACTCTTAGTTTTCAAAATTGCCGACTTCCGACGGGACCACAGCTGGGAGACGTGTTTGCCCTCATATTTTAGCGGTGCTCGGCCTGTATCATAAACGAGGAAATTTTTGGTACAAGGTAAATCGACCACGCTTAACTCAAATATCAACTCTACTGACTCAAAAAAATCTTTCGCAGAAATCATTCAGCGTTCAGTAGGCAAACGGCTTCAGGCACTCCACATTGAGGATTCATATGTCTTGTTTATCATTTTGGGAACACCTTCACGATAACTTCACCCTAAGCTTCCTAATTGAACACCGTCACTCACTACTAAGTTCAAACGGCATTTCATTCAAATCGCAAACTGAATCCCATGTGAAAAACTGCTCCGGGCGGTTTTCACTCACATACACAATTGTCTATTGGGTCCTCCTCCGAAGGTCAGACATCTCCGGAGCTCAAAACCCCCTGTGGGGCCCTATCCCACGCCGAACTCTGTATGGCAATGATTGGTTTGGGAGGTCGGATAATTTATTGATTTTCGACGTGGTATTGTTTTTCTTTTTAATGAATTAACGAAATGCAAAATTGACGTGTTGACGCATTAACGGGTTAACGCGGTTTTTTCCGAAAATTAACGATTAACGCTTAACGAAGAAAATAATTTTTATTAACGCACACCCCTGCTGTGTACACTCAAACGTCTGCTGGGTTCAGTAGAAGCAGGGCCACCAACGAGCAGGTACCAACAGACTTGTATACACACTATACTTAGTATCCGAATCACTCCATTTCGGATATCCGACCGGATATCAGAGATTCGGATAATCCGATATCCGAAAATTTGAAAACACGCATTATCTGAATCGAACCAATATCCGGGAAATTTAAAATCGGCATTATCTGAATCGAACCATTATCCGAAGAGCCAAAAATTCGGATAAAATCGGATAAAACGGATAAAAATCGGATAGAAACCGGATAAAACGGATAAAATTTGTGTAAAATCGGATAAAATCGGATAAAACGGAAAAAAATCGGATAAAACCGGATAAAATTTGCGTAGAATCGGATAAAATCGGATAAAACGGATAAAAATCGGTTCATTTTAGGTTAAATGTAGGAAAGTGTGTATGTATGTGTGTATGTGTATGTGCGTATGTGTGTATGTGTGTATGCGTGTATGTGTGTATGTGTGTATGTGTGTATGTGCGTATGTGTGTGTGTATGTGTGTATGCGTGTATGTGTGTATGTGTGTATGTGTATGTGTATGTGTGTATGTGTGTATGTGTATGTGTGTATGTGTGTATGTGTATATGTGTGTATGTGTATGTGTGTATGTGTGTATGTGTGTATGTGTGTATGTGTGTATGTGTATGTGTGTATGTGTGTATGTGTGTATGTGTGTATGTGTGTATGTGTATGTGTGTATGTGTGTAAGTGTGTGTATGTGTGTATGTGTGTATGTGTGTGTTTGTGTGTTTGTGTGTGTATGTGTGTGTATGTGTGTATGTGTATGTGTGTATGTGTGTATGTGTATGTGTGTATGTGTGTATGTGTGTGTTTGTGTGTATGTGTGTGTGTGTTTGTGTGTGTGTGTTTGTGTGTGTGTGTGTGTGTGTGTGTGTGTGTGTGTGTGTGTGTGTGTGTGTGTGTGTGTGTGTGTGTGTGTGTGTGTGTGTGTGTGTGTGTGTGTGTGTGTGTGTGTGTGTGTGTGTGTGTGTGTGTGTGTGTGTGTGTGTGTGTGTGTGCTGCCTGAAGTTTGTTCCCATAATATCCGAAATTTATCCGAAATTATCCGACGGATATCCGTATCCGAATCATTGGAAAAATGGCATTATCTGAATCGATCCAATATCCGAAAATTTGAAAAAACGCATTATCTGAATCGAACCAATATCCGGTAAATTTAAAATGGCATTATCCGAATCGATCCATTATCCGAGGAATCACCTTCGGATAACAAGTATAATACACACCCCCCCACTATTCCGATAATTGTGAAAAACTTTTTAAAACCGCGAGTATTCGCTCATTCCGGGTCACGAGCTCCAAATATTCTGGCATTGAAAAGAAATAAGCAGATTTATCTATGAAAAGTCTATCGATTCGGCCGCGTACTTTTCCGAATATTAATACCGAACGGATAGAGTAAGGTTTTCAGATTAGTTCACTCATTAGGAAATTTCGAAAAGTTTTTATATGAAATTCTCATTTAATCGGGCAATTCAAAAAGAGAATTGAATTACACTCCCTCCTTCATAAGTTTCAAGAAAGCAATTTTTTGAAAATTCAGTCGTCAGAAACATTCTGACAGATACCATTTAAATTATAAATTTTTCGAAAACAATATGCAATCGTTTTCTGAAAATGCCATGGTCTTTCGTTCATTTAAAAATTAGTGTCGAATGAACATGATCACTCGGCCCTCTATCTAAGGAATGAATACCGAAAATCAACTCCGAAACTCCGAAAAACAACAGAAAATTTAAGAAATGTGACAAATGTAAGTGTAACAAATGGCATTGTTTCTTACATCGTGGTTGCTGCAGTTTTGAAACCAAAATTTTGAAGAATACAAGAATCGTATTACTCGAAGAATACAAGAAGAGTAATACGCGGAGACGCACCGGAATAGAAATCGGCGAGTCTAGTTGGAACTTCGATCGATACTGCAGTATGACGTTTTTGGGCCAGTTCGAAGGTGTGTCGAACGCGGAACCGACGGGAAACTGAAAGCCTGCAAACTCATCGAGGTGCCGACGCGGTTATTGCTGTCGACGTTACCTCGTCATCGGATCGCGGAGCCGACATAAGGCTATCGCGCGGCCACTGCGTCACACACCATTTTTCCACGATTGCGGAGCCGCCAATCAACTGCCGATACCCCATCGCGATACCAGCGAGAATCTCGGGGCTATCGCGAAACCAGCGGTACCAATTTTCTCAGAGATGGCGCCTCCTTCCTTGCTAGGATAGCACCATTTCAACCTACTCCAAGCTGTCAAACCACCCAAGGGTGTGGCAGTACAAGCTCGTATGTCCCACAACATACGGTACCTATGATATGTTTGTAACTGAGCAGTAAACATTTATCTAAAAGTGTTGCCATCAAAGTTTTCTTGGATGAAATGATTTTCCTAACGGTCCAAATACAATTCACATTTGGCCAAATCGCCTTTGCAGTCTTGTAAACCTATTACCTCTGTACTGGTCTTCCATTTGACATGAGCATGCATTTTCTGAAGAACGCAATGCTTCTGTCGTCCATCTTCTGATCGATGAAAACGGCGCGATAGTGATCGTGAAAGTGGGACGTACAAAATATTTTTCTCCCCCCGAAGCTCCGTAACTGTACTCCGTGGAAAGTGCACAGGGCATCTGATGACATCATCAGGACGTCGAAAATTTTTATTTCTTTGTCTTTTTGGCACTATACGTTGACAACAAAATTATTCGCAGAAATCCGCAAATCTCGAAAGTGACGTTTTTCCCTCGAAATTTTCCACGCTTGGGAAGCTTCGAACGAAATTAACCGTAAACTTTGGAAAGTCGACTATTAAACCACAGATTCGTGATCAGCGCCCCGAAAAAAAAACCCCTGGGAGAATTTCAAGTCAAATCTGGAACATTTTTCCAAAACGCTTCCAGAGCCCTCTAATCGGTATAAATAAACGCCAAACCGAAAATCCGTACAAGTCCAAATGTACAAGTTCATTTCATCGAGCTTTTATCGTTTCTTCGAAGTTCAATTCCACGTCAAACCAAATGCAACAAGTATTTCACCTCTTTGGACGAGTTTCTCACAAAATTTATTATACCAACTCATGAACCTCTCATAGTCAAGCATGACAGTTAGATAATTTATTACAGTCGCCATGGATCCTAGTGATACTATGCGCTCCCCATTGAAGGTTGGAGCAAACTTGGTGCACCTAAAGTGTGCCCGAATGAGAATGGCGACCCACGCGGTCGGCGTGCTTGGCAGGCGGCCGTCGCATGTGTCGCCCTCGGACGAGTGTTGGATTTCAACGACGGCCGTCCCCTCTCCCACTGATTGATCGGCGCAGTGCTTGCTGCCAGCCGGGGCCGGCCCCGTTCGTCGTCGATGGCGGCGGGGACTATTCGCATGCTCGTACGAGAGCGGCGAACGCGACGGCCGCCTGCCAAGCACGCCGGCCGCTTGGGCAGCCATTCTCATTCGGACGCACCTTATGTTATAGCATATGGCAGCGAGTTTGAGCCAGCCTTCAATAGGGAACGCAAAGAATCGGTGGGATCTGTGATGACTGTACATTCTTTGACCCTACGAGGGCTGTCTGTGTAGATTACTTTATTACACCTTATTCGATTCCGAGAGAAGGTGACCTGATCTGTGCATCAAAGATGCTCACTGTGGAAATCATGGAAAGTAAAAGAGTGAATTACTCCTTATATTTAAAGCAGTTATGTCCCGATATTTGTATGTATGTATGTGTGTTTGTCCCGCGGATCTTTGAAATGGCCGATCAAAACAGGGATGAAATGGTACCAACATCCGGGTGTGTGAGACACTCATCGATTACCAAAAAATTAGCCTGAATCTCTGATTCCGCGCCTTGGGGCAACCAAGTTTGTTCGTGGAGCGCATTTTAGGCCGTGGGTCATATAAACCTCAATGAGGCATCTAGCGCTAGTAGGGTTACGTTCTTATCGGAGCGAAAGGTCTTCAATAGTTCTCGGGGCGCCGTACTGACTTGTTAGGGGTTGCGTAGTGTGCAGGACGTAATAGAAAGCGAGCAGGACCAGGAGTGGGAGTGCGCAGGACGTCATAGAAAGTGTGCAGGACCCCAATGGAAGTGTGCAGGATGCCATAGAAAATGCGCAGAACCCCTGTGGGAATGTGTAGGACGACAACAGTCCCGCTCGGAGCGATCTTCGGTCCCAACTGGCACTGCAATGGCTCTTCGGGCCAATGAGGGTAGCTTCAATGGCTTTCCTCCGTTTATTTACTCGTTTCTGAATCTCTAATTCGCTTTCTTTCTTCTTCCCTCTTCTCCCAGTTCTCCTTTTCTTCCTCTCCTGCTTCCTCGATCCCCCCCCCCTCAGCATCGAGAAACAAATTCCTTTCTATATAACGCTGCCTTCCGCTTGGTCCAAAGCCTGCTTGTTTGCGAAGTATATGCTATTGATAGCGAGACCAAGCGAAGTTTTCGCTCAAGAAAATTTCCCGACGCGCCAACTTCTTGAGGCAGAATAGCTAGTCCAAAAGATCTAAACTGACTTCCGTTTACCCGAAAGTTGCTGACCAAATGGGCTTTTTTAAGCAGAAAAAATTGCAGCTGCCTGCCTGGGATTTGGGTAGGGATATAAAATTTGGAATCAAACAGCAAAATATAAGAAGCCAGCGGTGGATTGTCGGTTGCTACCGGCATCAAATTTGCGACTCCTTTCATCCCTTGTCCCCCTATGTCGCAACCAACTAGTTTTCCTTTCGATTTGAAGAGTCTCCAAATTATTTTTCTCACATGACCATCTCTGTCATGATAAGGACAACCACACTCGCATTTCATGTGATGTTTCCCTGAATGACCGACACCATGTCCTTCTTCTCAATAAATGAACTATCTATGTGGGTGAATTATTGCTCCCACGGGGGTCCTGCACATCTTTCAAGACGTCCTGAACTTTCCCACTGGGGTCCCACACACTTTCTGTGACGCCACCACACTCCTAATCTGGTCCTGCACCTTCCCACAGTGGTCCTCCACACTTTCTAGGACGTCCTGCGCACTCCCATTGCGGCCCTGCCCACTTTCTGTGCCGTTCTGATAACTCCCGCAGGGGTCCTGCACACTTTTTATGGCGTCCTGCACACTCCCATTGGGGTCCGGCACACTCCCACTGGGGTCCTGCACACTTTCTATGACGTCCTGCGCACTCTCATTGGGGTTCTGCTCACTTTCTGTGACGTTCTGATAACTCCCGCAGGGGTCCTGCACACTTTCTATGGCGTCCTCCGCACTCCCACTGCGGTCATGCGCACTCACACTGGGGTCCTGCTAACTTCCTAAGTTGTCCTGCACACTTTTCAAGGTGTCCTGCACACTCCCCCAGGAGTCCTGCGCACTTTCTGTGACGTCCCGCACATTCCCACTGGGGTCCTGCACACTCCCACAGTGGTTCTGCACTTTTTTCAAGACGTCCTGCACATTCCCACCGGAGTCCTGCACGCTCCCACAGGAGTTTTGCACACTTTACAAGGCGTCTCGCACACTCCCACACAGGTCCTGCGCACTTCCCAAGGCGTCCTGCACACTCCCACAGGGGTTCTGCGCACTTTCTATGACGTCCTGCGCACCCCCACTCCTGGTTCCGCTCTCTTTCTATGACGTGCTGCACACTCTCACTGGGATACTGCTCACTTTCTGTGACGTCCTGCACACTGGCACTGGGGACCTGCACACATTCTATCACGTCCTGCACACCCCGCAACCCCTAACAAGTCAGTACGACGCCCCGAGAGTAACCCGACTAACTCTAGATGCCTCATTTAAGTTCCCATGACCCACGGCTAAAAGTGCGCCCCACAGTCAAACTCGGTTGCCACGAGGCGCGAAATCGGAGATTCAGGCTGATTTTTTGGTATTCGATGAGTGTACCACACACCCCAATGTTGGTACCACTTCATCCCTGTTTTGATCGGCTATTCCAAAGATCCGCGGGACAAACACACAGGCCTGTACTAAACCCGCCGCTTTGGCGAGCTCCACAGGAATGTTGTTGAGTGACCCTAAAAATTTCGAACCGCACTCTGTGGAGGTCGAAAACAACGACTCAATAGTGCGGTGCCAGTTGACCAGCAGAATCGTCATTCTTGGCGCACGGGAATGGGTGGTCTTCGGAATTTCGAAAGATATTCTGATCAGCAATGCTTGCCCAGATCTTCAGAAACATTTTATAATAATCTAATCACAGTTGTCAGCCTCACATTGAGCGTTACTGGCTGAAAGACGGTTCCGTGGAAAAGGACACTCTCAAGCTTGCCATTACTAATAATAACGCTATATTTGATATTATTATTTTAAATATTGTTTTTATTAAACCTGTTGTTATTACACTGATATTATCATCATAATTGCTATTCTCATCATTGTAGTGATTATTATGTTATTGCTATCATTAATGTCAATATTATTTTGTTACTAATATTGATAATATTCTTTATAACGATTATTACTATTATTATTATTATTATAGCTGCTATCATTTTAGTAATATCACCATCATTATTACTTTTATTGATACCACCATTATTACAATTTTCGCTTCGATTTTTTTCGACAATATTATCCATCCACACAACATATGGCAAGATCGAACTCTTCCAAAATTCAAAAAAAGACGGGAGAATTATCTCTGCCTTTCCGGCTTGCAAACACTGGCTCAAACGTGATCTGACCAGACCTTAACGGTCGGATTCGATAAGGAAGCGGTTGATCAGTAAAGGCCGTGGCCCGTCACCAGTAAGCTTATTCAACTTCACAGTAATTTAGAGAAATTCAAGAATATTCCTGCTTTTTGGGCTCCAAAAAAAGAAGCTATCAAGTTTGTCTGGCAATAGTGTACTTGAAGATGCCTGTCACATACATGAATAGGTGATTATCATGGCATCACCGTACTAACAGCGCTTTAGAAACTGTCTCTCCATCTTCCACTGCCCCGGTTAGTCTGGAATCAGAACTCTCTCCTCAGGCTTCGTGCAGCCGTTAGTGTGTGTGCTGCACCCGTATCTCTGTAATTCCTGCGCCTACAACTCACTCGATACGCATCTGACGCACGCTGCGATTATTCCAATTACCCAGCTGGTATATCAGCATACCAGCCATGTAATTTCTTCAATGGTTTTTGAGTGTAACGTGATTCCTCAGACCACCCAGGGCACTCCGAAAATTCCTTCCAGGCAAAAAAACTGTGTTGTTTTCCATTCGCGTAGACCTATCTTCCAAAGACCGGATAGGAATTATAGCTTGGATAAGATAACAACTGATTTCCAAATGGTGCCTCTGTACCCTGCTGCAAACGAGTAAGCCACTGAAGAGCTCATAGATGCAGAAGTTTACCCTCTGCGTTTCTACGTACGCAGTGTAGGATGCCTACACACAGGATTCGACGATCACAGCCTTCATCGTCGCGCTTGCTAAGGATCCCTCATACAGCCGCGTCGTAACCGCTACAGTAAACTGGATGTCTTCTATATTTCAACGGGGGTCGCATAGCAAACGCTGTGCGAGTATGCGCGACAGAGAACACATAAGGAAAGGGTCTTTTCGGGCTCTCTGTCTGACTGGATTGAAACAGAATGTATCCCTACGGTTTCCGTTTTCGTTCTAGTCTGACGCATGGACCAAGCGGCTGGCCGTGCGGGGTTGGCGGCCTCACTGGAGAATGGGGTTTCGAGTCGCGCGGGGTGATCTACCATCGGAGCCCCGTCCATCCATCAGACTAAAATGATTGCGCGACCTCTACGTCATACATTCGATTAGGGCTGTAATTCCTTGCACTGCTTTTTTACATTGACAAAATGGGTTTTACAGGAATCAAGGCAAAAAAGGTTTCAATATGACAAAATGGGTTTTACAGGAATCAGGGCAAAATGGGTTTTGAATACGGGAACAATGAAACATTTCAATATGGGACAACTTTATTTTCAATCATCAAACAGGGCAAAACAAACAGGATATCTGCCTCTAATCGCTAGAATTCAACATTCGATGACCATGACTCTCTTCGGGACGTAACGGATCTGAAAATGAATTTTTCGCTTCACAAAAACACCAATACAAGGCTAGTATTGTTTCCAGCACAAGTGAAGCCCATTTCGTCCACTTGAGTATGAGCGGAGAAGGCAGCGGATTGGTCGGTTATGGCAAAATATAACAAAAATAAGCAGATTTTGACATGATAAGCCCGAGTAGCCTTGCTTCGATAAGCTCAAAATGAGCGAGGAAGGCTATGCAGTCGACTCGCATAGGTGTGTCGATTCTCGTTCCATATTGTTGGTCACTCTATGCTTAGGCTGTCGGTGCACGTGCCATATTTCACGTGCACCGAGTTTGCGTCAGCATATTGAGCAGCGAGTGTGTTGTACCAAAAGGAACCAAAGCCGGCACACCGAACCAAGTCGACTGCACATTTGGGCTGCGGGCTTCAACAACGCTAGTGTGCAACCGCAGATGACTAGTATTCACTTCGGTATGGAGAAAACCCTATTCAAACTATTTAAGACATATTAAACAACTTACTCCCCTTTCACAATGAATAAGTTGTAAATTTCTGAATTCCATGCCGCACTTTTCTGAGTGCCGGCCCTCTTTTCCCAAATTCCCACGAACCTGAGGTTCAGCTTCTTAAACCATCGCACCTATATATATATATATATATATATATATATATATATATATATATATATATATATATATATATATATATATATATATATATATATATATATATATATATATATATATATATATATATATATATATATATATATATATATATATATATATATATATATATATATATATATATATATATATATATATATATATATATATATATATATATATATATATATATATATATATATATATATATATATATATATATATATATATATATATATATATATATATATATATATATATATATATATATATATATATATATATATATATATATATATATATATATATATATGGTCGATCACTGGTCGAGAGTTGCGTCGAACACATGTGGCACGCACGCATGCGAGAAGGTAATGATCCTATCCCTACCTCCCCGCTTGCGTGCGTGCCCCATGTGTTCGACGCGGCGATCTCTCGAGCAGTGATCGACGATATATACAGGCCATAAAACGGCCAATGTCTCACCGTCGACTGCGTACCACGCGCTGCGCGACCGCACGTGCGTCAGAAGCAGACGAGTTTTGGCCGCCGCGTGACGAGTTTCGGCCGCCGCGCGGCAGCCGAAACGTCGCGCGGCGGCCAAAGCTCGTCGCGCGGCGGCCAAAACCCGTCTGCTTCCGACGCGCGTGCGGTCGCGCAGCGCGGGGGACGCAGTCGACGGTGAGACACTCCATTTGCCGGCTTCGCCTGCATCTCAAGTATTATAAGGCGAATGAATCCAACTCCGCTGATTCTATGTGAGATGGCGTTCGAAGTTCTCACGCTTGCCGGCTATCGCCGGCCTCTGTTGCTGGAGTACGGTTGCGCCAGCCCATGAGCTGGTTTCGACGAAAACGCTCAAGCAATCAGAAATTACAAACCATTTCAAACCTTGCAAACCCTACTAACCTCCTTTCTTATGCAGTTGCACACCGACCCTTCCTTAGCTTTTAGAGGTCCTAAAGTGGTAGTTCATTTATATTCAATTCTGTCAAGATAAAGACAACCGCTGTTTGAGATTTAGTAAACGCCTCCATGACCAACCGACACCCTGCTACCTTTATTGCCAAATGAAGTGTAATGATGTTTGTGTTTTCTGGATGCATATTTTGATTAACTCACATTTCCATCGTATATAAACCCGATTTAGAAAGTTTGGTGCATATAAACAGCTAAGCAGTTGAAATGAGTGGTTAAGGGGGAGGGGACGTGAAGAAAGGGGTGGTATACACTCTCATATAGATGCACAAAACGATTTTGAAGCTCTGCGCTAACCTACTTCGGTCCCGCACACTTTCTACGGCGTCCGGCGCAATCGCATTTGAGTTCCACACACTTTCTAGGACGTCCTGCGCACTTCAATTTGGGTCCCGCACACTGTTTCGGCGTCCGGCGCAATCGCTTTGGGTCCCACACACTTTCAACGGCGTCCGCCGCACTTCAATTTGGGTCCCGCACACTGCTTCGGCGTCCGTCGCAATCGCTTTGGGTCCCGCACACTTTCTACGGCGTCCTGCGCACTCCCACTTGGGTCCCGCACACTTTCTACGGCGTCCTGTGCAATCCCACTTGGATCCCGCACACTTTTTATGGCGTCCGGCGCGTTCTACCTTAGGTCCCGCACCCTTTCTACGACGTCCTGCGCACTTCAATTTGGGTCCCGCACACTTTCTTCGGCGTCCGGCGCAATCGCATTTGGGTCCCACACACTTTCTACGGGGTCCGCCGCATTCTACCTTGGGTCCCGCACACTTTCCACGGCGTCCTGCGCACTCCCACTTGGGTTTCGCACAGTTTCTACGGCGTCCTGTGCACTCCCACTTGGGTCCCGCACACTTTTTATGAGTCCTGCGCACTCGCATTCGGGTCCCACACACTTCTACGGCGTCCGACGGGCTCCCCCTTGGGTCACGCACACTTTCTACGGCATACAGAGCACTCCCATTTGGGTCCCGCCCACTTTCTCCAGCGTCTGGCGCACTTACATTCGGGTCCCACACACTTTCTACGGCGTCCAGCGCACTCTACTTTGGGTCCCGCACACTTTCTACGGCGTCCGGCGGGCTCCCTTGGGTCACGCACACTTTCTACGGCATACAGTGCACTCCCATTTGGGTCCCGCCCACTTTCTCCGGCGTCTGGCGCACTTACATTCGGGTCCCACACACTTTCTACGGCGTCCAGCGCACTCTACCTTGGGTCCCGCACACTTTCTACGGCGTCCGGCGCACTCTACCTTGGGTCCCGCACACTTTTTACGGCGTCCTGCGCACTCTACCTTGGGTCCCGCCCACTTTCTACGGTGTCCTGAGCACTCCCAATTAAGCCCCGCCCACTTCCTACGGCGTCTGGCGCACTTACATTCGGGTCCCACACACTTTCTACGGCGTCCGGCGCACTCTACCTTGGGTCCCGCAAACTTTCTACGGCGTCCTAAGCTTTCCCGTTTGGGACCCGCAAATTTTCTACGGCGTCCGGCACACTCTACCTTGGGTCCCACACACATTCTACGGCGTCCGGCGCACTTTACCTTGGGTCCCGCACACTTTCTACGGCGTCCGGCGCACTCTACATTGGGTCCCGCACACTTTCTACGGTGTCCTGAGCACTCCCACTTGGGTCCCGACCATTTTCTACGGCGTCTGGCGCACTTACATTCGGGTCCCACACACTTTCTACGGCGTCCCGCACACTATTACGGCGTCCGGCGCACTCTACCTTGTGTCCCGCACACTTTCTACTGCGTCCTGAGCTTTCTCAAACGGGTCCCGCAAATTTTCTACGGCGTCCGGCACACTCTACCTTGGGTCCCACACACCTTTACGGCGTCCGGCGCACTCTACCTTGGGTCCCACACACCTTTACGGCGTCCTGCGCACTCTACCTTGGGTCCCGCACACTTTCTACGGCGTCCTGCGCACTCTACCTTGGGTCCCACACACTTCTACGGCGACCGGCACACTCTACCTTAGGTCCCGCACACTTTCTACGGCGTCCGGCGCACTCTACCTTGGGTCCCGCACAATTTCTACGGCGTCCTGCGCACTCTACCTTGGGTCCCGCACACTTTCTACGGCATACAGAGCACTCCAATTTGGGTCCCGCCCACTTTCTCCGGCGTCTGGCGCACTTACACTCGGGTCCCGCAAATTTTCTACAGCGTCCGGCGCACGCTACCTTGTGTCCCGCACACCTTCTACGGCGTCCTGCGCACACTACCTTGGGTCCCGCACACTTTCTACGGCGTCCGGCACACTCTACCTTAGGTCCCGCACACTTTCTACGGCGTCCTGCGCACTCGCATTCGGGTCCCGCCCACTTTCTACGGCGTCTGGCGCACTTACATTCGGGTCCCACACACTTTGTACGGCGTCCGGCGCACTCTACCTTGGGTCCCGCACACTTTCTACGGCGTCCTGGGCTTTCCCATTTGGGTCCCGCAGATTTTCTACGGCGTCCGGCGCACTCAACATTGGGTCCGGCACACTTTCTACGGCGTCCTGCGCACTCGCATTCGGGTCCCACACACTTTCTACGGCGTCCGGCGCACTCTACCTTGGGTCCCGCAAACTTTCTACGGCGTCCTAAGCTTTCCCGTTTGGGACCCGCAAATTTTCTACGGCGTCCGGCACACTCTACCTTGGGTCCCACACACATTCTACGGCGTCCGGCGCACTCTACCTTGGGTCCCGCACACTTTCTACGGCGTCCGGCGCACTCTGCATTGGGTCCCGCACACTTTCTACGGTGTCCTGAGCACTCCCACTTGGGTCCCGACCATTTTCTACGGCGTCTGGCGCACTTACATTCGGGTCCCACACACTTTCTACGGCGTCCCGCACACTATTACGGCGTCCGGCGCACTCTACCTTGTGTCCCGCACACTTTCTACTGCGTCCTGAGCTTTCTCATACGGGTCCCGCAAATTTTCTACGGCGTCCGGCGCACTCTACCTTGGGTCCCACACACCTTTACGGCGTCCGGCGCACTCTACCTTGGGTCCCACACACCTTTACGGCGTCCGGCGCACTCAACATTGGGTCCGGCACACTTTCTACGGCGTCCTGCGCACTCGCATTCGGGTCCCACACACTTCTACGGCGACCGGCACACTCTACCTTAGGTCCGCTGCCGAGATGTCGTACGTTCGTGCCGTGGCAGTGTGGAGGAAAGAAGATCGCCTCCGTGCAAACCGACGTCAACCCCTCCGAGAAGAGGGTTTTTGTCA
The DNA here is from genome assembly GCA_029168955.1 of Aplectana chamaeleonis. Taxonomy (NCBI): domain Eukaryota; kingdom Metazoa; phylum Nematoda; class Chromadorea; order Rhabditida; family Cosmocercidae; genus Aplectana; species Aplectana chamaeleonis. The sequence continues at coordinate 5,902,091 of JAPDOI010000004.1, read as the reverse complement.
TGGGAGAGGTGCTGGTCGGCCGCAGCTCTCCTGAGGATTTTATTACAAAGGGCCGGCGTCGAGAGGAATCCAGGTCCAGCACTGAAGTATCCATGTGCCACCTGCGGCGAGGATGTTACCTGGCATAAAACAAGTGTGCAGTGCTTCGGATGCCAAAGGTGGGTGCACTTCTCCTGTTCGGGCCTCAGTTCTGTGAGGCATCATGACTCATCCTTTCGTTGTGTTCTATGCTCTGCCCCCAACAACTCTGATTCCTCAATTACCAACCGCCCCCTCTCCATTGTTCACATTAATCTCAACGGCCTTCGCAACAAGTTATCTGAACTCTCTCTATTCGCACGTTCTCATCACCCGGATGTTATCATGGTTCAAGAAACCAAGCTCTCTCCATCTACCACTTATCCCCAACCTAACATTCCGGGCTACACCGCCTATCACATGCCAAGGACAGCTCTTGGGGGCGGAGTGTCTACTTTCGTTCAATCTGCCTTACCTTCTCATATTATCCCTAATACTCCTAAGGACGGTACTCTCGAGTACATTCCTGTCCACCTCCCCCTCAAAACCCCTTTATCTCTATTTAACATATATATTCCTCCTATATCATCTTGTCCCCCCTCTTATAATCCTATTCCCCTCCTTAAGCAGTTGTACGACTGCTCACTCTCCCCTTCAGCTGTCTTTGCGGGTGACTTCAATGCTCACACGTTCTGTTCCGCTCTTGATTCTGACGCCAGAGGGGAAGATGTCGAAGAATGGGCTGAGGAGTGTGACCTGGTTATCCTCAATGATGACCAGCCCACTCGTCTCCCTGCCAACGGCCGACCTTCTAGCCCAGACATCTCTCTTGTGTCATCCAATCTCTCTAATGCTTGCACGTGGTCCACATCCACAACTCTCTCCAGTGATCACATTTCCGTCTTTGATCTCTCTAACTCTCTTGCCCCTTACTCTGGTTTTCGTCATCGTACTTATCTTAATTTAGGCCTAGCAGACTGGACCCTGTTCAGAGATGTTGCACTTCGCCATGCGGTCGACTACCCATGGAATGGTGATGTTCATCAGAAAGAGCGCCATCTAACGAGTGCCATCCGCAAGGCCATGAAAGCTGCAATTCCTGGAGGGTCGTGTCAAGACCTTTTTCCAAATGTCAGCAGGGAAATACTGCAGAAGATAAGAACCAGAGATGAGAAGAGAGCCGCAGACCATCTAGACCCGGACATAGCTGTGCTGGATAACGAGATCAAGCAGGATCTGGATAAGAACAAGAAGGAATGCTGGGAGAAGTTCACTGAAAAGCTGAATTTCAAGACTGACGGAACTACGACGTGGAAAGTGTTGAGGAAAATTTCCGGCAAGTCCGCTCGCTCGATGAGCTCCGCTATTGAGTTCGAGGAGAACGTCTTCAAATCAGGGAAAGCGGCTGCTTATGCGCTCGGCAAGAACTTCTTCATCACACGTGCCAAGCGAGGCGTGCAAAACAGAGTCACGGTTAGAGAACTGAGCCGGTTGCCGCTCATGAACGCTTCTGAGGCCTTTACTCTCACGCAAGTAGAGAAGGCTATCAAAGAAATGCGGAATTCGAAGGCTATCGGACCTGACGGTATCTCCCCAGCCATCCTGAAGAAGCTTCCCACGGAACTTCTACCGATGCTTGCAGATATCATTAACACTTCTTTCCGGACCTGCACTCTACCCCAAGCTTGGAAGACAGCCAATGTGATACCGTTGCCAAAGCCAGGCAAGTCCCAAAGCACGGCAAAGGGCTTTCGACCAATAAGCCTGTTATTGCCCGTCGCTAAATTAGCTGAAAAGTTGATCGTGACGGACCTGGCTGATCAAAATGAGCGACAGCAGCATCAGCATGGGTTCAGGAAACTTCACTCCACTACTACAGCTCTATTAGAGATCGTGAGCTTTGCGGTCGATGGGTTCAACATGAGAAAGCCCCTGAGAACGGTGGCCGTCGCCCTCGACCTGAGCAAAGCGTTTGACTCTGTTAACTTGGGACTGCTGTCCGAGAAACTGCTCAAGTCGTCGCTACCATCATGGCAGAAGCGATGGATTGCAGCGTTCACTAAAGGCCGCCGTGCTAAGGTTCTGTTCCAGAATCATGTATCCGATAGCATTCCAATAGCAGCCGGTGTTCCGCAAGGCGGAGTGTTGTCCCCTGCCCTATTCAGCCTGTATCTTGATGACATTCCTGAGCCTCCCAATGATGTAAGGATTGTTATGTATCCCGACGACATCACCATCATGTGCCAGGATCGTGACCTGCAGATAGCCGCTAACAAGATCAGCGCCTATCTCGTCGAGTTGAAGCTCTTCCTCGATAAAATGATGCTCACAGTCTCTGCCGCAAAATCCTCTGTTTCAGTGTTCACAACGAACACCAAGGAACACAGTGCCCATCCAGATGTCAAATGGGATGGTGACCTGTTGCCAGCAGCAAAATTTCCCAAGCTGCTTGGCCTTATTCTTGATCCATCACTGAAGTTCCACAAAAACGCGGAACAGAAACAAACAGTCGTCAAGGCTAGACTTAATATCTTGAGAGCTCTCGGAGGAACATCATGGGGAAGCAGCCGAGAGACTATATTGAGAACCTACAGAGCATTACTTCAGCCGGCTCTGGAATATGCGGCACCAGTGTGGCAGCACCTGGTGTCTGACAGCTCCTGGAATAAGCTGCAGCGTGTACAGAATGCTGCGCTTAGAATTGCTACCGGTTGTGCAAGGAGCTCCCCGGTGGAGCATCTTCACGCGGAGGCCTGCATATTGCCGGTCAAGGAGCATTGTGAACTCCAGGCACAGCAGATGTATATTAATGTTCTGAGGCAGCCGAATCATCCGTCAAAGAGAATCATGAAGCCCATAAGAGAGAGGTCGATTAGGACGCCGTTCGCCGATGCTCCTCGTAAAGTTGATGTACAGAGATGGGCCGACTCCAGCATGGAAAGGCTTCGTCTTCTGCGTGAGGAGCACACGCAATTTGTTCGAGGATATCTAGCAAAGGCGGCTGTGAACCCTATCTTGGGAACGGTGCCGCCTCGGGTTTGCGAGACCGAGTCTCAACTCAACCGGCGAGCCAGATGTGCTCTCGCCTCGCTGCGCTGTGGTCACTCTATTCTGCTAATGTCTTACGCCAACAAGATCGACAGCAGCCGACCAGACGCATGCCCGGACTGTGGTGCTCCCGGACACGACACGGCGCACTTGTTCATGTGCCCGAAGAGACCTACCTCCTTAACAACAATGGACCTTTGGACGAATCCTGTGAAGGCCGCCCAGTTCCTCAACCTATGACAAAAACCACTTTGAGGCTGCAGAAGAAGAAGAAGAACCTTAGGTCCCGCACACTTTCTACGGCGTCCGGCGCACTCTACCTTGGGTCCCGCACAATTTCTACGGCGTCCTGCGCACTCTACCTTGGGTCCCGCACGCTTTCTACGGCGTCCGGCACACTCTACCTTAGGTCCCGCACACTTTCTACGGCGTCCTGTGCACTCGCATTCGGGTCCCGCCCACTTTCTACGGCGTCTGGCGCACTTACATTCGGGTCCCACACACTTTCTACGGCGTCCGGCGCACTCTACCTTAGGTCCCGCACACTTTCTACGGCGTCCTGCGCACTCGCATTCGGGTCCCACACACTTTCTACGGCGTCCGGCGGGCTCCCCCTTGGGTCCCGCACACTTTCTACGGCGTTCTGCGCGTTCTTGATCCCGTACCCGTAAGGTCGCCCGTCTTGAAAGTCAAGGCGAATAAACGGTCAAACAAACACACAGAGAAACGCATACATATAGTGGAGTCCACCAAGAGTGTCTCATTTACTTATCAATAAGAAGCGGTCGGCTGGGGATCAATATGCATGAATCCCTTGCCAGCACGCTCGACACCGATTGAGCGAGAGCGGTTGTGCTGCAACGAGTTTCACATTCATTGATCTCCAATCGACCGCTTCTCATTGATAAGTAAATGAGACACTCTTGATGGACTACACTATACACACACACACACATACACACAAATTTACCAAAATATATATAGTAGGATATATATATATATATATATATATATATATATATATATATATATATATATATATATATATATATATATATATATATATAAAGCCGGCACACCGAACCATTCGAGATTATTACAGCAATGCGCTGTTGTTTTCTGTTCCGCTAGCGGAACAGAAAAGAAAAGCGCATTGCTGTAATAATCAACCTAAAGAAAGGAATCAAAAGCTATCCAGCCAGTCAGGAAGGGCTACTTGTTCGATCAGCCAGCTCAAATTTTTCTCGAATGAAATTTTTGAATGACGTAAAGTTGGAAAGAATGGAATGATTTCTACCAAGGTTCTCAAAAATGGGTATTGTTCTGTTGATGAAAAAGTCACGCCCGCAGTTGAGGTTAGATGTGTAACGGTGGAGTTTGATGGGGCCACCCCTAGTGGTTGACTCTCTCGTTGTCATAAGGTCTATAACTGAAAGCTGATACGACCCGCGTACCATCAGCCTGTGCAAGAATCATTTTGCTTCAATAAACATTCCCAACATGCAGTGCTTTTAGCGCTATCGCAAACGGGGAGGGGCTATCGCATAGCTCTTGACCAAGCCACATATCCGTGCCGCAGCGGTTCCAAAGTTCACGCGAGCAAATCTAAATCTAGTATGTAAAAATGTACACAACCCACTTTTTCAAGCTATACCACTTCGCGTACTTGCGCGCTCAAAAAAATTGTTAACCTACAAATGTTACAGAGGAGAGGGGGGGGTAACTTGGGGGTGCTGATGACGAATACGTGGTCCGCTTTCAGTTTTTGAAAGACATCGGTAGGTTCCATAAGTCAGCGCCCTAGATTTGGCTGCAACCTTCCCCAGGTGATATTACAGACCCATTATTATTTTTCTCCGATTCTGGGAGAATTTCGACAGGTTTGGTGTGGTCAGGCTACCGAAACTTGTCGTTATCCTTCGTAAATCGGAAATCAGAAAATGGATCTGTGATCATCACCAGGGCCAAGCGGGTTTGCGAAAATTCGCAACGGGGGGTGACGGGGGATCGCAAAAACTTCGGATCAAAAATGACAATTTGGTGAAGATATCCCAAAAATTCACTATATGTTCGGTCACCAAAGGGAAGGATCGTAGCATTGCTCAGATTCTAGACGCTTGAGCCCAACTACTGAACGAATTTCGGGCGTCTGATAGATTGAGTAATCAAATTTAAGCTACCCAGAAATCACGCCTATGGGGGGGATCGCAAAAAAATTTTGATTCTGGAAAAAACTTTTTTGATGGTTGGGGGTTCGCTACGATTTTGAAAAATTACGCAACGCGCGCTTGACCCTGATCATCACCCTAAAACCAGATTGGCGAGGTTTCAGTTAGATCAGAGACCTTGGCCGGGATCATATTTCTGTTGCGGTGATGCGTAGGAAGAGGCGGTATCGATTAATCGCGGCGATATTGCGCATCTGAGTGAATCGATTGTTTTGATGTGCAGACCGGCAGTTCGTGGAGTGAAGTGGGATAAGACAGTCATCCGAGAACGGATGGCACACCAGTTTAAGCGACATCGCCGGAATATTTAGCAGTTGTGCATAAAGCAGCGAAGAAATTGGCGTCGCTTCACATCGGACAATGAGGCCATATTGTCCCGGCAATATGTACATCTGCTTGAATTAGGACAATGCGGCTGAAAACTGAATGGCCAATCGTTCTCGAATGAATGTCACATTCCAATTCACCTCACGAACAACCGGTCTCCTCATGAAAAAATTGATTCACTCCGATGCGCAATAACGCCTCGACCGATAGATACCGCCTTTTCTAACGCATCGTCGCGACGGGAGTATGACCCCAGTATTTGAGCAACCTACCGTATACCTACTTAAATCTTCCAAACTTGAAGCGAATCCTCATATTTGTCTGAAACGCATCACAAAAGGTCAAGGGACTAAAACGTTGAGAATGAATGAATTTCTGCATAATTATTCGGCGCAACGTCTTAAATTACCCCCTGATACAAGTTTAGGTGGGAATTTTTCCACCACTGAAATGTAACCAATCAAAGAAAAACCGAAAGTGACAATGTGTGGAAAAGAAAAACCTAAACAAGGGAAACACCTTACCTGTTCACATAAGGCATCATGCTGCCAATGAAGTGAGTGATGCATTGAGCGTGGGCTGAGTATTATCCATATTCCTGAAATGGGCATGAGGATGATGAGATTCAGCACTACGCACATTTTCACACTCTGGCTGTCAAGTTTTTCATCAAATATGGCCCAGTTGGATTATCTAGAAAACGGTGTCCTTCGGATTTAAGAGATTGCGATGAGAACACAGTAGTTTGGTCCGATTGGATTGTAACAGCTACGATTCATTGAAGCGTTGATCATGAGCACTGTGTCCGTTTTCTGATTTTTAGAGGATTTCAATGGGTCACGGTAGCCCGATGACATTCAACCTGCCATACCCTAGTGTAATCTATCCGCCTTATCCTATGGAAGTCTTAATTTTTGGCGCGAGAGAAGTGCTGACTCCCAAGCATTTCATTTTGGAGCCACCGCAAACCCCATCACCCGCTGTGCCGCGACACAACTCAGCTTGACCCTATCTGAACATTACTGATGGAAAAAAGGCGCAATCCTGAGCAAGCAATCTCAAGGCGCTGCCTGGAACTGGTTTTTTGGTCAAGCAAGCTTGTGTTGCAAGACAACAGATGGAGTGGTCACAGAAAATTAAGCCAAAAAACGCAAAAGTAGGGGGAACACAAATTTTGGGCTAAGAAATACATTTTTGGGGATGACTTATAGCATTCCCCGATATTTTAGGTTACCAAGAAAGTCGTAAAACCGTCGAGATCCGACGAAATAGTCGGTTTAACCTTCACTGGGTGAACACTGCAACTGAGAAAAACACTACCTACAAATTTTCAGAGCGCTGGTCTGCCCTCCGCCTACAGCTACCGTATAGCATTAACGCGGCGCATGCGTGGCGGATAAAACATCAATCCCTAGAGAAAAAAAGCGCCCTTTACTCTCTCATGGCGTTGTTTGAACTCGTAGCCGGGAGCCTGGCTCATCTTACTTTATTTTTATAGCTTCCCCATCTTCTTGATCAACTCCAGGTCGAGCGCGTTGTCAGTCGAGACGAGCTTCTAAGACCATTGCGTTCCACCATCTCCGAGTAGAAACTCTAACATTACCTGAAAAACATTAATTGTTATAACAAGGTTGATACCTATGGCCAATTACCATTCTAAATTGAACGGCAATTTGAATAAATTGAATTGAACCTTGATAGGGCTACGCACATTACGTCGGCTTCCCTTACTCATGAGTTTGGAACTTGATTAGTTTCTCATAAGCAAGGAAATGACAGCCGAATTTCCAAACTCATGATTTTGACTTTGCACCGGACTACCCATCGCCCTGACCTTCACAAAGCAATGAGTCAGTAATTTTGGCCATTTGCTCGGTAGTTCCTCACGAAAAGTCCTGCTTCGTAATAGACGGTTTTTATCCTTTTAGAACACTACGGTTGCAAGGGGCACCCAACTCTATATCTGGACAAAAACCCACAAACAGGGTTGAGGGGCCGTTGCGCCAATTTTCGGAGGAGCTACGACCAATTTCCCAGAATTTCGCAACTTTTCGATTTATTTAAAGCCACTGTTCGCGATAAATTTCATCCTCAATTTTTTCATAACAAACGCTTCTCGTGGCTCTCAGAAGCAGAACGGCGTCGAAAAATGGGAAGAAAGGCTGCCAAGGAGCCGCGAAACGGCTTATATGGGAAGTATAAAAAGCGTAGGTCTGAACGGTAGAAATCGAATGTCATGTGGGAATGTTCACGCATTACATGGTGAAATAGTGTTGAGTACCCGCCGCGAAAGATAGATTTGAAGGAGTTATAAGCTCCGAAAACTTGCCGACCATCGACCTCCTCCTAGTCTATGAATTGTTAAGCGGTGGAGTCAAAAGCATCGACGGCGCAAAGGGAGGAAGGGGCAGTGGTGGGCATGTGATCAGGGTTCAAATCTCCCACAGAGCTGATTTTCTGCATATTCACGGAACTTTCATATTTTGATCAAAAATTATATCAAAAATGTCATCTTATCTCTTTTGCTGCGCGATATAGCCATATCGACAGTGAAATAGACCCGGGTACAAGGGATTCAAGGTTTTGTTTCCCCATTGTTTCGGTGAACTTATATGATTGGGAAGTACGTATTACCCCACTTATTTCGAAAAAGGTACGAGAACCAATAAGTAACAGAAGACGGTGCGCTTGATGCAGCCGTTTTCTGCGACCACCCGTAGTCTGACCGTCATGCTCCTAATTTTCCCATCAAGCAGGTCGGAGAAATGCTCTTTGTCCAATACCAGATCCGGGTGTTCGCTACCCATTGAATTATGTATTCAAGACGAAGAAACTTTACGTCGTTAGCGGAACATCCCATATCATGACGACGTAACAACACTTGCATTTTTCGAGAATGTTTTCATCCAGCAAATGCCGGAGAATCGTGTTCTATTTCTCGACTCAAGGAGTGAGTTTTCCAATCAAAGCGCGATACAGGCTGTTGTGCCGACGGGGAAAAAACTAGCAGATTTTGGCGAAACCGCTTGGCGTAACAAGCTTGGTTCAGCTGGCAGACATCGAGTTTTTCAGCTATTCGAAAGCACTACTCAAGCGATTCCACTCTACTATTGCTCTTCAAAATTTTGAATTTTTAGGTCGTTTTAAATAATATACGGTTTTCGACGTGGATGATGCCTTTGAGGCCGGCAACGTTCTTATCCGTCCGGGTTCTTTCGAAACTCCAACTGATCTCGAATTCCCAGTAGCGCTCGGCCCCTGTGAAGAGATAGGTTGCCGGGGGCCTATCGCGTTCATTCGCTGTCCCTATTGCGGAATTTGCTCATGTTTGATGCACTATGTGCCTATTTACCATTGGTGAAAGAAATGGTTATGTATTTTGCGTCCCATAAAATGATAATGTTGTTAAAAATGTGATGTTAATACTTCCAAATCATGTAAGTTCTCCAAAACAATGGAAATCCTTGATGGGGAACAAAACCTTAAATCCTTTGTACCCGAGTCTATTTCTTTTTCGATATGGCTATATCGCGCAGCAAAAGGATAAAATGACATTTGTGATATAATTTTTGATCAAACTATGAAAGTTCCGTGAACTTGGAAAAAAAAGCAGCTTTGGGGGAGGTTCGAACCCTGCTCACATGCCCACCACTGCCCCTTTCTCAATTCGCGCTGTCGATGCTGCTGACTTGACCGCTTAACAATTCATAGACTAGGAGGAGGTCGATGGTCGGCAAACTTTCGGAGCTTATAACTCCTTCAGATCTATCTTTCGTGGCGGGCCGCCTACACTATTTTACCATGTAATAAGCGAACAATCCCACATGACATTAGATTTCCACCGTTCAGACCTACGCTTCTTATACTTCCCTAGTTAGAAAAGTGGGCAAGTCCCGCCTCTTCCCGCCCCTCGACGTGAACAAAGGAACACTCGAAATCGTAAGTTGAGCGATGGTTTCCGATCAAAGGCCCCGTTCTTCCCTTCATTCTCAACTTCTCTCTTTACTCAGGTCAGCTCGCATACATTGGCTGCAAAAGACGGAAGTTACAAGCCTAGGACAACTCGTCCACCATTTTCCCTAGCTAAATTTTTGAGGGACCATAACTCCATTCCCAGAAGGTCTTGTACGATTCCAGAAGCATCATTGGAATCATAATGGGACCGGTTTCAAGATGCAAGATGTTTCAAGATGTTTCAAGAGCAAAAAAACAGAAAAGCGTTTTTTATCGCGAATGGTTTAAGATTACCCTCGGCATTTAGACATCAACATTGTATTCAGCACTCCGAATAGAGCCTGCAGACTATTACTACTTCATTTTAGCTTATCAAGGGGTTTTTCCCCAAAATTTAAATAAAAATTTCCCAAAATTTCCACGACCCTCCGTTGCGCCGAGTCGTAACCCTGCTCAACCATGCCTACTACAGTTTCTATCATAAACACTGCTACTAAACCAGCGATTGAGGGAGTTTGAGTTTCGACTCAGACCCAGTCGATGTTTTCAATTCACTTGACGTACTTTCAAAATCGGAATAAAATTCTGGTCCGCACTTGCAGATGACCGTTGTCGCAGCGAGCACAGCGAAGATAATTTCCCTGAGTCACGTCATGATAAATCTTCGTTTCAGCAGAACTGCGATGCCGCAGCGGTCGCATGCAACTGCCAGAATTTCTCACCGGTATGAACAGTCGTTGTCAAAACTGAACATGTACCTAACTCTGCTGCTTCCTGATAACAATCTCTTGATTCTCCCAACACCATTGTATGATCTCAAGCTTACTCCATCGCCGTCGTACAAATATAGCCTATCGTGGAAAAAGTAAGCCGGGTGGGCGACCGCATCGCGCGATCCAAGTATATCACAAGTGAAATTTCTTAGTTTCGTAGACGACTTTTTAGTTTTTGTTTTGATATTTTATAATCGATCGGACTGTATACTGGACGAAGAATTCGAATAAATTCGTCGACGGGACAAGAAAAGCTCTCTTACGATCCGCTTCAACCGCGCCGCTCAATCATCCACCCAGCTTACTTTTTGAAGGATAGGCTGTAGCTCTGACACAGTCGCGGTCGTAACGCAGCTGCGTGACTTCGAATGAGGCGGCGTTCAGAGTTTCCGATGGTACATGCCAACGCGATGAGAAAATCGCGTCGCGCAGGTATTCATGTGTGAACGCTGGGCGATTGAGCCCAATTGCGTACGTACGCGATTTCGCGTAAACAAGCAACAGCAATTTTCACTAAAGTTGGCAACAGTTTTTTGGTGTTTGTTTGAGTTGAAATGGTCCTGAATATGCCCATCTCATTGTTTTTATTGTGAGGATGGGATGTGTCAATAAAAAAAAACCTAAAGAAAATCAGACACGTCTTCGGGCGACGACCATCGCGTCGAGTTGCAATGCAACGCAACGCGGAGCGATAATCACCTCTGCGTCAAATCCGATGTTTCGCGCCACTTCACTGTGACCACCTAGCGACGATGCGACATCGCTTGATCGAAACGTAGACTAATTATAACGCCGCAAGTGAATTCTGAACGCCGCCTGACGCGATCGATAGTCACGGTCTTCTTCCTTTTAGGGGCTGAGCAGAGTGCCACCGCGGCGCGGCCTGATGATGGAGAGCCGTATTGATAGATCGCCGCGATCTACCAATACGCCTCTCAACCATCAGGCCGCGCCGCGCCGCGGTGGCACTCTGCTCAGCCCCTAACGCCTGCCACGTACTCTGCGCAGTTCCGACGCGATAAACAACTTGGAGGTGTTAGACCATGGAAAATCAATAGAAAAGAAGCTTGTTCACAAACCTTTCATTGTATACTGAGCTCTGCGGATCGATCTGTTAGCTTCCATCTTTTCAGCCAGGAATCAGAATGGACGAAAAGCTCCAAGAAACACGAATTCGACGCGTGAGGCTAAATAGTACATATACATATTGACGCATGCTAACACTCTAACTTAGACACAGCACATTCTAGGAAACCCTGCAGGTATAAACTGCACGAAAGCTTCTGAAATAGAAAAGAAAACCCGAAACAACAAAAAACTAGACTTCCAGCAACACATGAAAAATCCTGAAGCACTAGTTCAACGTCAAAAACTCCGGAAAATCCTAGAAGCGTTTGAAACTTCAAGACCTGGGATGATTTTCAGAGTCGCACAAAAAAAGAATTTTGTGAGTTCAAGTCTTCGGAATAAGCCCAACATCCCAACATTAAAAAACAGGCAAATGCACCTAAGAATTTCTGTTGAACTCTTGAAGAGTAGGAAGAAAGGCGAAATTTCTCAAAAACTGAGAGCATCTAAAATTCACCCAAAACCTTTTCTCGAATACGAAGGAACTCTGAAATCAGAGAAAAAATTTCAAACCCGACACACGTGGAAACCCCTCAATGGACAAGAAAATGCTCATAAACTGTGCGTGGACTTCGGAAGTTTACCAGAAACTGTTCAAGCTTAGACAAAAATGAAAAACGTCATCCCACAACAAAGTTTCACAAATTCACATATCTTTCAAAACTTGAACCCCGATTTGCGTGCGTACGCGTCGCGGTCCGGCGAGTGCGGAAAACCCACTATCGTGCGGAAGAGTCCTGAGCGCCTTAACCCATTCACGACCACGTGTCCCACCGGTGGGACACGCGTTGACTACCACTTCGGACCACGTGTCCCACCGGTGGGACACCCTTTCCAAAAATCGATTTCTCCTCCACAAGAAACTACTTTCGAACCTACATGTGATCAATGTCTTGAACTTCCCAAGACCTAAATAAAAACCTCGTGGTCCATCAGTAGGTCAAACGCAACAACATATTTAGAACTTTCTAAATACAGGTGGGCTGGAGTAGAGGAAAAACCGGCTGTAAAGCAGCTTCAGAAGCACCTAGTGATTTCTTTTTCCTTCTATTGCTAGCTTTTAGGTTGCTTAGTACAAACCTATGGTTTGAAACTCGTTTACTTTTCTGAAAGCGTTGCAGCTCAGTCGACCCTGTTTTGGTTTTGAGTTATTGTTTCTCGATAACGACTGCGTCTCGGAAGCTCAAACTCTGATACTGTCCGACCAACTTTGCTAGCTCCAATATGGACACAATAAAGAAAAAGGAATTACCCGTGGGACGCAATTCAAGCCAGCGTGTCCCACCGGTGGGACACGTTATACGGTGACGCAATATTGCACGCGGTCCGAACGTGCAGCCACCCAAAATTAGGCGTGGTCGTGAATGGGTTAAAGGCAGTGTTCACGATAGAAGTCGTTTCTCTGTTTTTCCGCCTATCTTGAAAACGGTCCCATGCTGATTTCAATGATGTTCCTGGAATCGTACAAGACCCCCTGGAAACGGAGTTATGGTCCCTCAAAACTCAGCTAGGGAAGCATTGTGGACGAATTTTCCGAGGCCTGTAACTCCCGTTTTTCGCAGCCGATGTGTGCGAGCTGACCTGAGTGAAGAGAGAAGTTGAGAATGAAGAGGAGAATTGGGCTTTTGATCGGAAACCATCGCTCATCTAACCACGAATTCAGGGCTACTGTTATAGGACGTGGGCGGGGTGGCCCAATGGGTTGGCTAGCCCACGAGATTTTCACCCCCTTACCGGTCGTTTTTCGTTGCACTTCCGTTCTTAATCTTCTTAAAGGGATCCAAAGCTTACGTTTTAGCGAAAAAAAAACGTGCAACTTTTTCTTCGTGAACACTGCCTTTGAAGGCAGTGTTCACGATAAAAATCGTCTTCCTGCTCTCCCGCCTATCTTGAGAACGGCCCCATGCTGATTCCAATGATGTCTCTGAAATCGTACAAGACCTTCTGGAGATAGAGTTATGGTCCCTCAAAGTTTGAGCTAAGGAGATATGGTGGACGAGTTGTCCGAGGGTTCCAGCTTCCGTCTTTTGCAGCCGATATATGCGAGCTGACCTGAGCAAAGTGAGAAGTTGAGAGTGAAGGGAGAATAGGGGCTAGTGATTGGAAATCATCGCTCATCTCACGATTTCGAGGACAACTTCGGGCTTTTTTGGAGCTTTTCCTGGTTTGTTTTCATGCGTTCTTTCGACGTCAACGTCACAGTGTGCCCCTCCACTACCCATTCCTAGTGAAAACTGAAACATTTTTTATCGTGAACACTGCCTTTAAATGAAGGAAACATTCATAGTTGGTGATTTGAAATGAACGCATGAAAGTAAATAATACTCGAAAACGCACCAATTCACCTAAAATCACCTAAATACAGGAATGTGGGGTCCCGCCTATTTCGTCGCGCGCGACGCTCGGCGACCACGACGGTACACGCACGGGCGAGGTTTACCCGCTCCCCGGAAAAGACAACGAAGAGAAAAACTCAAAAGAGCCTGGCACCGAGCAAGCATTCAACTATTTGGAATAACCTCAGAAGGCCCCAAAAATATGGACACTTCTCTGAAGTGACGTCGCCGCGAAACCCGTTGTCGTGAAGGTCATACAAAAAAATGGGGAGTGCTACGCAGGACTACGTGAAACTCCCCATCTTTTATACAATCTCTGCTACAGCGAATTTCCTGCAACCCCGCTCTGGAAGCCCTCGAGCACTTTCATAAACCAGGCCTTTTAAAGCCCCTCTAGAGGATATAGAATTCTTGGCATTTGAAAGTCAAATCCACCCCACGAAACTGAAAAAAAACTTGCCGATGCTGGGAAACTTGAAAATGTTTTTTGAAAACTACAGAAAAAAATCAGACAACAGGAAAAGAAATGGCAAAAGGCACAAATACGAACCTAGTTTGTTTTGCTGAACAAAACTTGAAACACATCTCCACGCTATTCTCTCTTTCCTTGATGCTGTGATCCACGTGCGTGCCCTGAATCCCAATTATATGCTGAAAAAATCAGGATTAAAAAGAAACAGTGAGCAAAAACGCAAACCAACTCATAAATAAAGGAACAAACAGCGAAACCAATTAAAGACAAGAGAGCTAAATCAGGAAAGAGAGAGGAGATAATGGCAGTAAGTCAAAATGAAAGAAATCTTCAAAGAAAAAGCTCAAGACAGGAATGAATCGAATTTATATTGTGCGCTTTCGCGCCGCATTACCGTAATTGACGCAATAATGCACACAAGGTCGTCACGTTCTTTCGAGTTGGTCCGGGGCAACTTAAAAAAATTATGGGGACACTCCGCGAGAGGCGCACTATCTCGCGAGCGTCTGGCTGAAATTTATGCAGAGCTCCTGAGATAATTCTAGGGAGAGCACCTGTCTCGAGTATTATGTGACCAGAAAACATTTTGTCTGTCCACCTTCGTATGTTTTAACATGCGATCACCATTTTTTGTCAAGTCAACCGAAAACTTTCCCATTTTTCGTTTTAACGAGCTCGTCAGACGCGTGGTCGGGTCTACTACAGGCCACATACACACCTATACAAACATGCATACAAACATCGGGACATAACTGCTTTAAGTACAAGGATTCAGTGGTAATTTTCAGTACTGTGTATCTTTGGGTGCTTCTATTTACTTCGAGATAAACCACCAAACCTGCCATAGTTGACAGAATATCTGAGCTACCTTAGAACTAGATGATTGCGTTTCAAAAATTTTCGCCGGTATAACGTCGGAATGAATCCTAACAATACTTCGCGTTCTCCATTGAAGGTTGGCGCAAACTCGGCGCACCTATGTTGTAGCTTACGGCACCTAGTTTGCGCCAACCTTCAATAGTGAACGCAAAGTATCACTAGGATCCATACCTACGTTATAGCGGCTAGGTTCTAATCGATAGCATTTTTCGTCAATTATTGATTGTTGTTTCGAAAATCGATGAAAAAGACGAGAATCGATCTCTCGAAAGAAAACGATAAATAATTGCTCTCCGCAGAGAAAGTTAAGGATTTTGCGTTGTTCTAAAATGTCGTTCAATTGTTTCATTAGATTTGGTTATCAAACTGATTTTCTAAATGTAGTGAAATTGTTGAATTGATTTGGGTGTTGTTAGTATATGCAGACAACATAATCATTAAATGTAGTGAAATTGTTGCAAATGGATTTGGCAGGAGCTCTATGAATCATCACAGTCAAATCACGCGTCAGAAGGGGTTTTGCTTGGAGCGTATTTTGAACCAAATGAGAACAAGAATAAGTCCAGCAACAGAAACGCTTCCATACAATGTGAACCGTGAAAGCGTTGAGGTCACGAAGTCATAGCGTCAATAGGTAATAAATGGTGTTAAATTTCGTTTTCGCGATTTTTAATTAATCGGTGAGGGAAGGTTTAGTACCTTAGTGATAGCTACACTGAAAAGGCAGATTCACATTCGAAAACCTTATTTCTAACCCAAAAGGCCACATTTCGTTCAGCGAAAATTGAGAAGTAGTTTTTTTCTTTTTGTCTTTGTATGCTCGCCAGAGGACCTTCTGACACGAGATTTGACTCCGATAATTCATAGAACGCCTGCCAAATCCATTTGCAACAATTTCACTACATTTAATTATTATGTTGTCTGCATATACCAACAACAGCCAAATCAATTCAACAAATTCACTACATTTAGAAAATCAGTTTGATAACCAAATCTAATGAAACAATTTCACGACATTTTAGAGCAATGCCAAATCCTCGACCATTTCTGCGGAGCCCAATTTTCAGAAATTTCACAACTTTATCCAAGGGTTTCCCTTGTACAATACCGTCAAGCCCTAAAAGTCAAGTTGTTTTTTTTTTCTGGAAAACATAGTGGTAGAAATGAAGAACCAACCGCTCCGCTGCTAGGATTGCAGGATAATAGTTGTAACGCGGCTTCCTACAGATAAGATCCGAGGCATATAGTTTTCGAGAAATTGAAGAAATGAGTTTCGAAATGACTCAATAGTCCAGGGTCAGGGCACTATCCTAGACGGGGGGGGGGGAACACTCACCATTCTATACAGAAATGAAATGAACCACCGATTGGTAAGGCTACCAGTCAAAGTATTTTAATTGAGTTCCTTTAGAAACAATGATTGATAGCAGTATCAGGCATCATTTGTAAGAGTTTTTCATCATTTCTATTAGTAAATCTTGGGTGGCCCCACCCTATCTAGGATAGACCCAGGGTCAGCCGCTCTGTCCAAACTTCACCGGTTCTTGCTGATTTGGCTCGTCTGCGCCGGCCTATATGTCTGATTCGGAGGCCTCACTTGCATACGGTGTCCTGGCCATTAAACTGAGGTCATGCGCACGTCCCTTAATGTCCTGCACACTCCTACTGAGGTCCAGCACACATTCCATGACGTGCTGCTCATCCTTAGTGGGGTCCTACACACATTCCAAGACGTCCTGCTTATCGCTACTGGGGTCCTGCACACGCTTCATGATGTCCTGCACACCCCTAATGGGACCCTCTACACAATCTACGACGTCCTCCACACCCCTACTGGGATCCTGCACACGTTCCATGATGTCCTGCACACCCCTACTGGTATCGTGCACACGTTCCATGATGTACTGCACACGTTCCATGATGTCCTGCACACCCCTTCTGAAGTCCTGCACACCCCTACTGGGTCCTGCCCACGTCCTATGATGTCCTGCACACTCCTAATGAGGTCCTGCACACAACTCGGGTAAAACTACTTGTCCAGAATCGGTCGAATAGTTGTCGAGAATCGGTCGACAATCAAGAAGTTGTTAAGAAATTTGATGGAAGTTGTCGAATATTCCGAGATTCGTAGTATTTGTCGAGAATCGCGGCCGATTTGTTCAGAATTTCAGAGAAATTTGCCGAGAATTCGGGGAAACGATTGTTTGCCGAGAATTCGGGCAGATTTCTCGGCAACTCCTTACGAAATTGAGAAATTGTTTCGAATATGACAAAAATTTTCCACGAATTCAGGACACCACTCCAGAACCCTCTTTACACCACATTCTTCAGATAATGCGGCTGCTGTTTTTGTCCTTTTCTTTTCGTGTGGGACCTCTGCATTTTTTTCTTTTTTCCTTCATTTTTCTAGCTGGTTATCAATTTTGATGTTTCCACCGATTTCTTGAATATCAAACTCGTTTTTTTTTAATTTTCATATTCTCAAAATAGCGAGCGTACCAAAACATGGGATTTCCAAGTTAGTGAATTTTGAAAGTTTTCGAGCTTTCAAGTACTGATCTTTTTTTGATGATCGGTAGTTGCAGCAGTCAGATTGAAAATATATTATTCAAGAAGTTACCCAAGAAGTGTCAGAACCACGTTTGAAATTAAGATTGTTAATTCGAATAAATTTCGAATCATTCAATTCTGAACGGAATTCGCAACTCTAAACCAGTGTCGCATTATATTAATGTACAATATGTGGACCCGCCGGAAGTCCACAGTTCGCAAAGTATGGGTCACGAGAGTAGGATAGTTGAGTCTACCGGGGTCTTTTCACCTTACATGCAAACTTCCACCGCCTGAGATGGAGGCTGAACACCGCTACAGTATGATGGCTCACACCTTTCTCAGGTGTGGTCCTGCCGGAAGTCGGCAATTTTGGAAACTAGGAGCCACGAGAGTAGGATAGTTGAGTCTATCGGGGTCTTTTCACCTTACATGCAAACTTCCACCGCCTGAGATGGAGGCTGAACACCGCTACAGTATGATGGCTCACACCTTGCTCAGGTGTGGTCCTGCCGGAAGTCGGCAATTTTGGAAACTAGGAGCCACGAGAGTAGGATATTGAGTTTAGCGAGGTCGATTAACTCTGTACTCAAACTTTCATTGTCTTCGAGTAATTCCGAAGACCACTACACTGAAAGCGCACTGGTGCTGGGAAAGGTCAATAGCGGCTCATGTTGAACGATTTTCGAGACCTGCTGCATATACGATGCACAGTTTGCCTCTCCCAAACGTAGATGATGGAGACTATGCTATATTCGCCTTAAAGACGTGAGTGGAACCACCTCCGTAGACTTCAGCGACCGTTGTAATCAACGGTTGGGCGGGAGCCCGAATTTTTGATCGACCGTTGTATTCAACGGTTGGGCAGGAGCCCGAATTTTTGATAAGTAAGTACAGTAGAACATGTGTATAATTGTGGGTTAGCTGTCGAGAAGCGGGCAAGGAGTTGTCGGGAATTGGTCGGGAAGTTGTCGGGCAATGTCGAAAATTGGGCGACAAGTTGTCCAGAATTCTCTAATGTCTGCGAAAGTTGTCCTGCATTCGTAAGCCAGCAGGACAACTTTTCGTCCGATTCTCGACAACTAGTTTTACCTGAGAATCCACGACGTCCTGCGCAACCCTACTGGGGTCCTGCACACGTCCCATATTGTCCTGCACACTCCTACTGAGGTCCTGTACACAATCTAAGACGTCTTGCATAACCCTACTGGGATCCTGCACACGTTCCAAGATGTCCTGCACACTCCTACTGAGGTCCTGCATAGATACTACGACGTCTTGCACACCCGTACTGGGGTCCTGCACAGGTCCTATGATGTCATGCACACTCCTACTAAGGTCCTACACACATTCTGCGACGTCCTGCACACCCCTACTGGGGTCCTGCACACGTCCCATAATGTCCTGCACACTCCTACTGAGGTCCTGTACACAATCTACGACGTCTTGCATAACCCTACTGGGATCCTGCACACGTTCCAAGATGTCCTGCACACTCCTACTGAGGTCCTGCATACATTTTACGACGTCCTGCACACCCCTACTGGGGTCCTGCACAGGTTCTATGATGTCATGCACACTCCTACTAAGGTCCTGTACACAATCTACGACGTCTTGCATAACCCTACTGGGATCCTGCACACGTTCCAAGATGTCCTGCACACTCCTACTGAGGTCCTGCATACATTTTACGACGTCCTGCACACCCCTACTGGGGTCCTGCACAGGTCCTATGATGTCATGCACACTCCTACTAAGGTCCTACACACATTCTACGGCGTCCTGCACACCCATACTGCGGTCCTGCACACGTCCCATGGTGTCCTGCACACCGCTACTGAGGTCCTGCTGTAGTTCCATGGCAACTTGCGTACTCCTACTGCGTTCGCGCATAGTCAACCGACACTTCAGCACACCCTGCAACGCCCTCTTATCTTCGGTGCGCATGGTACGAACACGCACCTCGCTCATAAACATCCCTCCCGCACAACGTTCTCTTCCGAGCCAGATGTTTAGAGTACACCACGCTAGAGAGCAAGGTGTTTATATGGAGTCTCTAAGAAAACAATGACTGATAACGAAAAAACCCGTCATTATTATAATCTAATCTTGAGGAGCCGGTTTCCGAGTTTGAACCGCCCGTTAGGGACCCAGAAATATTTATGGTGAGTTCTCCCAATCATTTTCGGCATTCCCGTGGCCGATTACCTCTAGTCACGAATTTTCGAGCGATTTGGTCCACGCCATCCGAAAAAATGGAATTCGACGGACGGAGGGTGAGGCGGAGGCGGTGGTGGAGAACGTTTTTGCGTACTTTGAGAGGTCATAACTCTAGAAAGCGGGGAGCAGTCAGGATGAAAACTTGCACACTTATGTAAATTCTTATAGCTCATCGAATGGTGTGCAGCTCGTACCTCTAGTGACGGTATGAATAGGTGATCTCGTTGTAGGGCATCCGCACGGGAAGAGATCAAAGCCGAATCTTGATGCGCGCTTCGCGCGCACTACAATTGTCGGAAAGTACTATTAATTAAGGACTCAGCCATTATACATAACTTTGGAGCTTTGAGGCTGAAACTTCTCGGAAAAGTCAGAAAAGACTGAAGATGCAAAATCACAAAATCAGCTAAGTATAATTAATTACGCTCTGTCGAAAATTTTCTCAAATGCTGTCATCTAGTTCTAATGTGGCTCAGATATTCTGCAAACTATGGCTGGTTTGGTAGTTTACCTTAAAGTATCAGGTTCTTCAATAAGTTTTGTCGTTCGATGAGAAATACAATTTTATTTATCGAAATACACTTAAAATCATTCCGTATAGTCTCCCTAAACATTAATACACTTGCTCCAACGATCCTCCAATCTCTGGATCCCATCCCTGAAGTGAGAATCCGGGAGGTCGGCAAAATACGCTTCAACAGCTGTTATGACCTTTTCACTTGATGAAAAACGCTTGCCAAGCATACATTTTTTGAGTTTTGGAAACAAATGGAAGTCGATGGGGGCCAAATCTGGTGAATACGGTGGATGCTTCAACAATTCAAACATTAATTCATGAATTTTAGTAATTGTCAAGATGCTGTTGTGACACGATGCATTGTCCTGATGAAAAAGGACTTTTTTCCTCTGCAAACCAGGTCTTTTTTCACGAATTTTTTTCTTCAACTGGTCCAAAAGGTTGCAATAATACTCAGAATTGATTATTTAATTAGTTCGCAAGTGATCCACAGACAAAATTCCTTTCGCACCCTGAAAAGACTGATGCCATAACCTTCTTGGCCGATTTCCGGACACGAACTCGTTTCTAAGCCGAACAACCAGGTTCACACCACTCTTTAGCCTCTTGTTTTGATTCAGGATCACGGTGATAGACCCAAAATTTATCCATATTGATGAATGGACACACAAAATCCACTTTACCCTTTTTAGAACGCTCCAAATCTTGCTAAGAAAATTGCATTCGAGTGTGTTTTTGTTTCATTGTTAGCGAATGCGGCACCCATTGTGCACACAGCTTTCTAAAACCCGAAATTCCACTTAATATATAGCTCACACTACCTAATGAGATGTGTAGAGCCTCTACTGAATCTCTCTCAGTCAATCGACGATCTTCCAAAACAAAAACGTGTATTTCGGCGATGATTTCTGGTGTTGATGCGCTTTTCGGACGTCCTTCACGTGGACTGTCTTCAAGGCTTGTACGACCACGTTTAAATTCAGCAACCCATCTTTCTACTGTTCTAATTGTAGGTGAACAATCATTATACACTTTTAACATTCGTTCGAGAATTTTTTTTGGTGCTACATCTTCAAAATATAAGAATATTATCACTGCACGATATTCATTTTTTTCCATTGCTGTGACACGGCGACACTAAATGGCTTGTAAACAAACAATGAATTCACAGATTGAAATGAAACTTCACATACGTATATATGAAGAGTGTACCAACAATACAAAAAAAAGTTGGGCTAGTAGCAACGCCCTCTCTTATCGAACGACAAAATTTATTCAACAACCTGGTAAATAGATGCCCTCATATACACAGTACTCAAGATGATGTAAAACTAGTTGAGGGGGGGGGCACTTAGAATTCAAATTAGTAACGGATGATACCGTTTTCATAATTTGATCTAGTTCCATAGAAATTCTAGGAAATAACGAGTGATAACGTTATAGTGGATGTATCCAGGTCAGGGACGGATGCACAACCCCCTGCCGCCGGCCCCTCAGGCGCTCGAGGGGGCGAGCCTCGTTCATTTTCGCTGAAGGGGGCGAGCCTTGAACCGTGATTTTGGGCGGAG
Source organism: Aplectana chamaeleonis (assembly GCA_029168955.1). Taxonomy (NCBI): domain Eukaryota; kingdom Metazoa; phylum Nematoda; class Chromadorea; order Rhabditida; family Cosmocercidae; genus Aplectana; species Aplectana chamaeleonis. Next base: position 5,880,073 of record JAPDOI010000004.1, on the reverse strand, counting down.
ACTTGAGGGGGACGGCGCTCCGACCAACGTTGAGCCAGCCCTCAGCGCCGCGACGCGTGCATTGTTCTTGGGGCAGTTTTTCTGCCGTAGAGCGCAAAATCTCACTTCAAATTTCCACAATCCGCGCTGCATTTCAGCAATCTGATTCTTTTATGTTCGATGCTTCTATTGCTGAGTCTGCTTTTATCCCCTTCTTTCGATCATATCAACCATCCATTTAGGGAGATTTCATGGCGTCGAACAGAATTATCAGATCCCTTTTTGGTTTCTGGTTTGTCCGCGAAGATTTATATCTTTAAGGAGCCCCGGGTTAAGGTTTGGACGTGATTCATCAGAATTTACCTCCATCTAAGAATAGAAAAATCATTTAACAAGTTGTTCCCTATGGCTTTTTTTGATCGGTGGCGTCCGTTTACCTTCGGCTTCTAACATTTCATTACAGGAGTTCGTTTGCTTTCTCATCGCAATCTTTTTCGCAGCGCCGAGATATGCGATGAACACAACTGTAATATGGTGAGTTAATGCTCACTAGCATGGTTCCTCTTAATTTCGTTTGCTATGGAAACTCCTTCCATAGGTCGGGTTGCTTGATTTGCGTCAAGGTGACAAAGCCCTAAGAACGACCCGCCGTACCTTCTGAGAATTCGCGGAAAAGGTACCAGTCCATCGACAGGTAATTTTTAGCACTTCTCCACAGCATTTAGATGGTTGCCTAAGATTGATTTTCAGGCGCCACTTGAGCGATTGCGGGTGCGACATCGTTACAGCAGTACACAACTGGACTGTTTAAAGGGTAGGTTTTCCTGTGCTGAAAATAGTTGAGCTGTCAGCTAAGTTTAGAACTGTCAACATTACAGTTTTCCGAAAGTTCAAAAGAGCAAGATGAACGACACGAACGAGGATTCAAGCGGAATATTTGCCTTATCACTATTTCTGCTAACTATTGTTGATGTGTTGTTGACATTATTTTCCTGTTTTGTGAATTTGCTACCCTGTTGATTATCTTTTGTACGGGTATCTAGACCTCAGTAGTTCCAATTCTAGCGTAATCACTTTATCACGCAGGTCGGCATTCACAGTTTTCTTCCCGTTGCTTTTGACGATTTTTTAATGCAAACTGAAATTGGGTCAACAAAAAGTACCTCAAGAGAAATTGAAACGAAAACGTGTAAGTCGCCTCACAACTTTGTATTTACGTCTCTGATCATTCATGTATAGTGAAATGAAGATTATTACAATTACTGAAGCTTAAATAAATTTTCATGGTTTTCAAGTGCTTTACTAGTCTAATTAGGGAGGAAATTGTCCTGAATGGCGAAGAAGCGACGAGAACGGAGCAAGTCCTAGGGTACCAAAAATCTTGGCATTGGGATGACCCGCGTAATCACCGCGGGTGAGAACCGGGGTAGGACGGTCCCGCCGCGGAGAGACTATGGGGGCGCCAGCCTCGTTCCACTGGCACGCCAGCCTTGTCATGGAAGGAAGGCTGGCGTCCTGGTGGAAGTGGGACTCGCCCCCCTCGAGTATCTGAGCCTGTTGCCGCGCGGCGGCCGAAACTCGTCGCGCGGCGGCCAAAACTCGTCTGCTTCCGACGCACGTGCGGTCGCGCAGCGCGTGGTACGCAGTCGACCGTGAGCCATTGGCCGTTTTATGGCCTATACCTGACAATCAAAGAAATTTTCATTTCCATGGATAAATCTTTTAATTTCTATGGGTAATTCTTGAGTGGCCCCCCAACTAGTTTCGCACCCTGAAGATTACCTCTGAATTACAGTATATATTTGGCAAGTGAGAAGACTTTGACACAAGTCGAAGGTAGCGTTAGATTGAAAATATTACACGAGTAAGAAGGAATCCGGCGCCTGCAACGTGCCCGAGGACGGCACGGGTCGATGGTATTGATAATATTAGTGACAGCCGCTACTGCCGGTGGGGGCAGTGCAGCATTAGCGGCTGTCAATAATATAATCAATGTCATCGTTAGCCTTATGCCTAACGCACACTGAGATTGCTTCAAATAGTCTATCGGATTACCTAGACCATACGACCCTAGACGAGAAGATTAACCAACGCAAGATTGGAACACGTAGAGAACTAACTTTGCGAGTAGGAAGTGGGTAAAATAGCAGTATATGGGTTTCGGTGTGCTGTGTGTGCCGAGCTTATGTCAAAACGTGTCCTTCTCAAAAATTGTGTGAGCGTGATTAATTCCCCCCATGCAGACGAGTTATCGAGGTGGACAAAGAAATCTCCGCATGGCTATCACGCTGCCTATGAAGCGCTATTCAGTTTTCATGACGTGGCGCATGCATCTCTTAATGCGCGATCCCTTTCTCCATGGCGCGGTGCACGTTCACATATGGCGCGACTGATAGTCCATGATGCGGAGCACGTTTCTCATGGTGCGCGTCTCATTTTCCATCACGCGGAGCACGCTTCTTATGGTGCGCGACTCATTTTCCGTGACGCGGCTCATGCGTCTCATGTTGTGGCACTCATTTCACATGACGCGGCGTACGCTTCTCGTAAAGCGCGACTCATTTTCAATGACATGAAGCACGCTACGTATTAATGGCTATTCGTTTTCCGTGACGCGACGTAAGTTTCCCATGAAACGCTCTCTACCTCTCCACATGGCTCCACACACCACAAACTCCGCCTACATTTTGCAATGCGGAGATCCGATCACAGAGAATAAGGAGAGAGGATCGCTGAGCCTTTCGAAAGCGTAAGTACTACATTCGGCAGTGGAATTCCATGTTGGGTCTGTGATTGCAGTGTACCAAGTGAAGGTCTAGCTAAAACTGCTCGCACTGCTGTCGCCCCGAGAGCGACCGGACAGCGACCGAGGCTGCTATTCGCACAGGATAGGGACCGCAGTGCCAGTTCGCCCCTCGGTCGCTCTCCGGGCGATGACGTCAGAAATAGGAGGAGCCGGTCTCGCTCTGAGCGATTGTTTGCCTGAGCTCAAGCGTCTTTTTGAAAGTAGTGAGTGTCCCGATTACTAAGCCTAACCGTAGGAGTTTGTTAAAATAAGAACCCGCTCTATTGACAAAAAAGTGCTGTCTGACATTACGCCTAGCCCCAACAAGCGCCAATTTCACCGGCGCCCCCTAGTGCTTAAAGGCATCGTACACGATGAAAACCATATTTGGGTTTTTGATGTTTTCGTGTTGTACTATCCCTATAGTGACTAACGGTAGCAAAACGCCCCCTCAAAAACGTCAACTTTTTGAGAAAAACCCATTTTTAGAAAGTTCATAGCAAATTTGAATTTCGCGCCGGCATCAACTTGGGATAGTTGCGCAGAGAATGCAAGGAACAGTTTTACGCTTCGTTCCTTGGCGCAGCGTTGGAAGCAATTCACCAAGGATGCCGCTCAACTACGACTTCAGCTGAATTAAAATGGGCTACCCACCTGCTGCGTCCAGTGCTACCGGCTGCTTTCGATCGATGCCGAATTCGAAATTGACTGGCGTGTGTATTGCGCCCTACGACGCGTCAAGGCACGCCCGCCGTCAGCAACCCAGGAGCTTTGTTCCTTGTAACAACGGATCGACCCCAAGGCCGGCCCCCCAAACCCAGGAAGCCAATTTGAGGTAAGCGAATCTTCAATCAGAGACGGTTTTGTAACTCCAAACTTTCTGAGTGACATTGTCATGGCCCACTAGTCCGAATGAACGCATAAACCCAAATTCGGTTTTCATCGTGGATGATGCCTTTAACGGACTCACGTTGAACAGCCGGCTAGCCTTAGTACCAGCACACACATGAACGATCTTATACATCATAACCACTCTGCCATTTCGAGACTTGATGCCTCAGCAGAAGAGACTTGATGCTCATGTACAAGTCGGCATGAAGTCTTAATTTCCCGCGTTACGTTCACTGTGTGGGTGAATTTGCCGCTAGGATAGGTGAGAATGGGGTGAATCTCAGCAGCCGAAATCGTGCTGGCCTCCGGAGAGTGACCCAAAGTCACCTTCCAGGGCCGGCATCAGAATGCCGAATGGAGACTCTAGTGAGATGAGGCGGCTGTAATACCGGCTGTGCTCATGGTAAACACATTGAGACGTGATCAGTCGTTTTATCATGTTCACATTTTTCAAGGACGCATTCACATTTTTCAAGGATGCATTCTGCCTATGGGCTTGATCGGCCTTCTGAAGGCTAACGAGGTGGGTGGTCTGATGTGGCCCCCCTCATTCACCCGCCATCTGAGTTCAACTGAGGGTGTCTGGCGGGCCTTGGTCTGTTTCCTGAAGAATAGTACCCTTAAATCGCTTACGACGTGGTTTTCCTCCTATTTATTTCAGAAGTTACTCCTTTTGCTGTTAAATACTGCTTGGTCGGCAAAATCCTTATGTGTCTTCGCATTCCAGGCTCCGACAAAGGCGATAACGCCGAAACGTTAGCCGAATAAATCCGTAACATTTTGGACCTTTGCTCAATCAATTACTACTAAGTTACTCACTATTACTTATCGTTTGCAACTCTACTTTTTCGGAAATTAGTGGCTCATGGAGGATCTGCTTTCAGCTGAGAATAAGTTTTCCAAATGGAAATATAGAAGTACGTCGTTTAAAACTTACGCTGGAAATTTCGGATTCGGAATTAATCAAAAACTCTTCAAAAATAAAGTTTCACAAGCCCAAAATCCTACCACTACAAGTGACCTTGATATAAAAACACTGTGAAACAAAAATTCACCTCGTAATCACACATACTTGATCATTCAATCATGGAAAATTGGCTCGACCGTCTGCCGTCGTCGCGCCACTTCGCCGCACCGCTCAGGCTTGCAAAGGGGATAGGGTCTCTCTACACACCGAGGGAGGCGTTGTCGGGCTCTAATTCGGCTCTAATTCCACTCGGTACCAATTGGCTTGCATTGAGTAACGTGACGTCTCGAACTGCGAAAACGGGATAACTCCTCCCTTTGTGTCTAGAGAGCACCTATCCCGTTGCAAAGCGGTACCGCCTGGTCACGAGGCGGCCGCTGCCACATTCTGCACTGAGGCGTCGTTTATACTACCGCCGCCGAGTAGCGCGGCACCATGACTTTCTCTAATATTGATCACGCGGCGCGGCATGGTCGATGTTATAGAATTGCACTCCGCCGCGCCCTTCGGTGGTGAAAGCATAAACGACCCCTGACCTAGTCTAATCGACCCGCCGCGTATGATCGATACGGCTGCACACCATGCTGCCGCGCCTTTGCGCGGCGACTCTATTCGGCCCCTTAAGCTGCTTTTAATGACGATATTTTATTCTGAGGTTCTGGGGTAGAGCATAATTATTGTCAAGTACTGCAAAGATATAAAACAAATGACAAACACGAGCAATTAAATAATTTCGGTGGAATAATCGGCCGTGATCAGCTATGATTGCAATCATATGGGTGGCCACATTTAAAGGACGGTGTTAACGTCCACTCAAGTTGCGCGGGAACTCGGCCCAAAGGGGCCAAACTTGCCCAGGGTTGCAGGTCTTGCCCGAACTTTCAAGCCATTTTTAGGGTTCCGGAGCCGTTTCACGCCGCGGTTTCGACATTGTTGTGCTTGTGGGAGCCAACAGAACATTTTTTTCATGAAGAACCCGGGAATGAGATTCGTCGCGAACAGTGCCTTTTAAAACCTCAAGCAACGCCCGGAAAACCATAAAACTTCCTAAATTTAGAAAAATCTCGTCGAAGTTATTCCAAGGCGTGATAACTCAGCCAAGAAAAACGTTTTCACGCTATTTGCTTTTGCATACTCTATGGCACATTTTTCAAGGATGCATTCTATGTGGTTACACCAATGAAGTCATGTGAGCCTCAATCAGGGTAGCTTTGTATAAGAAAGCCAAATCTGGTTGTTCGTGTATCATGTAGTATGTATATATGTTACCTCTACATTGAATCTATTGCTATCGCTCCCCTTCCTACATTCTTACTGTCTTTTCGCCCTTCAACTTCCTCAAGAAGCTGAAATCCTGTAAACATCAGTTCTTCTAAGGCACCATTGCTCAGCAGTTGAAGTGAAAACACCTTTTATCGCGTTTGTTTGGTTGGAGGCGCAGGATCTCAACTACTCTGTTTTTGCTCTTCAACGAAAGCTGTTGAAATCACGCGAAGCCTCTGTCTGTTTTTTCACACTCTTTAGATGTATAGTTTACAGCTGGATATGACTACTATTTCGGTTACAGATAAAAAGTTTAGTTTTAGTTCAAAAGGTTAGGTGGAGTCCAAGTTTAACTCTAGAAGGAATTTCTTCAGCATTTGTTCCAGTTGCTCATTTCGTTAGCCTCAAGATTTTTGCTAGAGATTCTGGCAAAATTCTGTAGTTTCCGAGGTTCATAGAAAATCTACATGTTGTCTTGAGTTTCCCGGAAGCCCAGTAAATTCTCACGTTTTCGCACGCTCCGAGAGCTTCTGATGAGTTTTTTTCCTTTCAACACACACCTGTTTTTCCAAGTTTTTGGAAGTCTCTCTCTAGTTTCTGGTAGACTTCTGTCCGAATGTTAGTAGTAAGGTTGCTTCACGTTTACGTTCATGAGACGAAACGTGTCATTCGCTGGCAATCGCTCCATCGCTGCCATTTTGGCCGCGATGGAGCGATGGTGAGCGACCATTGAGAATCGCTCTTCAAGCAGTGATGCAGTAAAACATACCATTTCGTCGCCGCGACCCAGCGATGTAGGACGTTTGCCATGAAGCGATCACAATTGGAGCGGCTTTCCATTGCGCGCGATGAAAAAGGAACAGTTGTCCCTCACATGGCCGCAGCGAACACCTGCAGTCAAAACTAGGCTTAAACCCTTTTCTGGGTCTCGTGTAGTAGGACCGGAAAGAAAAAATCGCGAAAAAACCACTGTTCTGGGCCAAATTTGAAGCCTGAACATTCTTGTCTTTTGATGGTGGACGAGCCAACTCCACATCATCGGCATCGATGATCTCTAATATCAAGAACATCAGCGGGCTTGAAATTGAATTTCAATCGATGAACATTGATTCATCTAGGCAAAAACATTGACTGAAGTGCTTGCTTCCATTGTTCAACTGTTTTATAAGGTAAATTTGCATTTATTTCTTCCCCTGAATGTGGTTGATTTTTGACTGCTCGGCATGACACTGCCACCTTTTTGGGCGGGGCTTTGCACGTGTGCACGAACTGGCAACTTTAGGCCTTAAAAACTCTAATTCTAGCCCGTTCGCTCTACCTTCTTAGTTTTTCAGCTGTTTTCGATATGAGCTAATTTTTGTAGTTTTTTTTTCGATGACGTTTTTCATCGTGACCACTGCCTTTAACAAGAAAGCTTTTTTGGTTTTTTTTTTTGAGATTTTCCAGAATTGCAAAACCTTTCCTAGGCACTCTGCAGTTTGAGTCATGCAATACGAGCCAATTCAGCGTTTTTACAGCTCTCCAAAAGGGCTCTGAAACTTTATCAATTTAAAGACTGGTAATCTTAACGGAAGTATGAACAAAGGGTACTGCTTTACATATCTTATTTTTTTCATTACTCAGGCGATTCTCGGCCCCTAGAAGTCTGACAGTTTGGTTTTTTGTCATCTTTTGCAGTCCGGGCCACCGCTGTTGCTTTCCGGGCCACTGATATAACTGTCCGAACTCTTCTAAATTTGAAGCCGTTCTATTGGTGCTGGGTCCGCCGTTGCAAGCCCGGATGAGAAAGAAGGAGAGCTGGCCCCGTACTACCGACGGGCTGGAAAACTTAGGAAAACTTTGAGAGTATACATTCCAACCGATGGCCGACATCGCGTCGGATAGGGTTTTCGGATATTGCCGATTTTGCAAAACCGACTCGTCGAATAAAACGGATACTAACCCAAACGAGAATTTCGTATTCTATCCAACCGGATCGGTCATCGGGTATTCGATCGGATAAAATCTGTTCCACCGGATAATTCGGATGAAAGAAGGGATAAGTAAAATTTGCAGTAGTACGAGGATTCAATTCGCGTATTCTAACAAATAATTGCAAAACGCTTGTCTCCGGGCGAGATTGGACCAGCATATTCCCTTTCCGGGGGAGCGCCTTATCGCACTGCACAACCGAAGCCCCAGAGCCGCTCTCACTCAACTGCTCGGTAAATCTTCACCGAAGCAATGATCCTTGCGCCCGCATAACGGGAATAAACAGGTATACCGTCAGAGACTTTTACTTTCATCCCGTTCTGTGGGTAAAAAGATGAATGCTTCGGTGACCATTTACCGAGCAGTTGAGTGAGAGCGGCGATGAGGCTTCGGTGGTGCTGTCCGATAAGGCGCTACCCCGGAAAGGGAATATGCTGGTTCAATTTCGCGAGGAGCCAAGCGTTTGCGATCAACTTAGCACCTTGTGTAAACGTGCCATAACGTGCACTGCGACGTTAATTTGCAGTTACAGCAAAAAACATCCAAAAATCGTGTAAGACCCAACAAACACCATTCTATACCCATGTGTAATCTCCATTATTCGTAGAAACAAACAAATCACCAGTTTTGGAAAATTTGAAAACAACTCAGACATAGGAGCGGACTTATCGCGACGCTCAATAGGAACAATCGCGTGATCGACGGCGATCAAGCCGGCAATTGGAGCGATCAACCCGTCTTTAGAGCGCGATCAACACTAAAAGAGCAGGCGATCAGTACACTTTCATCATAATAGGACATACCGCGCACAAACCTTCAGGACGTAGCCGTAGGCCTGCGTGCTGTCAACCCTACAGGGCCAAACAAGTTTTTTCCACGGGTGGCCCTAGAAAGTAAACAGTATGGGGTTCTATGGAGCGCCCATAGCCACAAACACAAAAGATCACCGTCGCTAGGGGAGGTGCGGCTAAAAATTAATTATTGATTGTATCTTGAGCTACCGCGGCTATCTACAGCTCAATAGAGCGAGGCATGTATAGATAGCCACAATCGTCAAGGATACAATCATTATATCATTCTCAGCCGTACCTCCCGTAACGACAGAGGTCGCTTGTTATTCTTAACTATGGGCGCTCTCTTAGAGGTCACCCAAGAATGACTTGGATGGCCTACAATACCGGAAATCGGTCTACAAATCGAGACAAGACTCAATTTTCACTCGCTACAGGCCGGATTCATACTTACCGCGACAAATGAAGAGAAGCTGTGCTTACAATCCTTATCGACCAAAAATCTTTATGCATCCATGGAAGATTGAAATAAACTCTGTATCGCGTTGGCGGTGAATATGGTTCCAGGCCATTTTCACTAATTCTCAGTCTTAACATCAAAATAGATATAATTTCATTTCCGTTCGCATTTTGAACAAATCGCAAAGGCACTTAAATGTACTGGACGCACAGTTATGTGAATCATTGAAGAAAAATTCGAATAATGCCTAGTAGATACTGGATATTTAATACTACTGTGGATAATGGATACATAGAGTTAACGTAATAAATTTAATCTGAGGAATGGACGGGGCTGCAACGGTAGATCGCCGCGCGCGAATCGAAATCCCGTTGGCCAAAGAGGCCGCCAACACAGCACGACCAGCCGCCTGGTCCATGCGTCACACTAAATCGAATACCGAAAACATACATGTACCGAACAGACACGCATTGTGTGCATCTTCAGAGAAAAATGCAAACAATTCTTAGAGAAGTAGACTCGAGATGCGGAAGGATCATAAACGGAATGCAAATAAATTCCAGGGTCCGCAAATGAATGAGCATACAAGAGCATGATAGAAGAGACATTGCGCACCAAAACAACAGTACAACAGAAAACAAAAATTTTACACTAACAGAAATGGCAAAACATTCGATGACACGACAAAATTGCCATCATATGCGATCGAATGAAAAAAAGAGCATTCCGAAATAGATTATCAAATATAAAGCACAGCTCGTGCGTGGTGTTGCTTATAGGATACATACAAAACTATAAGACAGATGCGAACATCTCATCTCCAAAGGTTATTAAACAAGGGGACATGGATGAACTCTGAATTTTTTCAGGGACAAATGTGTCTCGGAAACGTGATATGTCTTCGAGCCGGGTCAATCAGGCCATTGTGTAGGACCAAACGGAGGTACGATACTGTTGGTGCCCGAAATTTCAGAAAAGTTTTACGACTGCATCACAAATCATTGTTGAGTATCAGAATGGTGACGATCCCCACTGGGAAATTTCATAACAGGGTTTTCTTTCGTAAAAAAACCCGTTTGAAAATCTCGTAGGATTCAGCTTCCTTTTTTCCACGTCTGTCTGACGTGGCTTGTGTAATACACAAATGTCGAAAATGCTGGACGTCTGAAAGGGTTTAGCTCCTGTAACTTGTTAGGTTGATTATTTCTTTTAGCACTTTCATTGTCGAAATTTCTCTAAAAATAAGAAGCTTCCAATACACACGCTTGAGTGAGAGGATTTCTCGAAATAAAGAATATGAAATTTTAGATTTCCCCGGCCTACCGGGGCCTGTTGTAGCGCTTCTGCTCCTCGCGCTAGGTGATCGACCGGGAAAAAGCCTTTTCAGACCTCGAAGCGGTTTACAAGATGCTATAGCATTCTAAATACGCAGCATTGAGGTCTCAAGCCTTGCCATCTATCTCCACTTGGTTCAAGCAGTGGATTAAGAAGACAAAACCAAGTGCGGTTTTCTGCGTGGACGCTGCCTTTAACGGCCCTTCGATAACGTACACAATCGCGCTAGTACCTGTTTTCGCAGCATTTCAACGAAATGATGTCATAGTAAAAGTATGGCTAAAGCGGGTAATGAACCCAATCCTACCCTTTCGAGACAACTCGGCGCCAACCAAGTGTACGAACACCAGTGTCAGGCGGATACGGACTGTGTCACAGAGAAATTCTCATGCTTCCTACGAATGCGAGTCGGTAGCAGAGGTAAGAGACAGCGAGAGTGGAGGAGAAGCGAAGACAGTAGCCTCGCGAGCGTGGCTTGCGCTGTGAATAAGAGGAATTCCGATTTTTTACAAAAGATACCATCCCACAGACCAATAGAGGGACATTTATAAGCATTCACCAAATGTAGAAATTCGTGGTCGTGAGAGCGTGGCAATTTCTTGCCAAAAATGGCGAATTTCGTGCCAGGCAATTACAGACTGATCACTATCCAAATGATTCACATACGGCATAAACTCGCTCTGAAATCATGAAAAAGAGTTTTTATCAGAAACTCAGAAAACAACTAGGTTAAACTAACCGTGAGCTTCACAGGAAATTAACTGGAGACAGGCCGGAACGATAGAAAGCTGAGCATATTGTGGCTAAAATAAATCAAGAGAACACGACCCAACGCATTCTGAAGCGAAAAATCACAAACTCGGGATGAAAACGGCAAAAATGACGCAATTGACAGGAAAAATTGTAATTGCTTATTCCGGGATGAACCAGCGTAATGACATCGTAGTAGATCAACAAACTCGTAGGGACAGGGTGTAACGACATCGTGAAGCAGTAGCACGTAGAGATTTTAGCTCTCGGGATCTTGTGCTACCGTAACCTTCGGCTAGCCGAATGCATCAACTGGCCGGGTTGGGGCAGGGGCAGGACAGTCTGCGCCTTTGAAGATCTCTGTTATTCAAAAAACCCTTCTAGGGGGCTGAAGCAGCTAGCGCAGCAAAAAACACTGCTGGGGCACTATTGATCAGATGATCTACTGCCCTCGCACTGCGATCGTCAAAGATGCCGACTGCCCTGCCCCAACCCGGCGCGTTGATGCATCCGGCCCCTGGAGTCTAGCGCTGTTGATGTTACCTCATTCAATAGCACGCCTGGATAGCGAGAAACTTTATAGGACGCCATAGGCGAATTATACTACGTGGCCTTGAGCTGAGGCTCACTACGCGCCGCGGTCGCGTCGCGGCGTTGCAATTAGAGCACGCTCATACGTCGCCAACGCCTTTAGATGGGATTTTGATGGGACGAAGAAGAACATGACAGACAACAATGTACAGGTGTTCAGGCGGCATGAAGACCGCTGTCTACAAAGCCATTATTGGCAATCAACAATGGTTCCTACTTCCAGTGATGGAGCATGGGTGTTAAATGTCAGGTAAAACTGACGGAGGTCAAACTCCATCACTCGTCATCATGTTAATGGCGTCTGGTTTCTAACAGTTATCACTCTCTTCTATAGTTTTACAACTTCGAAAAAAAAATTCCGAACAAACGAAAAATGAAAAAAAAATTCGTTCGACGAAATTTCGAACGAACGGAATTTGAAAAAGCTTAGTTCGACGAAGTTTCGAACGAAAGAAGACAAACGAAAAAAATTTCGAAAATTTCGTTCGTGTACAACTATACTCTCTTCTTCTATACTTTAAATGATTTCTTATTGTGAGACATTCTTCTTCCGTATTTCCTAGGATTAACACCTGAACTTATCAGTTATCTCTCACAAGACTGCCAACAGAGGATCGGTCTCAGAAACCCTTACGGAAATCATTCAGGCACGGAGAACACATCAACTTTTTGCCCCTTGTGCAAGCTAAAGCCTTTTGCATTCAAGAACCTGTATAGGCACATAAGGGGGTTCACGAGTGCTCAGACGCACAGGTGTATCAGGCGAAAAATGATGTTAAAATGGCTAAATTCAAGGACTGCAATACATTTCCCTGTAATACTTGCGAGAAAATTTATCATTCAGCAAGCGGTCTAAAAAAGACGGAGGAGTATGTTTCGAAAATTGCAATGCTTCAGTTCCCACGTTAATGGCGAACTGAGGCCGAAACTACTCCACTACCGTCCTCGAGATGAAATATGGCAAAGAAACACCACGTGTCAAACAAGAATCGCAGCCGGTTGGCAGAATACACTCTCCACAAGATCACATATAGTGGAGTCCACCAAGAGTGTCTCATTTACTTATCAATGAGAAGCGGTCGATTGGAGATCAATGAACATGAAACTCGTTGTAGCACAACCGCTCTCGCTCAATCGGTATCGAGCGTGCTGGTATGGGATTCATGCACATTGATCCCCAGCCGACCGCTTCTTATTGATAAGTAAATGAAACACTCTTGGTGGACTCCACTATAAACATTTCGTATAAATATTTGGGTGAAAAAAATGATCGGGATGACCTTTGGGCAATGAAAGAGGATTAAATCTGACTAAAAATTAGGTACCTTCCGAATTATGAAGGTTCTGACGCTGCTGTATCAAAGTGCGAAGAGGGTTTAGATTAGGTATATCAGGAAATGCGGTGATAATCAGTTATATGAAACAAAGAGATAGTAACACTATAGTGAAGACAACACAACAAAATTGTAATATTATTATTATCCTGAAAATAGTACCTAGTTGATTTACTCTATAACCGAAATGCACGCTGCCCTGAATCATAATCAGTTGCCAATACTTGAGGTGAAATGATTTCTTGTGTTTGTTACACCACCTCAAATGATGGAAGGAAACCAGAGCATGTGAATGATTACGCATTCGGCTCCCACTCTGACATCCCACTGAAACAGAGCTAAGCGTGCTCTAATTGCGACGCCGCAATGCGACCGCGGCGCGTAGTGAGCCACAGCTCAAGGCCACGTAGTATTCTTCGCCATAGGCAACAGCTGCGGGGGTCCCACCACGAGTGGCAACGAAGAAAATTTAGAAAGTTTAAAGGACGCAATATGCAGCGGCTACGGAGGTCTCACCACGACTGGTAACAGAGAAACTTTAAAGGACACAATATGCAACTACTACGATGGTCTCACTACGATTCGTAACCGAGAAACTTTAAAGGACGCAATTCGCAACTATTATGGTCTTCCCACCACGATTCGTGACGGAGAAGCTTGAAAGGGCCCAATACGCAACAAATGAGGTGGTCCCACCACGATCCGAAGAGAAGAAAGCTCAAAGGATTCAATATGCAACACCCACGGTGGTCCCACCACGATTTATCACTGAGAAAGTTCGAATGATGCAATATGCAACGGCTGTGGTGGTCCCACCACGACTCGTAACGGGGAAACTTCAAAGGAAGCAATACAGAACAGCTATGGTGGTCCCACGATTCGTCAGCGAGAAATTTATGGAAAATCAGAGAGAACAACAATGTTGTTGTTGTTGTTCCTTCCGAGAACAAACAACAAAAACAACATCCATGAATGAATACGAGATCAACATGAACCAATAAGAAAGAACCGTGATGAAGTACAGATAGATACAAAACACGGACTCCACCATGAAGAAGCGCGCAAATTCGAATTTCAGCTTTGCGCGTGAACTGAGACGCAAATCAGCCCAGAACACACCACACACACCACCTCACGGTTAAACGCGATCAGTCCGATTTTTGTGCGACATCAGTCCTATTACTGCGTTTGCGCGCGATCCGACCGGATGGCGAAGCGGTTGTATCGCGAGCACCGGAATGCGATCGCTCTGACCGCGAGTTTAATTCGCGGTAAGTCCTAATTGGGCTTTCGATCGCGGTCAAAACGGTTCCTGAGCGCGGTAAGTACTATTCGGCAAGTTCTGTGCGCGATAAGTCCGCCCTTATGTCTGAGAATAGTTGACATGAGAAGTGTGACCGGGGCTGTTGCCATCCGGACACCCCTGCAGAAACGTGCAACCGCCAACTCAGACAATGGAGTGGACCGACCGCGGGCGAAAAATCACGTTCCGTACCGACCGCGTGCCACTACCGTACTGACCGCGGGCAAAAAATGCATTTCGTACCGAACGCGCACGTTTACGTACTGAACGTGCAAACGAAATAGTGCACGCGGTCGATACGCCTGAGCTCCGTACCAACGGCTCGCAGGATTACACAGAGGCGTACTGACCGCGCGCATTAATCTTTGCGCGCGGTTAGTACGAAAAATAACTTTTCACTGCGGTCCGCACGTGAGCGCACGCAGTCAGTAGGCAAGTGCTCGCGTTCGGTACACAACCGCCCGCATTCAGCACGCAAGGCAACTGGTCGGTGAGGTCGTTCTGTCAGTTTGCGCTGCCGATACGCAATTGCTCGCGGTCAGTACGCAATCGCCCGCGTTCAGTACGCAAACAAACTAGTCGGTGAGATTGGTTTGTGGGTCTGCGCGGTAGGTACTCAAGTTTTCGCGTTCAGTACCCAATCGGCCGCGTTAAGTACGGAGGTAAACTGGCCGGTGAGATCAATTTTTCAGTCTGTGCGGTTGGTACGCAAGTGTTCTCGTTTAGTACGAAACCGTCCGCGTTCAGTGCGCAAACAAACTGACTGGTGAGATCGATTTGTCAGTCTGTGCGGTTGGTACGCAAGTGTTCGCGTTCAGTACGTAATAGCGTGCGTTGAGTACGCAAGCAAATTATCCGTTGAGATTGGTTTGTGGGTCTGCGCTGTAGGTACTCAAGTTTTCGCGTTCAGTACCCAATCGGCCGCGTTTAGTACGGAGGTAAACTGGTTGGTTAGATCAATTTTCAGTCTGTAAGGTTGGTACGCAAGTGTTCTCGTTTAGTACGAAACCGTCCGCGTTCAGTGCGCAAACAAACTGACTGGTGAGATCGATTTGTCAGTCTGTGCGGTTGGTACGCAAGTGTTCGCGTACAGTACGCAATAGCGTGCGTTCAGTACGCAAGCAAATTACCCGTTGAGATTGGTTTGTGAGTCTGCGCGGTAGGTACTCAAGTTTTCGCGTTCAGTACCCAATCGGCCGCGTTTAGTACGGAGGTAAACTGGTTGGTGAGATCAATTTTTCAGTCTGTGCGGTAGGTACGCAAGTGTTCTCGTTTAGTACGAAACCGTCCGCGTTCAGCACGCAAACAAACTGATCGGTGAGATCAATTTGTCAGTCTGTGCGGTTGGTACGCAAGTGTTCGCGTTCAGTACGCAATAGCGTGCGTTCAGTACGCAAGCAAATTACCCGTTGAGATTGGTTTGTGGGTCTGCGCGGTAGGTACTCAAGTTTTCGCGTTCAGTACCCAATCGGCCGCGTTTAGTACGGAGGTAAACTGGTTGGTGAGATCAATTTTTCAGTCTGTGCGGTAGGTACGCAAGTGTTCTCGTTTAGTACGAAACCGTCCGCGTTCAGTACGCAAACAAACTGATCGGTGAGATCAATTTGTCAGTCTGTGCGGTTGGTACGCAAGTGTTTGCGTTCAGTACGCAATAGCGTGCGTTCAGTACGCAAGCAAATTACCCGTTGAGATTGGTTTGTCGGTCCGCGCGGTAGGTACTCAAGTTTTCGCGTTCAGTACCCAATCGGCCGCGTTTAGTACGGAAGTAAACTGGTCGGTGAGATCAATTTTTCAGTCTGTGTGGTTGGTACGCAAGTGTTCGCGTTCAGTACGCAATAGCGTGCGTTCAGTACGCAAGCAAATTACCCGTTGAGATTGTTTTGTGGGTCTGCGCGGTAAATACTCAAGTTTTCGCGTTCAGTACCCAATCGGCCGCGTTTAGTACGGAGATAAACTGGTTGGTGAGATCAATTTTTCAGTCTGTGCGGTAGGTACGCAAGTGTTCTCGTTTAGTACGAAACCGTCCGCGTTCAGTGCGCAAACAAACTGATCGGTGAGATCGATTTGTCAGTCTGTGCGGTTGGTACGCAAGTGTTCGCGTTCAGTACGCAATAGCGTGCGTTCAGCACGCAAGCAAATTACCCGTTGAGATTGGTTTGTGAGTCTGCGCGGTAGGTACCCAAGTTTTCGCGTTCAGTACCCAATCGGCCGCGTTTAGTACGGAGGTAAACTGGTTGGTGAGATCAATTTTTCAGTCTGTGCGGTAGGTACGCAAGTGTTCTCGTTTAGTACGAAACCGTCCGCGTTCAGCACGCAAACAAACTGATCGGTGAGATCAATTTGTCAGTCTGTGCGGTTGGTACGCAAGTGTTCGCGTTCAGTACGCAATAGCGTGCGTTCAGTACGCAAGCAAATTACCCGTTGAGATTGGTTTGTCGGTCCGCGCGGTAGGTACTCAAGTTTTCGCGTTCAGTACCCAATCGGCCGCGTTCAGTGCGCAAACAAACTGATCGGTGAGATCGATTTGTCAGTCTGTGCGGTTGGTACGCAAGTGTTCGCGTTCAGTACGCAATAGCGTGCGTTCAGTACGCAAGCAAATTACTCGTTGAAATCGGTTTGTCGGTCTGCGCGGTTGGAACGCAGGTGTGCGAAATCAGTACGCAATCGCCCGCGTTCTGTGCGCAGGTGAACTCGTGAGAGTTGTACATAAGCGAGTGCATGTGCTTAGTTAACAAGCTTTTGCGCATTTAGTCTACCGCTTCATTGGAGGCAGGGCCTTCCTTGAAAAGTTTTGACTTTTTTTGTTCTGGTAGAGAGTCTGATGGGTTGGTCTTCGTGACAGCTGTGTCTTCAAAACTGAGAATCCGACGGGGACCACTGAAATGAGGCAATTTTTTTGACTATAACAGTTTCCTGATTCACAACTTTGTTCACACACGTCTGGCTTCATCTATCCCAAGCCTATAACTCGTTTTCTTCAAAACAGTGAGTGCTCATGAAGTCCTGCTACTCGAGGAAGGAAAAACTACATGCACGGGCTTAGTGATCCTACTGATGGCCGATTCTTGGTTTTTTTCCGTGTTTTTCTCCTAGGGTCTTGCTGACTTTCGTCATACGAGGGTCAAGCCTAGACACACGTGTATGTGGGACCTTAAAGGCAAAATTTCACGATTTCACTTCCGATATCTCCATGGCTTACCGAAGGTCTGGTGCCCTATATAGCAAGGCATGCTCAAAAAGGACACGAAAGACGCGTCTTTGAGCGAACATAGGCCCTCACTTGATTTCGTTGATTTTTGAGCGTGGAGGAATTGACCGTAAGAAGTATGATACCTATCAGTGCTATGAAGCGATCAGCTCACGTATCAGCACTTCCTTCACTTGATCATTCCTGTAATCTGAGTCTTCAATTGTACATATCGAAGGGGCGGATCTGGAGCACGGGGCGGTTCTGGTACAACAAAACGCTTGTTTGCAGTCGCTATTTTGCCGCTCCTGGCTCGTTTTCTACCGTTCTTTCGACACTGGGAGCCTAGGATCCTTCTCGCCTATCATTTCAAAAGCATCCATTTCGATCACGAGCAATAAGCAGGAAATCAAAATTATCGTTCAAACATCCTGGATGTCTTATCGAATGTCAGCTAACTAGATGCTGTGATAAATCAACACTGCCCTTGAATAATGTTTGGGCGAGAAAACACAACAATGTACCATTCCTTCTGTAGTTGCGTGGTATTTATAAAGACCCTATCGGTTTTTGTAGAGCCATGTGTAGAGCAGGAAAGACTTCTCATACAGTTACAACCGAAATTCCTCCATACTTACAATCATAGCATATAATCGCGCGGTCGATTGAATATTGTTAATGCCAACTTTGAGTTATCTGTGCATCGCATGTTTTTGGGCTACGAGAAAAAATCAACATTTTTTTCGGCTATGAGAAAAAATCGAAAAAAAAAACAAAAAATCTAAAATCTACTCGGATTTTCATATGCTCATATGTTACAGAGTGGGTATCTACCAAGAGAAAGTTTTTGGAGAAATGATTAAGTGGTACGCACAGATTCGGGAAACGCAAAATTAACTATACTTGTGAATCGAGGTCGCGATCTGGCGTAACAGTGGTGTAAATTGCTCAGAGTTGGTACGATACAACCTGCTGATGTGAAGCAAGAAACCTTACCAACCGGTTACGTTTGGTAATGTAATGTGCAGGCAGGACCTGAGGTTATTTCGGTTCATGGTGGTCATCTAGTTCTAACAGCAGTGGACATTCTCTCAGCTCACCGTTGCGCATGTGCATCGGCAACGTAAAATTGATATCCTGATTATGCCGACAAGCTTAACACGTGGAAGGCTACACTGCTCACGACCACCCCCCCCCGACTCCCCGGCGTGCCGCGGAAAGTTAATCTAAAACTGGCAGTTTTATTCAGATCGCCGGGATATTTCTTTACATAATCCCTTCTTCCTTCTCTCTCTTTTTCTGTCTTCTCCGTTCTCCTTTCGCTTTCTACAACTCTAACAACTTTTCTTTCTCCTGTTATTCATCTTTGTGTTGTTGTGATACTTTTCCTTGCTTTATCTTATTATTTATTTGTTTATTTACTATTTTATTTTCTTCCTTCCCTTCTTTTTTTGATCTCTTTGTTTTGCTAAAAATTCTCACTCTTTTTCTCAATCTCGACCGTCTTGTTGTCCTTAATACTACCATTTTTCATCATCTTGTTCTTCTTGGTCTAGTCGTGGTTTTAGGTGGTTTAGTAATGATATTCGACATTCGATGTTTTCGAGTTTTTCAAAACATAATGAAAAATACTGTTCGCGAGAACTCGTGTAAAAACTTTCTTTGTAAAAAGAGCTTATCTTTCGTGGGAAGAAATCTGAATATGTTTTCAACAAAACAGACACTAAAAAACCTCGTTTCAGCAGCTTCAACAGCTGACTTATTTCATTGAAAAAAATTTGTAGAATCACAATCAACTAGTACAATCGATCTCACTAGGGTTCGGAGAATAAATCACACAAGTAGCCACCTCACAGCACCATGAATTGAATCCCGAATAGGGGAACTAGGAAGAAGGCAAAGGAAGGAAATGCAAGAGCAGATATCGATGGTGGGAAAATACAAGGGATGCCATCACAAGCTGAGAAAATATTGTAAAATGCCTCTGAATACGAATGTTTTCTGAGACTTGACAGCATGTGGTACGCAAGCACATGAGCAAGTATGGATTGCTCCCATAAAAATGACGCGCATTACTGCTCAAAAAAAGCGTCCGTGATTGAGAGACTCTCGAGTTTCCATCATGAAGATGTATATTTGGCCAACACTGGAGCAAAAATGAGTGAAACGAAAAAAAAAGTGCAAGCAAGGTAAAACCATCTAATGCGGCAAGCCTCCGACCGCCAAATATCGTTTTTATTATGAACATTAACTTAATTCTGAGCTAAACACGCGATAGGCTAGAAAACGGCTAGCTTAGCGACCATTCACTGTCTGGATCAGCTATCCAAAACCATGATTTCTCTTATCTACCCTCAGTATAGCACTGAATCTTTTCGAAAGTATTGGGTTGATGCATAATCATGAAACTTTTTGAAAATACTTTCATTCAACAAAACAAAAATAATATTTAATCAAAACATGTTTAAATGATCATCCGAGAGCATAGTCACCATATAGTTCAGGAACTGCTTCCTATTTACTTGGCATTCGGCTGATTCTATGGACGTGCGAAGAAGTCACGATTCTTGAACGCAATCAACGCTTTGACATCAGCCACCAAGTCATCCAAGTCGTCGTAGACTTTGTTTGTTTGCCAGTTTTTCAAAGAGCGATTGACATGATAGTCCGCTGGTGCTTCTGTCGGTGTGTACGGCGGATCTGGGAGCAGATCCTATACCTTATTGGCGATGGATTCGATTACACGGCGCCCAACTTTTGGACGGACGTTAGAATGGTGTTCGTTGGTTTCGCTGCAGCAAATCGATGGAAATTTGAAAGCGTTCAGCTCTGTTGTTGTCGGAGAGCTCGTGTGGCGCCCATCAAGCCAATTTCCATACCTTTCCAAGATTCTTCAGGCGTCGAACGATAGTTGATTGATTGATATTGAAGTCTTCAGCCAGCGTTCGCGTTGTCAGGCTTTCGTGCTAGTCCACGGCTATCAAAAGTGCTTGATCATCAATATCCGATGTTCGACCTCTTCATTCTTCATCCTCCAAACTAGTGCCACCTGATTTAAAGCGAATAAACCACTTCCGTACTGCACTATAAATAAATGTTCCTTTGCCGAAAAGTTCGTTGAGATCGCGAAATTACTAGGCTGCGGTCTATCCTTTCTCGTAGTGTAGAGCATAATATGGCGAATATGAGTGTGGTTTTCGAGACGAATTTTTTAAACTGAATATTGAGGATTATTTTAACATGAATATTGAGGACGAAACGCCAGATTTCACTGAAAAAAACGCGTTATTAAAACCGTTTCAAAATATGCATCAACCCAATAGATTTTTATTAGTTAAAGGCAGCATACACGCTCGTAAACTTGTTGGAGATAACTACGAAAATAGCATGGTATGGCCCAGATTAGAACGCCTACGCATTTTTAAGCGTCAACAACGAACCACAATGCCGCTACACGAGTAAGAACCTGCCCTCGTCCTGTATTTCTCCGCCCAACGTACTTGCGTCCTCCTCCAAAACAGGGGTGAAAGGCTATTCCCACCGTCAACGACGTTTGTGAGTGCTACAATAAGTACAATAAATAAGTCACATACATCGACGACGGTGGGAATAGCCCAGTACCCCTGTTTTGGAGGAGTACTGCAAATAGAGGAGGCGGAGAAATACAGGGTGGGACCAACTTCTCACTCGTGTAGCGGCCTTATAGGTCGTTTTTGACGCTCTAAAATGCATAGGAGTTGTAATCGGGCATACCGTTCTACTTTCGTTGTTATCTCAACCACATTTACGAGCGTGTATGCTCCCTTCAAAAAAGCTCGTAATTCGCGGTTGGAAAGCCAGCCGTGCATCTGGGTAGTAATGCGTTCCGAAACAGTGTCATTTCGTTGGAAGCAACATATGCCTGACTCGCATGCATGCGTACTGACAGCGGTCGGATTTTCAGAAAAAGTTTTGGACTGAGCGAGCGATAAAATCGGGCATACTACGTGTGAATGCGTACTAACCGTGGCCAACCCTATGTGCGAAATTAATGCCGACCGCGGACTTATTCCGTACCTACCGCGAGGCAATGCGCTACGAGCGCGTGGGTGCGTACCGACCGCTTTCAGAATTTGGAAAGCGTTCGTATCGACCGCGTGGCAGGGCGTACCGATCGCGTGGCAATGCCTAGTAATCGCAAGACAATGTATACTGACCGCATGACAATGCGTACCGACTGCGCGGCACTACGTAACGACCGCGCAGCAATGCGTATTATTCGCGTGTCATCGCGTACCAACCGCGTGACAGTATGTATCGACAGCGTGGTATTGCGTAATGATCGCATGTCATTGTGTACTGACCGCGTGAAAATGCGTACCGACCGCGTGACAAGACGTATGGATCGCGCGGCGATGCGTATTGATCGCGCGGCAATGCGTACCGACAGCGTAGCAAAACGTACTAACCACTTGGCAGTACGTACCAACCGCGCGACAATGAGTACCAACCGCGTGGAAAGACGTACCAATCGCATTGCGATGCGCAGCGACAGCGGAGCATTGCGTACCGTTCGCGTCGCAATACGTTTCCGCCGCTGTTAGTATCCGAAAAGCGTTTGTACCGACCGGGTGGCAATGCCTACCAACCGCGTGGCAATGCGTACCGACCGCTTGGCAGTATGTACCGACCGCGTGGCAAGACGTACCGACCGCGCGGCGATACGTACTAACCGCGTGGCATTCCGTACTGAACGCGTGGCAGTGTGTATCGAACGCGCTAATTTGCGTGACGACCGCGTGCAATTTGCGTTTCAAACGTCACCCATCCCGCTGTCGGTACGCAACTTGTCCGCCGTCGGTCCACCCCATTGTCTGAGAAGTCCGATTCTTCAGTGAAAGAATGTGAAGAGAGAACAATATGTTCTAATCCAAGATAACTTGTTAACAAGTCAAGATAAGCTACACTACTACTACTGTGTACGTTCTTGCAAGCGTGTCCATTTAGAATCACCCTTGAACCGGTACTAGCAAACCTCCAGATGGAAAAAAATTGACAACAAATTATCGTGGCGACCATAAAGCAAGACATATTTGAAGATCTTCCACTGACATGGTAGCTTTAATCGTACAGCGCATTTGAAGACGCCCGTTCAGTCTACTATTTCGATGCCGTCTTCCGACACATCTTTCTCTCTGAAAGTAGATTCGTCACTATCCGAGTCAGCCTCATCATTATCTAATTCGATCTCACTGCGTCCATCCTTCTCAACGACTGCACGTTGGTACAGAGAATTTTTCGAGGTCCGACCTTTGGAAAGTAATGTAGCTCAGCGAACCTTGGCAATTAAAGGCAGCGTTCACCATGAAAAAAGTGTTTGAAATTCCACTAGGAATGGGTAGTGGAGGGGCACACTGTAACGTTAAAGTTGAAAGAACACATGGAAGCGAGCCAGGAAGAGTCAAAGAAGAGGCCGAAGTTGCCGCTTTGAGCGCAAGGCAAACCCCAAAAGCGCATTGCCCGCCCACCGAACGTGAACGAATGAAAGCTTGAAATCGTGAGATGAGCGATGGTTCCCGATTATTGGCCCCGTTCTTCCCTTCATTCTCGACTTCTCTCTTTACTCAGGTCAGCTCGCATACATCGGCGGCAAAAGACGGAAGTTACAAGTCTCGGAAAACTCGTCCACCATGCTTCTCTAGCTTAATTTTTGAGGGACCATAACTCCGTTTCCACAAGTTCGTGTACGATTTCCGAGACATCGTTGGAATCAGCATGGGACTGTTTTCAAGATAGGCTTAAAAACAGAAAAACGATTTTTATCGTAGACACTGCCTTTAAATAATTGGAACCACAATCCTTGCGGCGGGGTTGACCGCGGCGCGCCCCAGCTCGCACAGGAATTTCAACAGCGGACATCAGGAACCTCTCGTGATAATCAAAATGAGGCGTAAGCTTAATGCTCTGACCTTACACAGCACGAAACATAGAAAAGTAAGAGCACAAGCTCCAGGGGATATTTTGGCAGCTTTTTTCTTTGTTCGTGTCCGGGAAAAAGCGGAGATATAATAGATCATAGGACGACAAAGGGAATGCCCGAAAACTGAGTTCCATGAAACCGTGGTGAAGTCATTGCTAGGTGTTTCGCCCTCCGTTAGCTTTACAACACCCAGAGTTTCCTTCCCCCTTCGAAATATGAATGGTGACCTAGAGGTTTGATGTTCTATGCAAACTTGTTTTTCTAAGTGGCCTTGCTTGACAGATATGGGACCACCTAAGATCGCGGCGAGTACGAGTACTCATAGAATCGTGACGAAGGATGACACGTTTTGGTTCTCCGTCACTGAAGGAAAAACTGTGATTTTGAGAAACTCAAGCACAGGTGTAAAACATCCCCTTATTTTTTTTTCTCTGGAAAGAGAAAATCCTTTATGCGTGACATTTCGACGTGGCTGCGATATTGCTATACGACCCTCTCTTTCGTCCCCATTTCGCCAATGTCTGAATACTAAGGGGAACGCCGACGAGGGGAAACTCAAAACCAATCACTGTAGAAATAGTGATGGAGATCTCGCCCATAATTTGGTGCTATCTTAGCGGGGGGCACTGTGGCGCGATGCACATAGCCACGCCCATTTCACCATGCCGCACTAAATTTGAGCTTCTACCTTGAATTTCTCTCCCTGCCAAAAATCAGGAGAGTCACTGCGGCAAGGAAAAATGTACATGGCCAAGTGCGATACAACAGTGCCCCCCACCCACTGCGATAACACCCGTAATTTCTACAGTTCATCAACGCAATTGCTTTCAGTCCGCAAACCGCCCAGGTGATTAGACATTCTGTCTGAGGATACTCGATTCCGCGCTGCAACACGTTTTCGCAATCAGCGTGCACGCGATTGCGTACATGAACTGTATGTTTCGTGCAGCATTCAATTCAAAAAAAATATTATTTGTGATTTGGATGACGGCGACAGATTCCTTGGTCCCCAATCTCATGTTGTATTGCAGTCAGCACTCATTTTCGGCCCATAAACAGTAAAAAATGTTTAGGAGATTTCGGGCAGATGAAATGACCTTCTGGATTTCGAAATTTCAATTTTGGCGCAGACAATGCGTCAATGTACACGCGCGTGCAAAA
Source organism: Aplectana chamaeleonis (assembly GCA_029168955.1). Lineage (NCBI taxonomy): Eukaryota > Metazoa > Nematoda > Chromadorea > Rhabditida > Cosmocercidae > Aplectana > Aplectana chamaeleonis. Next base: position 5,855,346 of record JAPDOI010000004.1, on the reverse strand, counting down.
ATCACAGGCGCACATCATCGTAATTTGCATCATGCTCGTCGACGGAAACTGACTTCAAATTTCGAACGAGACACAAACAGTGGGCAATGAGTCAGGGAATACCTTTGGGCATGATTGTTGAATTGAGTGAAATGAACGCAATTCTATCCGATTTTACCCGGAATTATCCGATTTTCATCCAATCGAGTTACCGTTTTTAACTGTTTTTTTATCCGATTATCCGATTTTCTGATCGGATCCTTCGATTTTCACTATTCCGGGTATCGTGCTTTTCGTCTTATCGGATTTCAGGTCAATCCGAAATCGCCATTTCGACGTCGGATCAGATCTTGAATAATTATCCGATCGCATTATCCGACCCGGATATCCGAAACCGGCTCCGCCGTATGGAATGTTTGATGGAGAGTATCAAACAACGAAGAAGCTACCGCATCCGGCGCAGCCGATGAGCCAGCACTAGGGAACCAGGGTGTTGGTGAGAAGAATACTACTGGTAAAAATGAAGGGCGACTGGTGATACCGAAGAAGGAATTGACGGATGGAGCATGGAGCGTGCGAACGGGACACTGCGTCGGTCAGAAACAAATTTTAGCAAGACAATTGTCAATGTCCAGAATATCGATTGCTGCACTTTCCGAGCTGAGGATGAGCGCATGTGGAAGCGTGACTATTCAGGTTCCCCAGAGTAACGAAACGATGGTGCTGTACTATACCGGTGATCACGGACATCGCAATGGTGTTGGATTCATGCTGGGCACTCCCAAAAAAACCGATGTCATTATTGCAGCAGAACGCAAGAGTCGATAGTGCCAGAACAGCTTGGGAAGAAGTGTTTGTGAGGTTCTGCGCGGAAGAAATTAGCGATAATGAACTACGATTACCGTGCAGTAATGCAGCTTCGTTTACGGCGGCCTAGGCGTGTGGAGCCTCCTAGGAAGAATTTTGGCTGGTCATATTTGATGGCGCCAAGTACAAGAGAAACACTTCCACTCGTGCTGTAGAATCGATTTGCAGTGCTGGAAGATGCCTTGTCTATAGACGAACATGAACAGCAAGCACTTGAAGTCGTTCATGAATGCGCAGAGCATCTCTGCCCTGTTATTCGCCGGCGAACACAGACTCGGAGCCTTCGTCTCGTGGATGAACGAAAGCGAGTGAAACTAGCAGACTTTGGACGTCATCGATAATTACATCAGGAGTTTAGCCGGAAGCTGAAAGAAGAGCGGGAGTCGTACTGGAATGAGAAAGCAAACGAACTGGAAGAGGCTGTTGGAAGGGTTGACGGTCACACACTGTACTGCACACTCAATCGTCTCATAAGGATGATCAAATAAGCGTGTGTAGTGAAAGAAGCATTAACTTTACACTTACGGTGCGCCACAAGGTCTACTTTTCAAACCGCTACTAGTTGAGGTATCAGAAGAGACAGAGCTTGACTCGGAAAACACTACGGAAGAAGTGGAGGCAGCAATCAACTCTTCAAAGAATGGAAAAGCGTCTGCCTTTGGCGACGTCATTGCTGGGGTCATCAAGGCAGGTTGAGATGTTTTACTGCGTCGATTACATCAGTTAATGACGCGCATATGGCGGACAGAGAGCGTGACAATCTACCGGAAAGGTCTTTAGCCGTGTCTATCCTTAAAGGCAGGACTCTTTATAAAATCGGTTATTGTGGTATCTTCATGAAAAGATAGATCTTGCCATCACAAATTGAAAACAAATAAAAAATTGCAGAAAACACGCTCAGGAACAAGTTATTGCTGGGTGTCCTCCCGCCTCCAACTATCGAGATTCCTATAAATGCCTGTTTGTCAATTTTTATTTTGCTTCTTACGTAATTACTGAGCACTTCTGGAGAATACTGACTATTTTAAAGGCAGTGTTCACGATGATCATCCTCGTTGACTTTCCACAGTAAAATGATAGGGGAGAAGGATCCTAGGCTCCCAGTGCCAAAGGAACGGTAGAAAACGAGCCAGGAGGTGCAAAATAACGGCTGCAAACAAGCGTTTTGGTGCCCCAGACACGCCCCGTGCCCCAGATCCGCCCCTCGAAAGTAACAAATGAAGTCTCAGATTATAGGAATGATCAAGTGAAGGAAGTGCTGATAAGTGAGCTGTTTGCTTCATTGCACTGATAGGTATCATCCCTCTAGCGGTCAATTCCTCCACGCTCAAAAATCAACGTAAACAATGGAGGGCCTATTTTGGCTCAAAAACACGTCTTTCGTGTCCATTTTAAGCATGCCTTGCTATACAGGGCACCAGACCTTCCGTAAACCGTGGAGATATCGGAAGTGAAATTTATCCTGAACACTGCCTTTAAGAGCAAAATAAAAGGCGAGTAAACAAGCGATTATGGAAATGGCGTTAATGAGGGGACAGGCCGACACCTGTAATTAGCCGTTATACCTTGATTTTGAGCGTTTTCCCGCTATTTTCCGATTTTTTTACTTGTTTTTACTTTTGTGATGACCAAAGCTACATTCTCACGAAGAGAACTCAAAATTCGTTTTTTATCGCGAACCCTGCCTTTGAGAAGAGTGATGCCATCTCCCCCTTGTCTCATTGATGTTCCATCTTCATCGGTGGTCTTCCCGATGTGGACCATATTCGCTCCAGGGTTTCCTGGAAATAGCAACGTTCGTCCAATGTGGTAGACCTCTTCGTTCAAATGAAATGTTAAATGTGTCAGCTCAATGCGTTGCAGGGCGGCCAAGGGTTCTTGTAATGCCTCGTGGGTACCAGTTCGTGATCCTGGTGCTCCATCTATCGTCGTTTCGGCGTACAACGTGTCCTGTCCATCTGTGTTTCGCGGAATCGATATGGGACAACGCGTCCCGGATACCAGACTCCTTCCGGAGCTCCTGACCGCTCTGCCCTTGCTGCCACTGCCGCCGTTGGTTCGTATTCAGAAGACATCTCTCCAATGCACTGTGTGCGGTCCTCATTGCGACAGAGGTGCCCTTATTGTGAGCCCATGTTTCGGTACCATAGCAAAGAGCTGGCAGCACAGTGTAGTCAAAGAAGTGACCCCGCAGCTTTAACATCCTGGACCTCATTGGTCACCTCTCGAATTGTGCCCATTGCTGCCCAGGCTCCTCTTCTTCGTCGACCAATTTCGTTCGTCAAGTCGTTTGCCATGTTGACTTATCGACCGAGGTACACGTAGCTGTCGACTTCGTCCAGTTGATTTTCGTTGAGGTAAATTAGCCCATCATCGCACCACTGGTTCGCCATCGTCTGAGTTTTCTTCGTGTACATCACTAGACCAATCGTCTTGCATACGCCATCTAACGCCCTCAGCATCTTAGTCATCTCCGTCGTGTTGTCGCTGATCAGCACAATGTCGTCTGCGAACCGCAAATTCGAGAGCTTCTTTCCATCGATATTCAAGTCTTTGTCGTCCCAGTTGAGTCGACACATTACATATTGGAGTGCAGACGTGAAAAGCTTTGGTGACATTGTGTCACCTCGCCGGACCCCCTTCAAATGGAATTCGCAGCTTGCGTTCGAACAAATGAATAGCTGTGGATGTTCCTGAGTTACACTGCTCCAGTATATTTACATAGGAAGGCTCCGGCGTGTAACGAAGCGTTGAACACTGCATTCATCTCCACCGAGTCGAATGATTTCTTGTAATCGACAAAGGTGAGGCACAACGGCATTTTTTATTCCCGACATCGCTCGATCAATCGAGATACGGTGTGGATGTGATTCATACAACAGAAACGTTTTCTTAATCCGACTTATTCTACTGGCTGGTATGCAGCCATAGTGACCTCCAAACGATCGAGCATTTTCTTGTTAAAGACCTTGTATGGAATCGACAGTAGAGCGATGGGACGATAGTTTCCGATATCCTCTCTTTCTTTTTTTTTCAAAAATCAACACTGTTCTGGAGCATTTCCATTGATCTGGTATGGAACGAGCTTCGAGATGGGAGCTGAAGTGTTCAGCAAGTAATTTGCACGTGGCTTCGCCTCCGGCTCCCAGCAAGTCTGCAGAAATGCCATCAAGACCAGAAGCTGTTCCCTTCTTAAGCGACCGCAAAACATTCTTGACTTCAGATGAGCGAATAGGAGGTACTGAATCTGCTGCAGGAGAATGACATCGTAGAACCACAGTTGTTGAACTATAGAGATCCGTATAGAAGTCCGTAGCTATGCGCTCCATATCCACACTTGCTGTTCTAGATCTTCCATGCTTGTCCTTTAAACGAGTTGTTACGGCATGGTAGTCAGCGAGATCGTACCGACAACGTTTTAGACTCCGTCCTTGAGCTGCGGTCGGAAGCAGCTTACTTTTACGGTGCTGCCTGATGAACTCCTTTACTGCTGAGCGACGAACCTTATTAACGACAGTCTTTTCCAGATGGGAAATTGTTGGATATCTTTTTATTTCACCGCGGCGTTCTAGAAGTTCCGGAGCAGTAGGATTCAACCTCTTCTTTCCGGGCTTCGACATTCGACTGACACCTTCCCACATTGAAGTAGACCTTTGAGAAGCTCCTCAAAGTCTGTTGAGGGGTCATCCGCCAACCTCCAAGGATAGCCGTTAATCGCTGCTCCCATTACAGCTTCGTTGTACCTGGGAGAACGAATAGGGACGCATCAGTGTGTATCCCTTTTGAAGATTTGATTATTTAGGCAAATCCTTGCTTGAAGCAGTCGATGATCGGATCCACAGTCAAAGGACGGCACCACGCCAGTATCAAGTAGACTCCACCTTCGATTTGTCAGCACGTGGTTCAGCTCAAGTGTGTCTGTCCGTTTGGGCTCTCCCATGTCGATCTCCTGTGTCGTTTCTTCTCAAAAAGGGAATTGCCGTGGAGCAGGTTGCAAGATGACAGTAGATCCAGCATGCGAAAACCGTTGTTGTTTCTGATGCCGTTTCTGTGTTGGCCAAGCCTCGAACTGCCGTCATTTGCGTTGCCCAGAGTTGCATTGAAGTCCCCACAAATGAACTAGTAGTAAGACTTTTCCCTCCTAGTTGCTGCCTCAATTTCACAGTAGAAGTTGTCTTTCTCCTCATTTTGGCCACATCTGTTGGTACATAGCAGTTCACGATCGAGATAACAGTCTTCTGCTCAGTCCTCAATCGTAACACAGCTAAACGGAGACCCAGAATTTCGTGCGAGTGGACGATGGGCTGAAGTCCAGGATGAACAAGGAAGCCGAATCCTCCAATATTTTTAGCAGCAACCTTCTGTCCCATTACGATCAATTCTCCTTCATCCGTCTTCCTCGTGTACGCTTCTTTCACTTTCGTTTCCTGCAAGCGAATAACGTCATACTTAATTCTTCTAGACTGATGTAGGAGAGTTCTGAGATTTGCCTGCAATGCGGCTGTTCGACAGTTGTACGTGCAGATGCATAGACATTGTCCGCGTTCGGTGTGGGGTTTTCCAGTGACGCCCCGTCCTGTTCCTCGTCCGTTTTCGGTAGAGCCATCTCCGAGCGTCGTGGGAGAGCATATCCGATTTCGGGTCGGTTTCATAATCGCTCCAGCCGCGAAGCGGCTGGAGAGGTTTGGTTTTGCCTAGGCCTTGTGATCACTTCTAATTTTATAAAGTAGTTTATAAAACCATTAAAACAAATTGCCTGCAGATTTCCTTCTGGATATAAGTGAAGGGGTCCAAAAGACACCAGCTGTCAAAATTCGGGCCGAATCGGTTCACAAATAACAAAGTTGTGAGCCCGAAAGCTTAGGAAAAATTCATGGTGTGCGCCGTAGGCCGTGAGCCGTGGGCCGTAGGCCGTAGGCCGTAGGCCGTAGGCCGTAGGCCGTAGGCCGTCACGCTTTTCATTCCTCACTGCTAGTACCCACTGCCAATGATCACAGGCGGTCAATTTCAGGCGCGTTGGTAGGGGACGCAGGCTGGTGAAAGTGTGGCTTGATGACGTCCATCGGGACGTCGTGAAAAGTGCTTCTGGCTTTCTGATGACGTCATCGGGACGTCGTGAAAAGTGCTTTTCTGATGACGTCATCGGGACGTCGTGAAAAGTGCTTTGGTTTCTGATGACGTCATCGGGACGTCGTGAAAAGTGCTTGGCTTCTGATGACGTCATCGGGACGTCGTGAAAAGTGCTTCTGGCTTTCGATGACGTCATCGGGACGTCGTGAAAAGTGCTTCTGGCTTCTGATGACGTCATCGGGTTGTTGTGAAAAGTGCTTCTGTCTTCTGATGACGTCATCGGGACGTCGTGAAAAGTGCTTCTGGCTTCTGATGACGTTATCGACGTCGTGAAAGTGCTTCTGGCTTTCGATGACGTCATCGGGACGTCGTGAAAAGTGCTTCTGGCTTCTGATGACGTCATCGGGTTGTCGAAAAGTGCTTCTGGCTTCTGATGACGCCATCGGGACGACGTGAAAAGTGCTTGATTCTGATGACGCCATCGGGACGTCGAAAAGTGCTTCTGGCTTCTGACGACGTCATCGGGACGTCGAAAAGTGCTTTGGCTTCTGATGACGTCATCGGGACGTCATGAAAGTGCTTCTGGCTTCTGATGACGTCATCGGGACGTCGAAAAGTGCTTCTGGCTTCTGATGACGTCATCGGACGTCGTGAAAAGTGCTTGATTTGATGACGTCATCGACGTCGTGAAAAGTGCTTCTGGCGTTTGATGACGTCATCGGACGTCGTGAAAAAGTGCTTCTTTCTGACGACGTCATCGGGACGTCGTGAAAGTGCTTCTGGCTTTGATGACGTCATCGGGACGTCGTGAAGAGTGCTTCTGGCTTCTGATGACGTCATCGGGACGTCGTGAAGAGTCTTCTGGCTTCTGATGACGTCATCGGGACGTCGTGAAAAGTGCTTCTGGCTTCGATGACGTCATCGGGACGTCGTGAAAAGTGCTTTGGCTTTCGATGACGTCATCGGGACGTCGTGAAAAGTGCTTCTGGCTTGATGACGTCATCGGGACGTCGTGAAAAGTGCGTTTGGTTTGATGACGCCATCGGGACGTCGTGAAAAGTGCTTGGCTTTGATGACGTCATCGGGACGTCGTGAAAAGTGTTTGAGCTTTGACGACGTCATCGGGACGTCGTGAAAAGTGCTTCTGGCTTCTGATGACGTCATCGGGACGTCATGAAAAGTGCTTCTGGCTTCTGATGACGTCATCGGGACGTCGAAAAGTGCTTCTGGCTTCTGATGACGTCATCGGACGTCGTGAAAAGTGCTTCTGGTTTGATGACGTCATCGGGACGTCGTGAAAAGTGCTTCTGTTTGATGACGTCATCGGACGTCGTGAAAAGTGCTTCTGGTTTCTGATGACGTCATCGGGACGTCGTGAAAAGTGCTTCTGGCTTCTGATGACGTCATCGGACGTCGTGAAGAGTGCTTCTGGTTCTGATGACGTCATCGGGACGTCGTGAAAAGTGCTTTGGCTTTCGATGACGTCATCGGGACGTCGTGAAAGTGCTTCTGGCTTTCGATGACGTCATCGGGACGTCGTGAAAAGTGCTTCTGGCTTGATGACGTCATCGGGACGTCGTGAAAAGTGCTTCTGGTTCTGATGACGCCATCGGGACGTCGTGAAAAGTGCTTCTATTTGATGACGTCATCGGGACGTCGTGAAAAGTGCTTCTGATTTGACGACGTCATCGGGACGTCGAAAGTGCTTCTGGCTTCTGATGACGTCATCGGGACGTCATGAAAAGTGCTTCTGGCTTCTGATGACGTCATCGGGACGTCGTGAAAAGTGGTTCTGGCTTCTGATGACGTGATCGGGACGTCGTGAAAAGTGCTCGGCTTCTGATGACGTCATCGGGACGTCGTGAAAAGTGCTTCTGGCTTCTGATGACGTCATCGGGACGTCGTGAAAGTGCTTCTGGCTTCTGATGACGTCATCGGACGTCGTGAAAAGTGCTTCTGGTTTCTGATGACGTCATCGGGGGACTATCTCAGACGGCTCAAGATTTATGTATTGAAATGACCAAAAGCTTCCACGAAAGATGCTTGATACTGCTATCAATCATTGTTGTTATGAAAATTCTATAGAAATAAGCTCTGGTACATCCCTAGTGACCTGTTGATTTCGATTCTCACCACCAGCGAAGCGGTGGGCTTCGATCAAATATAACTAGTGATAAGGGAGTTTCGACGGAAAGGCCACCGCTCCGCGCTGTGATAACCGAAAACATGAGTTCACTTGGAATGAAACAGAGTCTACTTCGATTGATAGCTTTTTCTGTAGGTGGTGTATTTGATTTCTGTCTTGTTTGCTGGGTGGCCCCGTCTATGATAGTCCCGTCATCGAAACGTCGTGAAAAGTGCATCTGGCTTCTGATGACGTCCTCGAGACGTCGTCTTTACTTCTGCTGGGCTTATGAATCTTTCGCGCAGATATTGACAGGTAAGTAAAGTATTTGCGTTCACTGCAGTTGCAGAAGGATCGCCGATAATGTATCAAGAATCGAACTATTCAGGTGCTCCAGAGGCGGTTAATGTAAATTTCTGTAGTTATACCTCTTTCACAAAGAGGAGAAGTCGGTGTATATTAGCAGCCTATGTATGCACCAAATAAGTAAGCGTAATGAAGTATGCTAGTTTTGCATGATTTATACATGGGATATTACTGCGTAATATCGATAAAAGTGAACACAATTATCAAAGGGTCTTCCAAGCGAAAGAGGTTTGGTTCTGAGTCAGAAACGTTCCAACAAAAGGGAACAATAGGAAAGTGAAATGAAGAGTGTACAAAAAGTGAACAATATAATTTCAAGGCGATATTCTTGGTCGACTCTTCCAAACAGCGAAAACAAACCGTTGTGGTTTTTTACGAGGAAGAGTTTAGTGTTTTCCAGAAAACGGCTTCTATTGGTTCCATGAGATTTTATGGGAATATTCTCGTTTGATGATGTACTTCTATAACTATAAATTCGCTTCTCCTTACATCTGAAGCTAACCATCAGTGTAGGTCTTTTCGAAATCATTCTCTGTTTTGATGGTAAGTACTGTGCTTATGTAGGTTAAATTCCAGTCCGCAATTGCGTCTCGACACGCTTTGGGGCTCGAGTCAATCGAGTTTCCAGCTCCAAAGCCGACACGATATGGCTTTTTTTAGACAGTTTTCTTCAATTTTGTTTAGTTTCCAGTTTCTAAAACCCACCTAGAGTCAACAGATCCGCAGCTGCGTCGCTGGAAACTCTTCCGACTCGAAAGCGCCCGGTCGCAAAGCGTGGCGAGACGCAAGTGCGGACCGGAATTTGACCCATATAAGCACAGTATTAGGTTTACATGCATATACATTTTAATGGTTCTTGCGTAGTCAGAACCATTTTCGGAACCACAAAGTGCTTCGGTGTAGAACACCACAACGGTTTGTTTCCGCTGTTTAGAAGAGTCGACCAAGAATATCGCCTTGAAATTATATTGTTCACTTTTTGTACACTCTCTTCATTTCACTTTCCTATTGTTCCCTTTTTGTTGGAACGTTTCTGACTCGAACCAAACCTCTTTCGCTTGGAAGACCCCTTTTTGATAGAATATTAGCTAATGTAGAAGCCAGGTTTGTGGTCTAGTTACTCCCAGAGTGCAGAGCCGGTGCTATCGGGAGCCGCCCGTTCTCACATTAGTAAAACTAACGCTACGTCGAACTGTGTGACCGCTTGTGCCGTTTGCCATTTAACAGGACAAATCCTGATCATGAATGTTCACCCCTTTACCGCGATGAGGTGACATATAAAGGGGAGCGATTCCACAGACTGTAACCATTATCGCGGGACCAGCCTGTTGTCGATTGTTGGTAAAGTCTTCACGAGACCTATCCAATCCAGGGCCACTAGCTATTCCCCAATATGGTGACTTTAAAGAGGCAGCCAACCTGAGGTCGATGACCCCTAGACGCCTCCTATAGTTGACACCTTAGAACGAGAATTATTCTCAAAGAGTAGCGTTTGATGCAAAACTCTTATTATTTGAAGGATTCGAACCAACAAAGCTCCAACCTACGCGACGGATGCCCAACACAGCGCCTTAGACCACCAGACCACATTACCATGTGTGAGTAACTCTTTCTGTTTTCCTACACACACTACCTCCTCAGTTCTTCGTATTCATTTTAACTTTGATCGAACTAGCAGTAGTAAATATGGATTTTGAGAGCCTGCAAATGGGTCTATCTTTTTGTTGTAATACGTTTTCCACCTTGGATGATGGAATTTCGGAATTTTCCGCGAAAATTATCAAAGCGAGAGCATGTTAGATTTAAGGAACGATGTTGAAAATTTCTTGTTGGATGACCACTTACCACTGAAACCACGACACACAATACTTTGTAGTATGATTTTCGGGGAGCCAACCTCGTGTTTTTTTCTTTCACAAGGTGAACCAAAAAGTGTACATGTTTTCTTTTTAAATCATAGACTATTTTTTCCTTAGTCTGTTTCACGCTTCCCAGTCAGCATAGAAAGAAGTGAACATGAAGTGAAAGAAAAAAACGATATTGAGATAAAAGCCGGACTTAGATGAACAATCATACAGCATTTAGTAACTAGTACACGAGGATCACGTGAGTTTCATGCCTTTTCTGGAGAGCAAAACCGTTTCTCATCCATCTATCTTAGATGGCTTTTTAAACAGATCTGATTTCATTTGTAGTGAGCCATTATTGATAAAAAATGAAAATGGTTGAATATGGCAACAGCAACTTTTACGAAATGGAAATTGAGCTTAGCATAGGACTAAACCACGTGAATTCTATAAAGGAGACGTATTCATGACAGTTACGTACAATTTGACATTAATATCCCACTAATCTTCGCCTGGATTCATTGAAACGTCAATAAAGCTTTCGAAAGGTTTTATTCCTCTCAGCTGGCAACAGAGCTGGACGGCCGCCAGCCGGCGGGTGCAATTTTCCCTTGCTCACCTAGACAACGAGATAGGCCGCCGTGCTGTCCTGGGGTGAGAAGTGGACAGCGGGCTGGTCGGTTCGCAAGCGCTCTACTCCCCTTTCTTGGAGCGCACTTGCTTCAAAAAGTCATCACCATTGCATATGCTCGACCCCATGACCGCGGTATCGACCCAGCTCCTATTCGCTCCGCGCACTATTTCTCTTTCCTCTACGGCGGCGAGCGAAGTCACCACCCGTTTCTTGCAGTCAGCCACCTCACAAAAGAACGCTAACTGCTGCCAGGCGCCTGATTGCAATGTTCATTAACTTGAGCGCCGCCTGTGCATTTCTATGCCGGCTCGTTCACATTGATAGCCGATCAGTGATTGACACAGTCGCCACGCAGTGACAGCCGGTAGCTGCAACCTTCCGAGGGGATCGCTACAGGCCCAAACTTCAACGCCATGGAGAGGGTACCTTTTGCAAGGAGCAAGCAGGATTTCGTCCTGATTGAGAATGCAACGATCGATTTTTCGTGTTTCGTCAACTTTTGCGAGAAAGGATTCGCTGTGTAAAGCGGGTTGTTGTTACATTTAAAGACTTCAAATCTGCATTCGATTGCGTGCATCGGCCCGCATTATAGGCATAGTACACCCTCAGACATGAGTTTTGCGGCTTTTATTTCATTGTGTGGTAGACCCCTCCTATACAACACAAGCCAAGTGCGAGATCTCAAACCCTCCAAATAAGCGAGATATGAGCGACCACCACAGACTCTACCTCCTTCGCTCACCACCACCAGCCACAACCCCTCCCAGATTTCCGAATTCGATAGCGGCTAGGTAGATGGATGAATTCAACAAGTCGTCGTTCATCAGTGCATTACCGGACTATCTTCTTATTCTGGCTCTTCTCGCACAACGACTGCAAATGAAGAGAAATACAGACCTGAGACAACTCGTCCACCAATTTGTCACCCTCAGCATACAGGCATCTTCAAAGAGCCATAACTCTGTTCATAAGGGGTGTTGAACGATTCCAGAGATGCCACTGTGATCAGCGTGTGACTCTCTCCAAGGTTGGCATAGAAACCAAACAATAATTTTCTGGGTGTTCTGTGTTTTTATAGAGATCGATGGAATGCGAACACATGTCAGGAAAAACTGTGAAGCTTTGGCAGGAAACTTATAGCGGTTCAACTAGCTGCGTCCGCGTCGAAAACAACCTATTCGTAGAGCTCAGAGTCGATGCAGGTGTCGACAGGGAGATGTGATTCCGCCGCTTCTCTTCAATACTGTGGTCGATGCTAATATGATAAAGACCTTCGAAATTAGATGAGGGGTACAAGTCGGCGATAACGATATTGTCACAGATTTGATGTTTGCGGACGACAGCGCGGTGTGCACCAATTGCGACATGGAAGCCACGGATTTTTCCAGTGATATAGCCCAAATCGCGAAACCGTATGGGTTGCGTATTAATAAGGAGAAGACCAAAGTCATGACGTCGTGTTCACGTGCTTCTGTGTTCTTCGAGGGAGCCGAACTTCAGCAAGTCAAGGAGTACAGGTACCCTGACTCGGTGGTGCAAGAGCGAAAGTTAGTGGCTACATCAAAGATACTGAACAGTATCGAGCAGGCGTCGGCTGCTTTCGCGTCGCTAGGCTGGTGTCTGTGGAAGACGGGTAATGCGTCAGTCAAGACAAAGATTCGGATGCTCCGCGCGCTTATAGTGCCAAGTGTGCTGTACGGATCAGAGTCGTGGAAGCTCCTGAAGTCGGATCACGGCAGGCTAGAAGCCTTCCAAACGCGGTGGTCGCGGCAAATCCTCGGGAAAATTGTGAGAGACCGCATAGGCAACGACGTTATCCGAGACACTTGCGACCATCAACCTACGATCGAAAAACAAATTTGAGCGAGAAGGTTGTGCTGGTTTAGACACGTATGCAGAATGGAAGCCAGCTCACTACCGCACAGCTTGTTATGGAGAAAACGCCCAACACTGTGGACGGTCGAGAGAACAGTTCAGAGGAACACGTGGTTGAAGCAAGTCGAGCCGGATCTGAAGTTCAAACGGCGCAGTGTCCTTAATGCTAGATTCACTGGCTGCGAACCGTACTGAATAAAAGCTTATCGTTTAGGGTGCACGAGCTCCTATGCAACCTACAGCCAGTTGAGAGGTCATCCCGCTCCGCCAGCCGCCAGGTAACGGGATGAGTGAGTGAGGGATGGAGCCCGGAGATTGTTATATCGAGTCGAACCGCCGGGCGGCTCCTATTCCTGTTCGGTCCGGCTCCGTCCCGAGAATCGCCCTAGTACATAAGCAGGTCTTCTCATTTCACGTGTTTAGATTTTTTTCAGAAACTCGAAACACCGTTGCTTGTTTTTCTGTAAGATTTTCAAGATGCTTAGAGGTTTTCAAACCGTCCTAAGGGTAGCTTTCGAGATACGTTAAACTGAACGGGTAACAAGCCATCTAAGTTTTCGGAAGCTTCTACAGAAACTTAGAAAAACTTAACGGTTTTCGGAAGCTTTTTTCCGATTCAGAAAGAATATGGGCTCCTGAAAACTTACGCTTCTGAAAAAATATGTAGAAGTATGGTTTCCGTTTTCGATTTAGTCTGACGCGTGGACCAGGCGGCTGGCAGTGCGGGACTGGCGACCTCACTGGAGAATGGAATTTAGATTCGCGCGGAGTGATCTACCGTCGCAGCCCCGACCATTCATCAGACAAAAAAAATTATCATGCGAACTCTATGTAGGATGGCTGACTGCCTATTATCTGCAAAATCCGTGATAGATTCCTTACTTTTCCCCAAAGGTTTCACATTTTGCTCAAAATACAATTTTCTCTCTGCTGCAAAGCCGTTCTTGAAAGCTTGAAATCTATTTTGTTTTTCACTTGCACTCGCCTCGTCTGTTTGTACATGGGTAATGCAATTAAAGGCAGTGTTCACGAGAAAATTCCTTTTCTGTTTTCTTGCCTACCTTGAGAACGGTCCCATGCTGATTTCAGTGATGTCTCTGGAATCGTTCAAGACCTTCTGGGAACGGGGTTATGGTCCCTCAAAAATTAAGCTAGGGAAGCATGGTGGACGAGTTGTCCGAGGCTTGTAACTTTCTTCTTTTGCAGCCAATGTATGCGAGAATGAGTGAAGAGAGAAGTTGAGAATGAAGGAAGAACGGGGCTTTTGATCGGAAACCAACGCTCACATCAAGATCTCGAGTGTTCCATTGTTCACGTCGAGGGGCGAAAAGGGGCCGGACTTGCCCAAAGCGGCGGGGTTCGCCCACTTTTCTAAGCCGTTTTGCGGCTCCTGGGTAGCTTTTCGTCCCATCTCTTTGACGCTGTTCTGCTTCTGAGAGCCACGAGAAGCCTTGGTCATGTAAAATTCGAGAATGAAGTATATGGTGAACAGTGCGGTTAGTCGCTAATTTCTACGCTCACTCTGAACTGAGATTTCGAAAAAGGGGTTTTGCGCGTATGCAATATGCAGATGCAAAATGTATGCATAAAGTCTGCTTGCAAATGAACGCAAGTCATACTCCGATGGATGCGAAATAATCTTTTTCGGATATCCATCCGATTGGTCAGAAATCTTCACAGCTGACACACGACTTATTAAAAATATATAGCCATCCAAAGGATTGAAAAATCTGATTATTCGAAGGCTTTCACTTGGTACCCTCTATATACCATATTTGCAGGGATTTTGGAGGTTTTTTTATTGGCAAGGTTATTAGTGCATTAATGTTTTCTTCTGTAGCCCTGCTTGACAGAGTAGCTGAAGGAGCATAATCATGGAGTCGCAACAGTGCAGTTAATTTACTGTTGCAAACTGTGAGCAATTAGAGCAATTAATATATGACAGTCTACTGCTTTCTCATTCTCGGCCTTTGGCCTCTCAATTTTTCGCCCTTTTCATCTTGAACGGCTTCTACAAGTTTCAAAACATGAGAACGAGGCATTTCAAAATTCACACTCTTCTACGGGAAATTCAATTGCATTATTAGCGAACGTCGAAATTAGCTGAATAGTGGCTAATTTTCAGCTATTCAACTTTGAACACTGAAAGATTTCCTTTAAGGTTTCACAAGAATATCTCGCGAATTTATTGAGAAAATCACTAGGAGACACAGAGAAGAAAACAAACTCAGTAAAAATCGCAAAAGTGGGTGTTCTGCTTTGGAAAACTAAAGTAAACTCTGAGAAATCTCTAGCGACCTGTCGGTTTCGATTATCATCAGTAGCGGAGGGGTGGGGATCGGTGAGATACATATTACTAGTGATAAAGAAGTTCCGACGGGAAAGCTACCGCTCAGCGCTGTGATAGTCGAAAACAGGAGCTTACTTGGAATAAACCAGAGTCTAATTAGTGAAGAAGGGTTTACGACCAGAAACGTGCGAATAAAGCGGTTCGTAATAACAAAATTCACAGCGTTTCGAGTTTCAGAAACAACTTCAACAGCATGAAGTAAGTTCCGTTAAAGGCAGTGGTCGCGATCAAATATGCTTGTCGTCTTTTTCTCTCGAAATCCTTTCCTGGGTCTCGAGTAGTAGGACCTATAAGAAAAAATCGCGAAAAAACCACTGTTTTGGGCCGAATTTGAAACCTGAACTTTCTTGTCTTTTGATGGTGGACGAGCCCTCTCCACATCATCGGCATCGATGACCTCTTATATCAAGAACATCAGCTAGCTTGAAATTGAATGTCAATCAATGAACCTTCGAATTTATGTACACATCTAGTCAAAAACATTGACTGAAGTGATGCTTTCATTATTCAACCGTTTTTATTCGTTAAATTTGCATTTATTTCGTCCTCTGAATGTCGATGATTTTTGACTGCTCGGCATGAGACTGCGATCTGTTTCGTCATCGCTGTGCACGTGTGCACGAACTAGCTTCTTTGGGCCCTAGAAACTCTATTTGTAGACCGTTTTTCACCGCGCTACCTTCATAGCTTTTCAGCTGTTTTTGATCTAAGCTGATTTTTGTAGTTTTTTCGATAACGTTTTTCATCGTGACCACTGCCTTTAAGCACATGTGCATTCCGCATGCTGGCGTGTTGTTTTGGTTTATATCGCAGCCTTTAAAGACACAGATCACCCAAAAAATATTTTTTTCAGATTCCATGCTTTTCTCGGAGAGGGTCACACGCTGATCGTATCTCTGAAATCGTCCAAGACCCCCTATGAACAGAGTTATGGCTCCTTAAACAAGCCTATACTTTAAGGGCGAAAAATTCGTGGACGAGTTGTCTCAGGCCTGTATTTCTCTTCAATCGCAATCGACAGCATTCTAGTATAAGGAGACAGTCCTGCAGTGAACTGAAGAACGACGACTTGTCGGATTTCATCCATCCATCGAGCCGCTATCGAGTTCGAAAATCTGGTAAGGGGTCGGGCCTGTGGTGGTGAGCGAAGGGGTTCGGGCCTGTGGTGGTCGCTTATATCTCGCCTATATGAAGGAATTGAGATCTCGCAATTGCCACGTTTTATATAGGAGAGGTCTACTACACAATCAAATGAAAATCTCAAAATTTATGTCTGAGGGTGTACTGCTCAGAAAAATGAGAACATATTACATGTAAATTAAAAG
The DNA here is from genome assembly GCA_029168955.1 of Aplectana chamaeleonis. Taxonomy (NCBI): domain Eukaryota; kingdom Metazoa; phylum Nematoda; class Chromadorea; order Rhabditida; family Cosmocercidae; genus Aplectana; species Aplectana chamaeleonis. The sequence continues at coordinate 5,838,908 of JAPDOI010000004.1, read as the reverse complement.
GCCTGAATCAATATACATGTAATATAAATTGGCCTATGTATATTACTTGCAAATTATCTTCACCGATGTATGTTACATGTTATATATCGGTCTCTCGCTCGCAGGCCAAAAGTCACACGTAATATGTTTTCGATGGTGAAAACATAATACTTGTAACATAAGGAACGATTCCAATATACTTGTAATACATCTCCGTCAATGTAAATTACATGTGAATTATCACTACTCAAGTAAATTACATGTACTATAAGTGTAACATAATTCAATTATCTCCAGCAACTGAGTGCCCATGCTAAACACCTTCTGCAAACCCGCACAGCATACGGGCCGCCTCATACCCTAGCCATGAGTGCAGGCCATTGGATTGAATTTCGACAGGGTGGTCACTCGCCCTGGCCGAGTCGTTGATCTCTCGCTCCTCATGATCCGTTTAAATCGTGTAGAGGATTAGAGGGAGTTCATACAATATTTTTCGAGCAAGCTTAAGCCCACTGCTTCTTGTATGAAGCTTTGGGATCCAAGCTAGCTACTTCAATCATGAAGCAGCAAGCTTTAAGCTCCTGCAATGTTCAAAAGAGCTTATAGGTCGCCATTCGTACCCGAAGCGGTGGTCTGGAACTTGCAGCTCCAACCCTTCAACTTGCAGCTCTAATTAAGCTACATGAAATATAAGTGTATGTTGCATGTAATATAAGTGTATGTTACATGTAATATAAGTGTAGGTTACATGCGATATAAAGGTAGGCTACTTGAATGTCTCAAGTATATTACACTTTATATTACATGTAACATGTTTTCATTTTTCTGAGTGTGCCTTTGAAGGCTGCAGACACGCTCGAAAAATTTGTTGAGATAACTACGCTACTATGGTTGTATGGCCCCTAGTAGAACGCTCACGCCGATGGAAGCGTCAAAAACGAGTGAAAGCTACTAAATTTGAGTCGAAAGTTTTCGTCAGCCACGCCCATGAGCTTTCAACCCCGCTCCCTCAATATACAATTACGGTCACTTCGGCTGGTTTTTAAGAGAGGTGAGCGTTCTACTACAGGCTGTAATAGTCTATCGACTTTGCTATCCCAACCGTTTTATCGTTAATATTAGCTATTTCAACCTCTCGGGCAAAACTCGTCTAATTTTACCCCATAACAAAAACAGCCGTTATTCCTGTATTTGCATGCAGTTTTCGTCGGTTTTTTCGTTAGTTTTCCATACTAATAGCCTCAAACCTTCGATTTATGACTAAAATCGATACCTTTTTTGAGCGTGTCTGCTGCCTTTAGAGACATAGAACACCCAAAAAAATTATTTTTCAGATTTTATGCTGATCTTACAGAAAGTCACACGCTGATCTCAATGGTATCTCTGAAATCGTCCAAGACCCCCTATCAATAGAGTTAAGATGCCAATTTTTTTGAGGGGGAAAATTGGTGGACGAGTTGTCTCAGGCTTGCATTTTTCTTCAATTGCAATCGTTGCACGAGAGCGACCCAGGAGATGAAGACTGTTCCGCTATGGATTGAAGAACGGAGAGTTGTTGGGTATTCATCCATTCATCTAGCCGGTATCGAGTTCAAAATTCTGGTAGCGGGTTTGGCCCGTCCAGGTGAGCGAAGAAGGTCGGGCCTGTGGTGGCCGGTTATATCTCGCTTATTTGGAAGAATTGAGATTTCGCACTTGCCATGTGTTATATAAGAGGGGTCTACTTCACAATCGAAAAAAAAATTCACAAAATCCATGTCTGAGGGTGTACTCTGCCTTTAAGGCAGTGTTCACGAAGAAAAACGCCTTTTCTAAGCAAAAACATGAGCTTTGGGTCTACCTAAGCAAGCCTATGAACAAAGAACGGCGAAAACGGACAGGAAGTGGGTCAATGTCCAGCGGTCCAGCCGGCCCATCAGGTCACTACGCCCACGGCCTAGAGCAGTTGTCCTGAATTTGCATTACCGAAGGAACAGGCACCGAATTTTTGAACATTCTTCATCGCGAAAGGTTTTAACACCCCAGCATGTACATTGACCCCTGATATTTTTAAAGAATTTTCGGTACATTAAACAGAGGACCAAGCCACTTAGCTAATAATTTTAAAGCGCGAAAGCATTTTCCCGACTGCAGGTTCGATACGTTGCCCGCAGTCTGCCAAAGCAAAACAAGTATAACAAATTTTTCTGAGATTTCTTCTAACAGTTTTTCTCCGATATATGAGTTTTTGTGAGGACTCTTCCCTAATAACCCCTTTTAGGAGGACTTACTGATCCAAAAACGTCAAAAACTACAATACTGTTTTTATCGTGAACACTGCCTTTAAAGGCAGTGGTCGCGATGAAAAACGTTATCGAAAAAAACTACAAAATCAGCTTAGATCGAAAACAGCTGAGTAAATATTAGAGTAGCGCGGCGAAAAACGGGCTAGAGTTAGGGTTTTACGGCACAAATAAGCCAGTTCGTGCACACGTGCACAGCGCCGACGAAAAGGATCGCAGTCTCATGCCGGGCAGTCAGAAATCATCGAAGTTCGGAGGAAGTAGTAAATGCAAATCTACCTAATAAAAACAATTGAACAATGAAAGCAAGCGCTTCTATCAATGTTTTTGACTAGATGAGTCAATGTTCAGTGATTGAAATTCAATTTCAAGCCAGCTGATGTTCTTTATATTAGAGATGATGTAGAGTGGGCTCGTCCACCATCAAAAGGCAAGAATGTTTGGGCTTGAAATTTGATCGGGAAAAGCGTTTTTTTTTCGCAATTTTTTCTTATGGGTCTTGATAATCTTAACCCAGAAAAGGGTTCATAGAGGAAAATATAACAAGCACATTTTATGGCGACCACTGCCTTTATAGGCAGCATACACGCTCGCAAACGTGGTTGGGATATAAACGTGAATCGAACCGCATGACTTACAACATCATGCCTACGCATTTTCAAGTGTCACAAACGACCCACAGTGCCGATACAAGAGTAGCAAGATTGGCCCCGCATGTATTTTCACGCCCCCTGTATTTGCCTTTTTCCTCCAACGCAGGTTTGCTGGGTCATCTTCGCCGTCAGTGACGTGTGTGGTTCACTTGTTAGGCAATCCACCAACAGTACCGACGGTGAAGATGACCCAGCAAGTTTGCGTAGCAGGAAAAGGCCAAATACAGGGGCGTGAAAATACGGGCGGAACCAAACTTGCTACTCCTGTAACGACATCGTGGCTCGTTTTCGACGCTTCAAAATGCATAGGCATTGTGTTCTGAGCCATATGATGATATTTCCGTAGTAATCTCAAATACGCTTACGAGCGTGTATGATGCCTTTAAAGACACAGTTCAAGCCCAGGGACTCAATCTGAGATTTCCACATGATTGTGAAGTAGACCCGCCCTATATAACACCTACCAAGTGCAAGCTCTCGATTCCTCAGAATAAGCTAGATATAGGAGGAAGCCATCCTGGGCGCCCACATCAAGAAGCCATTTTGGCATGCCACTTTTACGATCTTTCGAACTCAATAGTGGCGAGATGAGCGATGGTTTCCGACCAGTAGCTCCACTCTTTCCTTCACTATCAACCCCTCTCTTTGCTCATGTCGGCTCGCATGCATTGGTTGCGAGTGACGGAAGTTGCAAGCCTCGGACAACTCGTCCACCATGATTCCGCAGCTTAATTTTTGAGAGGCCGTAACTCCCTCTACAGGGGGTATTGTGCGATTCCAGGGACATCATTGGAATCAGCGTGGAACCGTTTTCAAGATATATAGAGAAACACAAGAACGATTCTGAGGTTGGACTGTGCCTTTAAGCGTGAGATTTGCCTGATCTATAAAGACTGATAATTTAATATACCGTTGGAAGACAAGGAAAGAAGTCTAGCACATCCATAATCGCCTGCACAAGTCGGCGTGAACAATCCCCCGAATGTATTCGGTTGGCAACTAAGTAATTGTGGATTTTCTTTTAGAAAATGAAAGACAAGTTTTTCATGGAACCAAATACCTTTATTTTGTAATGTTTTGCCCATTTTGAGCAATGACCTTTTGCCATCTTTCAGGCAGCGTCACAATTCCACGTTCATAGAACTGCTGGTTCTTATCAGCAAAAAAGTAAACCAGGTACGATTTGACATCATTATCATTATTGAAATTTTTACCATTCAAGGAGTTTTGCAAAGGTCGAAATAAAGAGAAATCAGATGGTGCAAGGTCAGGACTCTATGGTGGATGTCGCAAACATCCCAACCAAGCTCCAATAATTTTTGCAAAGTGGTAAACAAGTCTGTGGCCTTGCATTGTCATGATGAAATACAACAACATTTTGATTTGCCAATTCACAGCTTGGTTGGGATGTTTTGGCACATTCACCATTTACTCCTGACCTTGCACCATCTTATTACTTTTTATTTCGATCTTTGCAAAACTCCTTGAATGGTAAGAATTTCAATAATGATAATGATGTCAAATCGTACCTGGTTCACTTTTTTGCTGAAAAACTAGAAGTTTTATGAACGTGGAATTATGATGCTGCCTGAAAGATGGAGAAAGGCCATTGCTCAAAATGGGCAATACATTACAGAAAAGTTATTTCGTTCCATGAAGAATTTGCCTTTTATCTTCTAACTACTCAGGCACCAGTTCGATTCGACCGATGGCCAAACCTCTTTTTGCCGCGCCGGGACGAACGGGAGACTTTTCGGCATGGCTCCGCCTTCCTGTTTTACCCGAGAGAAACGGGAGACGTCTACACACCGAGGGAGGAGTTGTCCCGTTTTTGCAGTTTGAAATGTCACGCGCCTCAACGCGAGCGAAGTGGTCCCGAGTGGAAGTAGAGCCGCCAAAAGCGGGACAGCTCTCTCCTCGGTGTGTAGAGAGCCCCTGTCCCGGGGGTTGGCGCAGTACTAATCAATCAACTCGACTGGGCCGACATCCAATTGAAACTCTTGCTTGGCTGGATCAATTCCTTGCTCTGTCCATTCATCTTTGTTATTCGTTTTGATTTCTTTTGCTTCCTGACCACCTTCACCCTGTAGTTCTTGTGCGTCCTTTCCGTTTTTTTCAGTTTTCAGGCCACCCTCACTACTTCTGTCTATTTTTGTCTGAGTTGTTGAACTTTACCTATTTCTTCAGCTCTCTGTCGACTCACTGTTTTTTTGTTTTTTTTTTCGTTTTTGAGCAGTTTTCAGAAGTTTTTCCCGTTTTTCTGAAGATTCTAGCCTTTTTTCGTTCTCTCGTCTATCTCATTCACTTCACCGTTACTATTTTTTCATTTTTGGGTCCGTCTTCTGAGAACATCCGATTTTTGGCCATTGATTGGAGAAATTTGTGAAATTTTTCTTGCCCTCCCCCACAATGACGGGACAAGGTGTCCGGTATCGAGAGCGGAAAAAATCTTTGTGAAATATTAGATTCAGGGTTGATTCGATACGTTTTTTTAATATTGATTCACATATTGTAATTTTAAACTTTTTGTTGAATTTTCGGTAAATCCTGAATTCAATGCGTTCAATTTGTTCCCAAATTCAGGGTCATCTTCAAAAAGCCAAACATTCCATTCATCTGGAGTTTCGGCAAACTGCATTGCCGATATTCAGATATTCACTCAACTATACCTTCTTTTCAATTGAATAGGTATTCGCTAAGTTACAGCGAAAGTTTTCCGCACCCTTCCATGTGGAATTCGTCTGAATGGGCAACACTGTCTTTACCCAAGGGTCTCCGGAGCATTGACAACCCGGCGCGAGGTGTCCGAGTCAGTATGATGAGCGCAGAGGACGAAAAGAAAGGCGCTGCCGGCCGGCCTGGCACTCTCTCCGCCGGCCAAAGTGCAAACTGACTATCTCTGCGTCTCCGCGGAGAGGATCATTTGCTCTGGCTGTACAGTATAGGGATGAGAGCAATCCTAGTTTGGGAGGGGGACTCAGCATTCCAAACAGGAGTGACAGATGCAGCTTTCAGATGTCTGAGGCTCAAAATAGAGTTTCTAGGAAGGCAATGTCTGATAACGCGATCAGTTATCTGATGTGAATGAATTTCCAGCGGTCCCCTTGTAAGGTTGGCACCCAGGAATGAATCTCTAGAGTATTCAATTCCTAAATTTATCAACTGAAAGGCGTTGTAGGCTGTGCTTTCCATGGGGTTCCACACGAGAATCGGTTAGCAAGTTGGTTACTTATTACCAAATGATTCCAGACATTCGTTTTGTAACAGTCGTAGATGCTAAGCGGACGTTTTTCAAGAAAATTCAGCTGTGAAAATGGTGAAAACATTCTCAAAGTCACACTTCTAGCTAAATGGGTTTTCCAAGCAAAATCATTTCGACGGTGGCCGAAACGCTTTAACAAAAGGAACATCAGGTGAGTGGAGTGGGGGAGTCTACAAGGAATTGAACATTTTTTTGGGGACGATTTCCGTGGATACAATTTTCAAGTCCCTGAAACGAACCGTTGCGTTAGTCCACATGGAAAGGCCCTAGACTTTTCGAAGGACTTTATTCATTTGAGAATGTTCATGCGTTAGTCATTGCACTTGTCACTGCTTTTTCACTGGTTTGCGTTTCTGAACAGCAGAATGAAATCGTTTGTGTGATTTTACTATCATCATTTTTTTCAATAGTAAGTATTGAGTGCCTTTTTTTCTGTACTAGAATAGAACCGAAGAAAGAGAAGTCATTTTTGGAACCACAAAGTTCTTATATGATGAATAACAAAACGGTCTTATTTTGCGAGCAAAAGTTTCAGCCACGGGAATCGGTTCTTGAGAAATATTGATACTTTTTCGTGGACTCATCCACTCCACTTCACTAATCCTCTTTATTTTTGTTGGTACGTTTCTGTAAGCCCCGAATCACATTTGCTTGGAGATCCCCTCTCTGACAGAACTTACTTTGCTTTTTTTTTATCGCAAGTGTAATCAGCGGCTTTAGCAAAGAATTCAGTAATTTTGTTGAAGAAATTGCGCAGTGCTATAAAAAGTGAGGTTTGGTAGAGCAGCGTCAGCATCCACATTGACGAAGAGTTCGTGGCTGTTTACCAGAATATAGATCAAAACCCCAATCATTCTAGAGATGCCAGTCGATGGTACAGTGAGAGGGTCTTTTTCTTTGTGTCTCCGGCGCAAAAGGTGGAGTGGAGAGCGCAGCAAGTGCGAGGGAAAGTGGGCGCGGCATGCCTGGTTGTCAATGGTACCGCAACCTTACCCAAGTGTGATAAACAGTTGTAGAGCGAGAGCTCCAATCCTTCTCTCTGACGCTTTCTTAAGCTCTCAGCAAAACCTTGCGGTTCTCGAATTTCAAGCAGACCCTGACGAAAACCCGAATTACCAGCTGAGAGTATTCAAAGATTTCTACCATTTCCTTAGAAACAAAACAAGGATGTCGAAGTTGATGGGGGTCTGGATCAGGGATGAGCGAAACATTTTTTCTGAATTTTCGGAATAGGAAGGGCCTTCTCAATTCTGGAAATCGGAAAGCCGAAAACCTTCGGAAGACGGAAACTCGTTCAGCGGAATTCTTAACCTTCCCTAGTGACTGTGCCTACAAAAAAATTTCAACTGATCCTCCTTTATTGAATACTTTTTTATGTAAACGCAATCAACCCTGGCTTTGTGTTTCAGTCAAGACGGACCTCCATTTCGAATTTAGCGCCCGGCTCGAAAGATTTCAGAAATGTTGTTAACAAAACTTTTAACACATTACGGAAGTCTTCCGTATGTTGTTGAAAATCGTGATCGTTAGTTGAGCTGCCTCAAGCCCCATTCATAGATAGACCAACAATACTGTCGCGATCTGAAATTGCTGGACGAAGCGATTTGAAAGCGCTTCGTTCAAGTCGTCGGTGAGGATTCTACAATTTGGCGCCGAGTACCCCACGTCTTGACGAAAACAATTACAGCCTAGTCGCTTTGACTAGACAAATCGCTTCCATCATGAAAGCGACGCGACTAGTCGAAACGACCCAACAAAACAAAGCAGGTCGCTTCGACCTGCTCTCAGGCAAACTGGTGCGTCGACAACAGGTTGATCCGCCCACCATGAGTCACCGCTGGCCAACGCGCCGACATTCGGCGGGGCCGTGGCCGCGAGTTATGATCTCGTCGATGTCGAGCTGTTGCACAGCTAGCGCTCTAGATACAAGGGCAGTATACGACGCATTTTTCAGGCAGGCTGCGAATGATGAGAGTGCGGGCGGTTCAACTACCCAAATTTGCGGTACACTGGCCCCGCCCAGCATCTGGAGGTCCTGCCTATCCGGTGGTGACCCCAGTGGAGGCTGGGCGACCGGCCGCGGCGCGTGTGGGTGTGCCGACCGCGACGCGTGACTGTCTGCCGACCGCAACGCGTGTCGGTGTGAAGTAGTTCCTAAGCTAGATGTCCTGCAGGATGTGAACTGCTGCTAAATAGACCGCCAAACGAGAAACGTCGAGCTGTCAACGGCCCGACTACAGGCGGACGTCGCTGGGCAACGGGCAGGTTAATAGGCTGACAATACGCGCGGTTTGACTCAGCAACAGAGAGCGGTTCATGAGATGACAACTTATCAACTTGTTGTCGACGCCCCAGTTTGCCTGAGCTATGGAATACCCCAGTCGCTCGGCGATCGCGACCGAAACTGCAAATTGTTCCAACCAGTCGCGACTCAGTGCAAGATCTTTTGACGCGATGGGCTTTGTAACTGTTGGCAGTGCCGCGACTAGTCGAAGCGAGCAGCAATGAATGGGGCTTCACACGGCCGCTTTTGCAACTTACGGTGCGGTTTTCACCGCTCATACACTAGCGTGCTCCTAGCATTTTTGAACCTGATCTGTAACTATCTCAAATGCTGATTACAACTGAAAATTCATTCACCTCATTTAGTAACCTACTGATTTTCGCTAAGGGCTGATATTCTCCATAAATCCCTTTGGAGAACTCGGTGCAAACGATCCTGAGAGGACTGCGCTGCTGTCGAGACTCAATCGTTCCCGCTTCGAGTGGACGGGATTGGCTTGAAAAGCTTCTGGACGAATGCTGCGAGTAATTCTTCAATTCCAACTCCTGGTTTCTTCACTCGTTCGCTTCACAGTTAACCTGTTTTTTTTTTCAGCACTGATGTCAAGAGATGTCTATGATGTCAAAAGCCACCTAAATTGATCACTCGTTTCGTCGAGAAGCAATTTGTTTTTGTTGTTGATTTTATGCGTCAGTTAAATAGCACGAGCCAATTTAAATTTGTTCTGGAGGTTCGAAAATAGCTGTAAAATATTAGACATTCTCAGTAGAGTTTCGTGGGAGAGCACAAGGTGTGAGAAACCATTTAAAAAATGGGTTTCTAGTGCATCAACCGAGGCTCAAAGCTGCTTTTAATGATGTACTGATGTTTGAAGGCAGCATACACGCTCACAAACATGGTCGACATAACACCATAAATAGGCTCTCGTGTCGTCAACGACTTTTGAAGCGCTGAAAACCATCCAGGATGACAGAATTTGAGAATCCCTGTTTCGCACGCCCGTATTTTCCCGCTCTTACGAGTAACAGAATGTAAAGTTAAGCCTGAGACAACATGTGATAATTAGGAGGGATAGCACTATCAAAAGGGAGTGCACGAGAGAAGCGGCCCAGTTTACCTGATTACAATGTGTTTGTGCACCGATAAAATCCTCTATTTTAAAAAGTTAGCCTATGTAGAGCAGCATTTTCGAAAGTGGACTAGAGTTAGTCGGTATGCACACATGAGATATTCAACTAAAGAAAGCTGTTTCTCTCGTACACCCCCATTCGATAGTGCTTTCACTCTCAATTATCGCATGATTTCTCAAAATTAAAATTCCATTCTGTTACTTGAAGGGGTGGGAAAATACAGGCGTGGCGATCCCGATTTCTGTCACCCTGGATAGTTTTCAGAGCTTCAAACGCTGTTGACGACATGGTAGGGGCCTTGCGGTACTATTTATGCTGTTTGTGAGCGCGTATACCTCCTTACAAGCGCGGTCGTTAGCTTATTGATTACCTCCTTAGGCCATTGTAGAGTTTTTAATTTGAACGATCTAGTCATGTCATGCTATAAACTTGGTGCACTGAAGCTGTCATGCAATATGGTAGAAGTAAATGTTATTAGTGTTGGTGTTAGTGTTGAGTGTTAATAAACTTCAGTATTCGGTGAAGTCGAGAAATCTCATGATCGAAGCCAGGATGATCACCTTATCATCTTGTTGGCATCGATTCCACGCCCTATACCCTTTATAGCGGTAACCTCGATGACGTCATCGTTTATTTTTGGAGCATGGTGGTATAGCCATATAGCCACCATGCTCCGAATGTCAAGGATCACGTCATCGCGGTATAAGGCGTGTAATCGATGCTAGCAAGGTGATGACGTTATCATCTTATTAGAATCCATGCTATGAAAGGTGGACCAGCGCACGATCCACGAAGGAGTGACGTCATCACCGGCTTCGAGAAGTGGACCGATGTTATTCCCGAAACGCACGAGCTACGTTTCGGGTTGACCCCGCCCCTTTTCCGTTTTGAACAGGAACGGTTCAACGGTCCAACCTCGTTCTGACGGCGTTCGAACCGAAACGGTGTCTGAATAAGAAAATCCGCAATTACTTAGTTGCCAACCCAATATTTAGTTTGCTGCCAGTGAATGGCGGGGTGGCCCCACCACGACAGTCTGTAACGGTGGCTGGTGACGGCTGTAAGAGTCCTAGCTTCAACATCTTGTTTTGCGGCTTCTTAATTGGCTGACGCGACCGAAAAGTTTTTGTGAGTGATAAAGCGCTAACACTTAAGAATGTATTCCACTCAAGGTGATTATTTTTCGGAATTCACGCTATTTTCGAAAAAGGCTGAATTCACTTCAGAACGCTTTCGCTTTAGAATGCAAGGGGAAAGCCGAACGGTTGTATAATGGATGGGTCCCAGGGCGATGATTACTTGTGTGAAAGTTAAGACGTGTGAAAACAATAAACAACGTCTCCTAAGCTTCGTATACCACTCACAGCGACTTCGTCAGGTTGCTACATTTATTCCAAACTTCGCTTGCTTTCTGGTTCATACATAATGGGTTCGTAACATCCATGTAAGATCCGTATTGCACTGAAGTCGACAGATTTGCTCACAAAGGCCCGCAGTAAAGTATCAAGCCAGATATGTACCCTTAACTGATTTTCTTCAGATGTTCTGGAATCTTTCCAAGCAATGAAACCCCAAGATTATTTGAAAATATGTAGAAATTGTCCTGAGGAACAGCTTGCTATTTTTTGAGAGGCAGTGATCTCACCTGAGTTGATGGGATTCAGAAAAAAACATCTCGACGATCTCAAATTCAGGATTCAATCAAGATGATTTACAAATTTTTAGATTGTCTTAAGACACAGCAGAGGGTGATAAAATAGCAAGCGAGTGAGGATTGAAGCAAAAATCTCTGTTGATCGGGGGTAGCTGAGAAAATTCAGAGGAGGCTGTTATTTTGAGGATTTTCGATAGGTCTTTGCAAGCCTCATATGACAAAAAGGGAGAATTCGAAGAAGAGGTCGATATGAAGTAACTTCCGAGCCCTATAGAACAATTTTTCAGATTTTGGGATTTTGATAATCTTCCTGTGTGCAGCAAACCCTCCATTTAGCTACGAGAATGGCTTGCATTTTCAAAGTACGAGCCTTCTACCGTAGCTACAAATTTCGCAGATGAGTGGATACCTTTTCTGGAAGTGTAGTGTTCTTCAAAGGCATCGTCCACGTTCAGAGCTACTAGCCATTTTTTGTGTTTGTGCCCGTATGAGAACGCAAGGAGAATCTTACACGATTTTTGAATGTTTTTTGCCGTAACTGCAGTTCAACGTCGCAGTGCACATTAAGGTATGTTTACACAAGGTGCTGAGTTGATCGCAAAACGCTTGGCTCCGGGCGAGATTGAACCAGCATATTCCCTTTCCGATGGAGCGCCTTATCGCACTGCACCACCGAATCCCCAGCGCCGCACTCACTCAACTGCTCGGTAAATCTTCACCGAAGCAATCATCCTTTCGCCCGCATAACGGGATGAAACAGGAATACCGGAAATAAGGAGAATCTGTGAGATCACCAACGCACTACTGTGAAGATAGAGGAGGTCGAATGTCTCAAACCACGTCAAAAGAGGCCGGGCCTTCGTCAGTCATCCGAAAAAATTTGCTCCCAGCCAGCATATAAGGAACTAATTCCCTGCGTTCCAGCGCAGCGCAACTGACCAAAGAAACGATATGGCGCGAAATCAGGCATCAATATCGACTACTTTCAACTTCGGTTTTCTTCTCAAGTTCCGCTTTCCGAAGGGTTCCTTCTCCATCTTCATTTACAAGAGGAACATATTATACATACTCGTTCAAAAATATGGAAAAATAGAACATGGTTCGCTGCGCGTAAAGTTAGGTCCGTGGCTTGCCTTCTCAAGAAAAAAAACATTTAATCTCATCCGCGGCTAGAGCGGGCGGTTCAAATCTCACCCGCGGCTAGTGAATTGGTAAGCTGATCAGATGCGCTCTTCTCTCGGCCTGAATTGATTAGCGCAGCGGCGCACGCGACCGCCGCGGGTTAGATTCAAATCTTTTTTTCTTGAGGAGGCAAGCCACGGACCTAGCTATACGATGCCTTTACCCGTGTAAGAAGCTTGTTTTGCAGTATTTTTGGCGCAGACAATGCACATGGTCATAATGAATGAATGCATGACCAAAGAGATCAGAAAATACATTGCAGTTTATAACTAACCCTACCGGACAGAACTTCTAGAGCAAAGTAGTCTGATGAATTTCGGCGTCTAGGTTAACATTCTGGGGTGGGATTCACGGAACGCTAACCATCGCTAAGCAACGTTTGTCGCTGAGGTAGCCATGGTTATGGCTGATAAATTGATTCACAAGCATGGCTAAAAGAAACCATGGTAAAGATAACCACAACCAGCCAAACCACGGACCAAGACGTGGTTACCGCCACCAAACCATGGCTAGCTTAGCAGACGTCGCGGAAAAACGTAGTCCGTAAGGACAGAAGAGGTATTCTGAAATTTATTAGGCGTTTGATACGTTGAACAAATGCGGTACTTCTCATGATACAGGCGACAGGTCCCCTGGGCCACCTCTTTCTTCCCTCTTTTGGCTGTTCACAACATTTTCAATTCATTGACTACGAATTCCTTCGAGCACTTATTGCTCGCATAGAAGGTATGGAATTTCTTGAGTATGGAACTACGGTTTTTAGCCCATCATCTGTGCTGTGCAAAACAGCTTCACAAGAAAGTTGTGGTTACGTACGCATCAGGGGTGTGCGTAAATGAATTTACATTTTTCGTAAGTCGTAAAACGTAATTACGATAAAACCATCGTAAATCGTAACCAGCAATTAATAACAATAACCATTAAAAAAGTATTACTTTGGTGAAACAAGAAATTGAATACGTTCTATATGAGAAAGAATTGTTTCAGGAGTTTGTTGCTTTCTAAGCTGCAGATGTATCTTCCGTTTCGGAGCCAAATTAACTCTGCTCCTCCGCGCGCTTGTGCGGGGAGAGGAAAGAGACCGCGAGAAAAATTGAGGCCTATGAAACGCAGCCTACGCGCGCAGACGCACGCGATAAACGGAAAATTTCTTTTTCCCGAAACAGAGGATAGCTAGGAGTATTAAAGAGAAAAACAGTTCTGCAGATTTGCGTGTCCAACGCAGACTCGGTATACGCTTCATGCAGTGCCATGCTCACTAAAGGCGTCATAACATATGCTAGTAAATGTAAGGGTAGACCTGCCTGTGGTGCTACCTGCAACCTTTAAAACTACCTACTGTCCACCGTTTCGCCTACTATGTTCATATTAACAACATGTTTGTTTTGTTCAGTATTTGACAGGTAACCGCATTCAATGGGAGCGTCTTACCCGTATTTCTATGTTTCCCCTTATCTCTCATTTCACAACTGCTTCGTAGATATTGTGAAATCTGGAGGTCCGATTCAGCTGTACGCGAGCGTATATTCTGGGCAACAGGGACACAATTATATTTGTAATGCCTCTCCCAGAACGTTAATGCCGTTGTGAGCCTTAAAATGAGACAAAATGGCCGTATGTGAGTGATTCTTTACGGCCAACTTTAAGAATTCCGCCCACTTGTTAGCGAAACACCGAAACCGATGTTATGTGTGTGATCTACAGCACATCTTCGGAGGCCAAGCACAAGTTATTTTCCTTTATCTCCTTTTTATATCGAATGGCGGGCCAGGAGCACTCTCTGAAGCCATTTTGGGCATATCTAGACCGCTTCGGCCGATTTTTTGGTCTAATATACTTCTTGGAATCAGGACAGTTAGTCATAAAAAAAAAACGAGGTCCCACGTAGAGAGTGACGGCGCCGCATCGTAGTCCATAGTCATACCAAAACTTTGCGACCGCGACAGGTGCGGTCAATTGTTACAAATCGTGTGGGGACTAGGCTCACACAGTACAAAAGTTCTGTCGCAGGAACACTTTGCAGCACAAGTCGCGGTCGCTGGCTCGAAGAGGGATGTTGTGCCTGCAACGTGAAAACCGTGCGGTAATCGGTCGCTGTTGCGGCAGTATGTCGCAGTGCGGTGCACTGACACGGGTGTCAGCGACAGCGACCCAGCCAAATCCAGTATCCTGCACTCCTGCAGGGTGTTTCTCGGCCCTGAGCGACGGCGACGGCCGGTGACAGCGACGTAGCAGTGCTCTGCGATCGCGATAAGTCTGTGGGGTATACCAATGGCTTTAGACGGCAGCTAGTGAGACGCGCCCAACGCGGATCTTGTATCCAGCGCCTCCAACTCCGAGCGTGTGTCCGGCGTTAATAGGACAAAATAACGTCAAAGGTTGATAAGCGATTCTTGCTGTAGTCACACTCAGGACTTGGTCCCATCTCCTGCCTAAAACATTATTATACGCAATTTAGGAGTAGAGCAGGCGAATCGGAGATGCCTAGTGATTTCCTTCCATTGCATGTATTTTTATTTACGAAAATTTACGATTTACGGCCTAAAATATCGTAAATCGTAAACCGTAGTTACGAGGCCAAAAAAACACCGTAAATCGTAAAATCGTAAATCGTAAACCGTAATTACGCACACCCCTGGTACGCATGGATATGACTATTCCACCACCCCTTCAGCTTCTACACGCAACAATATTTTCAAGCTTCCGTCACTCAAGTTTCGCAGGGAAAAAAATACGACTTGGTGATGATTTATAAAATGATGGTAGGTAAAATTGATCTTTCTATCGGCCAACTTTTCACCGTTTTCGCATCTAATACCACAGGTGCCGCAAGCAAAATTGGGTTCCCTAGGGCGAAAACCCGTTTGCGTTCCTCGTTTTTTACGCACAGCTGGTTCTGAATTTTTGAAATTCTCCGAAAAGCACGCTTTGTCGAACTCTCCAGGTCATTTAAAAAATTTATCTCTAGGTTCCTCAGAAACTAACTCATTGGATTACCACGTTCTGCTTTGTTGCAATTTAATGCCATTACTGTTTGGCATCTACTGTCGCGCTACTACTTCTGCATTTTGTGTTTCAAGCGTGATTTCTTGTCACGTATAAATAAATAAATAAATTTGTACAATATTGTAAACTAATCCGATCTCCCTTCGATTTCTTTCGTGAATCATTGCTTTTTCCTCCTTTCGTGTTTTGCGCTGTGGTTTTCTTTTTCACAATCTGATCTTAGCGCGTTTTCCTTCTTTCCTCATGTCAGTCTTGTACTAATATCGCATTTATAAGTATGTGATCTTATGATCTATCTCATACATAGGTATGTAAATGTACGTTAACTGCTTTATTGCTATAATGAATTTGTGCTCACTCAATTTTTTTCGAGGTTTGAAACTGGATGGGCAACAAACCTATAGTTCATCCTCGGTGCTTTTGTGACACGATGAATGTGGTGGCCCCGCCACAAATCAGCCGGCATGTGGATCGAATCCACACCGCGGGTGTGGCTAAGGCCCTGGTTATACATCGTCGATTCGGTGCCCTCTGGTTTTTGCATGACGCCTGCGATAGATCAGATTTCGAAATTGACCAAGAGCAGACATGCCGCGGAAGCCAGCGGCGGCGAAACGCTGGTATATAATTAGGGCCTAAGAAGCAGTTCGGATGGGGCGGGAAACTTTTGGTATACGCGCCTCCGGCTGGCAGTAATACTGAGGATTACGGTAGCAGGTATTATTGACACCCGGCCCTCCGCCCCCATGCCAGCGACCCAGCTGATGACGGGGTCCTGTTTCGGCTGTGCTATCCACATTATCGACAAAATTTGGATTGCGACACCTTCTTCTGGCAGGTCGCCAACTTTGCCCATGTATGTATGAGCTATTATTCGATGGGAGGTATAAATCTGGGGTAGTTCTTGACGCTGAATCGACCTGTAAAGTTTTTAAAACCCTAACGAGGCGCTTTCCAACGCACTGTCGTTTGATTCTGGTATTCTAGGGCTACACCTAGGTGGGCATTTGACTAGTTAAATTGTAAATGTTTAAATATTTATTACATGCAATTTATTACATTATTACATGCAAATTATTCAATTATTACATGCAATTTATTAGGTTAAGAAAAAATTCTGGTCATAATCTGGAATAGATTGAATTATACTATGTAGAAAATTCAACAGCAGGAATCTACAAGATATGTGTTACTATTTACAAAATGTATCAGAAATCCACAAGATGGGTGCTACTATGTACAAAATATTGTTAATATGAAATTATCATGAATGATTCACTAAAATTGTGCTATGTACAAAGTTCACATCAGGAATCTACAAGATATGTGCTACTATGAACAAAATGTATCAGAAATCTACAAGATGGGTGCTACTATGTACAAAAATGATTCACTAAAATTATGCTATGTACAAAATTCAACCACAGGAATCTACAAGATATGTGCTATTATGTACAAAATATATCAGAAATCTGAAAAATGTGAGTGAAACCCTAAAATTAAAAAAAAACTATCGTACTATAAACAAAATTATTCACAAAGCTCATTGGGCAAATTACACAAAACGTATATTCTACGGCCAAACTGACTACCATTATATAATTCTCCCCGTCACAAAGCATGACATTTTGCGGCAGTACAGCTGGATTTTCGCTATCACTGACTCCCCTCCTATAGTATTTGGCTTTGAACCTGAAATGAACTGTTCAATAGGAGGGTTTTTATGTAGCACGAAGCTATCAGTGGTCTACAATCTTTTGTCGTCGCTTTGCATCGCGCCTTCTCAGTGGTTCAACTCCATCAGGTATCTAAAATACTACCAAATTGTTGTCGCTTGTTATTGAACTTGAAATTCTGCTTACATTGAATTTCCGTTGCACTGTACAAAGGGCTTCAAGATCCAAATCCTTCCGGGCTTTAATCAACACTGCCAACTCGGGATGATCGCATCATAGAGGCTGCTTCAGTGAGCTGAAAGTGATTAGTTAAGTGACCAAGAGAATGCGAATCCGAAAATAACCTTTTTTTTCAAACCTGTGGAACGCTTCTGCCGCGTTACTTGTGCGAAGCGTGTCCACATCCCACTTGCACCATAAATCTTTGAATGGTCCCGTAAACCATGTGGCGTGCAGGTATCTAAAAAGTATGATATTACATAAGTAAGGTGTGCAAATTCAGAAAACTCACTTAAGAAAGTTTTCGCAAAGCTGAAACGCAGCGTGGCCTTCATTCACTGGTGGAAATTGAGAGCCTTCAGAGTACATCGTAGTCTCTCTGGTTAAAAAAACCACTCCTTTGTAATTTCCCACCACTCGGCAATCTTCGGATCCCTCGTTTGTCCTGTACATTCATTACAAAATTTACTAAACGGTGAAACCTATGAATGGTCGCAATCAGCTCACCTTGCATGACTGATCGAAGACCTTCGCGGTCTCTTCTTCGGTTCCAAGCTTGGGCCAAATGAAAAGCGCAGCCTTGAACCTGAACAGTGGAGTGATACTAAATTCTTTGACAATGAACAAAATTGCAAGTCAACGTACTTTTGACTTCGGGAACATTTTTTGAGCGGTGATAATTGCAGCTTTCTCAAAATCTAGAATAATTCGCATCCCTTCGCCATCCTTTCTGTACTCCGAACGACCCATGTGCTCCTTCAAGTTGGAAAAAATCCTGGAATGTATTCGCTGTTTTTTTTTTTTTGGCAGTAATAGCATACATTAAGGGGACATTGAAACCTCCATCACAGACGCCGTGCACGCAGTAAAGTTGAGATTGTGATCCCAACTCCTTAGGCTGAGGAGTATGAACTGCATCAGCAACCAAGGAGCGGAGACCAACCCTGCATGCACTCTCTACAGTTTCCACCGAATAGTAAATGTGGAAACTGTCGTCGCTTTTGTGGAGGAATCGATCTCCCCCGTAAAGCTCCCTGAGTTCTTCTGGGACGAATCACATCCTGGCGCGCTTGTCCTTGAAAGTCCCCAAGTTTCTTTAAAAAATTGATTTTAAAAAACTACAAAAAGTTAATTATCACCTTGCAAACTGCCTTTTCCTGCTACTATATCCAGATCTGAAGAATTCGATAACCATCGAAATAGGTTAATCATGAGGATGTGGTGAAGAAGGGTCTGCAGAAGGAAGGTATTTCATTGTTTTTGTATGAAACATAAACGAGCAGATAACTTACGCGTTGTACGGGGTGCAGTTGATAAGCTTTGCGTAACATAGTACAGCTCAACATTTATGGGAACTGGAATAGGCCCCAATTTACTAAACTTTTTAGCGAAAAGTCAAGAAAAAAAAGTATTCAACGGGTGCGTGGAAAACTCGTCATACAGTGGTTTTCGGAGGAAAATTTGAAATTTGAGGCAAAAATGGTGGAATTCGCAAAAAGAACGGGTTATCAACGGATTCGTGGAAAATTCGTCATATAGTGGTTTTTGGAGGAAAATTTGAAATTTGAAGGAAAAAACTTTTTTAAGGCCCTCGGTTAACGCGCCCCAAAGACGATGAGCGCGCACAGCGTTTTTTCGTCGCGCGCGTCGCGTGTGCTAGCCGAACTGCTCTTTAGCCACACCCGCGGTGTGGATTCGATCCACATTCCAAATCAGCCAAGCAGGTTAGTCTTCCTTGAATTCCATTCGCTCTCTCATGTTTTTGTCCCTTACCACCAATGTTTTAACATCAAAATTCATATATAAAAATGCATGCTTTGTTCGAAAATGTTTATTTTCTGTTACTGGAGTTGCTTACTTTGTGGAAGAATACAGGGAATTCTTCGAATTTCACCTATTTTTTGAAAAACGTTCTACGCATATCAGTTCTGTTGTACACTGAACCAACTCAGTACCTCCTTCTAAGCACGGACCCCGCCTGCTTTTGATTCAAGTCGAGACAAATCGTGGTTCACGGCCACCGCTCATCGAGAAAAAAAAGTCGGGCAAGGCCCATTCGAAAAAATGTGCTAAGTTACTTAGCAGTTTCTCAAGAATCTGAACAATCTATCGCTCATCTGCGAAGATAGCTTTCCTGTTCTCAACTACACACCAGCAACTCCTACTCAATAAGTAAACATTAGACGTAGATTATTACCAAAATGTCAGAAATGATGGCTTGGTGCCTGTCTTCCTAATTGAAACAGCAAATTGATTGACAGCAAAGTCGTAGCCTGTCAGAGCCGGATAATTGAGTTCTCTGGCATTGAATCTGGTGAAATCGATGAATACATAGGTAACTTCACGACTTCTATTGATAATATCCTTGATGAAGGCCAACAATCCGTTGGCGGTGATTAGGTTTGGTACTCCAATGAAGCACTCCTTAGCACTCATAGAAGCTAGCATCTCGTCGTTTACCAAATGAGAAATATTCCCAGACTGGATCCAAAAAGCTCGTCTTGAGGCAATTATTCTTCTCAGTTCCGGTTCGAAATAATCACGACACCGTAAGGATGTTATTATAACGACCGTTGGGTCAACCTCAAGAACGAATTGGTACACTGAATTCGGCGAAGCGATCACAGCTGAATCCAACTTCAGACGGCATACTTTACACTTGGTTTTTTGAAGGCACAGTGAGATCGACGATAGAATTCCATCGGAAACATCCACCGCAATGCTCAGTTGGCCGATGCTACAATTCGTTGTTGCCTTCTTTATTCGAGCGATACATCCAGGACGAAGCCTTCCCGATCAGCCGACTCGTCAAGGACGAAAACCTATTTCGAATTCTTCCCTTCCTCTTTGCATTCTATGGACAGGAGCGTCGTATATTTTGTTGAATACTCAAGTGTGACAGTATCGAGCATTCTTTTCGCCATCCACCTCTCATTCGCTGCAATCAGATGGGACATTGCACGACTCGCTAAACGACAGCTATCAATGTCCTTTCGGCACAGATTCGAGAGAACCTTCTCTTTGATTTCAGGTGGGAAGCAGTTCCATGGAAATACTCTCTCCGGTTGAAGATGACTTTCAGCGACATTCTGCTGCGACTGGTCCATCCTTCCAGAAAGCAGGAACCTCGCTACAAGTCCCTTGAGATACTGGGTTAAAACTTGAATGTCAAGTCAACAACAGGGTTCAAGAAATGAGAAGAGTTGAAAAAATGAAACAATAGAAAATTTAAAAAAAAAACAAAATCGGGAATAATTTGAGGGAGTCCCCTATTTCCCACACGATCTGAGAAACTCCTTCAACAAGAAAATAATTTGCGAGAAAGCCAGTCTTACTGTTCATAAAATAAAACACTGAAAAATTAGTGACAACAGACAAACGTTGAGAAATTGATGAAATTGAAAAAAAACTCCTGGCGAGACCACCACATTAATTGCGAAAAACTAACAAATTCTATATCGCGCTCTTTGTCGCATAGCCGGCTTCACATTTCTGAAAAAAAAACAATTGAAACGAGCTCAAATGTAAATGAAAAACAAAAAGTGCACGTACGTTGGATGCGAGGTAATTTTTTTATATTAATTGATGGGTGACATGAGAAGAGAACTACGAAAAACCACAACACTGGATTAGAAAAGGAGACAACAACGCCTGGTTTGAAAGAGGGGAAGCTGTTTTGAACCCCGAGAGTTTCGAAATCGAATGTTTCTGCTGTTTACGGGTTACGGTACTGCGCTCGCGTCTGCAAGTGCACCCATTAGGCGTCGTGGCTATAGCCATACAAAAAAGCCACTGAAGCCTAGTTGAGCATTCTCAAGGGTTTTTCTAGAAACTGGTGCTGACGAACTTACTTTTTTTCTGCTCAATATTCAGAAAAACATCAATTTCCAAATGTTTTATGTTTAGCAAGGGAGCTGGGAATGCTATGTATTCCACTTATCTCGTCCCTGAATAAAATCGAACTAACCGATCCATAGCCTAGCTCCCTCAATTTGAGGTCAAAGTGAGACTTGTCGGACTTATCATGTTAGAATCTCCTTATCCCTGTTATATTTAGCCATTTTTGCCGCTCCGCTGCTTACTCCGCCCGGACTCATCCGAGCGAGCTAGGCTTCATCTATTTTTGGCGTCCTTATAAGAAATGCCAAAGCTGTCTTTGGTATTTAGAGATCTTAGCTGGGGGAAATTGCCTTAAAGGCAGTGTTCACGATAAAAATTGTGTTGCAGTTTCCACTAGTAATGGGTAGTGGAGGGGCACATTGTAACGTTGACGTCGAAAGAACGCATGAAAGCGAGCCAGGGAAAGCTTCAAACGAACCCGAAGTTGCTATTTCGAGCGCAAGGCGAACCCCAAAAGCGCAACACACACCCACCAACGTGAACAAGTAAATGCTCGAGATCGTGAGATGAGCGATGATTCTCAATCATTAGCCCCGTTCTTCTCTTCATTCTCAACCTCTCTATTTACTCAGGTCCGCTCGCATACATCGGCTGCAAAAGACGGAATTTACAAGCCCCGGACAACTCGTCCACCATGTTTGTTTAGCTCAATTTTGGACGGGCCAGAACTCCGTTCCCAGGAGGTTTTGTACGATTTCAGAGACATAGTTGGAATCAACATGGAGCTGTTTCTAAGATAGGCGGGTAAACAGATAAACGATTCTTATCGTGAACACTGATTTTAAAGGCAGGGTTCTCAATAAAATCGGTTGTTGTGCTATCGCCATGGAATGGTAGCTCTGACCATCACATAACAGAAAATAAGTAAAAAATTGGAAAAAAAAACGTTCAGGAACAGATAACGGCTTGGTGTCCTCCCGCCCCCAATTATCGAGATTTGTGTAAAAGCCTCTTTTGTCAAGTTTTATTTTGCTTCTAAAGTAATTTCTGAGCATTTCTGGACACTACTGACTACTTTGACAGCAAAATAATTGGCGGATAAGCAGGCATTAATGAAAATCTCGTTAATTAGGGGGCCGGCCGACACCGGTAATTAGCCGTTATACTTTGTTTTTGAGCGTGTTTCTCGCAAATTTCCGCGTTTTTTCACAGGGTTTTACTTTTGTGATGACCAAATCTACATTCTCATGAAGAGAGCTCAAAAGTTGTTTTTATCGCGAACCCTGCCTTTAACTGGTACCATACTAGATTTCTTTGAATCCATTTAATAGAATCCATCAAGGAAAACCTAATGTTCAACTTCATTCGATCAATTTTTTTACGATCGACGGTAATTTTGGTTCCATGGATGCGAAGAAGTATACTCTCCCTTCGTTTATGGAAACCTTCTGCTTTGGCTTCGTCACTGGTAACCATATGAGGCTCAAGACATTCCGAGATGGAAGCGAAGAATGATAGAGCAGGTGAATCGATATTCTACGAGGACAGTATTGTGTACACCCACAACAATGATTGATTTCTCGACTGCGCGAGAACTATTGGACGAGAATTAGTTCCACGAGAGGCGAATAGCTCGGACAATCACCGCAATCAGTTCGTGTCGAATATGGATTCAACTCAAAGACAAGGCGGTTTCGAGCACAGCCAGGGAACGTGCTGCTAGGAGAACAAGTGCTCCCACTGTGGTTCAAATTACAGCACGTGCCCCAACAAATAAGCCGTTCAATGCGTGCGTGATACACAGTCAACTCGACGAAAAAACGATAATCTGAAAAAGGAAAGTACACGATGCAGTCTTGACACGGAACTAGAAGGTCGACAGCGTCGCCGGTTCAATTACCCAAGTTTGCGGTATTTTACCCGCCCGGCCGCTGGAAACCCCGTCCAACCACTGGCGCCCCAGATGGTGCTCGGCGAGCTGTCCGCGTTGCAAGTCGGTGTGCCGGCCGCGTTAGTGTCTCTGTGCTGGTACGATAGCGCTCGTCTACCTTCCAGCACATACTCCTGCGATTTAATTTTGCGGCACGTGTTCCTGCGATGAAATTTTGCAGCACGTGCTGCTGTTTGGAGCAATTGCCCCTGCGATATAGCCTTTCGATGAGTGTGGTCACTTTAGTTGAATGCATATTCGACACGCATTGAATGCGGCGGTTTTCTGAGAGAGAAGTATTATCTGCCACTCATTCAGGAAACAGCGGCCTCAAACAGCGGCATAGTTGTGATACCGTTATCATGGGATCAAATTAGTTCTTCCTCCATTTCCACCAGTTGTTTTTTTCAAAAAGCAAGAACTCCATTTCTATATAAGACAGCTGCATCGCATTTCCCATTGACACGATACAGATCATGCAGTTTCCTCTGAGGAAGCCAGACGTTTTGTATAATCTTCCAAATGAGATCAGCTACTTCAACCAGTGATTATTACCTATGCAAAAACAAATACCAATACCATGAAACGGTATATCCTATATATTTGAAGCTACAAAACACATTGTGAACTTTTATTACTAAATTACGATTTAAATCGTTTCTTCTTACTCCAGTTGTTGTCAGATCGGCCTGAACTCCTCTGAAAAAAACATGCATTGACGCACTTATTTACGATAATCATTCATCTGAATTTATAAATGTTTCAAGATAGCTCTTCAATGACAAACCCACAGAAAAAAAGAATAAAAGGAGTATTAGTTGATGGCGGGCGAAATGTTCTTTTTTTTCGGGAGAGCGGCGGCTACATTAGCAGTAGACGCATTTTAAAAACTCGTATCGCATCAAAGTTGGAGAGGTTTCTGAAAGCGATATTTTAGACAAGTTTCATCATCTGGCCGCAGATCTGCTCCGCAAACCTGGCACTTCTTCGATAGTGAACAGTCCGTATTCATCCACAGAGAACAACTTGCTGAGAGGCGCGAACCCAATTTTAAATGAGATTTGTAGCCAGGTCAATTTTCACGATTTTCAAGGTCGGTGCAAATTGGTCTATTTTTCTCACATGGGGTTCGGACTCCGGAGTCGTCTGAAATTTTACATTAGACACCTCTGTGTACTCTATTTCGCAAACGATCTAAATCGTTCCCATAATTTATGCTTTCGGAAAACAGTTTCTCCAAACTGTGTCCGACCATTTTTAGACGGGAGAGACGCGGAGAAAAGGAATGTTCGCGACCTGATGACATGGACTGCTTATTGAGGAAGCTTTACAGGCAGCATACACGCTCGTAAACGTAATTGAGATAACTACGGAATTAGAATGGTATGGCACAGAACACAACGCCCACGCATTTTGAAGCGTCAAAAACGACCCACAATGACGCTACATGAGTGAGAAGTTGGCCCCGCCCCTGTATCTGCCCGCCCCCTGTATTTGCGTCCTCTTCCAAAACAGGGGTGGTGGGCCATTCCCATCGTCGGCGACGCTCGTGGGTGGTGGAATAGGTACGATAGGTAAACCCCACACATCGACGACTGTGGAAATAGCCCAGCACCCCTGTTTTGGAGGAGGACACAAATACAGGGGGCGGGTAGATACAGGGGCGGGGGCAAATTTTCACTCGTGTAGCGTCATTGTGGGTCGTTTTTGAAGCTTCGAAATCCGTCGGCTTTGTGTTCGGTGCCATACCATTCTAATTTCGCAGTTATCTCAATTACGTTGACGAGCGTGTATGCTGCCTTTAACCACCCAACGAACCTAGAGCTCAAAAAGTTAGTCGAGTTGAGTGTGGTGTGTGTGAAAATGGAATAAGCAGTGGGCATTGGATGATGTATGGTGGAAGAAAGACCGAAAAACGAGGCGGATGCATTAATTGTACCTGAGAAAAATCTTAGGGAGAAAGTGAACACCAAGGACGGAATGTACTATCCCAATGAGTGAAACAAGTTTCAACATTGTTGCTTATATAGATTTTCTCAAAATTTAGTGGCGTTTGGTTGCGCTGTATATTCTGTGAACAAATTATGATGTGATGCCTTCTTCAAAAATTCTTGAAAACTCATTCCGTTTCGAAAACTCTGGAATCCGTACCTTTCCGTTTCCATATGTTTCCGTGTACTGAGCTAGTGTCGAATCTTCCCTGAAGAACGTCAGATTTTTCACGCAACGGTTAATGTTTCTTGGAAATGATTAAACGACTACTAAGACAAACATTGCGAAAGGCAAACATAGCAAGCGGAAACAAGCACAATTAGAAGTTCACACAGACAAGCAATTACGTGTAAAGGTGAATGAGATGAGGTCAGATGATGACTGTTTCTCACACTTGGGTAGGTCTAGCTTGAAGTAATTAGTAAGAAAATAGCGTAGAATGCATGCACTGGGTGAGATCTGACGTGATGAGAATGTAAACGGAACTGTTTCGGAACCATCGTTCGCTAACGCGCTCCAATGAGATGAACCGCGCCGCGCCGAAGCGACCGCAGGAACAAAATTTGTCCACTCACCACGATTCAGTAGCTTCTGCCAACCAAGTCATAGAAATGCATGAGAATCAGTGGTTTTTCTAGCTAGCAGCAAGGGTAACCAACCACATGGTTGGCTGACCGAGAACGCAACTATGGCTATGGCTGGTGTTCGTGAATTCCAAATAAAGTGAGCATTCAACTAGAAAAAGCGAAGCTGGAAGGCAAGCTAGTTGTTTCCAGATTTTATAAGGAACCACTGATCTGGGATCATCTGAACTGAGGTCACTACGAGCCAAACTGTGCAGCTAATTGTTGCCTGGCCATTGCACAAAGAGCGGGGCTTTTGTTTGATGTTTTGCTGACGAGTGGGGCGGGCACACAAGGGCATCGCGAATGAGTTCTCATAATTCGCTGGAGGTTATTAGATTTTTATAGTGCACGGGTTGATTCTTTGGAATTGGCTCAAAAGAATTTTGTACTAAAAATTGTCCCATGTCATAACAATTTGGCAATATTTCAAAATCTCGTGTCTGTTCTCTGTTTTGGGGAAAGTAAATGTATAGTTATCTGTTGTGCGCCCGATGTTTTTGTGAGGAACACCGTCAGACACTTCATTTGGCGGCAATCACAAAATAGGAGACAGTAAGGTACTACGACTTTCATGTGCCCTGTAGGCATGGTTTCATACATACTTTTGTTAATTCTGACTGTTGTAGACCTTTTAGTACAAAGTTTTGATACTGTTTGCATTGAGAGTAGACGATACCAATCACAACATCACCTGTCTACACAAACAAAATACTATTTATACATATTCTACGTGGACTGTGTCGAACTAATCGTAAGAATTTGCTACTTATGGCTTTTCGAAACAAAGTTTGCCGCTGCACTTGTCAAAGCTGCTCCGCTGCCAATCACTGTCTAAAGACTATCACACTACAATAGGGGTATTTAGACTGTTAAAGGCACATACACCCTCAGATATGAATTTTGAGATTTTCATGTAATTGTGTAGAAGACCCCTCCTGTATAACACGTGCTAAATGCCAGATCTTATTTCCTTCAAATAAGCGAGATATAAGCGACCGCCACAGGCCCGACCCCCTTCGCGCACCACCACAGGCCCGACCCCCTTCGCTCACCACCACAGGCCCGACCCCCTAGCAGACTTTCGAACTCGATAGCGGCTCGATGGATGGATGAATTCCAACAAGTCGTCGTTCTTCAGTCCATTACCAGACTGTCTCCTTATCCTAGCTTTCCCTCAGGCAACGATTGCAAATGAAGAGAAATACAGGCCTAAGACAACTCGTCCACTAAATTTTCACCCTCAAAATCTAGGCAGTTTTGAACAGCCATAACTCTGTTCAAAGGGGGTCTTGGACGATTTCAAAGATACCACTGTGATCAGCGTGTGACTCTCTCCAAGATAAGCATAAAATCTGAAAATTAATTTTCTGGGTGTTCTGTGCCGTTAAGGGGGTGAAGTTATGCATACAAGTTTGCGGAATTCAGCTTCAAGATTTTCTGAAACGGAAACGGAACAGACCGAAAAAGTGTTGGGTTGTCTCGTTCGCAAGTTTCGTCGCTGCTCATTCTGACTGCATCTCTCATTCAGTAGCCAATAAATTCAGTCAATAAACCAATAGTTATCCGAAATATGTAGTCGCTACGGGGCACTCCACGATTTCGAAATCTCGTTTCTGGAAAAAAAGTAGCCGCCATTCGGTACACTGTACAGCACTCTTCCGAATTTCCATTTGCTGATTGCGGTTTGCGGGCCGTTTTAGAGGTTCGCCTTGCCATTTGCCGAGATTTTATTTTTCTTTGCCGCACACCCTTGTAGATTCATCAAACTACGGGAGCCTCTCGAATGGGCCCAATGTCTGCCAGCCCTATACATAGGCTGGTTCTAAAAACCCTCCAGAGAGGCTCCCGTAGTTTCATGAATACGGCCACAGGTGTACAGCCTCTACGCCAGAAAGTGGTCCAAGCGGCACCAGGTGTTCTTCAAGACTTATCAGAAGGCATATTTCTGATCTTCAGTGAAGACTTTTTGTTTTTTTAAACCTTAATTGCCTGTTGCTGTGGATATCAAACGGTTGAATGGAAAAAATAAAAAAATAAAAAACTCATCGGCGAGATGGCGAAATTCTCTTGTGATCTGCCCCAAACGAGCTGCGCCGCACGGTTGGATTCCTGCCACGACCATTTCGTGTCATCATTTTATGTGGATGCAATTTCAGGACTCCAAACTTTCAAGCCAAGCTCAGATATGTAAAGACTATAAAACCGCAAAATTATGATGGTTTCAACGCGTGCTACTGCGGAGTGGAGGTTAGAGACAGTGAGAGAGCGCATGACAGACGAAGGGAGCAGAATCGCTCGCGCCACGAGTCGTGAGAATTACGACGTTTCACGGAGGATATACTTTTGAACACAAAGGTCAGATATAAATTTCAGCGTCTCATGATATCTTCAAAACCCCTTGCTGGACCCACTAACATAAATCGTATGGCACTAGTCTATCTCGTTTCCGGGCCCAAAAACTCGGAAACGGAAGCGGAACTGAACATTCCAAAAACGCCGGAAATACGCAAACGGATTCGGAACAGTTCCGCACAGCCCCGTTTGTGCCCTTGCTTCTTGAAGAGCCAGCAGACGTTTGAGTATACATAGGGGAGTTAAAGGCAGTGTTCACAATAAAAAAGTTGCCCGTTTTTTGGCAAAAACGTAAGCTTTGGGTCGCTCATAGAAAAGTGAGAACGTAAAGGCGATGAAAATCGTCCGGGAAATGGGTGAAAATCTCGTGGGCCAGACAACTCATTGAGCTACCCCGCCCACGTCCTATGACAGCTGTCGCCGTCCGTTTTACCGTAGAAACAGGCACCCAATTTTTGAATATTTTTTATCGCGGAAGGTTCTATCAACCCAGCATATACAAAAACCCTCTTATTTTAAAGAATTTTCAGTTCAGGAAACAGGAAGCAAAGCCACACACCTAAGGGTTTTGGAGCGCGAAACCATTTCACTGTAGTCAGGTTCGATGCGTCGTCTGCGTTCTCCGAAACGAAACCCAAACCGGCACAGGCAAGTTTTTCAGGGATTTCTCCAAACGGTTTTTCCCCGTTATTTGAGTTTTCTGTGGGGAATACCCCCTATTAACCCCTACTTAGTAGACTTAGCTACTCAAAACATCGAAAACTTTAATACGGTTTTCTATCGTGAACACTGCCTTAAAAGGCAGCGGCCGCGGTGAAAAAAAATGTAGAAGAGACCATAGAAATCAGCACGATCCACACACGGCTCAAAGTCCACAAAGGTAACGCTGCAAGGAATGAGCTACAAATAGAGTTATCGAGATCCTGAGTTGCACTCCTGCACAACTCCGCACAAAAAGATCGGAGTCTCATGCTGAGCAATCAAAAATCATTGACGTTCACAGCCAGAAATTAATACACATTTAACTATTGGAAATAGTTGAACGATGAAAGTAGGCCCTTCATTCGATGTTCAACTCGGCGAGGATAGAAACATTCGAGCAGGTCAGTCTGAAGGCTATTGTTCATTGATTGAATCCCAATTTCATGTCAGCTGATTTAAGCTCTGGTACATCCCTAGTGACCTGTTGATTTCGATTATCACCAGCAGCGGAGCGGTGGACCTCGGTGAAATATAACTAGTGATGAGGAGGTTTCGACGAAAAAGCCACCGCTCCGCGCTGTGATAACCGAAAACATGAGTTCACATGGAATGAAACAGAGTCTACTTAATATCAGAGATCATCGATGCCAATTGCGCTAGTCCACCATCAAAAGACAGGAAAGTCAAGCTCGAAATTTGGCCCAAACAGGGTTTTTTTTTTCGCAAAATTTTCTTATAAGTCCTACTACTCTGAATCCAGAAAAAGGTTAAGAGAAGAAAAGAAGAGCATATTTCATCATGACCACTGTCTTCGAAGCCATTTAGTGCTAACAGCTTTATACCCAGAGTTTCCTCATACACTGCATAAATGTGCTGCCGTCCAGCGCACTAAGGTCACTACTCCGTAACACCTTAGATTCTCTACCCGGAGAGTTTATGGAGACCTTGACCACAAGCCACGACTCTGATCTGTCTATTGCTGTCGAGTGATGCCCAACAAAGTGCGCTATCAAGACAATCGAGCTAGTTGCATGCGCCGTTGGCTCTGCAGGAAACTCGTCTCAAAGACAGAGCTGTTATCAACGTCGCAGAGTATACTTTCTACTGCAGTAACACAGATGATATGTAGCAGAATGGGAGGCTGTGCGATAGCTGTAAGGACGAAAGATCAGGGTCCAGCAGGTGTGGATAGTTTGCCAACGGGTGGTGGTGGGGGCCGTGAAAATTTTCGGGGAAAAACGAAAAGTTGGAAGGGGGATCCTCAAATATTCGGGTAAGAAATTTATAATTTTCAGAAAAAAAAAGAAAACGTTGAAATTGTAGAAAAGTGGTTTCTGCAATTTAAAAACGAAATTGCAACTGTTTCGAACCTGAAAGAAATCAGTATCAAGTCCATTCAACTATTTTTTTATCCTTTAGTAGGCGAAAATTCTCTGTACTTCATCACAAAAAATCATTTTAGACATGCGACCCCCTTTTGGAAATAAAACTCAGACATTCGCTGTTATGAGTCCAATACCAATAGCATATGTTCCGCCGAGCACCTGCGGGAACATAACGTTTTGGTTGGCGGATGATAACAGCAGAAACTCTCTGTTGTGAGTTCGTAACCAAAAGGATATGTTCCGGGTACATATCCGTTTGGTTAGCGGGAGATAAGAATTTTAGCCCTATCAGTTTCCCACAAGTTTCAAGAATGATTGTATACCACCAACACGTGATTTTTGAACATCAATTTCTTTATGCCAAATCATAAACCTCTTGTAGCGAAGCAAAACAGTTACAAAAGTCATTTTATTTTAGCAAAGGTCCCCTTTGAAAAAAAGCAACAAGAGGTCCCTGATGATTCTCCGACCGTTAGCTTCCGTACTCTACCGTAAACATGAAAGCGAACTTCATATTCTTGTTCATCGCTCCAAATAACGAGCCTATGCAAAGTTTAGGCACAAATCACTTCCATTTTCGAAATCCGCAATCGCGAAAATTTGGTCGGTTCTTTGATTTTCTGGTCTATTCCTTAGCTCACTCAAAACCTGAAAACATACTCCATGATCGCGTTTGGCGCCCAATATAACGTGCTTAGAAGGAGTTTGGGCCCGAATTGTGAAAATCCATAGTACTAATTAGTGATATATTCGATATAAGTAATATTTTTAGTGATGATTAGAATTTCCCAAACAAGTGACCCACACTCATCAACAATCATCACTCCCGGACGCATTTTGCGCAATAAGCGCGAAAATCGATAATGTTGATTATCGATCGATGATGTGTCATGAGTACGAATTACTCCCATATCGGTCCCACACAGAAGTTCAGTACTTACTCGAACGAACTGAGTTGATTGACTGCTGATGCATCCACGTACCCTGGTCTCCACAGCCGTAGCATTTCCATGGGGCGCACTCCCACTGAGGTCCCGTATATTTTCTACGGCGCCCGGCGCTATCCCTTTTTGGGTCCCACACACTTTCCACGGCGTCCTGCGCACTCCCACTTGGGTCCAACACACTTTCTACGGCGTCTTGCGTGTTCCTACTGAGTTTGCGCAGCCGATATAGGAAGAACGGGGCTAATGATTGGAAATCATCGCTCATCTCACGATCTCGAGCATTCATTTGTTCACGTCGGTGGGCGTGTGTTGCGCTTTTGGGGTTTGCCTTGCGCTCGAAGTGGCAACTTCGGGCTCTCTTGTGGCTCGTCCTGGCTCGTTTTTATGCGTTCAACGTTACGGTGTGCCCCTCCACTACCCATTCCTAATGGAAACTGAAACACATTTTTCATCGTCACGATAAAAATCGTTTTTGTGTTTTGCCGTCTATCTTGAAAACGGCCCCATGCTGATTCCAATGATGTTGCTGAAATCGTATAAGACCTTCTGGGAACAGAGCTATGGTCCCTCAAAGTTTGAGCTAAGGAAACAAGGTGGACGAGTTGTCCGAGGCTTGTAACCTCCATCTTTTGCAGCCGATGTATGCGAGCTGACCTGAGTAAATAGAGAGGTTGAGAATGAAGAGAAGAACGGGGCTAATGATTGAAAATCATCGCTCATTTCACGATCTCGAGCATTCATTCGTGCACGTCGGTGGGCGTGTGTTGCGCTTTTGAGGTTTGCCTTGCGCTCGAAGTGGCAACTTCGGACTATTTTGGAGCTTTTCCTGGCTCGTTTTCAAGCGTTCTTTCGACGTCAACGTTACAGTGTGCCTCTCCACTACCCGTTCCTAGTGAAATTTCAACCACTTTTTTCATCGTGAACACTGCCTTTAACAAGGCTGTGGATAATAGCTCCACAAAACTAGGCAACAGTGACTTCTGACCAGGTCAGCGCTAGTAGCTCCACAAAGGTAGGCGACAGTAGCTTGACATGATCGGCCTCAATAGCTCAATGAAACTAGGCAACAGTAGCTAGAGTTTTTCATCATCCAGCTTGACAAAATCAGCACTGTCTAGCTACGACCTCGCCAATGTCAGACTTGTCGCCTCGGTACTCCTCGGCGACAAGTTAATTTCTCTGGGCTTTCTAGCCAGCGTTTGCTAGAGCAAGCTTCTCCAGAAGAGCGGCGAAAACAGGAGCTGACGATTGAAAGGACACTTCGACTAAAATACCGCTCGAAGCATGTTGTTAGAAGGCTCGCGGGGACCCTCTTTTGCGTCTTTATCGTCATTTATGAATGATCTTCTTCAAAATCATCTTTTTTAAATATGGAAGCATTTTTTAAATGCTGGCGAGGAAGGCTACAGTACCGTGCAAATTTTTTTGCGAAAGTGGCATTTAGCGGTGTTTTTTTTTGCGCGCACAAAGCGCCGCATCGTTATAACTCACTTCAAAAGTTACGAAAGCAAATTTTAAGGGAATTTTCTTCTTCCTCTGTGTAAGTCTAATCACTGGTATATGAAATAAGTCCTGTATTCTGCTGAAAAGTGCGCATTTCCCTCCAGAATTTCCATCGACCACATGTCGAAACATTAAAAATTTCATGTATTATGACCGTTTGATAAGTTCATAACGAGGGATTTCAAAGTGGAAATATGCAAATTTTGCTACAATTCTGAGGTAAAATCTGTCAATTTGAAAGTCTGTTGTATAGAGCTTGTTGAGAGCGATCCGTGAATGTCTTCAAATTTGAAAACGGACCGCTGTGAAGCGAGTTATGGTGATGCGGCACTTTGTACGCGTACTAAATGCCGCGAAACGCCGTATTTCCAAAAACAGAATCACGCGGTTGTGTACCCGGAGGTATAATTCTTGTTAGTAAAGAAGTTCGAGATGGTAAGACACAGCAACCGCACCGTACTACCAAACAAGCGTGTCAGTAGTGTGTGTATATTACAGACCATTCCTGGTACAGTGTCACGCTTATCCGAGTTGTCAAATGATTTTTCGTTCATTCTTTGTATCGTCGATCAGTGGATGGGGGGAGGGAGGGTGAGTCTATGATTGCTTCATCATGAAAGCAGAGCGGTCGTTCTTAAGAACGGTAGAAACGGAAAAGGAACCGCTCCGCTCCCAAGGTACAGTTGACCGCAATGTTAAAAGGACATGGTGCGTGCGGTTGCGGACTCGCACTAAAACTACGGTAGAATCTGGCACTTTGCCAGATTTCGTCATCGATCGGCGCCACAGCTGATATTCTCGTGAGCAGAGAGACGACAGTTGGCACCGATAGATGACGAAATCTGGCTAAGTGCCAGATTCTACCGTAATTTAGTGCGAGTCCGCAACCGCACCATGTCCTTTTAACATTGCGGTCAACTGTAGCTAGATAAAAGCTAAAACGCGGCTTCCTGGA
The DNA here is from genome assembly GCA_029168955.1 of Aplectana chamaeleonis. Lineage (NCBI taxonomy): Eukaryota > Metazoa > Nematoda > Chromadorea > Rhabditida > Cosmocercidae > Aplectana > Aplectana chamaeleonis. The sequence goes on along the minus strand of JAPDOI010000004.1, from coordinate 5,805,349 downwards.
GATGATAAACAAACCATATGTGATGTGAGCCCCGATAAAACCCAATACACTACCAAGACTTTCTGAATGTAGGGGGTATCCAATAACAAAAGTTTCGTGATCCCTCTGCTTCTCTCTTGATGCTTTACCAAAAACCTTTGAAGACTCATGCGGAGTCTGTTCGCCGCCAGTGTAGCTCATTAGTTTTGAGGGTACGTTTCTTGCTTCACCCTACGACGACATTAATGGGCTGAGAAATGGCTTTAGTTCAAGGGGTGCATGTTCTTACAGCAAGTGTAACCAGTCATATACACCAATACAGTTTTCCAGATTGACGGAAGACTCTTAAAACGAAGTGCACCTTTTTTCAAACCAATTTGCGCATGTCTCAAAAAAAAGGTAAAAGGATTTTTTGTCCTCAAAAGAGCAGCAACATTGTCAGGCTGCTAGTTTCCCTTTGGGAGTGTATCCCATTAGTTTTACGAGGGTCGTAAAGGGTTACTTCCTGTCGCGTAATTGTATAAGCTATTTATTATCATAGCGTCTACATATGTATCTACTGCTCCTCTCCACAAAAGGTATTTTTCGCCGACTTGACTGAAAACTTGACTAACTTTACTGCCTATGAACCAGTTTGCTTTCCTCGTTCTGCCCTACAGAACACGATTTACGATGATTCCATTTGCCCCTTTGGGTTTTTGGTAATGTGAAAAACGGATTCTCTGAATGTTACTCGGCCTGCAATGCACAGTGTTCCTGAACTTTGCTTATGCTCGAATTATCTTTGCAAATCCATGCATTACTAAGACAAAAATAGCACACTCCAAGAAGTAGAGAGTGATGCGTTTGCCAAAGTTCAAGGATTAGATATCTGCCGTAATTATGGGTTGCGGTTAAAATGCACACCCGCACAATTCATGAAAGTTTAGCTTTCTGGCAAAAGTAATGATTCGACATTGTGGTTTCTCGGTATAAAATCTAAATAAAAAGTTAAAACGAGTAATCCCCAATGAGCGTAAGCAAAAAAAATTTAAGTCGACTTCTGAGGCCGATTTGGCGTAAGATAATATATAAATAAAATTAAAAACCTTGTAATGGGGTGAAATATCTATAAATTATTGAACCGGTCAAGTATAGACCAACTACTGAAAAAAGGTAAGACAAAAGGTCAGATTTTACGAAGTTCCACGTTGAAGGCAGTTTTCTCGATGAGTAAGTCGCCCGTTATTTGGCTAAAACGCATCTCTTGGACCAGCCAACCCCTCAGACGATAGCAGGCCCTGAGCCCACCCCGTGCAAAAATCGATTAGTGAAGCGTCTGAAATACGTCAATGTATCGATTTTTGCAACGGTGTTGCTAAAATCGGTTTATAGAAAGCGCCCGGGGCGCAACCGTCTACGCTGGATGGCGTACTATGACGTCATCAGCCGACAGTTGCGCTCAGGGCGCTGCATGAATCAATTTCGTCGGTGGCACCCGGAGCGCGACGTATGTGGCTTCCATTGCGACATATGTAGCCCAAAAATTGTCAAATTGGTCACCCTGAGCGCAACATGGACGCGGCTCCGGGTGTATCCGGAATAGAAAATTTGTAATTCGTGTTTTGCTAGTCGTTCAACCGGCCAAAACCTCGTTAGTCGTCAAAAATCTAGGCTTTGAAAATAAGCACAGTTGAGGCAGAAAAAAGCTCTTATGAATAGCAAAAAAAGGAGGTCATGAAGACGTGTATGTTTTTCCAAACACTCGTAGTCATTAAACACATAAAACATTCATCGTTAGTGAACTTAGTTTGAACTGCAAACCTACATATACATAATTAAAAATATGAATGAAAGCCCTTTACTTGAGAGTGTGTGTTTAAGAGTTTTTTTCCTTTTTCAGGTGAGAAAAGAAGCAATATGGGAAATCGAGAAAAACTTGAGCTCGTTTCTTTTTCAATGCAAACTTTGCTATAAGCTGTTATACGAAATCTACACAATGTTGACACCACCAAGACCTGCACCAGCTTTGTACTAATTGTTCTTTTCCCAGCGTCGCGAGTTGAGCGAGCGCGTCGTTTCGAGCTTGTTCCCATAATGGGGGAAGCGGGCAGAAATCAGCCCCCAAGGGAACATTTCACCCACTGAGAGCTCCCAGCACCACTATATGTACAGAAACCCCATCTCTCGATTTTATGACTGAACATCGGAGGACGGCGCCCTTTACAATCCAATCATCGGATACAGTTCCCGTCAATGCGCAGTTGTGGCCTGCAGGCACCGCTTCATGTTATCACCTCTGATAGTGCCCTCTGTTAGAATTTCTGCTGGAGCCGGTCAGTGTCAGAACCGGTTCAGTGAGCCTACCATAAAGTAGCGCGACCGACACGAAATCGCACAAATGCTGCGCCTAACCTTGCGTAAAGTTCGGTTGCGGTTATAATATAGGGGTTCTAGAACTGCGAAGCACTGTCAGTTTGGCCGGTTGAACGACTAGCAAAACACGAATTACAAATTTTCTATTACGCGCATCCCTGATTGGCACCGATCGACAATCTGGGATGGGTACAATTCTGAGACCTGCTGGTGACCCATACCCATCAACAACCACTACTTGTAGCTGCGTTTCTTGGGACAGGCGAAAAAAATTGAAAGCATTGATCGGGATCGGTACCGATCGATAATGAGTAATAAGTAGGCTCCGTGACGTGTTCTGTACTTTCAGTTGGCACCGACCGTACTAATACTTTGAGTTCCTTATTGTGCGTTGGCGTCAACTCGGTGCACATAAAGTTTATCCGAATCGGACTTTCCGCCTGCGCTGTCGGCGTTCGTGTCGAGCGATAGAAGCAGAGGCATTCTCTCGGACGAGTTTCTCCACGACGGCAGACAGCTGTAAGGGATATCATTCACTACTAGTTTAGTAATCCTGCTACCCGATTCACATGTTCAAAAAATGCCTTTGCAACGGCCGCTTGACACGTACGCGGACCGCGTGGTCGGACAGTCAAATTCGGACACAATTTATGTCATAACATAGACGCAGCGAGTCTGTGCTAATTCACAACAAGTAACGCAAAGTATCAGCGCGATTCGTGCCGACTGTACCTGACCGGCTGTGTTGATTGACGGCAGATGCACCAACGCAATAAGGTGTCCACAACTGTTGGCTGCTCATGAAGATTTCATACTCCACGGTCTAATTTACTATGTATCCCCTTTATCGGGAAGTTAAGTTGTCAACTTCGAACTCTAACAGGGGCTATGTAGGTGCACCCATTTCCATCTTCATAGCAGAAAATGAGTTCTCGAGCTCAATGGCAAGTGTTCTAGTAAGATCGTGAGCGCCAACTAAAATAAAAGGAGATTACCGGTTTTCGACAATAATTTCGCGGGATCGCTCATTTTTCTCGGATCTCGGAGAGCTATTCCAGACCAATCATGGGTGATTTATAAACTTCTTGCTCACTAACCAATGCAAATAAAATTTGTATGGTCACCCTAAACTTAGAATTTGGAATCGATGGTGCGCCCGTGAGCGAGTTGATGCCAAATCATGTGATACGCTCTTCGCTCGTACCACAATTAGTCTGCTTTGTAAAACACAGCTTCAAACGTTGCGATCACAGGCCAGATAGCCCAAGACTTTCCCAAGTTTTTTTTCTCAACATTACATCATGTTCGCCTGACGTTTTACCGAGTGTGTTACAAAGTTTACGAGAGGTTTCCTGAAGACTTAAAAGAGCATATGTCTCTGATGTACCAGATACCTGATCACACATTTAGAGCTGTTTCGATGACATCTGTTAGTTTCATTCATTGCACTCATGAAGAATAGCCGATCTTCGCTATCCTCATCAACTGTATTCGAACGACGTTCATTGATTCCGACCGGTACGGGCGTGGCCGATTGCTAAAAACACGGACCACGAGCTCATATTTGTGTGAAGGATGACATAAGCGGTTTGCAAGAATGACTCTGCAAATGCGTAGCTATCGTCCATCACTGGATGAGGGATCGCCGCGACGCTGCTTGGCGGGAAAAATTGCGCGATCAATAGCCACTCTCCCTCCGTTTTACCGCGCGCAATTTTTCCCGCCAAGCAGCTTCGCGGCGATCCCTCATCCAGTGATGGACGATAGATGCCTCTGTGCGTAGCTGGATGCCTCTGAGGGCGCGGCCTGTAGCGCCGCCCCATTCCATGTAGCGAGAATTTACGGGCTTCAGCTGCGATAGCTAAAACTCCCATATTCTTGTGTAAGAGGTACAAGGGTGCAAATTCTACGTAAAAACGAAGGCTAAATTCGATACATTGATCTCTCCGTCGCTAAACCCTTATATTTTCGCTATATTTCTGTAGCGAGAATCTACGGATTTAGCGACAGCCTGTATTGAAATGCAATCTAAAATCCGCGCTGGATACGCGGAACGCAGGGACGCCGGTCAAACAGTGTTGGCCCAGTCATCTCACTGAGCGACTACTCGACACTGTGGCTGACCGTGCAGTGTCGCTCTCTGGGAGACCATGGAAAGGATAATTTCGACCATTGGGATGCTGCAGGCCGTGAGGAAGAAACGGCGATACGGTCGATCGCAGCTGGGATCGCCCGCACAGTACGGATCAGGCCTGGGTTCGTCGATCGACCGAGTTCTGTAACGAGAATTTGCGTAGAATATGCGGACGCTGTAGCTAAACTTTCACTAACTGATGCTAAACTTTCCGTAATTTACGTAAATCCTCCTGTCAAAATTAGGCTAGATGCCTCCAAACCCTGGGCTTCTCCGGTTTCCGTGTGAGGCATCCAGCTACGCGCTGGCAGAGGACTCAAACAATAGCTTTGCTCCAGCGGTATTCACTCGTTTCCTTGTAGTACCTGTGCCGTGCGCTCCAACATAGCGGAAAATCTTTAAATTGAATTTCTGGCAGGACTCTGCCTTAAAATGGTCCTTCACTGCATTGCCGTCCTTCAGTAAATGCGTCCAAAGCTCTCGCCAAAGTCCAGGATATAACTCGGAAGCTTTCTCATGGCGTGCTACGTAAGACCATCTGGTGTTGTTCTTGATTATTCTCCGCTCATCTTCTAGCTGTTGGCCAATCACCGTCGCGGCAGGCGCACGTCAAGGATAGACGTGATAGACCAATGGCGAGAAACTGGGTGGCCTTCCAGCAAGAGGTTTAAACCAGTACAGCTATTCCTACACGTTTTATCAGTAATTTAACAAGCATTGATTTTCCGACTTGGGTGCTCTCCCAGCCGGAGAGGGGTGGAGGATCTCTCCGAATTTTCGCGATGCGTAGAGTTATTTCCGTCTGTTCCGGTTTTGCGACTTGTTTTAAGTGAGCTTGTAACAAAAGCTGAACTTTCTTATGTTCCGCCGTGCTTCCTGGTGGCGTGTTCAGTTTTTCCAAGTAGCTTGAATCGGAATAGTAAGAAATAACGCTACGCATCCTTTTTCATGCTGTTGGAACTCCCTGTTGAATGAAACCCTTTTTTGCGCTCATCGGTGCCGTCCCCCTCCGCCTATGTCTGTGTTATGAATTATTTACAGTAGCAAGCAAAAATAGTGGAACACCCACTTCAGAAAGAGTTTAGTGTTCTGCACACATCTTGGCCAGAATTGAACTGTAACACATAGCCTTTCAGACGTCACAGATCATCGATTCGTGCGTGAACCTCTGTTATGAGGTTGACTTGCAGAACGAGGGCTCTCGAGTTAGGATTTTCGAACGAGATTTTTAGGGTTTCGGTCAGGCAGCAGCAGTAATTCGAGAATCATTTGCTGATTAGTGGACTTCGAAAATTGAATGTGGAAACGAGGGTGATAGGCGGTCAACGGAAGGGGTAATTTTTGCAGCAAAAGCTATTTCTGTCGGTCCGCCTCAGGAACGTGGAAGTCTTCTAATTCAGTGCCGACCAAAACACCTCAATTTGGTCATTTTCGTTAGTGATATAAAAGAATACTTGCAAATGTTATAATGTCACGGAAAATAGAGTTCCGAAACTTCTGCTCGCTACTGTATGTCGTTTGTGGGGAAAGAAGGCACGCAGCTTCTATACTTGTTCTAAAAAATTGAAATTTTATTTTTTTTATATATGCGACTCTTCGACTGCAATCGAATATCGTACTTTTTCGAATATCCGACTGTAATCGGACATCGCGCTCTACGAATATCCGACATTTAGACTACAGTCAGATATCGCACTTCCCGACTTTTGTCGGACATAGCAATTTTTCGAATTTTCGACTTTCCGATTGAATAGTCGACTTTTTTCCCTATGGAACATAACACTTTATTCGGAACATGTAGAATAGCTTCGGTTTAGGAAGAGCTTCTCCCACTACCACCTCTCAGTCGGTCAGTTGGCGTAGAATCCTTCCTTCTCAAAGATTCCTCCGATTAGCAGTTTGAGGAGCGAGGTGGAGCTATGTAAGGGGTCGAATAGACTCACGCCGCTCACATGCTCGGAAGCATGCAATGAAGGGGAATCGATTGTGCGGCGCCGCATGATCGATACTCTTCCATTGCATGCTGCCGCGCCTTTCAGCGGCGGGACTCTATTCGGCCCCTAAGAAGTCGTTTATACTTTCACCGCCGAGCGGCGCGGCTAAGTGCAGTCCTGAATTATCGATCGTGCCGCGTCGCATGATCGATATGACAGAAATGCACTGCGCCGCGCCGCTCGGCGGCGGGAGTGTAAAGACCCCTAACCTCGCTCCGTACCGTTCTCCGACGTTTCTCCGAGTGCTCACGGGGTGGGCGCGATCCTAACATGAAGTATCTGAGCGCCTCCTACGTATAATATTTAAATCTCAGTCTCATGAATTTTCAGAATTTCTCGTTTTTTTCTGTCTCATCTTTCGGTAGATTTCTGCGTTCCCACTTTTTTAATCTTCATTCGCCTTCTGTGGCAGAATTCTCCGTCAACCTCCCACGAACCTGTAGAATTGTAGCCTATCAGGCTACGACCGTGCAGGTTGAGGACACAGACCCGGCAGGTTGAAGACAAGTTCACGACAGGTTCACGACTCTGCGAGCCTTCCGCAGAAGTAGTTGATTCTTGAGGCACAACAACTGCAGGTTCGCAGTGCTGAAAACCCTCTGAGGATGTCGTCAAAACGCTTGGTTCTTAAAGTTTCCCTGCTCCTTCCGTAATCTATTTTTTCTCTACTCCCTTTCTAACAAAGAAGGATCGTCAGGCCAGGCGCCGCAAGTCCTAAAACCTAAAATCGAGTGCCGCGAGTTTCGCAGCAACTTCTTGGTGGAATCGCGGCAGGCAGGAGGTCTGCGGCATGTTCGCAGCCGGTTTTCGGCAAATTTTCTCCACCTACTTGTGAATCGGTTTTCCATGATTCATTGAGAATGCCCGCCGAAATGTCGTTAAAACGTGTCTCAGAACTGCTCTGTGGTATTGAAAAGGTTTTTTTTGGGACGCTACATCAAGACTGCATGTATGTTTTTTGCTTGATGGTCCTGGGAAGCAGTGACCATTTGCCTAAAGGTTTGCGCGGGATTTTTCGGTTATGTGGCCGCATGCCTTTGCTGTACTCTGTATTCAACTTTCGGAATACATATCAGGCAGGTTTGGTATGCCCCCTCGTGAATTACTTAATGTTCGTGAACATGCTCTACGAAACAGATTGAAAAATGGAAACAGATCGGAATAACGCTACTCACCCAGAATACACCGATTGTTATTAGGGTTCAAGAACCGACCTGCACCCTCAATACAGTCTGTGTCAGAACGGATTTTCCTTTGCGAGCGTGGGCAAAGCAACAGTCAGGGATGGCCAGAGAGCAGATGGGGGGGGGGGCGGAGAGAAGAAACATCATTGCACGCGCTAAGGCGGGCGCAAGGAGACATAAAATTTTAGTTCTGACGCAGAAGATAGTTGAGAAGAAGTTTGATTTCATGAGGTTCAGCATGTGGGGTAAACACAATAAAATAAATCATTAATTCTAACTTTTTTTTTCGAAAAATCCGACTCTTCGGCTGTTTTGACGAAGTCTTTATATTTGCTATCAACCTAAGTTTTCTGATTTCTATCGTCTGAACGGGAAACCCAGAACCGTTAGAATCCGGGGCTGGAGTTTAGGGAAGCCCCTGGCCCTCGATCAAAATTTGAGAAAAAACGGCCTACCTCACAGAGAATCAAGTAATCCTCATTATTCAGGGGCTACTGGCATTTTCGCTGCTCAGGTGATCATGGCAGCAGTTCAATGGCAACATCGGATCATGTGGCCTCTCACAATTTCTTGGAGTTTCCGATTTACTTCCTTATTCTGAGGCATATTTTGAAAACTGAAATTTGGAAAGCAACCCCATTCAAAATCTCATATTGAGACACCGGAAATTTAGGTTTCGCATATTCCTGCTTCTTGTACCTTGCTTGCAGTTGCATGGCTAATTTGGTCAAAAAATACTAACAACCCACCACTAACTCCTCCCACTTCACGTCATCTCTAATACAAACCGTTTCAAAACGCTGAAGGCACCCTATTTTCATAAGGATGTCAAACTCACATTTCGTATCGAAAAGAACCGCTCAGTACTGAAGCTCCCTGCGTGCACTTACTCTGGCATAATCACAACTTTTCTTGTAGATTTCCAGTTGTATCGACATATTTTTGTGTGTTCTGAATTTGCATATAAAAATAAATAGACTCTGTTTCATTTCAAGTGAACTCCTGTTTTCGGTTATCACAGCGCGGAGCGGTGGCTTTTCGTCGGAAACTCCTTATCACTAATTATATTTTACCAGGGTCTACCGCTCCACTGCTGGTGGTAATCGAAATCGACAGGTCACTACGGATTCACTAGAGCTTACGTAAGAGGATTACCGAGAGTGCTGTAACGAGAGCGAAAGCGGTTGGTTTCTGTATGAGGTCCATGCGGTCGTTCAGTGGTATCTGTCCGGTGCGATCATCTAAATGAGGTGAATGGCGTTTTTCTGTTTTTTTCGTTCTTCGTGAGAAAAGTTGTCTAGTCATCAAGAGTTGTTGAGAAACTCTCTCATTTCCTCCTAGTTACTTTCTGGTGATTTCTCCATGTCATCTTTCAACATAAAAAGTCGATGTAACCTTCTAATAAGTCGATGAAATAAGCGAAAAGTTCAAAAAATCGTAAAAAACGGTAGGCATCTTGTCTACAGGATATTGAAATACAGCAAAAAGCTGTCATAGATATATGGCAAAAGTCTACAAATGTACTCCGGGAAAAAACATAGACAGAAGAGGCGTACTACATAGAAGAGAATCATTAAGCAGTGTGCCTGTTAGATGAAAAATGTCATCCCCGAACCTGTTATCAATCTGGTTCTGACCCAAGAAAGATTAGACCTTGGAGTTAGACATTTTGGTGAATCCGTTAGTAATGTGAGCGTCTCCAATGGCTTTTCCATGTCCACTGTCAATTTAAGAAAGTACCGTTCTTATCTCGGCGTTGAGCTTTTGTGGGATTCCCGGCTACATTTCTTAGATCGGATTCGCTCTATACTGGTGGTCTTGCAAACTGCCGTGCGGCACTCTATGAGTAGTTTACAATACTTTTGAATCTTTTCGCAAATAACCCTTGACGTAATTGAGGTCTGGATCGGAACAAAGTTCTGCTTTAATTGTGGATCTCTCTAACTTTGACTGCTTTGCAAATCATAAGATTTAGCTCCCTGACCGGCTGGCACATTATCCGGTCATAAATGCATCTAACGCATCTGGTGTATGTTGCACAGATAAGTAGGTGAGATATACTACATGACCGCTGATGGGCTCGAAATCTGAGAAACCCTGTCCAAGACTGTCCACAGTTTTGCCCTCAAAAAGTAGAGTTCTTTTACACATGCAATACCGCTACTACGATTTAGACAGAAGGCGTGCGAGGACGCGTTTTCGCGTCTCTCTAATCCTTTTAGAAAGAGTATTTCGTACTGAGCTTTGAGCTAAACTAGGGTGACATTCATAATCCTGGCGTTTAGGACTACCCAACGGTAGCCCTAAACGCCCTAAACGCCTTTGTTGGGGTTTCGTTTAGAACTAAAGAATCTTGGCAATCAGCACGCTCTCTATCTATATACCTGGCTCAAGAGGCTCGGCCGCCTCTGTCTGCGTTTTTTCTGTAACTACCGCATGTATGTAGAGTATACTGGCTGATTGCTAAACTACTTAAGGTGCTATTCATACTTCTCGAGACCAGCCGTTACGCGCGTGAAGCGCGTAAGTGACGTTAGTGTATGAATGTTCTGGCGCAACGCCTCGGGGCCCGCGCGTGACGCCCATTCTGCCATTGAGGCAACGGCCGTAACGCTTTTTCATCATTTTCCTTGATAATTCATAATCTATTTCATTCCGTTTCATAATAACTAGACTCTGGCCAGTCCCTAGTACCTGTGCATTTCGATTATCACCAGCAGCGGAGCGGTGAGCCTCGGTGAATATAACTAGTGATAAGAAAGCTCCGACGAGATTGCCACCGCTCCACTCTGGGATAACCGAAAACACGAGTTTACTTGAAATGAACCAGAGTTCCATTGTAGCACTGTCCTCTGCTACCACGATGGGGAACGCTTGTACAAAATTTGTTTGCCTGGGAAAGCTAGGTTGCACTTTATTCCGCTGGGCAATAACATCGCCGCTGGAGTATTCATAGTCTCCGCAAGCGCCTGACACGTGCTTCGCGTGTAGAAAGAATTCATACCCCGACACCACGCTCGCGCATTACGCGCGTGACGCGCTGGCGTTGGGGAGTATGAACAGCGCCCCAGTTCTCAACAAAACCCCAACAAAGGCTACACCATTGGGTAGGCCTCTTCTCAACAAAACCCCAACAAAGGCTACACCATTGGGTAGGCCTCTTCTCAACAAAACCCCAACAAAGGTTACACCAATGGGTAGGCCTCTACGCCAGAATTCTGAACATTACACTGGCTTCGCTCAAAGCTAAGCTTGAAGCGAGTTATTCGAAGAGAACGAAAAAACGTGAAAACGCGTCCTAGCGCGCTTTTTGACCAAATCCTACCAAAGGTAATGCACTTTGGAAACAGTTTGAAAAGAAAGAAAAAGAAGCTTTTGAAAACCTGCACAAAATGAATATTGTGGCGGAATCTGTTGCGGGTAGAGTTTACGAACAAAAAAAAACTCAATAGATGTGCGTAAATGTGTTCGCAACAATCTATGAGTTTAGTTTTCCTAAGAAATGGGGTGCCTTTATGTTTACTCGCATTCTTCAGAATTGCTGCAGTTATCCAATCAGGCTTTCTTTCCTGTGATCAATAACACATAATGGGGGAGGGTCGAAGAAAGTTCACTATTTTGCTCATTACGGGATTTTTTAGAAAATCTTGCGTGGATGCGAAACTTTCCCCAACTTTCCCGAGGGGGTTGGAACCCCTGGGCGGACGGAATCCTGACGTGACATCTTTCTTTAACCCCTAAATATGTGTAATACAGCCAACGCACCGTATGTGTTAACACTGATGTCGGCTATCAATAACCCTAGGATAACCCATCTGCAGGAATAAGCGCGTGCATCCCAAGGGGTCGAGAGGAGATTCCCATAATTAGTATGCTAATGATACGGTATTGATCGATATAATCGAGTTACTGAGCGGGATGGGTTGGGTTGAGGGTGACCCTCAGTTAACGGCCTGTCCCAGCAGTGTGTGATATTATGCGGGGCCAACAGACTCGACTCCGCCCATTAGCTAAGACGTGTACAAGCCACACACAGAGGAGGAAAGATAGCGAGGGTGGGAGAGGAGGGTTCGTGTTGAGTCGTCCGTCCGTCGAAAGTTACGCATTCTTTCCGCTGTTCCGCCGATTAATTCGACTTTTTCGCTTCGTCACAGTCCTTGAAGAGCCGTCTCTGCTCCACTTGTACTGATGAATTGTACTTACTTTCCTTGCATGCCCGGCTTCCCACGCACTTCGCCCGTATACTCTTTGTAGCATTCAAAGTCCAATTTGCACAATGAAAATGTACTGAATCGGTTAATGAGCTCACCTTGTGGTTTCTCTTGCCTTGTTAATTCTCACATTCGAGTTTTGAGCCGAGGTTCGCCTTCAACGATAAACGAAGCAGACTCAAAGATGAGCCCGAACGCTTTTTCCGTATCGACCCCATTCATTCCCTTGATCCTGCAATTATCCAATTGGATAGTCGGATCCTTCGATTCGTAATTTAGTGGTTTTCTTTTATCGCGGTTTTTGAATTTTTGCGTCGGATTAAAGCGGATTTCTCCAGTTCGAATGCGATCAGGCCTTGGATTAATTTCCAACCGACTAGCTCTAGGATGGCGAACTCATTTTCTTCTTATGTTCCATAAATTCCAGTTTTCCATACCTATGACAAAATTATACTTCGGTTGTGCCCACGAATTTCACAAATTTTTATATTTGTTGCTGTCAAAATTTTTGTGGGTAGGCAATAACGGCTTAACCAAGCCACTCGATTTCGTGACGTTTACTCTATAAAAAAGTCATGCTTTAATTTCATAAACCGTGACATCGCATTTCGATACTCTTTGAAATAGATTAAAATCTGTCCGAATGGAAGTGTCCGTCCTCACGGTCGACGTGCGTGTGGAACGGCCGCCGCGAAGGTATTATTTTGGACGAGGCTTCCCAAGGCTGCAAAGAGCAGATTGGGATATTATTCACCATTTGTCAGATACTTACCTGCTAATCGAGTTCCAAGCTCGAAAAAAACCTTAGTGACAGCCACTCGACACGCACGCCGACCACGAGGGCGGACAGTCTCTTTCGGGCGGACTTTACCTTCAGACACTCCAGTCAGTATAGATATATTATACATACATAGTACGAGAGTAGGTCTGTGGCTTTTGCTTGAGGAACTGTCTGCTCAGTCTCATGACATCGGATAATCTGATGATGGCTCTGATTCAGACCGATTACTTTGAAAGTCCTCTATGCTATGAGTATCGAGCTAAAGTTGGACTAACCAGCGATGAGCCCGTGGTCCAAACTAAAGCTCAACAGCGATTTGAATCTATGCATATGTAAATTTTCGACAGGTGCATTGAATCCGGGTGAAACTCACCTCACAGCTGGCTAGATTTTTTTATGAACTCTGCCCTGATTATATAATTATCCGGTAATCATGGTATGAAAGTGGTCTCTTTCGTCATATATTTGTCTGAAGTTTATTAAAAACTAATAACTATGTTTTAAACTGATGCCAGCAACATTCTTGTAGGTTTCCATACCGGGACAATAATTAATTTAGTGATGGTTTCAGTTACCTAAAATAGCGGTATTGATTGAATTTGATTTCCTTTTGATATCAGCTTGCTTTCGGTTAAGTAAACAGGTTGCGATGGCGAATCCCCATCTTAGCTCACATTGTCGTCATGTTCCTTGAAGAATCTCATCTACTCCGACTGATGACATGTACTTTCGTCGAATGCCGCGAATCCACATGCAAAGTTCAGTCTGCAGAAAAAAGCTGTTCTGCATCGTTCAAAGTGCTAAGTAGTTGCAAATATACGCGCGCAGTTGCAAAAGGGTGTAGCTATGCAAATACGATATTTACCGAAAGTTCGCAAATTATCATCTTCTGTGGGTTTCACCGCATACTCTGTTCATCAACAAAGTTGTCGGTCCACTGATGATAGATTTTCATATCCTAATAGTGGAATTATCATTGGCTTCATTCGGTGCATGCAGTATACTATCCAGGTCTCAGGATAAATAGTTTCTCTCCTCACACCTGTTTTCACAACAAAAATTTGTGTCAAATTCTCTGATCTAATCACACAAATATTGACTTGATCTGTTGACGATTCCTGGCTATGTCACTTCAGATTCTCTACCTGTACTCGGTGGATAATTGCCTGCCCCGCTTTGGTGATAGGTACCTCGAGTTTTTCATGTCGCATAAGAACAGAAAACGAAGCTTTGCATGAGATAGTAATTGCAGTCTGGCAATGCTCTCGAGTGCTCGAAAAATTCCATCTTACATCTGGCATTTTATGAGCCGTGCTACTGCTTTTGATACATCGTGAAAGTCTGCAAAGAGTTGCTCATGTCGAAAACTACATAGCTCAGAAGCCTACTGTAGTTCATGAAAAGCTATAATTTTTTATACAACAGATTTGCGCCTAATTATTGTTTATGATTTACTGCTTACAGCATTCTTGAAGATTTACGACTTGTGGCGTTAGGGGTCTCGCTTGCACAATAACTAGTAATAAGCAATTATGTAGTTTTTTGTATATACATACATACATGCTTACTTACTAACATGCATACAGTCGGCATGGATCCTAGTGATACTTTGCGTTCCCCATTGAACGTTGGCGCAAACTCGGTGCTCCTATGTTATAGCATTTGGCACCGAGTTTGCTCCAACCTTCAATGGGGAACGCAACGTATCACCAGGGCCCATGCCGAATGTAAATAGCCTCGAAAAAAGTCAATAAACGTAACGCGTGAAAGTTCATAATTGCCCTGTCTCCAGAAAAGTACTTTTGAAACACTTTTTTCTAGCCTCTTAGCTGAAGAGGTGAAAAACCGCAGCAATGCATCCTGTCTGTTTCGGAGTGAAATTTACTGCTGCCGATCGCGTGCCAGTGCGCTCGTATACTGCGCCTCCTTCTGTCGCCTCGCTCCGCACAAACACGCGGAGGAGCTCACTAGATTTTCCTCCGAAATACATGATACATATTATCTCAGCAAGTTCAGATAAAGTTTAAAAATTATCCTCATTAGATAAGAATGAGGTCGTAGATAGTACTCTTGACCGCTTGCATCAAGTCCTCTGTTAACAGAAATTTCTGAAAAAAAAACTCCGCCGAACTGTCTATTCTGCATTTAGTAATTGATTTTGCGTGATATTTGTTTGTTAGCTCTCTGAGGTGCGCCACATGAACACAGATACTTGCAAAAATATGATATTATAAGGAATCTCTGAAAAACAAACAAAAAATTCAAATCAATATCAGGAAAACCTTCTTTTGGCAGCCTTTTCTGGAAATCAGTCATTGTGCCAGCCCTATCATTGCCGCTCCTCTCAAGGATTTTCCCTTTGGTCAGCCTGGCCACTCTAAGTGAAATGTACTTTCCGAATACAAACACATACCCTTAGCAGCTGCCTAGAATCACTTTGAGAAAAGTTTTGGGCGCGTTGCAAACTTATCGCCTTTTTTAAGTGTTTTGAAAAAAATGATTAATGATTTAGGACTTCGCTCAAAATGTGCATGTAGGGGTAACTTAGGGTGCTGAATACGAATCTGGGATCCCTGTGTCGATATTCTTATGCCTGCTGAAGATTACGGTGGGTAAGGTGACGAAAGCTAACCTGATACTTCGAATATCGCCAAATTTGATTTGATTTGATTTGATTTATTACACGGTAGAACCGTGTGATAGACAAACAACAAAACGAAACATCTAAACGGCAACTGAAAAAGATTAAAGATAGAGGACAATAATAAAGCAAATCGATAAACTGACTACGAGGCAACACCGGCATCATGAAGGGATGAGATCTTACAAACATCGCTCCTGGGACAACAGATAAATCTCAGGCGCCTTTTTGAATTCAGTGAACTTCCCAACTACCAAGCCTGACCGAAGTAATTTGTTGAATTCAGACCCCGCCTTATTGACAAAAAAGTGCTGTCTTACATTCCGCCTGGCCCCAACGAGGCCCAATTTCACCGGCGCTCCCCTGGTGGTTGACGATCTCAGGTTGAACAGCCGGCTAGCCTTGATACCAGCACTCCCATGAATGATTTTATACATCATTATCATATCAAACCTTCTTCTCCTGTGCTCTAGAGTGGTTAGGCCCAACTTGGCATTTCTGGTGACATGACACACGTTGCGATTAGTCTGAAACCACGATGTCCTGAAGTAAACTCTACGTGTGAAAGTATTCTGGACTTTCTCCAGCGCATCGATGGATCCGTTTTTGTATGGATTGAATACCACCGTGCCATACTCCATAAGTGGACGTATGTACGTTTTATACACCTCAGTCAGGACATTTGCGTTAGTAGTTGAAAGTGCTCGGAACGCGCTGTGCATCATCCTGTTGGCCATGGACGCGACTTGGAGGCAGTGATCATCGAAACTAAGATCATCCTTGATAAGAAAACCAAGGTCCTTAATCTCGCTGACCTCGCTCAACTGCATACCGTCAATAGTATAGAAGCCATTAACTCGCCTCTTACCAAGCTTTATCACCTTAGTTTTTTCGCTGGAAAGCGGCAGTTTCCATTCAGACGACCATTTGGCTACATCATTAAGGGCTTTTTGCAAACACTCTGAATCTTCCCTGGTCCGAATAGGATTATACAATTTAAAGTCGTCAGCGAATGCCGAACAGCCAACGTTGTTCAAGGATATAATCGAGGGAAGCTCATACGTATAAATATTAAAGAGAATAGGTGAAAGCACTCCACCCTGGGGAACACCTCTAAGGACGGCAAAGGGAGAGGAGAACGTACTGTTAAGCCGGACTCTGAAATTTCTGCCCGTGAGAAAAGCACGAATCCAAGCCACTATACGCGGATGGATACCCACTATTTCTAGTTTGTATACTAATTTGCGATGAGAAACTCTGTCAAACGCCTTGGAAAAATCGAGGTAAATAACATCCACACCAGCATCATTGTCCAGCGCACGAGTCCAGTCTTCAAGTGATTGCAGCATCGCCGAAATTGTGGATTTACCCTTTTGGAAACCATGTTGGTGCTCCGAGATGATGGAGTGCTCCTCCAGATGAGTCATAATTCTTTTCTTCAATACTTTTTCAAAAGTCTTGCAAAAATAGATGTGATACTGATAGGCCGGTAATTGTTGGGATCAGAAAATGGCTTCTTCTTTGGTATAGGAGTAACAAAGGATGTACGCCATCTACTCGGAACATCTCCACGCATAAAACTCAGGTTGAAAATGTGTGCAAGCGGGCTAACTATCATATCAATCACCTTTTTAATGAAACATAATGGTATGTGATCCGGCGTGTCAGAAAACGAATTAGGCCATTTGGCTAGTAGCTCCGACAATTCCCCGGGGTGAAACCATACAGAGTCAGGCATAACAGGAAAAAGAGAAGGACTAACACTCTCATCCAAGTCAGTATCTTCAAGGAATGATTTCTTAAACATATTTGCCAGAAGTTGAACTTTTTGGCCATCTTCCACTGCACTGGAACCATCCTCTCTCACAAGACATCCAACCTGAGATTTATTTTTGAGTTTCGAATTAAGTAATCTGTAGAATGAATTTTTATTTTTAGACTCGATAACTTTCCTTTCCTTATTACTATTATACTTCTTCAAACGTTTTTCAAATAGTGCCGCTCTTTTGTATTCGCACCAATCCTCAGCCCTGTTACTACTATTTGCCATGTTCCAGGCTTGAGATTTCCTAAGAGAGAGATTTTCCAAGTGCTCAGGGAGGTACGCCTTCTTCGTAGACACCAGACTAATCGGTACAAATAAATCAATGGTGTGGTCAAGGATAGAAAGAAAGAGTTCATATCTAGCTTCCACAGTATCCACGGTACTCAGTGAGCCGTACCAATCCACACTATCCAGGTATTCATTTATACAAGCAAAATCCGCTTTACTGTATACTCTATTGTAAATTTTCGTATCAGAGGCCTCGGTATGAACGTTTAGCTCGAAAACTATAGAAGCATGGTCACTAGTGCCCAATGGAGCCATAGTATCCACTTCTGCAATCAACCCATCCTCATTAGACAGTAACAGATCCAAAACATTGCTACCTCGTGTAGCCATAACGTTTTTCTGGGTGAGATTATGCGAAGCGCACATATCTAGGAATAGCTTACTACTCAGGTTTATAGCCGTAGGAACTAGCTGCGCCCATGACATATCTGGTAAATTGAAATCGCCTGTGATAACACAAGACTGACTACAAGAAAGCAAATCACCTAAGGTTTTAATAAAAGTTTCAACAGAGTCAGCAGAGCATGACGGCGCCCTGTACGCAATAACTATTCTCAGCGTCCTATCACCAACAACAATGTCAGCACAAAGTAGTTCGTAACTTTCAGAACAAGACTCCTCGTACACTAACCTTGGACAAAGAGACTTACTCAACAAAAGAGCCACTCCCCCTCCCCTCTTGTGCGGTCGATCACATCTAAGCAGATCAAACTGAGAACATAAACCACCAAATAAAGAAGCATCAGTGACGTGAGGCGTCAACCACGTTTCAGACAGCGCTATAATGCCAAAATCAAATTGTTGAATATATCCTATAAGACTATTAATATTTTAGGAAGGGAACGTATGTTCGAAGAGAGACATTTGGGATTGCTATCCGAGGTCCGGGGAGGATTCACAAGTTTAAATTAACACCCGAAAGACCGGAGGCAACGTTATCACTGACGTGCTGACCGGGAATACAATTCGAACTCGTACTAGGCTCTTGGGGAGAAGCGGGATCGTTACTGATATTGATACAATTCACCCTAACAGGAGCATTAACGTTTACACTAGGAGTAATGACATTAACAGGAGTGATTACACCATGATTGACAGCCGGAGAATTCACTATAACAGGGGTAGTACCACCAACGGGAGAACTTACAATCGCACCCGCATGATTCACATTGACAATGGCAGGACTGCGACGAGCTCTTCGCTCAGTACCTCGCCGCTCACGTTCCTCCCGAGGGAGGGAGGCTCTGATGAACAGGCCATTGGTGAACGGGAAACGCTTAAGCTGAGGAGCGCGCCTCAGTACTGTCTTGGCAATGCTCGATGCAGGGAAGATCACTTTGAGCAACCTATTATGAGAAGAGTCATCGCGGCCAATACGATGTATCGATGCAGGCAAGCAATCAATAGACAGGAAATTCAATATATCAAAAACACATAAATGGTCATTAATAGCTCTATCACGCGGGCATTCGCTACGATACTCTGGAACTCCTATGGTCACGACTGAGCGACTACGCTCAATCTTTCTGAAGTGGTTCGACTTCTCTAACCCTACAGAAGGAGATGACGGCACAACTGAATCAGGAACAGCACTAGCACAAGGAACATCACTGATATTATCCGGAACATTCTCACTACTAAGGGCTTCCCTCAATGTAGCATTCAACCTATCGTTCACCTGGCTTAGCTCCGTATTAGCCTTAACCATATATCGGACCATCTCGGCTAACTCACAGTTTTTCTTACATAATGATTCAACCTGACTCCTTTCATTCAGGAGATAAGCGATAATTGTCCGAATATGCATCGGCAGTGACTCGTCGTCCACCAGCGCCTTCGCGGCTTTACCAAAGTCCGTTGTCGGCGACAGCTCTTCCACCAGGTTTTTATGGATCTTGCTGCCCTGAAGTGTTGAAGGGCAGACCAGAGTTTCGCTCGTCATCGCGGCACAACCAATTTAAAAAATAGACCTGATGTGGTGGCACAGAAGATAAAAAAATTTCACACTCGGCCACAAGAGTGCTCGCCTGTTGTTGAAGTGACGTCGGTGTCCAGATCGTACCAGTTACCACAGACGATATAATAACGCAACCAATGTAGACCACGCCAACAATACCAGACGCAGATTACCACCGACGCAGATTACACCAACGATGTCAGTTATCATATACCATATACCTCGAACTTGAGATACTGGGTCAAAACCGGTATTTCAAGTCTGAGGTTGATATCAAATTTGATAAATTGATATTAAATTCGAGTCCACCATCCCAATTAACCCCTACAATGAAATTTTGAAGCAGTTCTGAAACTTTCACTGAACTATCGTATAAACACCATAACCTAACCTATTAAAATCGATAAACGGACCTCAGATTCGTGTTAAAGGCAGTGTTCACGATGAAAAAAGTTTTCGAAATTCCACTAGGATTGGATAGTGGAGGGACACTCTGTAAAGTTAACGTCGAAAGAACGCATGAAAACGAGCCAGGAAGAGCCCTAAAAGAGCCCGAAGTTGCAACTTCGAGCGCATTGAAAACCCCAAAAGCGCATCACACGCCCATCGACGTGAATAAATGAATGCTCGAGATCGTGAGATCAGCGATGATTTTCAATCATTAGCCCCGTTCTTCCCTTCATTCTCAGCTTCTCTCTTAACTCAGGTCAGCTCGCATAGATCGGCTGCAAAAGACGGAAGTTACAAGCCTCGGACAACTCGTCCACCATGTTTCCTTAGCTCAATATTTGAGGGACCATAACTTGGTTCCCAGAAGGTCGTGTACGATTCCAGAGACATCATTGGAATCAGCATGGGGCCGTTTTCAAGATAGGCGAGGTAACAGAAAAACGATTTTTATCGTGAACACTGCCTTTAAGCACTCCAAGTCACCATAAGAAAAAATTAGCCAAATCATTCGAAAAATTGACAAAGGTAGCGTTTTTATATTTCAAGATTATCTCCTGATGGGAAGTCCTGAACAAAAATTCTGGCCACTTCCGAAAATCGACAAACTTGCCGTAGATCCCTGATTAGCACTCCGAATAACCCCCATGGATAGGTCTTGACCCATTCACGACCACAAGTCCCACCGGTAGGGCACCTTTCTTCAAAAATCGATTTCTCCGCCACGAGAATTTACTTTCAAACCTACATAACGTCGGCGTGAATCCGGAAGAGACTCCGCGTTCACTAAAGACGTTCCTCGAAGGTTGGCGCAAACTCGGTGGCATGTGCTTTAACATAGGTGCACCGAGTTTGCGCCAACCTCCAATGGGGAACGCAAAGTCTCCTCAAGATCCATGCAGATATTATGACCAACGTATTGACCTACCCAAGACTTGAATAAATACCTTGTGGCTAGAAGGTAACTTTAGAAGCACCTTATGATTTCTTTTTCCTTCTATTGCTACATAGCTTTTAGGTTGCCTAGTAGAAACCTTTCGTTTGAAACTCGTTTAGTTTTCTGATAGCGTTGCAGCTCGGTTGACCCCGTTTTGGTCCTGAGTAATTGTTTTTCGATATAGAAAGCATCTCGGAAGCTCAAACTCTGAAGCTGTTCGATTCTCGTTGCTAACTACAATATAGACACAGGAAAGTGAAAGCAATTAGTCGCGGGACGCTATTCAAGCCAGCGTGTCCCACCGGTGGGACACGTTATACGGTGACGAAATATTGCACAAAGTCCGAACGTGCAGTCACCCAAAATTAGGCGTGGTCGTGAATGAGTTAAGGCACACCTTGACCTTTTTCCTCAAACGATCCCAGAACCACTTGGTTCATGTAAGGAAATACTCGACCAAAAACACAAATTAGGAAAAAAACCTCCATAACTCCGGTAAAAAAGCTAATGTAAGCAGCTGTGATGGGCACAATCAGGTTTCACATCTTGGAATAGTTTTGGAAAAGTACATTTCATTTCAGAGGGTCAGGCTGACCGAAAGGAGCTTCTTCGTCAGTTTTGGCTCGCAAGAAAGTTTAAACATTGAGCGAATTGCAGGTTATATGTAGCAAATAGTGCATTGCAGTTGATATGTGAGAAATCTGAATATCAAACTGTTACTTCACACTTTGTAGCTATACAAAAACTGCTTCTCAATATTTCTCAATATGGAGCTCAATACCGCATTTTTCTTCGAGTATCATTGAGAACTCATTTTGCACCAAGCTTATGCTCAACCGGTTCGAAAAATTCTCTATGTGGCTGGATACACATTTTGCGTCAGTCTTTGTTCGCTCGATTTCCAAACCTCATTCGATGAATAACCGCTTTCTTCCGTAGTATATCAGCCCGCTGCTTCGATTGTATGTGACACAATGGAACTTTTCATTGGAAGCGTGGAAAACTCGCTCCGCGATCGGAGGCAGAAAAAGAGTTTTCCCTTGTGCGAGTCGTCCCAGAGAGAATAAATCATTATGGATTCTTGTTCTGATGGGAGTATTGTTGTACTGTACTTTTCGACGGACTTTGTTATAATGAACATGAGCTTTAGAAGACCTATTAATTTTATGTTTCAAAAATTGTAATTTCTTAAATCTCGCATGCAATAATAATTTTGGCATCCACTTTAAAAATCGCTCGAATGAATGAATATTCCTAAAACTATTACTCTATTGATTTCAACAAAGATGCTGATAATGTTTTGGATCTTCTATTGTAGGTACATATCCGAATGGTGGCCTGAAAATCCGGCTATCGTGACCTGAAATCGATTTAGCATTTGTGGAAGGAAACATTTCGACCTGCAATCTAATTCATTTTATGTTGTTCTAGATAGACCTAGTACTTATAAAGAGTTTAGCACTCCAAAATGCAGCAAACTTTGCTTGGACCTTATCTTCGGACGAACTTATTCAAGAGCCTATTCGGGGTTTTTGATTGAGAAATCGGAGAACAAATACGAGTACAGTTACGTCCGCGGCTTGCTTCTTCAAGGCAACAACATTTAAATCTCACCCGCGGCTGGCGCGGGCGGTTTAAATCTCACCGTCGGCTGGCGATATGGTAAGATGATCAGATGCGCTATAGGAATTCTAACATAAAAGTCAATTTTAGCCAATTAGACAAATCTGGCTCACATTACAATAGCCCAGGCGGTCAAAAATCACATAAACAACGGCCTAACAGGGTCTCATCGAGAAAAATGCTGGACTTCCGTGATAAGGTAAAAGTTTCAATGTTCTCCAAAATGAATCTAGATATGGTTTATACTAAAAATGCTTTGACGTTTTTCTCAGATGAATGTATAACTCTGAAATCGCGTGTCTTAAATTTACAAAGAATTGTACTGCTGAATATTGCGCTTTCCAAATCAATCGGATGAGCGGACCATTCGCGTCTTGAGTGTTCCAAAAAAAAGCTGGAATACATGTTCGAATATCACCGGAAAAAAATGAAAATGAGCGAAAACTCAAACATCGCTTTTTGGGAATAGGGTGAACAATGGCGCATTTTCTTTCGACAAATCGTCAATGACTTGTACAAGAGCCCGATTAGAGTCCCGCCGCTGAAGGGCGCGGCCACGTGCAATAAGGGCTGGGATTCATGAAAGGCAAACCACGGTTACGGCTGGGCTAGCGGAGGAAACCGGCATTCACGAAAAATCCGGTTTGGTTACGGCTGGGCTACGATTGGGCTACGCGTAACCGCACCTCGGAGCTGCGGTTAACCGCGGTTAGCAGCGGTTTCGCGGCTTAGTCGTCGAATTGATGGTGTGCCGTATTAGTGCACAACAATGAGGAAACTCACCTGTTGCGAATACGCATAAAAACTTGATATCTTCGAGGCAAGCTGAAAATACAGGAATGCCGCCAATATTGACTGCCACATTATAGGCCCTCTAGCCATAATGTGTTCCTCACGATAACAACAAAAAATCTCAGAATCATCAACCTCATATGTAAGTTTTATGTACGTTGCCCATGGCTAACTAAAATCTTTATGCCTGTCCTCCCTGCTCTCGCCCTCTTCTTCATTTTATAGCACATCGTTGTTCTTTTTGCCTCCACTTTTTGTTCCTAATTCTTGTCTTCCGTGCGCTGACCATTTACCGAGCAGCCACAGGCTCTTCGCTGGGGTTTCTTTCCCATTTCGGCTCCGAATTCCCTCATTTTTCCTCAGAATTTTTCCCAGCACTTTTCGTACACGTTTTCGTTATTTTTCTGTTGGAAAACCCTAACTTGGTTTGGTACTGTGATGCATGATTTGGTTTTTCGCATTTACAACGTTTTCTTAACTTTTTTTTCCGAAGCGCCCACTTGGATTTCAAATGTTAATGTTTTTTACATGGTTCTATGATCAACCTGGGTTTTCTCGATGTTTTTAGTTAAAACTTCTGTTTTTCCCTTGCATTTTGAGCTTTTTCCATATGATTTTTCTACGGAGTCGTTTTAGTTTTCTCCTGTTGTGAGCGACACTAAGCTTGTGTGAGAATGACAAAAAGAAAAAAAAACAAAAAAGGGATTCTTAGACAAAAAAGAGATGGAAAAAAACTCGGAACTCAAACGACAAACGGAGAACTTGAAGCCGAAAACTCATTGAGAGGACGATGATGATCCCTGCAGCAACACCTAAGCCATGTGAAACACACAAAAAAATTAGAGGGGCGTTTCGAAAAGAAAAGAAGTTGAAAAGGCTAGTAATGCGAGAAAAAAGCTAAATTGGGGGTTAAAATTTTACCAGCAGGTTCGCGGCTCATCGTGAGAGAGCAGCATCACTTCATGTACTTTCAAAAACCAAAAAGGATTTTTTAGAAAAAGGAAAAATGAAAAACTTAAAAATGGAAAAAAAACATTTCCAAGTTGAGGAAAATCCCTTTAAATGCCTGCGGTCCATTGAAGAAGGTAAAGCACAAGGTAGACAAAAATAAGAATTAAAAAAGCAAGCAAAATTAGCAATCATGTGCAATAAAAACAGTGACGGGTTAGGGAAATTCCGACCCGAGTGCCAATATTGATTTTCTTCAATCGAGATTCTCGGCGTCAATTGAGTGCCAAGTACGTGGCCGCGGAATGGTTAGCCACCCAACCGCGATGGGGCGGTTGTGAATGCCGGTTCGCGGTTTGGCTACCGCTGGGGTTGCTGCCCTAACCAAACCCAAACCTAGCCGGCTCCGTTCATGAATCCCAGCCAAGTAGTCGAATAGACTCCCGCCGCTGAAAGACGCGGCAGCATGCCATTGAGGAGTATCGATCATGCGGCACCGCACATTCGAGTCCCCTCCATTGCATGATGCCGCGCTTTTTAATGGCGCTAGTCTATTCGGCCCCTAAGGACCCGGATAGTTTTGCCGCTGTAAGGCGCGGCAGTATGCAATAAAGGAGAATCGATCGTGCGTTGCCGCATGATCGATACTCCTCCAATGCATGCTGCCGCGCCTACCCACGGCGGGACTCTATTCGGCCCCTTAGGGAGTATCGATCCTATGGCGCCGCCCGGTCGATCCTCCTCCATTGCATGTGGCCGCGACTTTGCCCCAGCACTGTTCTTCACTGAGGGCAACGGCGCGAGTTCAGCTCTGTATACCCCTTTAGGGCCTAATTACTCTTGTCAGACCCTACAGGGATCTGCAGAGTTGAAGTTGTCGCGTTGCTCACAGCGACAAACAGCGCTGGGTGATGCAGTATCGATTACATTCGGCGACGAGGGCGACCGACGCGGCTTGAAGGGCGACGAGAAGGCACCGTGGAGCGCTTTGACGCACGGCCCTGCGTTTTTCCAGCGAGCGGAAACCGACGCGGCGACGACAATGCTTGGAACCATTTTTGTCGCCGCTTCAAGGCTGACGCTTGACGACCACTCGTTGGTCGGTGTAAAGGCGTCTGCATTGTCGACGGCAAAGATCGCGCCTCCACGATGAAGGATTGAGGGCGGCTACGCAGCTTCGTGCCTCCCCTCTATTCCCCTTCATTGCGGCGCGACTTTCGCCGCCAACCTATGCATAGGCCTTAAAAGCAGTGTTCACGATAGATTTCACTTCCAATATCTCCGCGGTTTACTGAAGATATGGTGCCATATATAGCAAGGCATGCTTTGAAAGGACGCAGAAGCTGCGTTTTTGAGCCAAACTAGGCCCTCCCTTGTTTACTTTGATTTTTGAGTGTGGAGGAATTGACCGCTATGGAGAATGATGCCTATCAGTACAATGAAGCGATCAGCTCAGTTATCAGCATTTCCTTGACTTGATTATTCCTGTTATCTGAGTGTTCATTTGTTCACATTGAAGGGGCGGAACTGGAGCACGGGGTGGTTTTGGATCACCAAAACGCTTAATTACAGCCGTTATTTTGCCACTCCTGGCTCGTTTTCTACCGCTCTTTTGGCACTGGGAGCCTAGGATCCTTCTCGCGTATCATTTCACTGTGGAAAGTCAACGAGGATGTTCATCGTGAACGCTGCCTTTAACTCTGCAGAACGCTTAAAGGCAGTCATCACGATAAATTTCACTTCCGATACCTCCACGGTTTACGGAAGGTCTGGTGCCCTATGTATCAAGGCATTCTTAAAATGGACACGAAAGACGCGTTTTTGAGCAAAAATAGGCTCTCCCTTGTTTACGTTGATTTTTGAGCGTAGAAGGAATTGACCGTTGGAAGGATGATACCAATCAGTGCAATGAAGCAAACAGCTCACTTATCAGCACTTCCTTCACTTGATCATTCCTATAATCTGAGTCTTCATTTGTTCCTTTCAAGGGGCGGAACTGGAGCACGGAGCGGTTTAGGAACACCAAAACGCTTAATTGCAGCCGTTATTTTGCCACTCCTGGCTCGTTTTCTACCGTTGTTTCGGCACTGGGAGCCTAGGATCCTTCTCGCCTATCATTTTACTGTGGAAAGTCAACGAGCATGATCATCGTGAAAACTGCCTTTAAAGGCATCGTACACGATGAAAACCATACTTTGGTTTTTGACTTTTTCGCGTTGTTATGTCCCTATAGTGACTGAAGGTTGCAAAAAGCCCCCTCAAAAACGTCAAGTTTTCAAGGAAAACCCATTTCAAGAAGGCGTAATACAAATTTGAACTTTCCGTCGACATCAACTTGGGATAGTTGTGCAAGGACCCAACGCAAGGAACAGTTTTACGATTCGTTCCTTGGCGCTGCGTTGGAAGCAATTCACCGAGGACGCCATTCAGACGAGCGATCAATTTCTGAACGAAACTGGAAAGGGTTACTAACCTGCTGCGTCCATTGCTGTCAGGTGCTTTCGATCAATACCGAATGTGAAATTGAGTGCCGTGAGAATTGCGCCCTACGACGCGTCAACGCACCATCGCCGGCCGCGACCACGGAGTTTTGTTCCTTGCAACAACGGATCGACTCCAAGGCCGGCCCCCAAAACCCAGGAAGCCCCTTTGAGGTGAGTAAGACTCCATTTAGAGGCGATTTTGAAACTCCAAACTTTCTGAGTGACATTATTATTACCCACTAGTCCGACTGAATGCAAAAGCTGGATTTCGGTTTTCATCGTCCACGGTAAAAATCGTTTTCGAGTTTTCACCAGAAAACGAAGGTTCAGAGCCTGACTGTTTCATCAGTGGTGAGAGAATCATGAAACACGCTGCGAAACATCCAAAATTAGTTCATCTTCTTGAAAGACAAATTTCAACGGTGAATAATTTACGCGGGCATGGGCCTGAAGTAGACAGCGTGTGCAGATGCGCTCCAATGCTAAAACTTAGCCGCGCTCGCGCTGCTATGCTTATGAAGAATCGGACCGAACTGTTCCTCGGAAAACTCGACCGCGAGCGGAAAGGGCTAGCGCGAGCGGTTTTCGGATCCGATTCTTTTGGGCTCGTTTTTGTTCGTTCTTTCACCCCTACTGCTCCAATGAGACCCCGGCCATTCGATTCCCGGCGGAAAACTGAAGACGAAATTTATTGTGAGCTCAGAAGGGGAGAGCTCGTTTAAAGGCGTTGACCAAATCAACCGTTTCTCTGTTTATTTCTACCCAACGTAGGTTATGAGTTTTCATGGGGCCACTAAAGAAATTCTCTATTAGAATAATAACTGAAATTTGTTAAAAACCAGACCCGTTAAAACCATAACATGACAACAAAAAAGGTGCTTCGCAGTTCCAGTGTTCTCATCTATAGACTTATGTTATTCTGAGCGCGATTGCCTTGCCCTTTTGACTCACCACTTTTTTCCAGAGGATGTAAGGTTCGCTTCCGCTCAATTTGCCTCTTAGCTCTTTAGACTTATTTCCACCCCAATCTCGCTATAGCCTTCTTTATATCCTCATCGCGACTTTCATTTCCATTCACCTCAACGCTCCCCTTCCCTTCGAGCGCAACCACCACCACCATCAGCACCACCTCACTAATACGTATTCCCTCTATTCACGCTGATGTCCGTCAAATTAGATCAACCCGGGAGAGACAGACGCAGCACTCAAATACACATGGACTGGATAGGCGCCGGCCGATGAGGGCCATTTTTTGTGCCTCACCGCGGCCCTCAGTGTCGAATCGAACTGGATGATCATGCTCTCCGTCCTAACTAAACCTCATATTATATGCAGAATTTTATTGCATGCTCACCCATCAGTCATAAATATGACTGCAGCCGGTGGATGACACGTCTGCGGAGGTCGCCGTGGTAATATCTTGCGAGCCAATTGGCTAGCACACACATATCTGCTATTGTATTCTAGTCGGGGTACGCTGGGGTTTGAACGGAAATCTGGAATCATACAAGTAAACTTCAAGGAAATCAGAATTGTTGAATAAGGAACTTTTGAGGTAAAATGTTTCAAATGTCCAGGGAACCGGAAAACAGTAGTCGATGCGTTTAAATTGGTCTCAGATGGAAGCTAAACGTTTACAACTCACACTCGTACCATGACTTGTCCTTTTGAGCTTCCTGGGATGAATTGATTATCGATTCTAATTTTTTCAAATTTTAGTATTCGACAAATCCCTGATGTCTTGCTTTTCTGATTTTCAAATATCAAGTTAAATCTTGCCTTTTCGAGCGCTTGAATCTGAAAATGCTCCGAAATTCTTATTTTTTTGGATATAGAATGTTACGAGTTCCCACTCTCTTAAATACTTCTCGATCAATGGAGTAAAGACCCGATCTTATTTTTTGTTGCATGTTTCCGAATATTGAGCAAGATCACACTGTTTTGAGTAGATAGAGTCGATTTGAAAAATTTTTAAAGCATCGTTTTCTTCGGATGCAGTGTTTGATAAATCGGCGTCTTTTAAATATTCAAGTTTTATTCATTTACCTTCTCACATTTTGGATATGTGACTACTGAAAATAGCTGCTTCATTTTTTTAGGTTTTCGAATATCGAGTCAGATATCACTTTTTTGAGTATTTGTCGGAAATTTACGCTTTTTTTTTGATTACTGGCCTATACATGTTTTTTTTTTCTGGATTTCTCTTTTTTTATCTGATTATAAGGTCAGCGATTTCACATTATGTCTGATTCTTTATGTTGTGCGAATTTCAAGACCTTATTTTTATCAAGTATTTTGAGGTAGAGCAATTAAGATCGCTGTTTTCCTTCATATGTATACTCCGACTTTCGAAAATTATTCAAATTTCGTTTTGCCTTCAGTTTTTTTTTCAAACAATCGAAAACTTGAAGAGTAAAAAAACCAAAAAAAAATAAATTCTAGCTCTCTCGGTCGTGTGGTGTTTGAGAAATTGAATATTCCATTTGTTTGAATATTCGAGTATTGCTTCCTCAATTAGCTCAGATTATGAATATGCTTGCTATCAACGACTTTGCTTGATTTGTAATTGTTTCGAGTTCGTGAATACATATTGAGATCTCAATTTTTCAAAATCCTTAGCGTCAAAGAAATGCGGTTGATAACATCATACACACATAGAAAATCAATCGGACTACAAGAAGCATTAATGCAAAAGTCGCAAACTCCGAAGTGTCACGAGCAGATACAATTATTGGACAGAAGAAGATTTATGCGTTCTAGTGATATATTGTACTTCACCCAAAAGTGCAAAGACGGACGAGGGAAAATTTTCTAAGCAGAGAAAACTCAATTTGTTGTCCGACAGTAAGATATTTCTTGCAGAAAAATCCATGTGCACTCTTTTCTAGAAACAGCTTTTGTTTGGCTGAAATTCAATTCGAATAGCATTGCCAATGTCATGCTTTTTGAGAGATTGGGTTTATGGCCAGGAAAATTTAGCCTTTTTACGTCGAACATTATTTCAGATATATATCCGAAATTGCGAGCTTCATGTCGGATTGAATTTAGGATTAATGTCCTACCGAATATCCGAAAGTCATTCGGCGGTATAAAATGTACGAAGGCGGCCAGTTTCGTTGGGCGGCCTGTCAAAACCAACCCGATACCATCCCACTTGTATTATAATTTTTTTGAGCGTGACCGTCTGGGTGGTCGGCTAATTTTCCTCGTTTCACCACTCGGTCGCTCATTTTCGTTATTCTGAACGTCTGTCATCTCTCTGTTTTCGCATTGATTGTTTCCTGTTGTGGCCAGAAGCATTGGCGTGCAGCATGTTGATTAGGTATCCATCGGTGATGCTTTCGGATGCGTGGAACAACTTTACGCCAAACTTCCTAGCACTTCTCCCAAGCCATGCGGTTTGCTTGGGATAGAAGGTGGTTGCCGTATTATTGTCATATCGGGGTATTTTCCGAAGGATTTCCTCAGATTAAAACTGTGCCATGAAAAACGAAGTGCTTAATAGCGTTGACATAAAAATTTTCCAATTTTGTGTACAAAAAACAGAAATGGCTTGAGGACTCGTTGCGAATGCGTAAATCTGTGTTTAGAGGTCTGAGTTCAATGCTGGAAGTATACGCTCTAAATTAAATCCAAATTCTCGGAGTATTATGCTTGAACAGATTTCGGATAGAGTAACATCCACTTGATCGGACGAGCGAATACAGCAATTATGAACACAGAAATTCTCCTCTAAATGCATAGTACATAGATATTATCTGAAACAAAGTTTTATTTATTTATTGTACGCCGTTGCCGACGTGCTCAACAACCACAAAGCAGTAAGTTAGAAACATGCAAACGAATACAAAAAAAAATCAAAATTTTGCTTTGAAAGCTTTCAAAGGTGAAGTTAGGAGCTTTTAAGAGTTGTGGGGGCAGCAAGAAAAAGAAAACCAAAGTAGTGCTAGAAGCTTGGAACCGATCCATAGATCCTGTTACGGGAAATAAGTTCATAGCAATTCGTGCTCTATTCAAGTAACGGTGTTAACGTCAAATAGTGCCAGATACCCGGTCGGATTATTTGAATCAAACAAGGGTAAACGTCTGTTGCAGGGTTACGCTCACGCCGTGATGGTCACAGAGGAGGGCCGCAGCTTCGAGCGCCGAGAAGAGGGAGGGGGGCGCAGCTTTTGCTGGTCACTAGGAAAAATTAGTATTAGGTGGTACAAAATTTTTTAAAAAGAAATAGAATAAAATCGTGGTGAAACAATAATTCCGGAATTAGATTGAAATATAAAAATAACTTTAGTTTATTCACAAAATCATCGAATTCTGCTATTTTTTATTGATCACACTCATGACCTACCTGGGAAGGCGCAAAAATCTCCATGTCGAAGAGAGGGGGCCGCGAACTCTCTTAGACTGCAGAAACAGGGCCGCACCTGTCATCGACCGATCACAGCATCGTGACTTACCCTGGTCTGTAGTCAGGGTCAGACAGATTCGCAAACCACGACGAAGCTACGCCCCTCCCTTTGTGACGAAATTATTCGAAAGATATTGGAAATTTTACGGTCACACTCTAGAAGACTTTTTTACCATTTTTAGACTAGAAATTATCGAGAAAAAAATAATTTTTTGTAGCTGTTTTTGAAAAAAATTTCCAGCCTTCTTGTAAGCACCTTTACCTTCCTCACCCTATTGAATAGCCTTGAGGAATGATTTTAATTTTTACCAGAAGTTTTTACGCCCCCCCCCAACCAGAAAAAATTCAAATTTCATTTTCGACATTCGCACTTCCCTATCGTTGTCCCGCGGGACAACAGCTGTAGTTGTTCATAGTCCTAAAGCATACATCTCGCGACGTGCAACAGTGAAAGTGCATGCCATATATATCGATTTTCGGTCGACCATGTCTCGTCGCCTGTCGCGGGAAGTGTGCACTAGGTCATACAGTCGGCACGGATCGCACTGATATTTTGCGTAAAGTTCGTGCGAATGAGACTGTCCGCCCGCGCGGTAGGCGAGCGTGTTAAGCCATCTTGGCATAGAAACTTTTCGGAACTGTGAACCGGTTGGGAGGAATATTTAACAAATATCAAGTAATATACCAGTCAGCTGTCTGCAGCCGTTTTAAGGCTCATGCGAAAAGTGCCTTCGCGACGGCCGCGCGATGCGCACGCTGACCGCGTGGTCGGACAGCCTCATTCGGGCAGACTTTACCTTGCTGAGCGTTGGGGCAAACTCGGTGCACCGATGTTATAACATATGTATGGGCACCGCGTTTGCGCCAGCGCACAATAAGGAATGCAAAGTTTCAGTGCAATCCGTGCCGACTGTGTGTAGATGAATGGAGGGCGTCTACACCCAACACTCGACCGATTTCTACTGTTTCATCGCATCTATGCATACTATTCAAAATACCAAGTCCTACAGGCATGTAGTGCGCCGCGTATCTGCGATGGGTTGCGCTTTTCGGAGGGTCAATAAAAAAAATCGAATGAGTGAGTTTTCGGAATATTAGGTACTCGAAGATTAGAGTCGTATCGAAATCTGCTTTTTAACATCATTCTAGTATTCGATTCATGCTTAATGTTCACTGAGAATTTGAAAATCAAAATATGGAAATAACATGAAATTTTTGTAATTCAGAACAAATTACTGAAAGGTCTTCATTCAACGCTTTTGTAGCTGGTACCTTAATTATTTAAAAATTACTTCGCTAATTATTAGCTTGCACATAACATACTTATGTACACACATACAATAACGAAGAAAGAAGCTGTTTAAATAAATAACAATAAACATAAGTTAAGCGAAGGCTGCGAGTAATTTGTAAACAGTATCCTCATTTGCAACATATGAAGCCCTGAAACGTATTTTTCCTAAGGCCACAGCGATATCCGACCCAATTTTTGTGAAGAAAAGGAAGACGGCGTTTTCTTATTTGCTAAAAGTATTCCTACGTCTGGAAAAGCTCCCTGTTAAGTACATGACGGCGAAGATGCCCAAGTTTGTGCATTTTCTTCGACTTTGTGGAGTTTTGAGGGCATGGCAAGGGGGTTGGCTGGGGCGGCTCGCGAGAGGGAGAGAGAGGTTTCAATAAATATAAAATTACGGGGCACGAAGGCGGAGCATTGCATTGCACCGTGGCTCTCGCACGGGCGTTTTGCTTGGCCTTAGTCCATTTCAATCTGCACTCATTACCACAACCAGATCTCTGCCCCCGCAGCTCCACTGGAGAAGGAAGGAGAATCGGACTCACTGCTTTCTTTGCTTTTTCCTCTTAATGACCCTAACTAGAATAAAAAGCGAAGGTCAATTGTCTGTTAGTGCGTTTCACCAGCCTCTTTTTTGGCCCTTCGTGTGTGCTCAGCGATAGACTCAACAGGGACCAAGCACTTTCCGTAGCTCATATTGTTTCCGACTAAGTGAAAGCATCCTCCTGGCCTCTCGTTTCGCCATCCTCCTCTTGTCTCTGGGGGTGCGCATGTACTTCATCTCGCAATTTTATCGCTCCGGGTTTGCAATCGAGAGCTTCAGCCACAACCTCCACCATTACCACGCTGCTGCTCAGAACAGCTGAACATTTGGCCTATAACTGATGGAAAAAGTGGTCGGTAATCGATTTGCACATTTTCGTAGATACTACTAGTGGATGGGCTCGAAAAGCTCATGAAATGCTCATTTGGTCTCAAGACAAGACGAATTATTTCTTCCCGTCGTTTTTTCCTCCTCGTTCCGTAATGGCTCTAACGTTTTTCCGAAAGATGAGGCGTCAGAGAGAGAGCAAAAGAGCGCGGCGATTTTGCTCTTTTTGTCTGCGATAAAGAGGACGAACTGAGGCGATGATGACGTTCTGATTCATTCTGTATAAGAATACATCGCCTATCGTAACAGTTTTCCACCCAGCGTTACGATTCCCTAAACTATTCCGTTCGCCTGCCATTGTCATGTCTGAAGACATCGATTTGCATCTGTACGGTCGCGAGCAAAAGAAGATGATAATTCGGGCTCTCGCCGACGAACTCTTAGGAAGGTGGTTGGCACATCTATTTTCATACCTTATCGGTTGCAGTGCAAGGCGTTTCTTTTTCACGGAGACTCCTGCAGTTCTGATGTGTTTGAAGCCGAGTTCTTGAAAGTTGCGATTACCTGGCGTCTGAATTCAGACAGAGATTAACAATTACTTTTTTATTTATTTATCTGGTTATTTATAAATTTGTTTTATTTATCTATTTATTTATTTATTTATTCATTCATATGATTGTTTCTTTATTTTGTTTTATTTACTCATTTATTTATTTCTTTATTTACTTATTTATTTATTTATTTGTATCATTTTATTGAATTCGAAAACTGTTACTCAACATTCCTCTGCCCAGGTAGGGCGAAACTTGTTTAATCTTCAACATGTTATAGTCCACCATAGAACACGCTTAAAGGCAGTGTTCACGATGAGAATCTTTTTTCTGTTTTTCCGCTTATCTTGAAAAAGGCCCCATGCTGATTCCAATGATGTCTCTGAAGTCGTACAAGACCATCTGGGAACGGAGTTATAGTCCCTCAAAGATTGAGCTAAGGAAACATGGTGGACGAGTTCTCCGAGGCTTGTAACTTCCGTCTTTTGCAGCCGATGTATGCGAGCTGACCTGAGTAAAGAGAGAAGCTGAGAATGAAGGGAAGAACTGGGCCGATGATTGGAAGTCATCGCTCTTCGCAAGATCTCGAGCATTCATTTGTTCACGTCGGTGGGCGTGTGTTGCGCTTTTGGGGTTTGCCTTGCGCTTGAAGTGGCAACTTCGGGCTCTTTTGGAGCCCTTCCTGGCTCGTTTTCATGCGTTCTTTCGACGTTAAGATTACAGTTAGCCTCTTCACTACCCTTTTCTAGTGGAAACTGGAACACAATTTTTATCGTGAACACTGCCTTTAAAGGCAGCATTCCCGCAGAGAACCGCACTGGGTTTTTTCTTTTCAATCCAAAGTTTGAACTAAGTGGAGATTGTTGGCAAAGCTTGAGACCTCAATGCTGCATATTCGTATAGCTATAGCCTCTTGAAAACCGCTCCTTGGTCTGAAAAGGCGTTTTCCCGGTCGATCATCTAGCAGGAGGAGCAAAAGCGCCGCAACAGGCTTTGAGAGACCGGGGAAACTCAAAATTCCATATTCTTTGTTTGGAGAAATCTTCTCGTTCAAACAAGTTTATTGGAAGCTTCTTATTTTTGAAAAATTCTTGACGATGAAAAAGCCAAAAGAGATAATCAACCTTAGAAGTTACAGGGGCTAAACCTTCAAACGTTCAGCATTTCCGACATTTGTGTATTACACAACACACACCGGACAGACGTGGAAAAAAGGAAGCTGAATGCTCTGGGATTTTCGAACGAACTTTTCTCCGAAATTTGAGTGTGTTGGGTAGCCTTTTCGCGATAGATCACCACCTAGCAAGCCCTCCTGCGCAAAATAGTGAAAAACTTGAACACGGTTTCTTCCGCGCGTACGCTGCCTTTAAGGTTGAATTTTTCAGTGTACACTTTCTGAATTACATACAATACTCGCGCGAAATTTTATAAAAATGGGAAGCATTTGTCAAACATGAAAAAAAAACGTCCGACATTAGTTAGCTTTTTCACCGAAGACTTTTGGAATTTGAAATGGCTCTCATATCCAGAGGTCAAAGGATTACTTCACATTAGAAGTTCTCCAATAGTCTCTACGATACGATTCAAACTAATATTGGCGGAGCAACAGAATATAAGCCTGAAAATGTTTGTTTATAGGCAGAACGTCTGTTTCATTGAGGTGTTAAAAACATATTTATTAGGTCTAGAAGTTAATTTCCGCGTTTTTTTACGCTTTTTACATTATTGAAAACTGGACATACTTAAACAAAATTTTTATTCAAAATAATTTCCGTCATTAATAACAACCATTTCCCAGAGTTTGGGTAACTTATGGATTCCATCATAATAAAATTTTTCTGGTTTGGCCTCCACCCATTCATCGAGCCATTTTTTGACATCTTGACGATCTTGAAAGCGCTGCTCCGCTAGACCATGCGCCATTGACCGGAAAAGGTGATAATCCGACGGGGCGATGTCTGGAGAGTACGGCGGGTGCGGTAAGACTTCCCATTTGAACTCTTTTAGCGTATCCTTTACCGTTCGAGCAACATGAGGTCGAGCGTTATCATGAAGCAATATGACTTTTTCGTGTCGACTCGCCCATTCTGGTCTCTTTGCTTCGATTTCATGCCGCAATTGCGCTAGTTGATGTTGATAGCGATTCGCAGTAACTGTTTCGCCAGGTTGAAGAAGTTCATAGTACAGTATACCGCGTTGATCCCACCATATGCACAGTAAGACCTTCTTCCCGTGGATGTTTGGTTTTGCGGTCGAAGTTGTTGTTTCACCAGGACTAACCCACGATTTTCTTCGCTTCGGATTGTCGTAGTACACCCACTTTTCATCGCCAGTTATGATGCGGTGTAAAAAGACTTTCTTTGGAATCGGTCCAACAAGATTTGTGAAGTTGTTTTTCTCTGCTCTTTGTTGCGTTCTGAGAGCTCATAGGGATCCATTTTCCTTCCTTTTGAATCTTCCCCATTGCCTTCAATCGAATAGAAATTGCTTTTGGGTGACGCCGAGAGATGCCGCGAGCTGTTCTTGCGTTTGAGCCGAATCTTGATCCAACAAAGCCTGAAGTTCTTCGTCTTCGAACTTTTTTGGCTGTCCTGGTCGATCTTTGTCCTTAACGTCAAAATCACCCGATTTGAAACGCTGAAACCATTCTTGGCAGGTTCTTATGGATGGAGCAGCATCCCCGTAAGCTTGGGCAAGCATTTGGTGCGCGTCAGTGGCTTTCTTCTTGAGATGAAAAAGGAAAAGGAGAGCTTCCCGCAAATGGCGTTTTTCCGGCACAAAAGTTGACATATTCTGAAACTAAAATAATACTTTTTTTATAAGGTACGTGAAGCAAGTTATATATCAATAGAAAGCTGATAATACAGTGAGCATTATAACATAAAATTCGTTATATAAAAATAATTTTATTTTTTACAAAATATCAATAACAACAAAAACGCGGAAATTAACTTCTAGACCTAATACTTATTCGCTAAAACGATAAATTGATCCAAAAAATGTCTAGTTGGTTCAAAAAATCCTCAGGAAGTATCGAAAATGACTTTCTTCTCCACTGTTCTTATCAAATAGTCCCTTTCTTTCAGAAATATTATATATTTTTTGAAATCGATTTTTTTTGTTCAAGGTTCTCGCTTCATGGCAGGCTTGATCCGAAATAATGCTTATATTTGAAGTTTTCATACGAATTCCAATGTAGACATAGGGCTAAAATGATAACAATCTCCTGACATCCAAACTCAGGCCCCGAGCCGTACCGAGCAGAAATCGTAGTCGCCTGGTTCGGCTCGTTCTCCCAATATCCGGGCCACTGCTATTGCAGTTCTTGCGTACTGTAAGAGCCCGGATAGCAAGAGCAGTGGGTTGGACAGCAACAGAAGCCGATACGAAGATTGCGAGAGCGAGCCGAACTGCCAGCCGGCTCGACGACCGAGATTGCCTGAGAATGGTGATAGCTCAAATTACAAGTACAGGAGAGCTGGGCAGTAATTTATTCGTATTCCTACTCTTAGTTGCCATTGGAAGTAAAGCAGACGAAAATTGCGTTGTTCCCCAGAACAGTGCGGTATAACCAAGACCTCAAAGTTGAAGCAGAACTCTGAATAGTTGAATTGATGTCTAGCATTTTTAAAATACGCAAGTTCAGACCTGTTCTGGACATTTTTGATTCGATTTCATTTTCTTTTTGGTGTTTCTCCGTGCCTAATGAAGCCAGAAAACAGTTTATAAACGTATTTCAGTGAAGAAGTACATGGTCATCAATACTTTACTTTTTGCATGCGAAAAACGCTTATCAATTTTATTCCTGAACTTGACTCACCGGAAATTCGGTCTCAGTTGGGCGTCATGAAAAGTGGAACATTCAATCGCCTAACCAATCTTTCATTTGCACGTACATACATACATAGGTAGTCCAACTGCTGCTATGCTGAATCCATGCATCATGCCTTGGTTTTCAAATTCTGAATTCAGGAAGTGTTCCTTCCATGACGATCTTTCAATAGATTTGCTCACTACTAGATCCACGCCCGCAGTTCTCCCTCCGTCTCCCCACAACTCCATTTTTTCTATCAGTTTTTCATCATCTCTTATTGTTACCTTTTTTTGATTGATTTTCTAATGCCATTGCTTTTTTACGCATATTTGCTGAGATTTCACTCGCGATCTCCATTTTTTCGTACTGCCTTACTGCTGGCTCTTTTTTACCCCTTTTGCCGTAATACGACATAGTTACCATTATAATTACTAAGCTGAAACCTGTAAGACACCCCTTGAGTGAAAACTAAAATTAGTTACTTGTGTAATGCTGGCGTTTTAATTTGCTACGCTAAGCGAAGTCTGAATTTTACTTTTGTCTTAAAGGCACAGTTCAACCTCAGACTCGTTTTCCAGCTTTTGCGCTTACATTGGAGACAATTTTGTGCTGATCACAAAGGTGTTAAATTGGCGAAATTCCCAAAATATACTCTCCAACCTACCTCGCTAGAATGGTGAGGTACTATTGAATCAGCATTCATTCAAGTGGGGAATCGGGATTGCCCAAGTAACAGTGAACTAGCGGCAAGTTAAAAGATATGACTTGCACTCTTGCAGATTTCTGCAGATGACAAAGGTTTCGGAGATAATTCCAAAAATAATGACAAAGGCTGCTCGATTACACATAATGGGGGGGGCGGTCGAAGACAAAATTTGCACGCACGTCAGAACTTCGCCCAAGGGTTCCAACTAAGGATGAGCGAAATAAAAACTTTGGAAATCGGAAATCGAAACGAAATTAAAATTTTGAAAATCGGAACAAAATTAAAATTTCGGAAATCGAAACAACTTTCAAATTTTCGGAAATCGGAATTTCGAGACCTAAATTTTGCGGAAATCGGAAAACGGAGCAAAGTGTACTCGCTGCTGGCATCGAAAATGTGTTCTTGAACGCCGGGTATAAAAGCATCGCCATAAAATCATCATTCCCCAGACGCTTCTCTATTTTTGGCACTAATCCGTTCTGAATCAGATTTCTGATCCCACGGGGATCCCATCAGGGATGTGCGTAATCGCGATTAACGATTTACGACTTTAACGAGTAACGGGCTTTTACGGTGTTACGTCGAACGGCTAACGGCTGAAGAAGTGTTAAAAATTCTCGTAAGCTATCCAGAACAGTAGGAAAATCAATATTCACTATACGCTTTATGCCAATACAGAATCGCGTTGCAGCAATCACGGACCAGTCGCTAACCCTACCCTCAGACGAAAAGGAGCTAAACGCTCACGCTGGTCCGCCCATCTTTGAAACACGCGATAAGCAAGTGCTCGCCCTCCTGACGCGACAGGGTGCATGTAGTGCCTAACGCGTGCGAAGTGCGCATTCAAAATGAGGTTCGACGCCAACCACGCCCATTTCCAAGGGAAAGCACTCTTCAAACTTGTCTCAGATGTCGGCAATGTCGTTGGTTCAATTACCCAAGTTTGGTGTACTTGGCCCGCCCAGCCGCTGGAGGTCCCAGATGACGCTTGGCGCCCTGGCCGCGCGGCGCGTCGGGGTGCCGACCGCCTTGCGTGTCGGTGTGCGAAGAGTTTGGGCTTCACGCTCAGTCAAGAGAATCTAGAGGAGCTCGTCATCCGAGTCTTTCAGATTCGGCGGCTTTTTGGAAGCGGCTTGATGCCCGGCTATTAAGTGCCTGCTCGACCACGACAGTCACTACTGCGGGTGACAAAACTTCAAATTTTGAGCTCCATGGCAGGGCGGAGCAGGGTCGCGACTCAGCGCAACGGGGGTCGTAAAATAATAAGAAGTCATCTGGAAAAAAGGTAAAATGAGGGTGCTGGTACAATCTGACTGAATTTTACCACAAATTTGACCATTTTCCAACTTTTTTACTCTCAAAACGCGTGAAGAATTTTTATCTCTGGAGGAGGATCGTGAAAACTCTACAAACTTTAAAAAAAATGTGGTCAGCTAGCTCCGTAAGGGGGTCGTAGCTCCATCGAAAATTGGTGCAACGGCCTGCTCAACCCTGCTCCACGGCCACTATTCCACTGACGGTGCAGACTTTCGCTGGGCGTTGAGCGGTGTTTTGTCTGAGTCTGTTTACGTATAACGGATCGTAGTGTCTACAGGTCGCCCGCCTGCACTGCATCCAGAGAAGCGTAGTATCCCAT
This sequence comes from Aplectana chamaeleonis, assembly GCA_029168955.1. Classification (NCBI taxonomy): domain Eukaryota; kingdom Metazoa; phylum Nematoda; class Chromadorea; order Rhabditida; family Cosmocercidae; genus Aplectana; species Aplectana chamaeleonis. The sequence continues at coordinate 5,765,490 of JAPDOI010000004.1, read as the reverse complement.
TACATAGGTCATTTTGTGATGTCCGCAATGAACGCTATAACGTCGAACACTGCCCGCAGGTCACAATCATCATTCGGTTCATCGCAGGTTTTCTAAAGCGGGAAAAATCGAAGAATCCTCAATTTTCTCGGTTTTTCTTGATAATGACAACATTTGCCAGAGGGACAAAAACCGAAATACGCACACCCCAGCCTCTCATTTAGTCCATGAATTATGTGTTAATCTAAGGCTGTTGTTGTTCTCTGTCAAATAAGTGCATTAATATTTAGTATTACAAGCAGCTTTTCGTGCCTTCTTTCTTTTCCACTCTAGATTGCTTTTTTCGGCATTAGCAGCATTAACTATTTTCAAAGACTGGCCTCTTAAGGAGTAACTTCGAACGACTAAGGATTAACTAGGGTTTTGGCTCGTTGAACGACTAACGAATTACAAAGTACTAAGTACGCATATCCCTGGATCCCATGGAAATTGAGTTGCTTTAGCAGGTCCTTGTAGAAGTTGGCGAGTCCCAACTCGTCAGTTTCTCCCAGTTGCAGGTTAAGATTATTTCCGTATTTTGTTCCGATTTCCGCACCCATTTTTTTCGGAAATTCGGAAAGCAGGATTCCCAGGTCTGAAAACCTGCGGAATTCGGAAATCAGAATTTCCAATCATATCTGGTTCATCGCACCCATTTAGGGATCCATTAAAATCCCAGTAGTGGGCAAAATTTTGATTTGTGCGCAGAATTTCGTTCGACCCCCCGCAATATGTGTTTTTGTTCTCCGTGGAAAACGATTTACGTATTTTAGAGCTAGAAATGGGCCACCTATCTCGTAATCTGTGGGGAATCCGGGTTCTCAGGTGTGTGACAATGGATCTTGCCTTCAGGAAATCCTTCAAAAATTATTTTTCAACCGTTCTTCTTGCATCATTCGGTTTCTTTCTCATTTTAGATGTCATTTGGACGTGAATGAGTATTTTGAGTGTACTATAACCCAGGTGTTTGAGGGAGCTTAATATGTTCAATAGATTGCTCCTTTTTCACGAATACTCTCTTTGACTTGGAAAGTGCGTTTCAAATCTACTAATTTCGTTGTTCGTCTCTCATGTGTAGCTCTAATAATGTTAAAAACTTTATTGATTAGGTTTTCTCGAGTTCCTATTTCCTCTAGTCTCCTCTCCATCAAATATTTATTAATGCTCGCCGAAAAGCCTTGTGTAGACCTCTTCCTAACAGAGCTCTTGTTAGCATTAGGTTGGCGCAAATGGCGTTTTTCCCTGTGATTCGATTAATTTCTTATACTGAGTCATTCTTATCCGTTCTTTTGTGTTTCGATACATACATAGCTGAGTCAGAGGCGCCCTAAAAAGTCTATTTTGAAAAATCTCTGCTCTAAGCGAATTCCTTACATTCTCATTAGCCATTCCAGTTACCCGCAACAATGAGGATTTTCGCGAGAAGCTGTTCTGGTCGTTTATTAAAAGATGTTTCCCGATTATTTCCAGTGACCTTGACGGACTTGCTTTGGAAAAATTACAGGTTTTGATTTCGGCTCCCTTCACTACCCCGTTATCGGATACAGCTCCTGCGCATCTAGATAATTTTGATCCGCCCTTGTTTGCTGAATGGCGTTTTTACTCAAAATTTCAGCGTTGCTTGAACTTCATGTATTCTCAGAATAATCCTCCCGATGTTCCCAGCAAAAAAAAAAACTTTTTTATACGCTATTTCAGTCCACTTCCGGCTTAGTAACCCTTAGTCTGAAAGGACAGACGGCTTCGTGGAGCCTTCTGGCCCAGTAGTGCACTTTGAATGAATTAGTTTCTCAGTTCTTTCATTTCCTGAAAGTTATAAACTTTCTGCTCAGAAGTTATAACAATTTCAGAAATAAGTACTATCTAGGGTTACGTGTTCATATTTTAAATTTACTAATAGTGTTCGGAAGAACTGGATTTTCCCCGCTGGTATATCAACTTCACCTTGTTGGTCTACCGTTATGTATTACGAATTCTAGAGGGATGAGCTTTCACAAAAAAAATTAAAGGATAGAGTGGAGAATGTGTTTTCCAGAATGTTAGACGAACCATGCGGGGCAGATATGTATCCCATTCGTCTAAAAATCCTAAAGCTCACATGGTCCCAATCAGGAATGAGCGAAATTCCGATTTACTGATATCTGGTAGTTTTTGGCCTTCGGATTCACGACTTCCGATCTCCGAAAAATGCTTCAATGTGCGGAAGAGCACTGGAAATGACTTCATAGTTATATTCTTAGAAGGGTAATCAGTTTTTCTTGCCGAACCATTAAGCTACTAAGGGCGCTGAACTCTGATCTGACTAGTCTTTGATCAGCGCAAACTGCGATTTAAAATAAACGGTCTATGGAATGTTGTGGAGGAGATGAAACGGAACAAATGAAAGTTTGTAAGATTTCCCTAATGCACCTGGGTAGATCGAACACGACAAAAATATTCCTCGGATTTCTGAACTGTGAACATTTTCAGACCGAATCTTGTTCAGGGGGTACTTTGCGGGGGGGTCTGAACACGAATATAAGGTCCATTTTGAGCTTTCGAACGATAACGGTAGGTTCCTGTAGACACATGATAATTCTCATGCAGGGTAAGGCATGACGCTGTGATCGGTCCGTGTGGGGTGCAGCCACCATTCCCGCAGACAAGAAATTCATGCGGTCTCCCCCCCACCCGGCTTGAAACCTAGTGCGACCCTCTTCCGAAAGGTAAAATTTGTGCGGCCCTCAAGGATGTAGTCCTATTTCATTGATTTTCACAAATACCTGTGTCGCTGAATACCAACCGTTCTTCCTTTCCGGAGGTGTGCGGCCCCCTCCCGTCTCGGTGCCCAAAGTGCGCTCCCCTCTGTGATCATCACAGAGTGAGCCTAACCCTGTTTTCTTTAATCTTCTTTGAAACTGAAAACGGGATTTATGTTCGTGCTCAACGTTCCATACTACCACCCTAGACAAATTTTGGCCCGAAAATGTTTCACTCTCTAAAATCCAAAAAGTCACATTTTTTTGCCGTGTTTGATCTACCCAGGGGCATAAAGCAAATTTACAAAATTTTAATCGTTTCTTTTTATTTTCCTTACAATACTCAACAGACTGTTTTTCAAAACTACAGTTCGTGCTGGGATCAATCCCTAAAGAGGTCCGTTCCAAATTTTCGAAAGAGCAGAGAATGACAGTCACTAATTTACTTACAGTCGACATGGATCTTAGTGATACTTTGCTTTCCCTAATGAAAGTTGGCTCAATTTCAGTCCCACATGCTACTACATAGGCGCACCGAGTTTGCGCCAACCTTCAATCGAAAACGCAAAGTTTCGCTAGGATCCATGCCGACTGTACAATCAATCTATGATAAACTTTGAGACAATTCCAAAATTTTCTCAAACTTGGCTCTTGATCAATTGCGCGCGTCGCTTAGGACGAAATATATTTGCTAATAGCAATGTTCGGACAAAGGAGACCGCTCGCTTGCGAAGAACAGCGAAGTGCACAGCTCTTCAGGATTGACCCACACATTTGAAGCAAAACCTAGTTGGATTGCGCTCTTTCTTTGAGATTTAGTTTTATCCGTTTTTAGTAGGTTGTTTTTTTGCTGGATATTCGCTTTTGTCTGTGCGTTTATTGAACCTCGGGAGTTCTTCTATTTTGGATATGTTTCAGTGATGCTAATCTAGTGAACGGATTTTCGAATCCCGGTTTCCGAAATCTTGATAAAAGTTTCTGCTCATCCTTGGTGCAGTGTGTTCATCATATAGTACTTCGTGAGATATATGTCAGCTCCTTTTGTCTTCTGCTCATTCGAATAATTTTGCTAATTTTCCCTGATCAATGCAGTAGAATCGTGGCGACTAAGTTCCCTTTTTCAGATATCCACGTCGTTATTAGTTGGCTGGCCCGTTGCCGTCATCCGTCTAGCCCGGTGGTGGCCACAACGTGTTGCGCATTGATCGCCAATGAAGTTCTGAGGGGATGTTGGCTCGCCAGCCGGCAAAATTACCGCTGTCGTCAATGGAGGGACCGAGTTTCGTCGGATATGCTGCTGGTGGTGGTGGTGGTGGAGGTGGAGGTGCGACGACTACAGCTGCGGTGAGCAGCAGTAACAGCAATGACGACGTTGTGATGATGACGTCCACCTCACCGTCACCCCAACAGACTAGTCCAGCAGCTCAAGTACGTGACGATAGCGGTGTGTCGACGATGGAGTCGGTTTGCAGCAAGGAATTTGAGATGAACGCCTCGTCGACTCCTATTCAGACACTGGCTGATATTCTACTCTCTGAACATAATAATAATTATCCGGGTAGTATGGACGTAGTCAAGCTGCTGCGATTACGTTCCGTCGACGACGAGCAGAATCAACAGTCGAATTCGTCCAGTCTGGAATCACTCTCTTCACTGGAGAATAACCAGGGTAGGCGTTCAGTGCTTGGTTCAATTATCAAATTTTCGTATTATGCAGGCGACCCTTTTATTAATGCACATGACTCTTTTCCTGACAAGGTAAGTGTCTAGAGCGTTAAACGCATCCGCAAAAACGAAGTAAAACGGCGTGGTATTCCGTCCCGAGCTGCTAGATCCAAGAAGTTATGAGCGTTTTTAATACTTAAGGAATAGCAACCGTCAGGCAATTCCCGGGGTGGTTCGGTTTCTTTTTTAAATTTGGGTGATGACTTGTATGTAAGAGTTATTTAGGGTTCTGAAAACGAATCTGAAGTCTGTTTGTTGAAGGTCTGAGGTTTAGAGCAGGCTACGGTGAGTACCATGCCTATTAGGGAGCGATACCTGCCTCAATATGGACATCATATTCGTATTCACCACCCCTAATAACACCCCTCTGATACTATGACAAAACTACCGTATATCCACCATAAAATACCGTAAGCTGTCGAAAATTAGTGAGCGGACACCAAATAACATCCTGAGAAAAAGCAAATGAGCCTTTTCTTTCGTTGCGTTCCGGGAGTCGTCAAGAGTCGAGTTTTGCCGCCAAAATTTTACCCTGATGGGAAGCTTTCAACGAATCAATCCCAAAACATTGGGAAACCGACAAGTATGTTAACATCAGATTTGTGATCAGCATTCCTGGTGACCTCCTGAGGCCGGATTCATCCTTGCGTTAACTCTGGGTTTGTGAATTTCGGTAGTGTCCATCGCCAGGACTACCACGTTCGTGCACGTGACAAACCCAAACCAAATCCACAAACCAATTGTTAGCACAATGATTAATCCGGCCTCTGGGGAAGTTTTAAGTCAAATCTGAAACATTTTACCTAAAGGCAGTGTTCACGATAAAAATATATTTCAGTTTCCACTAGGAATGGCTAGTGGATGGGCACACTGTAACGTTGACGTCGAAAGAGCGCATGAAAACGAGCCAGGAAAAGCTTCAAAAGGGCCTGAAGTTGCCGCTTCGAGCGCAAGGCAAACCCAAAAAGCGCAACACACGCCCACCGACGTGAACAAATGAATGCTCAAGATCGTGAGATGAGCGATGATTTCCAATCATTAGCCCCGTTCTTCCCTTCATTCACAACTTCTCTCTTTACTCAGGTCAGCTCGCATACGTCGGCTGCAAAAGACGGAAGTTACAAGCCTCGGACAACTCGTCCACCATGTTTACTTAGCCCAAACTTTGAGGGACCATAACTCCGTTCCCAGGAGGTCTTGTACGATTTCAGAGACATTATTGGAATCAGCATGAGGCCATTTTCAAAATAAGCGGAAAACCAGAGAAACGATTTTTATCGTGAACACTGCCTTTGAACGATTACCGGAAGGTAAAATGGGCGGTTACCGGAAGGTAAAATGGGCGCAGAATACGAACGTCTTGAGCTTATAATTTCTAGGAACCAGTAGCTCGGGACGGGATAGCTCGGGACGGGATAGTACGCAGTTTTACTATAGATGCCCAATAGATAGTAATAATACAACTGTTGGCAGATTCGTTTATCTCTTCAAGCCTTTCCTTTTTTAGCTTGAGTACTCCATTTTTTCAATTTTTTTCTCTGCCTGTGTGTAGATTTTGGATTTGCAGTTTACTATTCGTTGAAGTATCCGATATTTTCCTCTTGCGATTTCTCTGACGTACTCACTCTATGTGCATTCTTTGCGGAAAAAAATCATATACGGATATCCATCCGTATGATCCAAAAGTTTCACCACCCAAGCAGTGATCGACCGAAAATACGTCGAAATTCTGCTGATGCGATATTGTATTCACCGTAAATGTTTGATGTTCGGATCAAACAGAAATGCTATTATCCATTTCCCTCTTATCCGATTGACTCAAGCTAATCGGCGCTACTCTTTCGGCTTTTACCTTTATGAGATTGTAGCCCTGGATAGTCCGAGTCATTCGAATAAGACAGACACGGATGATCGGAGAAAACTGCTATATAATTAATGCAAATTAACTGGGTTCTAATGATATGTTTGTGCACTTTTTTCTTTTGAAATTACTCAGGTTTTCAATTATTTAGTAATCCAGTGATATCGAAAAACGATTGTAAGCTTCTCTCTGATTGAATATTTAAGTTTTTTTCACTCAGAATTGAGCGATTATTCAAAAAAAAAACCGACTGTTTTAGTCAGTTGTTAATTTGAATACTTGAATGGTTAATCTCCGAAAGAGACGAAATTTTGATAAGGCGAAGATTTGATTCCCATGTCGAATAAGTTGTTCGAAGAATAAAAATCCTACATTTGTAAATGTTATTAGAATAGGGTTTCAAATAGAGCCAAAGCCTACATAGAAGTTTGATATATTCACATTTTTGGCCAAAAATTAAAAAAACAGATTTCATAGTTTTCATTCACTTGCATTAAGAAATCAGCTGAACACAAAGGATTTTACCAGGTTTGCAGCCCTGCAATCTGGATATTTACCAAGACGTTCTAGGCAGTCACGGACATGATGTCGATGGCTCCGGCTCAACCTCATGCTCAGAGGACTCGTTTGAGATGTCAAGTACGTGTAGTGCTCGTGACACAGATGTCTCACCGGAAGACTTATCGCCACGGAAAGGTTGGTTAGGTGGAGTGGTGGGAGACTAACAAGCGAACGCGACGCACGCATACATTATTCATTGGCCAGCCACGCTCTCATAGCTTACAGCGGAAAAGTCGTGAAGTCGCCAAGTTCCTACATTGGGAGAAAAAAACTGGGCTGGATTAGGAAGGCATAAAGGGGATTCAGAAATCTGTGGGAGACAACAAGTACTTGAAAGGCATTGATGTTCAGCAAAAAACATCACAAATTTTTAAGGGTGAGACAAAGCGTGTATGGTTCCTCAAAGATTTTGGAAATGGGTTGTCAAGCCTTCCAAAGTTTCGGCACGTGCAGCGGTCTGAAGTTTTTTTTTTAATTCTTGGTTTTTTTGCTTGAATTGTAATTTATTCAATTACTCCCGTGTAGACCTCTGTAGAAAATCAGTGTTGTGAGATGTTTTTACTTGACTTTTCACCTCCTGATCACCGGAGTGAACTGCGTAAGCTCTGAAGCATTTTTAGAAAGCTCATGATTTCGAATATCACAGCGAGCTTTTTCGTCTGAACTTCCTTATCACGAGTTATGTTTTACCGAAGGCACCGCTCCGCTGCTTGTGATAATCGAATTCGGAAGCTCACTAGAGATCACCCAGATTTTAGTTCTCTTAGCCACACACTTTTACCATTTTTCTTGGCGTGCCGGAAGAGGTGACCCATGTCTGCCCACAAGTAATAAAAGTTCCTCTTAATACGGGCCTTCCAGCTACAATGAAAAAGAATCTTGTTTCTTTTCTTAGAAGAAACGACGATAAATCGAATTCGTGGCGTGAGTGCGCAGTGTGGGCACGCCGTCTCTTAGGTGTGAATTGCCCACGGAGAGGCGATGCAAGCCAGCCATTCGCACCATTCGTATTTAAAGGCATCGTTCGCGCTGAAAATCAATTTCCATTTTTTAGGCTCAATTTCATGATTGAGCCCGGTAGACCACACAGGTAAACTTTGGCGCGTCAAAATTGTTGGGCAATGAGGTTGGAATGCGTCAAAGATGAAGATCCGCCACCAATTCTCACCAGTCATCTAGCACTTTTTCCTAGAATGTTGGTGCTACCGTAGGACAACATGAAAAATAGTTTCGGCACGAACTCCACAAGCAGAAAAACTACGAAAATGACAGTGACGAGGCCTCCAAAATCAGAAAAACTTCAGAAAGGATTTTGGCGCGAAATTCAAATTCGTATTTACAATGTGTTCCGATCAGGGGTGTGCGGCAAAGGAATTTAAAAATTCGGCAAACGGCAACGGCAACGGCAAACCCCAAAAATGACCGGCAAACGGCAAGACGGCAAACGGCAAAATCTGTATTGTGCGACAATACACCAACACTTGCTTAGTCATGTCGTATTCCATGCTATATCTGCCAGTTACTATGTGCCTGGCGTTTCAATAGCCTCTAAAGGAGAAAAATACCATACATCAAAAGTTACTTGAAGTCTCGGAGTCACTATCAAGGTCAACAAGGTTGTGAGCTTTGGATAATTCTGTTAATTCTTCCCCACTAATTGAAGCTCCCGTTGAAATCAATGCTAGAGATCCAAAAGATGGGCGTCTTTTCGAGCAGTGCAAGGTGTGATAGACCTTCAGATGATTCTTTCTGAATTAGACTCGCGGCCAGCGCGATCCAGCCTAGTCGATTCGGGGACGATCAGAAAACCGTAAGCAAGCTTGGTGCGATGGGTTTGCTAGCCAATCCAAAGACTGTGGCCGATACCGGTACGACATTCAGGTGAGAATACGCGATGATTGGTGCATTGATGGCGACTGACAATACACACCGCGATCAGCAGCGCGCGGCTTAGGTTATGACCGGAGTCACTCACAATTTTGTTAGTAGCAAGTAGTAGGCTCAAGTTTCTCAATTTCGCTTTCTTCAAACTACGTATGAATGCTTTGCCTTGTGATGCTACAGGAGTGGAGTAAAACTAGTCTAGTTGAATGCAGTGCTCACGATAGAAACAGCCTTCGAATTTCCACCGGAAATATAGAGCTTCGAGGGGCATGCTGATCGAAAACACAGATTGAGAGGCACCTAAAGACTGTTCGACTGGTACATGCGACGGATGGCCGCTGTGCTCACATCGTCACTGGAGCTCCGCGTGCAGTACGTTTAGTCAACCGGACTGCTCTTGGGCGCGTCCCTTTCTGTGTGTATTCGGCCTACAAGCCGGCATGAGGCCAACTACAACAACAATGTCGGCTAGAAACAAGCAATAATTTGCTCTATGAGGTCCGAAAAATTGCATGTGATGTGCCCGCCCCACCCACTTTCCCTGCGGTGACCGAGGAGGTGGGTGGGGCGAGCACACCACATTCAAGTTTCAGGGCCGTATAATTTTATTGGTTGTTCGTTTCAAGTTGGTTTTCGACACTATTGTTGCAATGGGCCTCAGACCCTTCGATTTCTGGCGTAAAGTTGAATGCGGTTTTAATCATTGCCTTGAAGAATTTTTCATTTTCTCATCTTCATAGCATTTCTTAACAAACTCAGCTCTGTCACAGAGTAAACCCTTCATTCCAGCTAATGATCTCGGAGCCGATATAATTATTGAACACTGCTTTTGCTGACCGCTGTGAAGATTGCTCAATTTTAAAAAAGCCGGACAAAGAATTTGCAGAATTGATCAACTTCCTGTCCCAATTATTACCATCAGCCCACCAACCGTAGATAAGCGGACCGATTTACATGAGTTCTGAACTGGTTCATATGTCTAAAGAAAACTGCTTTCACGCTAAAACTTTGACATCACTTGGTTGTAGTATTCGGTATGTTTCTGAAAAAGGTTTTTTTTAATTATGGCATTTTTGAGGGATTAAGAATTTGATGATTAAAAAACACGTTCGGAGGCAACCTAGAACTCGAAGGAACTCCTCTGATTACCCAGTGAATATGTTTTCATCAGTTACAGATTGAATGGGTACAATTATACATTACATGGGATGGAACCACCTAAATAAATTATTTGTAGCAGCTTCAAATCGCTGACCGAAACAGAAGCTGCGGTAAGGGCAAATCCTGTTTTTTAAACGTATTTTTGCCGAAATTTTGCCATTTTAGACGAAAATTTCGGCAAACGGCAACGGCAAACCCCAAAAATGGCCGGCAAACGGCAAACGGCAATTGCCGCACACCCCTGGTTCCGATTGAGTTTTCCTTACAAATAAAGGTTTTTCATGGGCTTCTTATAATAATAATAATTCATTACGACCATAGAAGACAGTCGTGAGAAAAAAGAAAACCAAAAAAAACACAACGCGATTACACACTAAATCAAGCAACAACACTTAATCCAAAAAAACGTTCCTAGCAAACCTCTTGAATGATCCAAAATTGATGAGGGAAGGAATGATAGAACTTTTCAATGCTACATATTTCGAGCCAGCCCTGACAGTGAAAGAATGAGCTCTCGTATTGGATTTCGGCCTAGGATACCATATTTTGAACTGAATTCCTCTTGTTCTTGAGGGTACGAGCTTATAGAACTTTGAAGTGTTGATTTTGATTTTACCAGACAACATTTTGAAAACATAACAAACATCTGTTACCGCCCTACGTGAAGACAGAGAACTCAAACCAAGAAATTTGTTCCTGATTTTAGACCCTGGTACGCCGGTGTAAAAAAAGCCATTGTACCGCAAAATTAGTTTTCTAGTATAATTATTCTGCACTCTTTCAATCATCAGTATATCTTTTTTCTTGTGAGGGGAAAATACTGCTGTGCCACTTTCTACTATTGGTCTAACATAGGTTTTGTAAGCCCTGAGTAGCACTTCCTTATTCTTGGTAGAAAGTCCTTTGAATATCTGGTACGTTTTCGTAATCCCCTTTCTACATATTTGTCTATAATGATCCGTAAAGTCCAATTTCCTATCATAGCTAAAGCCTAAATCTGTGACCTTACTCACTTTCTCAATTGGAATCCCCTTCAACGTATAATCAGAAGAGATACTCGATTTTCCGATCCTCATAAATTTAGTCTTTTCTGGACCTAAGGGTAGTTGCCACGTAATGGACCAATCGTGAACGAAATTGATACCCTGTTGAATTCTAGGTCGATTTTCATCGCTGAGTTCGCAATAGATCTTGAGATCATCAGCAAACTGCTTACATACCACTGATGAATTATCGAAAATGGTCGGAAGATCAGCTGTATAGAGATTAAAAAGCAACGGAGAAAGTACACCTCCCTGAGGAACACCACTCGTAACTGACCTAACAGTAGACAGCTCATTATTCACCTTCACCTGAAACGTTCTGTTCGAAAGATAGTCGATCAACCAACTTTGCAGAAGTGAATGAAGACCGATTTTGCTAATCTTGTATAAGAGTTTCTGATGACTTACCCTATCGAATGCTTTCGAAAAATCGAAGTAGATGACATCGCAACTTTTCTGCTCATCTAGTAACTCTGTCCAGTCATTTAAGCACTCAATTAAGTTTGTCTCCACTGATTTCCCCGCCATGAAACCATGTTGTGCAATAGGAATGATGCAGTTTACTTGAAATGCTCGATTATGATTTTCTTCATCATTTTCTCAAAAACTCTGCAAAAAGAATGACGTCACGCTGACAGGTCTATAATTATTTGGGTCCCTTGCTGGTTCCTTTTTCAGGAGAGGTGTGACGTAAGAATGCTTCCATCTTGCAGGAACTTGGGAAAACATCAATGACTGGTTACAGATATAAGTAAATGGCTTGGCAATCACATGAGCAACATTTCTTAGGAAAATCAAGGGAATGTGGTCAGGAGTTACTGCATAAGAAGCTTTCCAATTGTTAATGACATCGAAAACATCCTTCTCATTAAACCAGGGACACGAAATCATAGGATTTTCCACATGAACCTCAAAGGCAGGTAGCCTTCCGTCATCGCAGGAGTAAACTGACTGAAATTCGTCTGCAAGTAGATTTGCTTTGTCAAGATTAGTCAGAGCTCTCCGATCTCCTTTCTTAAGAGCACCAACGAAAGTTTTACATTTAAGCTTGCTATTCACAAACCGATAAAAACTTTGTTTTTGGCCTGAATCAATAACATGTTTTTCTAAGTTACTATTATACTTCTCCAGCTTTTTAGTGAAACGTTCCGAAAAATCTTTAAATGACTTCCAGTCTGAAGGAGAGTTAGACTCGTATGCGGTGCGAAACAGGCAGGAGCGATGATCAAACATATTCTGCAGGTATCCAGGCAAGGAAGACCGTGTTGCCACCACCTTGCCCCAAGGAATAAATAAGTCAATTACGTGATGTAAAATGTTCAAGAACATCTCGAATTTACTGTCTACTGAATCGTTCATCTCAAGGGATTCTGTCCACAAAACTGTACCCAAATAATTACAAATCTCGACATAATTTCCCTTGGAGTAAAGCCTCTTATACGTCAATGGCGGTTCATCAAACGGTATCATAACTTTGAATGATATGCTGGTATGATCACTGCTCCCTACCGGAGGCAATATCTGCAGATCCAATACCAAATTGTGGTCAACTCCTAACACGAGATCGAGCAAATTAGCTCCTCTAGTGGGACTTTTTACAAATTGGATGAAACCATGACAGCGCACAAAATCTAGAAAGGTCGAATGCGAAGACCTGACGTTGTCCCAATCTATTTCGGGCATATTGAAATCACCGGTAATAAGAACTTCCTTATCACAAGCCGAGAGATCACCCAGAGCTTTGATAAGCTGTTCGTTAGCAAAGGAAGTGCAGCACGGAGCTCGATAAACAGCTAAAATTCTTAGCGAGCACGTGGCACTGAAAACATCAACAGCAAGAATTTCGTATCCTTTTTCGACACTTTCTGAAAAAAATTTGTCATACGAGAGCTCTTTTTTCAGCAGGATTGCCACACCTCCTCTTTTTTGAACCTATCACACCGAATTGTGACATAATCAGAACTAAGAATGCCGAGTAAAGAAGCGATGGAATGCTTTTGCTTCAGCCAAGTCTCAGTAAAAATATAAATACCATAATTTTTTCCCAGCATATGCTCAATATACTTGGCATTCTTAGGAATTGACCTAACATTTGAATAGAAGCAAGAAATGAATGAGCCAATACACCGAGGAGTTCTTACAAGTTTAAATGACTACTGAAAGAGGGCGAGAGCGAAGCAACATTGACACTCGGCGTAACGGTTGGGGTTTCTCTCCCGATTTTGTGAGGTTAGAACCACATCCGCGAAACCCGTGACCCTGCTATTTCCCACCGCTCTTGTTGCTTTCTTCGCTCTAACTCGCTTTTGCTGAGTGATTCCCTTAGGAATACACCTTTAACCGAGTAAGACCGAAGACTGCTAGCTCGTCGTAACGCTGATTTCTGGAAAAAAGTGGAAGGCATCACAACCTTGAGCAAACGATTTCCGCCCGAAATGGGCTTACCTAGCCTAAACACCGAGACAGGAAATGCACCAACATTTAAAAATGACAGAATTTCCATCACAGAATCAAAATCATCATTCAAACTTTCCAACAAATCAGGAGAATGAGACTCGGGAATACCACTCAAAACAAAAGATCGAAGACGTTCACACTCGTGAAATTGATCAGCATCATGCGAAGGAGGATGATTACTAGGAGCAAAATCATTCTTCACAGCGATTTGTTTGGAATTCGCCAACTGATTCTCTAAGTCAACAATCTTCTCATGTAAAAACGAATTCTCTTGCCGTAATTCCGGAATACACGCATTTTTCTGCACGCAGCCCCTTGTTCTCGTCCATACCCGCACCAAGTTCATTCGTAATTTCCACAATCACATTCTTCAAGCACTGAGGAACCTTCTTCGCATTCATCAACGCATCAATGGCATTCTTCAACTTGTCCGCCTGCTGGCGATCCCCATCCGTACCTTCAATTGAAGAGGCAACAGCACCAGTGTCCATGATTATCGATTGACAAAAGCAAGAGACACCGACGACGAAAGGAGGACTCCTGGCAGAATCGAATAAAATTACCTTTCAGAGTGGCAATTGGACGGAATAATTAGAAGAAGTTTTCCCCTGCCTCTAGGGAAATCGCTTGATATGGAGTAGTGGAATAAGGGGTTGAACGGACGAACCAAATCGAGACGAGGGCGAAACACAGCCGGTCGAGGCGCGTGCAGGGTGTTCTCATAAAATGGGCTCAAACTTGGGTAATTAAACCTTCTTCGACAGTTCCGTTCACTAGAGAGGCCAAGCTAAACAAAAACATGGAAAAATAATATACGGTTTTCTGCGCGTACGATGCCTTTAAGAAATTATTGGCTGCGTGCCACGAAGCGATCGCTTGCGCTGTTCGGCCCAGGTCGTGGCTGTCGCTATAATACGTACGATACACTATATACAATTTTTTTTCGCGTTGCGACTGTACGCTGAAAAAGCGAACTTGTGAAAAAAAGATTATTTCCATGACAGAAGGGATTTTTTTGCTATACGATTCGTTTTTCATTTGCGGAATTCGAGTCGGTGTAGCAGTAAAACGCTGGAATACCATTTGAGTGACAATGTTCGGGTGACTCCTTTCGCGGTCTATCAAAAGTGTTCCTAAGGACCTGCTTTGTTTTTCATTTGAACACTTAGTAACAGTTTTGGCAGGTCTCTAGGTATTCTTTTTCTCAGAAGCTGAGGTTTCCTCTCTCTTTTAGACTGACGGGTATCTCGTTTCAGAACCGAGCCGCCTAAGTCTGCCTTCTTCACGCCAATATGTCGGCGTAGATCGTGAATCACGGGAAACCACATGCGAGTCGTTCACCTCAGGAGGTCCGAAGAATCGCTTGATAGTCATCAATCATATTCATGAATATCGTGAGCTGAAGATCAATGTGTTTAGACAGCAGCGAACAAAACAACTCCTCGGCCTCAGCTGGAACTCTACTGGATGATGAGGAGGCTTCCGACAGGTGACAAGCAGTTTTTTTAACGATCTTTCGGGGAAGTAATCCTGCTTACATCGTAAACCCAAGGAGTTTTCAAAGGACCGAGAATGCTCCATTACGAACTAGTGGCTCAAAATAACACTTATTTTTAGGGTAGAATAGAAGACACCGAAACTTTTAGATTTGTAGTAAAGAAAAAGAAACTGCTCAAAACATAATACTTTTCTAAATTTATTTCGAGTGTAGGCCAAACCATTATGTTTGTCTTCCCAAGAGTGTGGAGCACATCCATCTGCCTGAGTTTACACATAAGTTTTTTTTCGACGTCGCTGCTTTGTTGTTTTTGTCAGGCTTTTAGTTTATCCAAGGGTTATTCTTGGTGTATTTTCTAGGGATTGATTTTTGATGCCTCTATAAACGTATGCTTGTGAAACATAACGTTTTTTTTGTTTCAGATTATCCAACCTGCTGTTATTTAGACAGCCGCCACCGAGTTCCATTTCTATGGATTCGTTTATGCTCAAAAATCCTTCTAACCTGACAGCGATACGCGAGAGTATCAATTTGGAGCTCCAAAGTCTCGACACTGGTATATTCTTCATGTTATGATGTATTTAGTTAGTTCTACGTATAGTTTGTCGCCACGCTTTGTCGTGGTTGATGGCAAATGTTCCTCTCCCGAAGGGAATAGTTCTAATCGCAGCGTCGCCACGAGAAGATCCTTCTTATACTTCCCGTCGTTACTGTCGAATCGCGCTATTGAGCATTACAAATGCTCAATAGCGGGACTACGATGTGGCCGTCTTGTCGTTCGGTTGCTGTCCAAAGCGTAGTGGAGATACGTTGATCCATAATGACGCTATGGCCGATTTAATACTTTCCGCTACCAGCCACAGCGACAGAACATAGCAGGCATACAGATTTTTGGTCAATACTGATGGTAAACATGGCGACGCGTTGCTCATGTCTGGAGGTATGATCCCGGCCTAAGGCGAGTTCGGTCGCCGCGCGACGCGACGCGATGATAATCATGAGCATCGATTGAGATCGCGTCGCTCGTCGATCTGTATTTAAAACCGGACATTGCGTCGCACAGCGATCGCGTTCTGAAAGAGCCCTAAACGGCTTGCGCGGCGATGATCGGTGTGCCATATTAGTGATGTACAAGAGACAATGTCGTGCTCGGTAGTTGCCATGCTTTATATGACGCTTGCACTTATTCTTCACGCGCAGCGTTTTCTGCTGAGATGGTGTTAGCGAGGAATCGCGGCCGCGGAATGTATGAAGGGGCTAATTGCTGATATACTTCGGTGACATCGTCGCTGGAAAATTGCTCGCCGACAGAGCTGTCGCAGCTCCTTGTGCAGACATCATGCAGCTTTCTCAGTATTTGATTAAGAAATGTAACACACATCGACCACGCATAGGCGCGAATGGCACACACATCCCTGACAAGTTGAAGAGATGAAGCAAACCTGTTGCCTCAATTAAGCTGCAGTATGTGCGAGTTTATACTTGTTTGCGACACGACGTAGTAACTATCATTTTTACCAACATAAAATCGAGCGTGTGAGTCTTCGGGTGCAAAAGCGCCAAGTGTTAGGCGAAAGCGGAGAGAAGAAGAGGGCCATAACTGGATGGCAGTGACGCTGTTGGCTGTCGTATTCCTTCGCAGTTGATAGAAAGAAAGGTGGGATGTTGATTGAATTCACAGCGCGGGTGCGGTAAGTGAGCAGTTCGGCTTGCACACGTGACGCGCGCGACGGAAAACCACTGCGTTCACGTCTTCGTTGAGGCTCGTTAACCGAGCGCCAATTAGATTTTTTAGGGGCCCACGTTTAACGTGCTCCGACGGCAAAGTTGACCGCAGCGGCTTTCCGTCGCTTGCGTCACGTGTTCCAGCTGAGCTGCTTCTTTGCCCCACCCGCGCTGTGAATTCGATCAACATCCCAAGAAAGATCATGAGCGCAAGGGATGGGTTCGGTCGTGTTAGAGACGCCGAGATACGCTCCGATCGCTGTAGTGGGTGCCGTCCAATAGCGATCCTTCACCCTTCCTCGCCATTTTGCCCGCATCTTTCAGGTGTGCGCGAATTGAAAATGTATAAAATGCGCTAACAGGTCATTTGCGCGCCTATTCGCTTGTGCCATACAGAATAGTCGTTTTTGCGCGCTTGTATGCGCGGACACCTTTCTAGCTTCTGCGCTGATTGAACCCAGAGAATTTTTCGCCTGACTGTGCGCAGGCGTAGTGCTTCTTTCGGACACATTCATGTGCATACAATACCGCCGCTATCCAAGGAAAAAAATGAGCAGAATGAGCAAAGTGGGCAACTAAAGCGTCTTTCGACCACAACTCGCCTCAAAGTGCTCCGTTTTCAATTTTGAAAACGCCAAAATGTACAGCATGTCCTGGTCTAGTCGATCGTGTAAGAATATTTTACAAAATTTGAGAGCAACATTATTTTTCAAGGCGGAATACATTTTCATTTTGACTATGCTTGAGAACGCGTACGGTTGTTTCTGACCGAATGGGCTCGTTATCTTGTGATAACATTATCAAATTCATAACTAACTCCATCTTAAAAAAGGCGTTTTTAGAAGTGAATTCTAATTTTGTTTCATATAGTTAGATAGATTGTGGCACGGTGAACATTTTGGTCCTCTCGAAATTGAAAACGGAGCACTTTGAGGCGTTTTGTGGTCGAAAGAGGCTTTAGATGCCCACTTTGCCCATTTCGCCCATTTTTTCCCTTGGATAGCGGCGGTATTGTACCTAAAAGATGATAGTGCTTTTTCACCAACGAGTATTGAGTATAAGCGTCAATAGCCTGTGTGCGCGTTTCGCGATAACAGGCACGCACACATTTTCAGTCTTGTGTTCTGGCTCAGGGCAGTACTATAGTTGTGTTCAACCAGCGCTTGCGAACGCTCCTCTTTTACGATTTGTTCTACACTTTGTACGCGCCGCAACCTTTCCACACCTAAGGGGTCGTTTATTCTCCTGCCGCCGAGCGGCGCGGCACAGTGCATTTCTGTAATATCGATCACGCAGCTCGGCACAATCAATGTTGTAGGATTGAACTTCGCCGCGCCGCTCGGCGGCGGAAGTATGAACGACCCCTAAGTAATGGACACATTCGCTGCTATTCAACAGTAAGAGAATGTTTCCAGGTCTTCCTCAACTGGACTTCGCGAAACTAGAGGAACAACTCAAGAATGCTGCTCGAGAGCGTGAAGAGCAAGACCGAAAATTACTGGGCGAGGAGGTTAGTGAAATTTGTGCGTTGGAAGCTTCCAATTTTTGTGGCATGATTTCATTACCAAATCAGTCAGCAAGGTGGAAAGGGATTTCTCATGTGACAGAAAGTTAAGGGAAACATATAAAAGGAATTATCCGCGAAAGAAATTTCTATAATTATCAGAGCAAAGGTGGAGAATGTGCATATCTGAAAATGTAAAGAAGTGAGGTTTGTTTTTTATAGCGATTGAGTAGTACTAGACTGAAAAAAGTAAGAAATCAAATTCATTTTGATATCTAAAGGAGCTGTTGATTTGATGTAAAAAAAGATATAGCTATGTGTGTATGTTTCAAGTTATTTGATTTCAGTTGAAGTTATTGACTATAACGTTGTGATCACGGGAAACACATTCATAAAATGCAAGCCTAATGAATGTTAGAGATATACTACATATTCTCTTCTCTTATTTGTGCAGGTTAAAATCGGTTTGTTTCTCACGTAGAGCAGGAAGAGCTGGTGTGACGGAAGAGATGGGCTTGACCTTATCACCGTAGCCCAAAAAGTCGCCGTCTCTCTTTGCTTAAATCGGAGTCGCCCCCGCGTATCGAGTTACAAAACGCTGACTGAAGCACTACTGAGGACATGAAATGCGATCACATGCAATTATCACGAAATTTCGGTGACATCAGATGATTGCTTGACCCTTGAAAAAGCACACAGAAAAGCTCTTGTTGAACTGGATCAAATTTCACCTTGGGGAAATTGCTTATTTGCTGTTCAATTACTATGGTTCAGTGCGCCTTCGGGAGTGATGGGGGGGCACCAAGCAAATATCATTTTAGTGGCATCGTACACGCGACAAAACGTGCCTTATTTTTCATGATTTTGAGCAGGCAAACCCTTGAGGTACAACATAGTGGCGGAAAAACCCCACAGAACCTTCAGTTTTCGAGAAAATGTTCCGGACCATTCTTTTGCCGCCCCTCCTCAGGCGATTCTCGGCCCCGAGCCGCACCAAATAGGAATCGGAGCCGTCTGACAGTTCGGCTCGTTCTCCCAATCTCCCGGCTACTGCTGGCTACTGCTGTTCGGGCCAACCGGAATAGCCCGAACAGTAACAGCAGTGGCCCGGAAAGCAACAGCAGTGGCCCGGACAGCAACAGGAGCCGACTCGCAGATTGGAAAAAAGAGCCGAACTGTCAGGCAGCTCGGGGCCGATAATCGCCTGAGTCTGTCGTTTTCGGTGTGTTTGCGCAATACGTCAGAAGTTTTTTATAATTCTCTGAAGTGATTTTGTGCTTCAAACTTCTTATGTAAGTGGAGTTCTTTTGTCTGTCTCATATCAAAAGTTACCTAAAAATAACAAATTTCCCCTGTGCAAGTCAGGTATTCGGAAGTTAGGTTTTTCGAAAAAAGAGTTTGCAACATCGTTTGGTCGTTTGCGTCTGGTATGGCGCTTCTGTTCCTCGTGCTAGATGGCTGCTAACCATTCCAGAAGCGGTCTTATCGCGCACTCATCGGCGTTTTTTGAGAAGTGGATAAGTTGACGTGAGGAAAGTTATCTGATGGGGTCACAACAAGGATTGAAAAGGTACAAAACACCAAATATGGATGGAATTTCAAAACTTGGTTTGTGTAGCGCACCAGGTATAGTCGGCATGGATCCTAGTGATATTTTGCGTTCCCCATCGAAGGTTGGCGCAAACTCAGTGCACCTATGTTATAGCATATGGGGCTGAGTTTGCACCAACCTCGAATAAGGACCGCAAAGTATCACTAGGATCCATGCCGACTGTACAGTAACACAAATCGTGGTATTCAACGATGCCTTCAATAGCTAATTCGGTAGCTTTAATGCAACGAAACAAATTAACATTCATAAGAAAAAATTGTTCGCATCTACTTTCATTACAGCGATTTTCTCTTATTTCCCCAATTACTAACCTATTTTTTGGCTTTCAAAATATTCTTTATGGCAGTTGATTTTCGTTTCCAAACAAGCTTCGGTTGTCCTGGCTTTCGAAAGATTACTTTTGTCACGTTTGCGAATTTTTTTACCATTCAACTTCACAGCTTTTTGACGCGTTTTCGGCTTCCCACATGTTCACCTTTCGTTTTCGTCAATTTGATTCCGTTTGCGTGAAGAGGTTCACTTTCCGGTTTTGAGTAGTTTTTTTTTTCACCCGAATGCTTCAACAACGGTGCTGTGGGATTCCAACAGGTATGTAAATATCAATGAAAACATGCGATTCGCGTGGGTTTTGGCATTTAGACTCGTCATCGAATTTCATGCTGAAGCACTATGCGCGTGTGAAAATGAAGCGAATTTCCTTATGCAACGCTTGCCGCCTAGTCAAAACACGTGCCTAATTTCTCATTTATGTGAAGGTTGTGGGAGAAGGACAGCGATTCATAAAATAATTCTTTCTCTAAAGAATTTGAAATTCAGATTTAAATGCAGAGTAGTGGTAGCGCTGGAGGGAGACGATATTCCCGTCAGTTGGTTGCAGAGGTGTTGTGTTTGTGGCTGCCGTTGTGCAAACACCTGTAATCCTAACAGTACGTCGGAACTGACCGAGAACTGTTGTAGTGAGGAACGGTGGGGAAGAATCTGTCAGAAAAGGTATGGAATCCAGAATTTTCTTCTTATCGAGAACTGGTAGAAAGAGTGTGTAGAGGTTTTCCCAGACACCAAGCTGAAATTTTTTACGTCTTCAGAACGCAAAATTTTATTCGACGTCTGGCTTGTTAATATTTTGACATTGGTATTTCGCTTTTAGTTTTGAATGAGTAACGCTCTTAGAAAGGGACGAACGAACCATGATTTTTTATTCCGCCGCTCTGTGTATCGATTTTCCTG
Source organism: Aplectana chamaeleonis (assembly GCA_029168955.1). Classification (NCBI taxonomy): domain Eukaryota; kingdom Metazoa; phylum Nematoda; class Chromadorea; order Rhabditida; family Cosmocercidae; genus Aplectana; species Aplectana chamaeleonis. Next base: position 5,744,476 of record JAPDOI010000004.1, on the reverse strand, counting down.
AGAGGGAATCACATACAGTCGGCACGGATAGCACAGATGCTTTTAGTTCCTCGTTGGCGCAAACTCGGTTCATAAATGGTATAACACGTGTGCACCGTGTTCGGGCCATCGTAGGATAAGGAACAAGATCTATCAATTGATCCGTACCAACTGTGTTCAGCATGGAAGGGGCCTAACACGCGTCCTCCATTCTTCAGGAATTGTTGGAACCTGAAAATGTTTCAAATATTCGGCTTACATATTCTTATAAATGGTCTCCTGAATGTTCGTCCGTCATTGTGACGGCGGCGTTTTGGTTGGAAATGAGCCTCGCGAGGCAAGCCGAATCCGAAACAGGGATGAGCGAGAATTTTTGAAAATCGGCAGTCGACTTCCGGTGTCGGATCGTACGCGTGCGTGTGCGCTCATACCCAGTAGTTTTTAGACACCTTGCATGCTAGTCCGCTCTTGCACGCTGATTGCTTCGGCATGCTTGTTTCTTTGTTTAAGATAATCGCACGCAACCTTGATTCTTAGGAGAAAACTCCTCAGAGTGCGCGCAAGCTTCTTCGACGTTGCGAGCGATAAGTTTCAAAAAAACTAGCGCGCTTGAACGTTTCACTTAGAAAACATAGTTGCACGCAACCTCTAACATTGTCGCGCAAGCTGTTCGAAAACTTCTCAGTACCTGTCTCTCCATGTCCGCTACACACTCTAGCTGTCCTTCCCGTGGCTCCACCTCCTCCGCAGTAGATCGAAAAAACTTGGTGTTAATTATAGTGCATAGTACAATACGCGTAACTCCGATTTTTCTTAATCAAATCGAAACTCATCCATGATGGAATTAGGGATTGCTGAGTAGTCAACTTTCCAATACGCTAGGAAATCATTTTTCCGTCAACACGAGAATACGAGCATTTGAAAACGAAGAGTATGCTGCGTGACATTCAACTAGGACGCAACGTGGCTTGAAGGAAAAATGGCAGCGGAATACCGAAAGGATTGATTGAATGGCCTCGAGCACAATATCTGAGTGCGGCTTTGTTATTGAATGACGCTCACGAAACACATTTTCTCAAGCTGGGGTTCTATGGTGTAATGCTGGCTTTAGGCCTCTTTAAGAGTTCGATCGCCGCTCGACGCGATGGGATAATAAACATGAACATCGATCGAGATCGGGTCGCACGTCGGTCTGTATTCAATACATGGCATCGCGTCGCACAGCGATCGAACTCTGAAAGAGGCCTTACAGAGTGAGCGGCTGGGAGAAAATCAGCACGTTCCTAATACTGCATTGCACCATGCCAAAACGCTCCAGAAAGGAGTATGTTCAGATGGACTGACCAAAATATCTTTACATTTTTTTGGCCGAAAAGAATCATAGTACAGTTGCTCTGCTCCAAGTCCCGAGAAAGTGTTAATATTACCCTTCTGCTCCCAGGACTTGTTTGCGTAAAGAGTGCTTCTCTCTGTTACTGCTACTAACTTACATGCTTATTGAAAAAAAAATTCATTCCGTGGGAGACGTGTCCTTCTACTTTCGCAGTTGGAAGTCCTCCGCCGCTTGCCAGAGGGAAGAAGCCTTTATCTCAATATTATTCGACCCAGAAGTCTTCCGGTATGTCAAGACTGAATGTGAGCAGATACCTTTTTATGTAGCCTCGAAATTACCGCGATTTGAGTAGAAATCGAAGTTTTATGATTTAGAACATGACATATTAAAACGAATTTGTTCCTCATTACTTTAGTCCATGACAGAAGAAAAATGTTGAAAATAGTCAGCTGTGGTTATTATTGACTGGGAAGTTTTCGTAGTTGTGCATGAAGATCTTCGGACGAAATTCATGAAGGAGAATCATCAGAATCCCGTCGTCATGCCTTTAGGGCTATGACGAGAGTGGAAAATCGCTTGGAATCGGTAAAACTCTTAGTGAACGGCTGTAACCCAATTCTTACTTCGATTCAGGATCGAGCAAAAACAGATTTGATGGCTCTGAGGAGGACACTCTGTAATCGAAATGAGGAGATGTATGGTTTTAGGCTGAGAGAAAAGATCTTCTGTTGTAAGCACGCTCACGTACTGTGCTATACTGGGGTTCGGAGCTTGTCGCTGCCCTGTCGCTCTAGTGAATTGAAGGCAGTGCAGGCCAAGGCCGCGGCAGCCGATCGTGATTCGCGATCGAAAACTCGTGTGCCGCCGGTGTCGCGAAAATCGAACGGGCCGCCGCGATTTGTCGCGCCCCGTCTACTTGCTAGACTAGATTTTGCGAAAGCACTATACAAAATTGACCTATTCTGACTTGTTACCTTCATTGTATACCAGTGAGTAATGATGCTTCCTGAAGCCTTGTAGGAATTGTATGTGTGTATGTGTGTGTCTGAAGACGTCGTCTTGGTTGCGTCTAGACTCAATTTGCTGGCGATGTCTATGCGCCTCGGTGAACAGCTGATTTCGGCAGGCAAATCGTATTTGCAAGTGCGTTGCGGCCCAGGGATGTCGGCGGGTGGCCTGGCCGGGCTTGGTTGGCTATGAAGCCAGCCAGCATCTCGCTTGTTGTCAATGACAAACAGGCGAGAAAGCGTGAAGGATTGTGACGAGAAGAAGCTGTAAATAGGAATTAGGTGGGGAGGGGGGTGAATGTGAACGATGACATATTTTCCCATTTCGCACGATATTTTCCCGAATTTTTTCTCGGTCGGCATGCGTCATTCCTGATTCGTAGTGTGTATTCCGATTGTCCGATTTATACGATTCCTGTCTGGTACACTTGTTGTAGTCTCTCATGGCAAAATTATATAGTTGAGACAGAAAATGTGATTTTGTTTCCTGTAAAAGCATCTGCACGATTTTCGTACAAATTCGGAACCGTGTAACATCAACCAAGCCGGCTGTTGCAGAGCCAATGCCGTTTCAAATCGTGAAGTGATATTAACAGAAATTCCTTCGTCCGGTATGGATAGTTGAGAGATGAACAGATGTTTGATTTCGAGTTCACAGATGATAAACAAACACTTACTTCCCCGAAAACAGCCGGATACGTGGATAAAAACAGTCAATAATGAAAAAGAAGTGTATGTTAGAGGCGCATATAGCCAATTGGCAGGAGGCGCCGCCTTCGCTAAACACGGTCAGGTTCAAAAATGCGCACCGTTGAAAGAGCCAGTCATCAGGGTGAGCAGGACCGCGATTCGGTGCAACGGGGGTCGTACAAATTAAAAAAAAGAAAATTCGAGGGGAGAGGGGCTCGTAAAGATTTCGGAAAAAAGGTAATCTTCCCTTAACCACTTGGTAAGCTAAAATGAGGTACAGTTTACCGTTACGTTGAAATGCTATGGTGCGGCTGCGATCGACACACAGAAACTGCGGTGGAAAACCTTTCACTTTGCCAGATTTCGTCAGCGATCGACACCACAGCTGATTTACTGACTCTTTTAATATTGCGAATAGGGGCTTTTCTTGAGTCGTGAAGAAAATTGTTCGGGATGGGTTGTATTTTTTCAATATTCTACTTTCACATTGAAAAACTGGCGAACTCCTCTCATGCACTAAGAAAAGCCCCTATTCGTATTATTAACAGAGCCAGAAACAAATAAGAAAGCAGAAAGAAGCTCAAAAAAAAAGAAAAACAGAAAATCTGTAACTCACCTAGAAAATCAGCTGTGCTGCCGTTAGATGGCTAAATCTGGCAAAGTGCCAGCTTTCCCACTGTAGTTTTAGTGTGTCGACCGCAACCGCACCATAGCATTTTAAGATTGCTGTAAAATGTAGTAATAGTCGACCGGGGTTATTCGGTGAGCCGAATACAAGCTTGATGTCTATTTTTCGAGAAGAAAGGGAGGATCGTTAAATGTTTTCCGAATTTTTTTCCAAATTCTGGTCAACAGGGGGTTAGCTTCTCCGAAAATTGGCGCAACTGCCTGCTCAACCCTGCCTGTCATCCAGGAAAATGAAGAAGAAGTTTATTGCTAGGGAATGGAAAATACATCCTGCCGGCAAACATATAAGCTTAAATGGACCGTGAGTCGGAAAATGGAGACGGAGGAAAAGCGGAAAATTTTGAAATTGCATGATTGGTCACCAGCTCGTTCGGTTTTTGATTTGTTTCAAGGACTTTCCAACGAAACGCTTGAGACGGCGAACGGAAATGGGTATGCGCAGCGTCTTGTTGCGATTTTCCCACTTTTTTTCCCATTTGTCGACTTGTCAGAAGAAGTAAACCACGAGAAAACGACCAGAAGGAAAGGAATGAGTTTTCTCGACAGTTCTTGGTGGGACTTACATAAGATGACCGTTGATTTACTTAGAAGTTTCAAAAATCGGAAAATACACTAACTATAAGCATCCTGATATTTCCATGCAGTGTGATCCCGATTGGATCGGCAAATTTAATGACTCGTCTGAAAGGATAACAAGTCTGAATTGAGGGTCATCTGACCCTAATCAGTGATGCATGCTCAATGCTCATTACATTAAAGAGCTTCCACGATTCTAAGTTGAAGTCGAATTTGTGGTGCATCACCATATGAAACAATAAGCACCGGGAGATTTATATCTCTATCCTTACATAATTTTTTTTCGAAAATGATGAAAGCGGCGAAGATTTTTTTTGAAAAAAAAAGAGAATACACGAAAAGCTATTTCCAGTTAGAACACTTACTCCGCTCTAAATTGGTCGAGAAACGCCTTTCCTAAAGAAATTTGTCCGAGTTCATGTACTTTCAATGCCGTTTTGAACCTATGTCTGTAGCTGCTGAAGGAATCTATAGACATGGTTATGGAGGCTTCCTCAGTTGGGCGCTAAGGTCAGGGTGAAACCACTACGAGTTTGAAGAATGAGCCTTGCCGAGAAATTGGCCAGGCACAGAAAATGCGACGAAAAGCTTTCGATAACCTAGCTTCTTCCTGAGAAGAAACACGCTTCAAGTATTTGAATGGATTTGAAAACGACGAGAATAACAGTGAGAATCTGCTCATGAAGACGAGGCTACGGTATTGTTGAATTCGTCCAACGGACGAAAGTGGGACATGCCCTTTGGAAAGGAAATTAAGCGAAATTACGCACATTAATGAGGATATTGCATTGTTTGACTCAGACGTTAAGACCAGATCTCGAAGCGGACGCAGAAATTCACTTGCTCCTAGACCTGTAGTTCGTATTGAAGAGTTAAATATAATACTTGCTAGGTTCGTCGACGCCTGGCCCTACAAGCTGACTCATGGAAGGGCGCCAGTCCTGCTGTCAGTACACGACCACATCGATCAAATCTGGCGCTTCGACTGCAGACAGCAATGAATTTACAGGTATGTAAATATAACCTGACTTTCGAAAACGTTCACCGAAAATCCGGTGAGATGTAAGTTGCCGCAGAGAAGGCGAGACCGCTGCACTCCAAGGCATAAATCTTTCATTGACGAAGATACCGCTTTTCTCCTGAAAACGCGGTTTACCTCCAACTAAACGTTGCTATGCACCCATCCTTGCTAGCTCTTGCAGTTACTTCGTATACTCTTTGAGAGTCTCTTTAGAACATTTGTGCATTTTTTCAACCAGAAATTCCTGCTCTTTCAGGTATGCTATATGAACGAGTTAGCAGAAAGTGCTTCTGAAAGTGAAGTATCCGAGTCTGATGACGAGTTCGTGATTCCGAAGTCGCGTTCCGTTCCGAATTTGGAAGGTCTGCTGTCAGGATGTTTCAGATCTTCGCATCGAATTCATTTTGGGAAAAGCTGAGCACTGATAGCAAGGGTTAAACTTCAATGATCTCTCAAAGGCACAGTCCAACCTCAATATTGTTTTTCTACCTCTTTTGAAAAGGGCCCACGCTGATTCCAATTTTGTCTCTGGAATTGCACAAGACCCCCTAGGAACGAAGCTACGGCCCCTCGAAATTTGAGCTACGGAATCATGGTGGACGAGCTGTCCGAGGCTTGTAACTTCCGTCATTTTCAACCGATGTATGCGAGCCGACCTGAACAAAGAGATAAGATGAGAATGGAGGGAAGAGCGGTGTCATTGGTCAGAAACCATCGCTCATCTCGCCACTGTTGAGCTCGAAAGATCGTAGAAGGGGCGTTCCAAAGTGGCTTCCTGATGTGGACGTCCCAGGTGGCTTCCTCCTATATCTAGTCTATTTGGAAAAACTGAGAGCTCGCTCTCAGCAGGTACTATATAGGGTGGGTCTACTTCACAATTGTGTGGAAATCTCAGATTTCGTTCGTGAGCTTGCTTGGACTGTGCCTTTAAAGACAGCGTCTGCTCAAAAAAACACGTTTGGTTTTTTCTCCTCATTACAATGTTTAAACTTCTTGTTTTTGAAGAATTTTTGACAATAGAAAGGCCAAAAGAAATAATCAAACTATGAAGTTAAGGGGGCTAAACCATTCCAGACTTCCAGTTTTCCGACATTTGTGTATTACCCAAGACACAGCAGACAGACGCGAAAGAAGGAAGCTGAATACTCCGGGGTTTTCGAACGAATTTTTTTCGAAATTTTAGCGTTTTGGGTGCCTTCTTGGCGATATATCACAACCTGGCAGACTTGTGAAATTTTGTAAAAAAATGAACTTGGTTTGTTTTTCCATTATTTGTCGAAGGTAGGCCACGAGGTGTTGTAATATAGCAAAGAGACCTTCTAAAACTCTCAAATTTGGGAGAAAAACTATAACAAGAACACCTGAGCGTTCAACTTTCGTGACTTGGTGTGTTTGGTGTACTACACAAACATAGGAATTTTGAGGGGTGGGAAATGGTTCTGCGCCTCAAACTTTTTAGGTGAGCTAACTCTTTCAATCTTTCTGTCACCAAAAATTCGTCAAAAGTAAGCAACTTTTAATGTTCATGTTTTACTGTGAGGATCTCTCGAGTTGAAGAAAATTCTGCTCTGGATCGTTTGCGAATGTTGCAGCGCTTCTGTTTCCCGTGCTAGATGACCAACCGAGGAACCGGTGTCCTGACCACGGAGCCGCTTCCACAAGGCTATAGTATTATGAATACGCAACCTTGAGGCCTCAAACTTTGCCAATAACCTCGACATGGTTAAAATATGGGATTGTGAAGAAAAACCAAATGTGGTTTTCCGCGCGGACGCTGCCCTCAAAGGTAGAGCTTGCGATAAAAACTATTTTCGAGCTCTTTCCATGAGAATGTAGATTTGGTCATCACAAAAGTAAAAATAAGTGAAAAAACTCGGAACTTTGGGGGGAACGCTCCTAAACAAGGACTACCTGCTAAATACTGGTGTCGGCCGGCCCCTTAATTATCGAAATTTTCCGTTAATGCTTGTTTATCCGCATTTTCTGCTGCTAAAGTAGGATACTTGTTATCCGAAGGTAATTCCTCGGATAATGGATCGATTCGGATAATGCCATTTTAAATTTACCGGATATTGGTTCGATTCAGATAATGCGTTTTTTCAAATTTTCGGATATTGGATCGATTCAGATAATGCCATTTTTCCAATGATTCGGATACGGATATCCGTCGGATAATTTCGGATAAATTTCGGATATTATCGGAACAAACCTCAGGCAACACACAAACACACACACATACACACTTACACACATACACACATAGACACATACACACATACACACACACGTACACACGTACACACATACACACATACACACGTACACACATACACGCACACACATACACACATACACACACATACACACATACACACATACACATACATACATATATATATACATATACACATACATACACATACACACATGCACACATACACACACATACACACATACACACATACACACACATACACACATACACACACGTACACACGTACACACGTACACACATACACACATACACACATACACACGTACACACATACACACATACACACGCACACATATACACATACACACATACACACATACATACATACACACATACACATACACACATACACATACACACATACACACATACACACATACACACGCACACACATACACACATACATACATACACACATACACACATACATACATACACACATACACACATACACACATACACATACGCACATACACACATACACACATACACATACACATACACACATACACACATACACACGCACACACATACACACATACACACATACACACACTACACACATACACATACACATACACACATACACACATACACACACATACACACACATACACACATACACACACATACACACATACACATACACACATACACACACATACACACACTTTCCTACATTTAACCTAAATGAACCGATTTTTATCCGATTTCACGCAAATTTTATCCGTTTTATCCGGTTTTTATCCGATTTTTATCCGTTTTATCCGATTTTATCCGATTTTACGCCTATTTTATCCGTTTTATCCGGTTTTTATCCGATTTTTATCCGTTTTATCCGTTTTTATCCGATTTTATCCGAATTTTTGACCCTTCGGATAATGGTTCGATTCAGATAATGCCGATTTTGAGTTTCCCGGATATTGGTTCGATTCAGATAATGCGCGTTTTCAAATTTTCGGATATCGGATTATCCGAATCTCGGATATCCGGTCGGATATCCGAAATGGAGTGATTCGGATACTAAGTATATAAAGTAGTCATTAGTCTCTGCAAAACAAAAGTTGACAAAACAGGTATTTGTAGAAAGTGTTTCTTTCTGCAACTTTTCACTTATTTTCGCCTCTATGGTGGTCAAATCTACATTCTCACGAGGATAGGACAACAACCGTTTTTATCGCGAACCCTACCTTCTAACCATCTTTTAAAACACACATTGCGTAATGTTATTTCCATCTGTTTGCAGGAACCAGCCGACCCGGCTCATCGAAAGAGGATCCATATCTGCAAAAGCTTCGAGATCGAGCCATCCGTGGGCAACATCTCGACCCGTGTGAGTGCATAAATTATTACTTATTTTCCTGTTCAGATACATTTCTCTTGCACATGTTATTGGAAAACACAACGGCCGGGGAATAAGACCTGATTCTGATAGATAGACGTTTTTCTAGCACACAAGGAGGGCATTCTTATTCCATGATTTCCGTCATATGTCGGAAGCTATCGCTCATTTGGCTCGTCTACTGAACGAATCTCTGTGGTCTGTTGCTTTTTCTCCGCCCTGTAGCCTATTGAAAACGCATGGAACACGCACACAAACGGATGGTGGAATAGCCGGAGGGAGGAGGAAGAGAAGGAGGAATTGACGAGAACATGAGGGACTATGCAAGGGTCGGAGACCGGGGTGTTATTCACGCTCCAACACATACTATGTAGTCATGTGTACATACATGTATGCACATATAAACACGGGCTATGTGCACATTTATCAAAAAGAAATTGCTGGCCCAAACAACATCTTCATATATTGAATGCTCGGATGTGGGGGAAATAATTGTGCGTTACGAAGGCGTTATCACTCTGGTGAACAATTGACCAAAGCCTTCAAAGTTTCTTCGGAGAATTTGGTGCAAAACCTATCGTTCGAATTTGGGCCGGTGCTGGCAGATCTGGGCCTTTTTATTACATAAATGGAAAGAAAGATATCCGAATACCGAAAAATTGGAACTATTCGATTAAAGGCAGTGTTCACGATAAAAAATGTTTCAAATTCCAGTAGGAATGGGTAGTGGAGGGGCACACTGTATCGTTGACGTTGAAAGAACGCATGAAAACGAGCCAGGAAACGCTCTAAAAGAGCCCGAATTTGCAACTTCGAGCGCAAGGCAACACACGCCCATTGACGTGAACAAATGAATGCTCGAGATCGTGAGATGAGCGATGATTTCCAATCAATAGCCCCGCTCTTCCCTTCATTCTCAACTTCTCTCTTTACTCAGGTCAGCTCGCGTACATCGGCTGCAAAAGACGAAAGTTACAAGCCTCGGACAACTCGTCCACCATGTTTCCTTAGCTCAATTTTTGAGGGACCATAACTCCGTTTCCAGAAGGTTTTGTACGATTTCATAAATATCATTGGAATCAGCATGGGACCGTTCTCAAGAAAGGCGGGAAAACAGAAAAACGATTTCTATCGTGAACACTGCCCTTAAAGGCAGCATACACGCTCGCAAAAGTTGTTGAGATAACTACATTAGTGGGGTCCTACGGGCCCTAGGAGAGCCCTCACGAAGTTGAAAGGGTTGAAAACGAGTTAAAATGACCGTAATTGAGCTGTATTGAGTCGCAAAATCATCCTTTCTCCGCCCACCGATACGGGCTCCGCCCCTCACTAGAAATGTTCAATGGTCGATTACGGTCATTTTGGCTCATTTTTTACGCTTCTAACGTCGTAAGCGTTTCAGAAAACGCCGTACGAGTACATTATCGTCGTTATCCCAACAAATTTGTCTCTAGCTCCGCTATTTCAGCCAATGCGGTACAACTCGTCCACTTCTGGGCCAATATAGAACGAACCGTTATATCTTCATTTCAGTAATTTTTTTCCGGTTTTTTCGTTATCTCTGATTATGAACAGCTTCGGACCTTTGATTCATTCCATAAAACTGATATCATTTTTGAGCGTGTATGCTGCTTTCAAAGGCAGTAGTCGCGATAAAATTGGCTTGTCTTTTTCCCTCTCTAAACGCTTCTCTGGGTTTGGAATAGTAAGACCTATGAGACACAATTGCGAAAACACCGCTGTATCGAGCCAAATTCCAAGCCTGAACTTTCTTGCGTTTTGACGGTGGACGAGGCCACTCCACATCATCGGCATCGATGATCTCTAGTATTAAGAACATCAGCTGGCTCGAAATTGAATTTCAATATATTTATGTACTCATCTAGTTCAAAACATTGACTGAAGCGCTCGCTTTCATTGTTCAACTGTTTTTCTTAGGTAAATTTGCATTTATTTCACCCTCTTAATGTCGATGATTTTTGACTGGTCGGCAAGAGACTGCTATCTTTTTCGTCGGCGCTGTGCACGTGTGCACGAGCTGGCTTCTTTGAGCCCTAGAAACTCTATTTCTAGCCTGTTTTTGACCGCGCTACCTTGATAGTTTTTCAGCTATTTTCGATCTAAGCCGATTCTCGTAGTCCTTTCCATAACATTTTTCATCGTGACCACTGCCTTTAAAGGCAATGATCGCGATGAAAACGTTATTGAAAAAACTACAAAAATCAGCTTAGATCAAAAACAGCTCAAAAACTATGAAGGTAGCGCGGTGAAAAACGGACTAGATATAGAGTTATTAAGACCCTAAATTTCCAGTTTGTGCACACGTGCACAGAAAGATCACAGTCTCATGTCAAGCAGTCAAAAATCATCGACACTCAGAGGAAGAAATAAATGCAAATTTACCTAATAAAACAGTTGAACAATGAAAGCAAGCACTTCAGTCAATGTTTTTGACTAGATGTGTACATAAATCCGGAGGTTTATTGATTGAAATTCAATTTCAAGCCAGCCTATGTTCTTGATATTAGAGATCATCGATGCCGATGATGTGGGGTATGCTCGTCCACCATCAAAAGGCAAGAAAGTTCAGGCTTCAAATTTGGTCCAGAACAGCGTTTTTTTTTCGCGATTTTTCCTTATAGGACTCTATACCCAGAACACGTTTCAGAGTGGAAAAGAAGACGAGCATATTTGAGCGCGACCACTGCCTTTAAGTGACCGATCAGATCCCAAGTGCGATGCTTACCCTTCCCTACAAACGATTTGTTCTATAAAAGCTTTCCTCATGAATCTTTGGAGAGAAACTGAAGCCGCTATTTAGACGGTAGTCAGCAGGGTTAAGCGGGCTTTTCCAGTGGGCCAACGGGCTTGTAAGATAAAGGAGGAAATCTGCTGCCAGGCAAGATGACAAGTTTCAGTCACCCCTCTCATTTTCCTTCAACAGTGTTTTTGAAGACAGTGTTCACGATGAAAAGATTGTTAGTTATTTCCGCAGGACCGTAAGCTTTGGGTCTCTCTAAACCAGAGAATGGGTGGAATATTTGTGGACTGGCCGACCCATTGGATCACCCAGCCCATGTCATGTAACAGTTGTCCATCGTTTTTTTTTTCACTAGAGGAACAGTTGCCGAATTCTTGAATACTCTCTATTCCTTTAATTTCTATTATCCTAACATGAGCATTGAACCTTCTTATTTTCTAAAGAGTTTTTGAAACACGAAACAAGAAACACAGTTGATTCGCCTAAGTAGCAGAACAGCGTTGAAGAAAACGGACAAAAAGCTTACCCAGGAGCCGCAAAACGGCTCAGAAAAGTGGGCAAACCCCACCGCTTTGGGCAAGCCCAGCCCCTTTCCGCCCCTCGACGTGAACAATGGAACACTCGAGATCGTGAAATGAGCGATGGTCCCCGATTAAAAGCCCCGTTCTTTCCTTCATTCTCAATTGCACTCTTTAATCAGGTCAGCTCGCATACATCGGCTGCAAAAGACGGAAGTTTCAAGCCTCGGACAACTCGTCCACCATGCATCTCTAACTCAATTTTTGAGGGACCATAACTCCGTTCCCAGAAGGTCTTGTACGATTCCAGAGACATCATTGGAAACAGAATGGAACCGTTCTCAAGATAGGCGAAAAAATAGAAAAGGCATTTCCATCGTGAACACTGCCTTTAAAGGCAGCTTACACGCTCGAAAAAGTTGTTGAGATAACTACGTTTCTGGAGCCGCATGACTCCTAGTAGACTGCTCACGACGTTGGAAGCGTCAAAAACGAGTCAAAACTACTAAATTTCAGCAATGCAAATCGAAAAATTTCTGCAACCCCGCCCCAAAATACAAACTCGTCCAGATTGATAGTACTAATACGGTCCCTTTGGCTGGTTTTTGATGCTTCCAACGAGGTTAACGTTCCAGTACAGGCTGTAGGAGTATATCGGTTTCTCCATCCCAACCGTTTTGTTTCTAATATTCGCTGTTTCAACCGCGCACCGTAAAACTCGTCCACTTTCACCTGATAACAAAATAACCGTTATTCCTCTGTTTGCACACAGTTTTCGTTCGTTTTTTCGTCAGTTCCCAATACAACCAGCTCCAAACCTTTGATTTTTCTCATAAAATCGATACCATTTTGAGCGTGTCTACTGCCTTTAAAGGCACTGGCCACGATAAGAGTCGTTCTTGGAAACTGTACCATGCTGATTCCAATGATGTCCCTGGAATCGTACAAGACCCCACGCAAACGGAGTTATGGCCCCTCAAAATTCAGCTAGGGAAGCGTTGTGGACAAGATGTCCGAGACCTGTAACTTCCGTTTTTTGCAGCCGATGTATGCGAGCTAACCTGAGTAAAGGAGACGTTGAGAATGAAGGGAAGAACGGGGTTTTTGATCGGAAACCTTCGCTCATCTGAAATCAAAGCAACCGTTATAGGACGTGGGCGGGGTGGCCCAATGGGTTGGCTGGCCCACGAGATTTTCACCCGCTTACCGGCCATTTTTCGTCGCACTTCCATTCTTAATCTTCTCAGATGGACCCAAAGCTTACATTTTAGCAAAAAAAAAACGTGCGAACTGCTCCTCGGTAACACTGCCTTTAAGGGGCCTTTTTGAACAGATTTTTCTCCGATATTCGATAATTTTATGGGGACATTTCCCTTTTATGCTCTCATTCGTGAACATGGCTACTCAAAAAATAGAAAATAAGAATACGGTTTTTCATCATGAACACTGGCTTAAACTACCCATCTTCCCCATTTTTCACGACTAAATTAAAAGGCGATCGCTCTCTCGAACTATGAGACATTCTATCTGGATAGCCCGGTGATTCCGTATCAAGCATAGTTGCGAACTTCCTCTTTTGTTCTCCAGAAATTTCCTAGCAAAAACAACAATCGAGATAGTTTTGGAAATATCATGAGAAATTTTTATGAGAAAAAAAAGGATTTCCTGGTCTAATTAGTCAGAAACGGAGCAGGTGAATAAAGTTTTTGTCAATTTTCGTACTCGAAATTGTGAGCCTCAGTGTTTTCACGGATTCCCGCTCGATCTATTTGTGTACTATCAGACAGTCGGGACTTAGTGCGTCGGCACAATAGCGTAATGTAGTACGCCAAGGTAAACCTGTCGTACTAACGCTCGTTGTGAGCTGGAGCTGCTGGCGACGGCAGTATATTCTGCCAACGTATGCTGGCGTTCTGACGCTCGTAGTGGGCAGGAGCTGCTGGCGACGGTAGTATATCCTGTCAACGTATGCTGGCGTTGTAACGCTCGTAGTGGGCAGGAGCTGCTGGCGACGGCAGTATATCCTGCCAACGTATGCTGGCGTTCTAACGCTCATTATCGACAGCCTGTTCTGCGAACGGAGACTGCCACCTTCTTTACCGGTGTTGGGTATGATCCTTGTCACGACCAGCAGCAAGAAGGCCATCCTCGCCGCGGTCCGCAACAAGGAAATCATCTTTGCCAGGGTCAAAATTAACATCCGGAAAGTGAAACAAGGTCATCTCCTCGGATTGGCCTTGGACGGCCAACTGGGTATGATCCCTGTCACGACCAGCAGCAAGGAGGCCATCCTCGCCGCTGTCCGCAACAAGGAAATCATCTTTGCCAGGGTCAAAATTAACATCCGGAAAGTGAAACAAGGTCATCTCCTTGGACTGGCCTTGGACGGCCAACTGGGTATGATCCTTGTCACGACCAGAAGCAAGGAGGCCATCCTCACCGCGGTCCACAACAAGGAAATCATCTTTGCCAGGGTCAAAATTAACATCCGGAAAGTGAAACAAGGTCATCTCCTCGGACTGGCCTCGGACGGCCAACTGGGTATGATCCTTGTCACGACCAGAAGCAAGGAGGCCATCCTCACCGCGGTCCACAACAAGGAAATCATCTTTGCCAGGGTCAAAATTAACATCCGGAAAGTGAAACAAGGTCATCTCCTCGGACTGGCCTTGGACGGCCAACTGGGTATGATCCTTGTCAGGACCAGCAGCAAGGAGGCCATCCTGGCCGCTGTCCGCAACAAGGAAATCATCTTTGCCAGGGTAAAAATTAACATCCGGAAAGTGAAACAAGGTCATCTCCTCGGACTGGCCTTGGACGGCCAACTGGGTATGATCCTTGTCACGACCAGCAGCAAGGAGGCCATTCTCACCGCGGTCCGCAACAAGGAAATCATCTTCGCCGGGGTCAAAATTTACACCCGGAAAGTGAAACAAGGCCATCTCCCCGGACTGGCCTTGGGCGGCCAACTGGGTATGATTCTTGTCACGACCAGCAGCAAGGAGGCCATCCTCGCCGCTGTGCGCAACAAGGAAATCATCTTCGCCAGGGTCCACAACGAGTAGGCTTTCCCCGCGATGAGCCATGGGGATGATCCCCTCAGCGTTCACAGTTGACATCCGGAAAGTGACCCAAGGTCACCTCCTCGGACTGACCTCAAACGGCCAACTGCCCCCTAAGCGAGACTGGCCGCCTTATATACTCGCCGCCGTCGTACAAGAGGATGCTGCAATGCGTATCAGACAAATCAATGGAGGAGAGTGTCAGCAGACACTAGGAGATGGGGGCTGGCAATATCACGCGTGCCACGACAAACAAAGCGTTAGTACGCCAGTGCAAGCAGCGGGAGCTTCTGGTCGTTGGCAGCATATCCTGCTGTTACTAGCAGCTACAGCACGGGTTACGCCGATCCCTCTGTGCCGGCTTACTAACGCTATTGTGCCGACGTACGAAGCCCCGACTGTCTGAGCTCTTGCTACTTATGAAGGTCTGAAGATTATTGGTTTCCGCTCACCCTTGTCGCAAACACTTTGCAGCCAGAAGTGCAGAGTACAGCACAGGTCCGATCAAGACTAAATAAACATTAGGCCAGCTTTGTCGGTGCCGATCGGACTACTCGCTCCCTCGTAATTTTATTCAAAGACGACATCATAGAATGTGTTCTTGGTAGCTGTTTTCTTGCGACAATTGTGTTACTATTGCCATATACAGTAAATTTGAGTGATATTACGCAACATTATTTTTACACTGTTTTTTCCAAACCAAAGGTTCATTGTCTCCGCAGAAAACCTTGTCTTTGCGAATGATCCTAAAAAGCGTCTTCTTATCTGATCTCTTTGGGAACCGGGAGTCGTCACACTTATCACTCTCAAAATCCACAAGTTGATCCCGTAACCCTATGAAAGCGCGGCGGAAGCCACTTCGTGCTTAAATAATGAAGCGCGCGTGGCCACTTGTGGCATTCTGTGGAGGATTTGCGGACCAGAGGGTATTGTTGTGATGAGGAGAGTTTGACGGATGACGCAACTGAGCCATCATTCTTTCTCACTCATCTTCCGAAATCTTATCCCCTGTCGCATACGCACACGCACTCGCTGATTTAGTGGCGCATGCAACTGGTCTCCATTTAATTCCACTCCATTAATCATCAAGGGATTATGGCATCAGCCCGGAGGCGATCCCGTCTTCCATCCTCGTCCTGATTCTTCAGACAAGGTTCAATCATCTCATCAACCTCGACCACCCTCATTCCCGGGAAGTGATTCGTTTTTTTTTCCAGTTGGAGTGCACCCCAGGGAGATTGTCGAACGCTGATTTGTCGCCGATAAGTGCTCCCAGAGGCCATTTCCAGCCGAATGTCTGCCACACACTACGCATGCTTGATACACACACAAACCGAAGAAGAGGGAAGAAAAACTACCCGGTCATTGAATGTTTGCTGGGGCGTAGTAATAGTGGAAAAATTGACTAGATATGCGTCTCTAGGGATCGACCATTATAAATCAGCGGCGAAAAAACGGAAAGAATTTGCTTTCGTCGAGAATAGACCGAAGCAACATCCATTCAGCCTCGGGCGTGTCCATTTCGATTAATGACATCGTTATTCTTGTTAGGACGAGCGGTTATTTGAAAGGGTTACACGTTTTGCGAGCCGAACTCATTGCGGTCGAACCCTTCGCCAGGGGGTAGAACAGCAGATTGGATATTAAAATCATTGTGTTCGAAATGGGCTACTTACATTTTTGGTAATTAATTTTTTGTGTGGTCCGAAATGCACCATTTTCAAGACATGGAAGGTTGAATGTATCGAGTTCAACCACAACATATAGGCCCCTCAGCAGAAAATTTCTCGTAAGTTGAGCCTACACAACCAGTTTCAGCTCCTATATTTCTCTAAAAGTGAAAGCATTCGATGAGCGCTTCCGCCTCTTACTTAGGGTTTATGAGTATCGACTCAAAAACATGAAAAATTAGATTGTGGCATGCTGCACGTGCGATGTCTTTAAAGTGCGAGCGGAATTGCATGTATTCACGAAATTCGTTTACTTGTCGATAAAATTGAATTGCGAATTGGTTTATCCAATCAGTATAATGTAGTTCTATCTTCTATTCGATGTTTTTGCCACAAAGAACGAGGAATGGAGGGGATTGTTCTCAAATGCATTCCGTACACGAGGTCTTCTGGGCGACGGCGTGACAAGAAGCCGCACTCTAGAATAGCATGCATTTCCATCGAACAACACGTGAAAAGTGTCCTGAAATGCAATGAGCAAAGAGAAAATTTCTTTTTTTTTTCTTGATGGGACGAACGACTTCAGCTGCTCCGAGCCTACGTGAGAAGTTAGTATACCAGGCATAGCTTCTGCTTAAAAACGTATCGACGACGCGAATTCACGTCGCAAACATCATGTTCTTTCGGAGTGGACAGCGTTCAAATCTTCAGATATTACTCGGTTTGTCTCGTCGTGATGATTCCAAAAATGTAATCATACTTTGGGAAAACCCATGTTATGTTGTATAGATGACGTATGATGATTAGCCGATTAGCGCGCACCTTGAAGATAATCGTGCTAGGACGAAGAGTAATCTCTCCAGGACCGCGGGGCCCCAGCATAAATCTGGTCGCACTAAATCTTTCAACAGAGGGTAAATTGCGGTTTCTTTTCTTTCCACGCTTTGTTACGATTCGTTACGATTTCGAGCCGAAATTTCGTAAATTGTGAATCGTCAAAAAAAAAATTGTCAAAAACGCCCGTAATTCGTAAACAGTGATTCGTAATTTGTAATTACGCACGGCCGTGGACCGGCGCCTTAGCATACTGCCGCGATCTGCCCTGAGAGGCTTTTCAGCGGCGTTGATCAGACCGTTGTTACTATCTGAGCAGGGCTGTGCGTCATAACCTTAACGTGTTAACGCATAACGGGCAAGGTGTTTTTTTCTCGAAATTTAGCGATTAGTGCTTAACGAAAAAATATTTTTCCATTAGCGCACACCCCTGGTGTGTACTATGTCGCACTCGACTAGGTTTATGCTTTTCCCGCATTGTGGCGAGATAGTTTCTCGCTTGATAGTATCGATCAAAATCGCATGTGCGCAGCCACCCGTGTAGCCGTTGCTCCGATAACGAGAGTATACGAAGGCTGTTTTATTCAGACTGCCCTACGAATGCAAACTGAAACTGCAGTTAAGTGCTTGGTGGTAGTGTTTGTACAGTGTGGGAAAAAAGAACCGATCTTTTTCAGTTTCTTCTCTCTGCAACTAATCACCGAGGAGTCTCATTGTGGAATTTTTTTCGGTGATGTTTGATAGTTTCTTTTTTTTAATTCTGCCAAATTGCAGGTGAGCGACAGGCTCTACTACATGGCGAGACGCGAACCGTGCTCTTCAATGCGAAAAAAGCTGCGCAAACAGCTTTGGAACGATATAGGAGGTAAGCTACATAGATTACGTGTAAAGAGCAAAACTGGGGAAATAGGAGTCCTTTTTCTACCGCAACCATCAGTTACCGTATGCGAATGCACTAGTAACGTATAGCAGGATTAGCGACAGGGATTCGCGAAATTACTCTTTTCGCTTCTCGGAGCCCACACACTCTCGCGTTTTGCTCCTCCGCGTTTCTAGAATTGTAGAAAATGTTCCGAGACGCGAAGATGAATGGCTAATAGAGGCGATTCGTGTTAGCGTTGTCGATGGCGAAATCATGTAGGCTGCTTCTAATGTCGAGCTTGTGTCTGTGCTATAACGGGTAGTTTTAGAAAATACTCAAGTTTAATGCATAGACTTGGGTCGGGCTTACAGACGATCCTGCAGTGACGTTGTTCGCTTTTTTCATATTGAAATTTTTGTTTTTCGATAGCATTCTGGGCCTATTTTGTAGCGGTAGTATGCAGTGGTACGGATGTATAGTCGGCACGGATCGCGCTGATGCTTTGCGTTCCTTGTTGTGCACTGGCGCGAACACGGTGCACATATGTTATAGCATATGCGCACCTTGCGCCAACGCAGTATATAAAAACGCAAAGTATCAGATCGATTCATGTCGACTGCATATACGATTCTAGTCACCACAATTCCAGTACGAAGTCTAAGGCGAGTGGTGTGCCGCGACAAGCCAGGCAGTATCTTAGGAACATGTCGATGGATGAAGTTTTACGAATTAAGGACACTATGGAAAAAGCAATATATAGTAAGTATTTTCCAAATGCTTTCATTACTGAAAAAAGAGGGTGAGTTATGTCTGTTTGCGATGCCGTTGTGTCACCATTGTGTAGGAGCAGACTCAGGCTCAGGCTTAGGAATGAGGTTAGTATACTCTTAGGGCCTGTAACAGAATGCGTACGTCGTTGGGAGCGACGAAAACAGGCCAAAACGACCGTATTCGAGCAGTCAACTTGTATTTGTGGGCTGGGTTCAATAGGTGAACTGGGTGGGGTACACGCTCTGGTGCTCAAGAATATTCCAGTACGGTTTTTCTGCTCATTTTTTGATACTCAGAAACGGTGTAAGCGTTCTAGTACAGGCCTTACTAGTGAGTCATTGTCCACATTTCAACAAAATTTGCCGGCATGTCATACCCATTACAAAAACAACCCGTTACTTCTTTGTTTACATCGATTTTTTTCATGTTTTTTCAGATCTTAGTACTTACAGCTCAGAACCTTTGGTTTATGCAAAGAAATGGATAACATTTTAAAGCTTGTTTGCTTTCTTTAACGTTGGCGTTTCGAGCTTTCTTTTAACTAATTCCTGGAAGTACGTTGGGTCTGTTCGTAGAGGTGACATGTTGTACCAGTGTGTTTTTTTGTAGTGCTGTAAAGTAACACAAGATTTATAAAGAACACATGGAGCCTATCGCCTGCTCTACGTTAGCATCTGTTTCCAATAGAACACTGAGCGAATAGTTTGAATTTAAAGGCAGGGAACGCGGTAAAACTGTTGTTGTGCTATCCTCATAGCCATCACAAAAGTGAAAGTGCGAAGTCGAAAAAAACGCGCATTAACAGGTTAGGACGGCTAATTCCGGATGCCATTTATAAACTTGTTCTTCAAAATGACCCGCATAGACCATCCAAGCATTCGCATTTCCATTGCGTGCACTGTTTGTTTGAGAACCTTAGTAGCTGGCCAGCATTCAGTGGTGTAGAGGGCGACGGGTCTGACCACCGTTTTGTAGATCTTTGATTTGAGATTTGATGAGAGAAATGAGCTTTTCTTCTCACATATCACGCACTGTGTAGGTACAGGTCCCTCGTATCACAGTGGTGGTGGCCACCAAAGCTGCTGCGAACATAAAATTGAATAAGGCTACTGGTTCTGATGGTCTGATGTTACCTGATGTTGTGCATATCTTGAGGTTCATAGCAAGCAGTGCTGACTACTTCCTCCATGGCTTTTTCGAAAGCGAGACCTCTCAGTCAAATTACTCAAAAAAGAGACGCATATCTCACTAGTACATTCATTTGCTCATAAAAACTCCCCTGCCCAGAGACATGTGATTGACATGACTCCCTTTTTTTGAAGCCTGTCATCGAAAAATGTTCCTGTGCTTCTAAATGGCAGCGAATGACCAAAGCTCAATAGTGAGTCATGAAATAAAGTAATTTTCAGGAAAAAATCTCGAACTGGTGCAATTATTAATTGAACGTGATAGCCTTCATATGGAACATGACTCGTTGCTGGTTGACATTGATGATTTCACGGAGCACGAGGCAGAGGTAATTTTCTGAAATCTCTGCTGTTTGAGAAGTGCTCTTTACACTTGATAATTTTCGTAAACCTGCTATGCTGGTCGGAGTGTCCTCAGACCGAGGCTGCATTGAATACATTCAGATGTTAGCTTGTGTTTTGATATTGTCAGGATGAGGGTTCCAGATGGAATGCAGTCGTTCCACTCAAATGTTTTCACTGTGTCTAAGTGGGCGCTTTTGCTTGAACGGCTCTACATTCCCAACATCTGTTTGGAATCAAAGCCTCCATAGATAACTTAAACGTTCTCTCGCTCTCTGTTTCACTATCGAGGAACATGTGGGGAAACCGAGTTGAACATTGTAATTCTTGGATTTCTGAAAAACCAATAAGGTTCTGAGTATATGCAAATTGTGGTGAGCGCGAAGCGCTCACCAGGATTTGGCTTTGATCTCTTCCCGCGCGGATGCCCTACAATGAGATCACCTATTCATACCGTCAACAGAGGTATGAGCTGTACACTATTCGACGCGCTGCAAGAAATTACATATGTGTGCAACTTTTCATCCCAACTGGTCCCCGCTTTCTGAAGTTATGACCTCTCAAAGTACGCAAAAACGTTCTCCACCACCGCCTCCGCCTCCGCCTCCGCCACCGCCTCCGCCTCCACCTCCGTCCGTCGAAACCATTTTTTGGAAGGCGTGGACCAAATCGCTCGAAAATTTGTGACTAGATGTAATAGACCACGGGAATGACGAAAATAATTGTCAAAACTCACCATAATGACTTCTGGGCCCCTAACGGGCGTTTGAAACTCGGAAACCGGCCTCTCAAGATTAGTTTATAAAATGACGGGTTTTCGTTATCAGTCATTGTTTTCTTAGAGACTCCATATAAATACCTTGCTCTCTAGGGTGGTGTACTCTAAACGTCCGGCTTGGAACAGGACGCTATGCGGAAGGGTTGTTTTTGAGCGTGGCGCGTGTTTGTACCATGCGCACCAAAGATAAGAAGTCGTCGCAGGGTGTGCTGAAGTGTCGGTTGACTATGCGAGACCGCAGTAGGAGTATGCAGGACGTCGTGGAACTACAGCAACCCCTCAGTAGGGGTGTGCAGGACGCCGTAGAATGTGTGCAGGACCTCAGTAGGAGTGTGCAGGACCTTAGTAGGAGTGTGCAGGACATCATGGGACCTGTGCAGGACCCCAGTAGGGTGTGCAGGACGTCGTAGAATGTGTGCAGGACCTTAGTAGGAGTGTGCAGGACCTTAGTAGGAGTGTGCAGGACATCATGGGACCTGTGCAGGACCCCAGTAGGGGTGTGCAGGACCTCAGTAGGAGTGTGCAGGACATTTTGGGACCTGTGCAGGACCCCAGTAAGGGTGTGCAGGACGTCGTAGAATGTGTGCAGGACCTCAGTAGGAGTGTGCAGGACCTTAGTAGGAGTGTGCAGGACATCATGGGACCTGTGCAGGACCCCAGTAGGAGTGTGCAGGACATCATGGAACCTGTGTAGGACCCCAGTAGGGGTGTGCAGGACATCGTAGAATGTGTGCAGAACATCAGTAGGAGTGTGCAGGACATCATGGGACCTGTGCAGGACCCCAGTAGGGGTGTGCAGGACGTCGTAGAATGTGTGCGAACCTTAGTAGGAGTGTGCAGGACATCATGAAACATGTGCAAGACCCTTGTAAGGATGAGCAGGACTTCATGGAATGTGTGCAGGACATCAGTAGGAGTGTGCAGGACATCATGAAGCGTGTGCAGGACCCCAGTAGGGTTGAGCAGGACGTCATGGAATGTGTGTAGGACCTTAGTAAAATTACACAGGACATCATGGAACGTGTGCAGGACCCCAATAGGGGTGTGCAGGACATCATGGAATGTGTGCAAGACCCCTGTAAGGATGATCAGAACTTCGTGGAATGTGTGCAGGACATCAGTAGGAGTGTGCAGGACATCATGAAGCGTGTGCAGGACCCCAATAGGGGTGTGCAGGACATCATGGAATGTGTGCAGGACCTTAGTAGGAGTGTGCAGGACATCATGAAACGTGTGCAAGACCCCTGTAAGGATGATCAGAACTTCGTGGAATGTGTGCAGGACATCAGTAGGAGCGTGCAGGACATCATGAAACGTGTGCAAGACCCCTGTAAGGATGAGCAGGACTTCATGGAATGTGTGCTGGATCTCAGTAGGGGTGTGCAGGACACCGTAGAATGTGTGCAGGACCTCAGTAGGAGTGTGCAGGACCTTAGTAGGAGTGTGCAGGACATCATGGGACCTGTGCAGGACCCCAGTAGGAGTGTGCAGGACATCATGGAACCTGTGTAGGACCCCAGTAGGGGTGTGCAGGACATCGTAGAATGTGTGCAGAACATCAGTAGGAGTGTGCAGGACATCATGGGACCTGTGCAGGACCCCAGTAGGGGTGTGCAGGACTTCATGGAATGTGTGCAGGACATCAGTAGGAGTGTGCAGGACATCATGAAGCGTGTGCAGGACCCCAGTAGGGATGAGCAGGACGTCATGGAATGTGTGTAGGACCTTAGTAGGGAGTGTGCAGGACATCATGAAACGTGTGCAAGACCCCCTGTAAGGATGATCAGAACTTCGTGGAATGTGTGCAGGACATCAGTAGGAGTGTGCAGGACATCATGAAGCGAGTGCAGGACCCCAATAGGGGTGTGCAGGACATCATGGAATGTGTGCAGGACCTTAGTAGGAGTGTGCAGGACATCATGAAACGTGTGCAAGACCCCTGTAAGGATGATCAGAACTTCGTGGAATGTGTGCAGGACATCAGTAGGAGTGTGCAGGACATCATGAAGCGAGTGCAGGACCCCAATAGGGGTGTGCAGGACATCATGGAATGTGTGCAGGACCTTAGTAGGAGTGTGCAGGACATCATGAAACGTGTGCAAGACCCCTGTAAGGATGATCAGAACTTCATGGAATGTGTGCTGGATCTCAGTAGGGGTGTGCAGGACACCGTAGAATGTGTGCAGGACCTCAGTAGGAGTGTGCAGGACCTTAGTAGGAGTGTGCAGGACATCATGGGACCTGTGCAGGACCCCAGTAGGGGTGTGCAGGACGTCGTAGAATGTGTGCAGGACCTCAGTAGGAGTGTGCAGAACCTTAGTAGGAGTGTGCAGGACATCATGGGACCTGTGCAGGGCCCCAGTCGGGGTGTGCAGGACCTCAGTAGGAGTGTGCAGGGCATTCTGGGACCTGTGCAGGACCCCAGTAAGGGTGTGCAGGACGGCGTAGAATGTGTGCAGGACCTCAGTGGGAGTGTGCAGGACCTTAGTAGGAGTGTGTAGGACATCATGGGACCTGTGCAGGACCCCAGTAGGGGTGTGCAGGACCTCAGTAGGAGTGTGCATGACATTATGGGACCTGTACAGGACCTCAGTAGGAGTGCGCAGGATATCATGGAACGTGTGCAGGACCCCAGTAGGGGTGTGCAGGACGTGGGAGAATGTGCAGGACCTCCAGTAGGAGTGTGCAGGACCTTAGTAGGAGTGTGCAGGACATCATGAGACCTGTGCAGGACCCCAGTAGAAGTGTGCAGGACATCATGGAACCTGTGTAGGACCCCAGTAGGGGTGTGCAGGACATGGTAGAATGTGAGCAGAACATCAGTAGGAGTGTGCAGGACATCATGGGACCTGTGCAGGACACCAGTAGGGGTGTGCAGGACGTCGTAGAATGTGTGCAGGACCTTAGAGTGTGCAGGACATCATGAAACATGCAAGACCCCTGTAAGGATGAGAGCAGGACTTCATGGAATGTGTGCAGGACATCAGTAGGAGTGTGCAGGACATCATGAAGCGTGTGCAGGACCCCAGTAGGGTTGAGCAGGACGTCATGGAATGTGTGTAGGGCCTTAGTAAAATTACACAGGACATCATGGAACGTGTGCAGGACCTTAGTAGGAGTGTGCAGGACATCATGAAACGTGTGCAAGACCCCTGTAAGGATGATCAGAACTTCGTGGAATGTGTGCAGAACATCAGTAGGAGTGTGCAGGACATCATGAAGCGTGTGCAGGACCCCAATAGGGGTGTGCAGGACATCATGGAATGTGTGCAGGACCTTAGTAGGAGTGTGCAGGACATCATGAAACGTGTGCAAGACCCCTGTAAGGATGATCAGAACTTCGTGGAATGTGTGCAGAACATCAGTAGGAGTGTGCAGGACATCATGAAGCGTGTGCAGGACCCCAATAGTGTGCAGGACATCATGGAATGTGTGCAGGACCTTAGTAGGAGTGTGCAGGACATCATGAAACGTGTGCAAGACCCTGTAAGGATGATCAGAACTTCGTGGAATGTGTGCAGGACATCAGTAGGAGTGTGCAGGACATCATGAAACGTGTGCAAGACCCCTGTAAGGATGAGCAGGACTTCATGGAATGTGTGCTGGATCTCAGTAGGGTGTGCAGGACCTCAGTTCAATGTTCAGGACATCGTATGCAAGCCAGGCCTCGAATCTACAAGAGAACGATAGTTAAGTCCGCCAGAACAGGGCTACCGTAATCTCACTCGAGTTGGCTCTAAAATTTTCTAAGTTCTGACTCCGAATTTCGCTTCATCTTCCCTACAGGTGGTGGATGTTTCCCTGCTTTTTAGTCCAGGCAGATCCTCAACTGCTGACCCCTGGAGAAGGACGGTGTGTGAATCAAGACACACCGCTCTTCACTTCTTTTATACTTTATCATTGATCAATTGGGTATCATCAAATTTGTTTACGAGAGCCGAATAACATCATTCCTGAGATTACGGTAGTCCTCTTCTGGCGCACTTAACTATCGTTCGCGCTGGAAATCAATTTCCATTTTTCAGGCTCAATTTCATGATTGAGCCCGGTAGACCACACTGGTAAACTTTGGCGAGTCAAAAACGTTGAACGATGAGGTTCTATATCCGCCACCAATTCTCACCAGTCATCTAGCCCTTTTTCCTAGAATGTTGGTGCGACAGTAAGATAACAGGAAAAATTGGTTACGGCACGAACTCCACATGCAGAAAAAACTCCGAAAATGATTTTGGCGCAAAATTCAAATTCGTATTTACAATGTGTTCTGATTGACTTTTCTTTACAAATGAAGGTTTTTCATAGGCCCCTTCAACATTTTCTTTCACTAGAGGGCCAAGCTACGCAAAACTCATAGAAATGATGGAAAACTCTGATAAAAGAGGCCTGATACTGCGCTATCAATCATTGTTTTTATTAGAGCTCTACGGAAATACTTCGACTGGTAGCCTCACCAATGGGCCGTTCATTTCATTTCTGTCTTGAGTGGTGCGTGCCCCCCCCCGTCTAGAAGAGTGCCTAGAACCTGTACAATTGGGTCATTTTGAAACTCATTTCTTCATTTTTCGACTTTTAAATTCAAAAAGTATATGCCTTGCATCTATTTGTAGGAAGCCGCGTTGCAACAATTATCGTGCAGTTCAGCAGCGGAGCGGTTGTTTCTTCATTTCTACCACTATGTTTTCGAAAAAAAACAACTTGACTTCTGGAGCTCGACGATATTGTAGAAGGGAAACCGCTTAGTAAAAGTTGTGAAATTTCTGAAAGTTGGGCTCCGCAGAAAAGGTCAAGGATTTGGCATTGCTCCTAAATGTTGTGAAATTGTTTTATTGGATTTGGCTCTCAACTTGATTTTTCAAATGTAGTGAAATTGTCGAATTGATTTGGCTGTGATGATACTATATGCAGATAACATAATCATTAAATCTAGTGAAATTGTTGCAAACGGATTTGGCAGGAGCTCTATCAATTATCACAGTCAAATCACGCGTCAGAAGGTCCTCTGGCGAGCGAATGAAGACAAAAAGAAAAAATAATAATCCTCAGTCAACAATGCTGAACGAAACGTGGCCTTATGGGCTAGAATTAAGGTTTCCGAATGCTATTCTGCCCTTTCAGTGTAGCTCCCACTAACAATAAGGTACCAGACCTTCCCTCACCGATGAGATAAAAATCATGAAAACAAAATCTAACGCAATTTACTCGCTACTGACTCTATGTCTTCGTGTCCTCAACGCTTTCACGGTTCGCATTGTATTTAAACCTTTTTTGGTGCTAGAGTTATTCCTGTTCTCATTCGATTCAATATGCGCTTCAAGGAAAACCCCTTCTGACGCGTGATTTGACTGTGATAATTGATAGAGCTCCTGCCAAATCCGTTTGCAACAATTTCACTAGATTTAATGATTATGTTATCTGCATATAGTATCATCACAGCCAAATCAATTCGACAATTTCACTACATTTGAAAAATCAAGTTGAGAGCCAAATCCAATAAAACAATTTCACAACATTTAGGAGCAATGCCAAATCCTTGACCTTTTCTGCGGAGCCCAACTTTCAGAAATCTCTGAATGACTTTACCCAGAGGCATTAAAAACATGAGAAAGCAACCAGCGTCCATTAAACTTTTAGAATACAGTAGAAACGTTTCGACATAGAAGGAAAGTCGTAAGGCGGTGACAGAAGAGCCGCAGAGTGCTTGTTTACCGTTCATGGTCTCCGTATCACATTTAGTCCAGTGAATGGACCAGGCGCGATCATTGCGGCCGGCCATGCGGCGTTGGAGGCATTTCCAACCAACGGGGTTTCGATCGCGCCGGGCGCTCTACCGTCGCAGCCTTCTCCATTCACGGCGCTGCCGACTATCCGCGGCCGATCTATTGGCCTTCCGAAAGGTACCGCGAAAAGTGTGCTGTCTGTATCTGAGAAAAACACGCACACATTCGCAAACCCCAGAGCTATTTTGAAAAACGTCAATAAGTTCCTCGCCCCCCTTGTGATTTATGGAGACGCTTGAAGACACGCTTTTCAGACTTTGGAGTTGGAGAAAATACCACTGAATATCCGCTCACTCAAATACAGACAGCACACTTCCCGCGGTACCATCAGCCGAACTCCTGTAACCCCTCCCGCGGAAGGCCAACAGATCGGTCGCGGGCGGTCGGCAGCGCCATTTCGTTGCCCGTACACGGTGAACAAGCACTCTGCGGCTCTTCTGCCACCTAATCTGAAGACTGACAGAAGAGAATCCAAAAGCAGTTTGCGACATATTCAAAAATCACCCTTTAAGCAAAGGTCTGTTGAAAAAAATTGCAAAATTCTGTTCTGGGCACTTCGTCTTGAACTGCTCTTGACAAGTCGGAAGTGAGCTTCTGCGGGGAAGCTTCCTACACTCTGGTTCTTGCAGTTCATTCGCAGATGCCATTAAGGACAGTGGCTCACCTTCCCAAAACCAGCGTCGCACATTGTTCGGGCTTCGGAAAAAGCCTCAACACAGCGTTCTCTGCCCAGCAATCGTTCATTGGTTCCACTTTAGTGGGTGGTGGATGATATCAAAGTGGGAATCGATGAGTGAGTGTTCGATGACCCCCAGGAATAGCCGACTGCCCGCCGACACTCCGCGGATAGACGAGAAAGCCTCTCTCTCCGCGGTAGGTGGGGCGCTGTGTTACGCCCACAAATTTGGGGCCGCGCGAAGTCGACTAGCCCGACTTGGCCGGCGGTAAGTGGGCTGTTTTTATCTGAGCACGTGTGTGTACCGCACTTCTTTCTACTACTTCACTTAAACTATCAGCCCGCTGGTCAATTTCTTGAGATATCGCGATGGGGCAGGGTAGTTTAACGATATTACACCAGAAACTGTTTATCATTTCTTCGTCGATGGATGACCGTCCATACTCTTCAGTCACAACCGTTTCTTAAACTTTATGAGCATTGTATACAGCGTTTGAGAGCATTCGACTGGCAGACTGCAAAACCAATTCACACAGGCTTCACGCTCAAGGACAATAAATTCGAAAAATCTTAAAAGCTTTATCAATTTTCAGTGCTCGGCTCTGGACTTTTCTCATCTTCTTGGCATGATGGATGGACGAATACCACCGGCGTCACGTGGAGATGACACGGCGCGAACCCCGACAAACAGGTGCGGTCTGGTGTCGCCAGGTCAAAACGGAGCCCCAACTCCAGCTCCAACCCCAACCAGTCCAACGAAAGCGTTTGTTGCCCAATTACCAAAGTCTCTCTCACGATTCGTGCTCTTCCGGCGCTGATACGGCTCTCGGCAAGCACGCACGATCGTGTGTGTGAGTGTAATCTTGAGGGTTTTATTATTATTACTATTTTTATTTTTGTTAGAAATTTATAAATATGCATTTAATTTAAAACAAATGTACATGTATTTGAGTGTTGAATTTTGTTGTCACTGATGAGCAATAAGTTGAATAGATGATAAATATTCATATACTATATTTGCTTCTTGCATCATATGCACGTAGAGTCATCACGGATCGCACTGATATTTTGTTTTCTCTGTTGTGTGTTGGCGCAATGTCGGTGCGCGTATGTTATAACATACGCGCACCGAGTTTGCGCCAACGCATAATGAGCAACGCAAAGTATAGGCAAGGAATAAGTATAAGCAAGGAATGCAAAGGAAACGCTGTACACAATCCCCAGTCCCGTCCACTATTTTTTCCACTATGCAGCGACATATATGTAATCAGCCTGCACTGATCGCACTGGGGCTTTTGGTTTCGGTAGTTTGCATTGGCGGGAACTCG